>OY720624.1:20494552-21696367 GCA_963170105.1 Cantharis lateralis
TTAGTTATGGGCTATAGAAATATCCTTGAATTTATCTAAAGGATAAATTGGATTGTTTAAATGAGAATCAAGAAACATTTTATTAATAGATTGCGGCAATGCGGAATATCGAGAAACTTTGTTAAATGAATAGCCTTGTTTCTCTCTAATAAAAACCAGGGAGACCAATATTACAAAAGAGAAAAGATATTAAAATTATAAAAATTATCGGTGAAAGAAAGTAAATCCTCAAGGAGGAATTGGGGTGCTTTTATTTTTTATGGGAACAAACTTTCTATTGTGGATGCTTTCACTCTATTTTCCACGGTATTAGACTAGTAGTAGAGCGATGGAGTGCTCTAGTATCAGGTTCGACTCCTGGTAAACTACGCAGTAGAAAATTAAAATCTAATGCTGCAACTAACTGCAAAAAATTTCCCAATTCGGTTTAAGCAGCCGTGCGGTCTAAAAGCTGATTGTTTAATGTATAATGTTGTAATATGTATCTAGAAAGTTTCAAGTTTGATGACAAAAGATTCCGTTGATCCTCATGTTAAAATTAAATAATTAAATACTAATTAAAATTAAAAATAGTAATCCGACGGCAAAATGTTTTAGATGTATGGCGGAGTATCCGATGAATAGCATCAGAAAAGAATTGTGTACAAATAATTTATTTATTATTCAAGTAAAAATAATCAAATAATTAAAATCAGGTCAAGATCACCAAATGTTTAAATTTAGTGGCGGATATAAAGTGAAAGAAGCCGTGGTTTATCATGGGGTGGCTACCTTAGGAATTTGTTGTTCTTCTGGATGAAAATTGGGGTAATTTAGTTGACATTTTCAGGAATATTGAAAATTATACGAATTTCTGGCATTTTCAAGGAATTTAACAATGTGTTTTTGTCGTACAAAAGGAAAGCACAACCAAACAACTCATTCCATTGTGGATTTCAGAACGAATGGAAAAGCTAAAAAAAAGATCATTATTGGAATGCATTAGAAAGCAACGGGAAACCATCCCTCATTAACCATATTTTTTTGTAAGTCATCTAATTGCTAATCAAGCATTTGTTAAAATTCTTCTCGATTTTTTTAAAACATAATATGTAAAGACGAGCAAGATGTTTAAAACCTATAGTATCACCAAATACTTATTTCAACTTTTTAATGTTAAATTAATCTTCCAATCTACTCTAAAACTTGCACTACCAAAATTTCAATTACGTATGTTAACAAAATGTTATTTGACTTTAAAATTGTCAAAACTTTTATGTAAACCGCGGTGTAATGGAAGCGATGTTTTTTAAAAGGATCGATTTGCTATTAAATAACTAAAAGGAAGGAAATATTATTAAGTTTTCCGCGTTCGGGAAGCGATAAATATGTTATAATGAAAAATGTGATAAGGTACTAATAATTACACTATAACATATTTAAAGCACGCTTCTATGTTGATTTAATCGCGTTAACTGAAAACTTCATCTAGCTGTAATATAACTTTAATAGAAAATTTGACGATGCAATTTGTTAACAGCCTATAATATATAATTTACAAAATAAACAGATTTCATATACAATTAAGTCTTTTTAAAGTTGTAAGAGCAAAACTTATTTGTGAGGTCGTTAATGTTAATAACGAAATTGCAATTTCTAAAGAAATTACTTTGGAGGAAAATCAATACACCTTCATGAAAGTGATTCGAACTATAATAATAAATTGGAAGACCATGCCAATTTCGCTTTGCTACAACGCAGATAGATTCATTTTTCTATTCTTGTGGAAAATTGATGCTCATTCCTCAAACCATAAATAAAATTAAAGGAATTATTTTCGCACTTCGTTTTTCAAAAATAATGATAAACCTAAAATGGCAGCGAGTTAATAAAACGGATCCTGGCTGTAGTGACCGCAGGTTACTGTTAAGAAAAACACATTATTCATCGTTGCTTTGTTCGCTATTGATGCGATATTCCACAATTTTCCATAAAATTTGATAGGATTGTTAAATTTCACAAATCAATAAACATAAAAACAATTCAAAATCAGAGTGGTAGTAAATTTTGCTCTTTTGATTATAAAATATTAATAAACTAAGCAAACATTAATTGAGATTTAGGAATATTACAAGCTACTCCGCATACCACAATATGGATATGATTAAATAATTGTCAAATTTATTGTAAGAATTTTAAAATTTTATATTGATTTTATTGTAATTTGTAAACATTTTAACCTTGAACATGGGTCAATAAAACGGCCCGAAACGTCGGACAGTAATTATGTTGTTTTAAAATAGACCTAAATCTCAATTAATTTTTATTCAGATTATTAAAAAGGTCAGCTATAATTAGTTTTACGTATTTATAATATTAATAAAGTAAAAGTGTAGGTACCTTCTTTTCTTCAATTTCCTGACGAACATAATTAAATTTAAAATTTATGATTAAACATTGAAATTTAATCTTTTCAATATTTACTAATTATCTCAATTAAATTGCAATCATTAAAATCCGTTCATTTCATATTATCGCATAACTTTATAATCCTTCGATCAATAAATTAATAACGAAGCGTAATTTTATAATTAATTATTTATTGTTATGATCAATAATCATGCTGAATTATAAAGCAAAGGTGTTAATTTTAATAATCGATTATAAAATTTTAGATAAACATGTCACTTATTTAATTTACTATACACGTGGAAATTTCAGTTTTAATATCTCATGTTTACTGAAAATGAGTATAAATCATTAGCTTCTGCTGGTTGTGTTACAGAAATAATAATAAAATAAATCTGACGTTCATTAAATTTAAAAATTTTTATAATAAATTATTTTGTATATGACGTATGTACCTACATATAGGTATGAACGTTTTTAATATCTATCTATATAAATTCTATAAAATGTATATTCAAGCATTTGATTTTTATTCCTCTTTGTACCTTAACTACAATCAAAAGAATTTCTTTTCGGGGTATCCACTACATCAAACGAATAATGTATATCGATAGATATGATTAAATTTATAAAAATTCTTCCAAAATGGATATCACACTGGAAACGGTGGTGATCCATGTCTTTTTCATAACAATACTGCAGGTCTGAGGACTTTTAAACATATTCCAGCCGTTTTTATTCCAGTGCAATTTTGCTAATAATCGTAACAAGTAAATGTACTTGTAGATCCACTCGAATTTCCTTACATCAAACGAAAAATAATTTTAATATTTTTTAATTGGGAAATCTTCTTTAAATCTTGATATATTACTTTTTAAATTCATAATATATTATCGGAACATCTAATGTAAAATAAAGGTTGGTTTTCTTTTAAAAAGAGGAATTTTATATTAGTAGATTATCAAAATCGTCTGTGATTTCAAAGGAATTGATTAAAATTTAATGTTGCTTTTAATAAACTGAAATTTCAATTTCAACATTTTATGTATTCTGTTTTTAATTATTATATACATAGTTTATACTTGAAAATGTAAAACCAAAAATTAGTATATTCTAATTAATAATAAATCACTCACTGTCCCTTAACTCTTGTAGGTCGTCATTGTTATACTTTGTTTCATTAAAGCGAAGTTCAACATTTAAAGGTTTTTGTTTTTTGCCTCAATAATAAGCTTCAGTTATATTAATTAGCTTAGACCGTAATTTTTGAAAGCACTATTTTATTAATATAAATAATGGGCTCCCACGTAGTAGTAGAGTGATGAAACTCAATCTAAAATGTATGAATACGAATTCGAATACGAACTTCGATTTTATCAAAGCTTTTTTTTATACTTTTGAGTTGGAATGATGCAGTTCTTATTAATAAAGGTCTGCTGAATCTGAAACTAAATTTGATTTTGTCCATTACATTTAAATTTTTTTAAATAGCAATAAAAAGTTCAGTATCTAGCAAAATATTTATAATAATTACATATTAATAATCATCGATAACAACATCGACTAAATAATATTATATCAATTGCATAAATCTCATTTAAGAATTTAACACATATTTAACTTAAATGTAGGTTTTGAAATGGCATTTATTATAAAATTAATACTCTATTTATTAATCTTATTTAATAACAATGTTTAACTTAGTCAATTTTAACCTAATTCATCGTTTACATTTTAATTTCTTATGAAATTGCTCTAACCTTTTTAATACCAATTTTAAATTTCCATTTTATTTGAATGTCTGATAAATCCTGAAATAAAGTTGATACGATCGGCCCTAAATCAATATAACCTGAGAAATATTTGCTGAATGTTAATGGAACGACTCTGACTCTGGTGGTTTTTGAAAGGACGAGCACATTTGAAATAAAACGAAGTGAAAATAAAATTTTTCAAATTATGAAAACAAAGTTACACTTTATTATAACGTTTTACGTTACACGACGATGCACTTTGTGTAACTTGTTGCGTCATACTTTTCATTTCACAACTAGTTACTACGTAATGAAATTACATTACGCAACTGGTTAGTAATGAAAATTTCATCTGCAATTCAACTTCAATGTTTCCATTATTGTTATTAATTTATAATTTATCGTAAACTGCAAGTGTATTTTATCAAAATTGTTATTACTGCTAACAAAATCAAATTGTTTATATACTTACATGAAATTAAAAATCGATATCTAGTTTTATTCATTTTATTACTTGTTCTTCATGAAATGATTAATTTTATCGGTTAGTTTTTTATAATTCGATAACATTTATACCTAATATGCAATCAAATAAGTCAGTTTGTTTAACTTGGGTGCTTGCTAGTATGAGGAAGCTACGATCCCGTAGCTCACCAGCTAAGCGTAGCTCCCTCGTGCTGGTGAATCCACACGCGGTGAACAATATGACCAATATCATCACTGGTTAAGTAAATATCTATTAATTAAAATATATAAACAGTGCCTATTATCGGAAATTAACAATAATTATTAGTTTATAACAGCTTGAGAAATGGTTTAAAAAAAATGTATTTCAAAGAAAACCTGATTGGATAAACTTTTTATTTTGACATTGAAGTCATTTTGATATAGAAATAGTTTCAAGTAAATGTATGAGATGTTCTTTGTGATATACAAATATTGTTTATATTCATTGTAACTATAAGGTAATTTATTATATTTTCTTTATTAACAATTTATTATTAAATATAAATAGTATTCTTACACTTTCAATCTTCAATGTTGGTGCATTTCTTACATTATGTATAATATGTAATATATGTTACTTGACTAAACGGTTCGTAACATATCAATTACTCGCGCGTTTTTTATAACCTACTTTAAAACCTTGTTATCTAATGTACTATTAACTCGTATCTTTACAAGGAATAATTAAAATAAAATAGGATTGCATTCTTCTCTTTGATAAAAATTATATTTATGACACGTTTCGACTTCAAATAAGAAATATTAAATAGGAGTAATTTCTTATAATTTTTACAAACGAAAAATAAATATTTCAAGAATATTTCGATATTTTATTTTAATTTTACTTTATCTCTTAATACAAATCAACTGTTTTATACTGTATAAATTTTTTATTATTCAGTTGATTTTCATAATTTTTTGAATAAATAAATTATTTGATGCTATTCAAGAAAAGGCGAGGGATTGTGTCCCCAAGCCCCCAAGAATGATATTATACATTCGAATCGATCATCTGAATTATCTCAACCTTTTAATAATATGACACTGACCTAAAAATTATAAAAATTTAATGAATAATAAAAACATTATCATGGAATATCGATTTACAGCTCTCAACCAGGGTTACCAGAAGACAAATTTTAACTACAACCTGTCGATGACTAAATGAAGGTGTATGAAATAATCAGCTACATATAAAAGATTATAATTTTTTCAAAATGTTATTATAAATATTTGTCAAGAATTAAACCCACATCTTTAGAGTTTGGTGGCTTTTATTACCAAAAGGTATTAATTTACAACTTTTGACAGAGCAGCGACTAGAAAATTTTCTAGTCTAACTAGAGCACTAATTCTGTATATATTTTATTTAAAATATATTGTGATTTTCAAATAAGTACAAATAATATTAATTGGTTTTGCGCATTTTCACGTTTTCCATTTCGTAAAATCTTGCTCAGGACTTGTATACGGTCGATAATGACAATTCCAACAAATAGGACGTGATACATATTGCCAAGTCTTCGCAAAAATTTACATGTTGTTTGAGTTAATTAATCTTCAACAGTTTATTATTAAAACAGAATGTATCATGTAATACATGCGAAATATTAAATATACTTAAGTACTTAATTTTGAAGGTAATAATACGCTAATAAGCTTATTTGTTCTGATCACAAAAATTTAATTTGTACAGTTATTACTAAACCTAATAACCTTGCTGTGTATAAAGCATATTCTTTTGCCCCCTAACCTTAAAAATGACTTGCCAATCTTCTTAATACTGAAAAATCTAAATGAACGAAATAAAATAAATTAATCAAAAATTAAATTACCCTCTTTTTTATTTAATTTAAAAATAATATGACAACACCCACGACAGATTCTGCTTAAGTGTTGTCAAAGATTAAATTATTTATTTTAACTAAAACTTCTAATAATTTTTAATTTGAAATCAATTTTTTTTTAATTTTAAAATCTGAATAGATAAAAGATGTAAAAGAAATTTTATGACGAATCGGTTAAATTCAACACATAATCAATAGATAATATTTACAGAGTACAAATTACAAATTACAATCTGAACATTGCAGCTCAGTCTATGTAAATTTATGATCCCGGAAATTTCGCATTTAATACATTTAATTATTATACAATTCGGTGTAAGATCTATTTGATACAAAACTGTTTAACTATTTACAATCTATTGGGTATGCGGTCTGTGTTTGACTTTAAACTATTCAGCAGAAAATGATTTATTATTCAACGCCTTTTTAATATACTTTTTTTAAATTCTCTACAGTAGTGGAGTTATAGGCATACGAATGGGACCATTTCTGACCAGTCCAAACTATATTGTTCCAGATTAGAATAAATGTTTATGCTTAAAATTTGTATTTTGATTTTTCATAATAATTCGCATTTCATTTTATCAAATTAATTAATTATAAAGCCTCTATGTTAAAATTGTTAAGTTGTTTGAAATTCGAAAAGTCAATATTTTTTATGATTGATACATTACAAGAATGTTCGCGAATTTTTGGCACACCACGGTATAATATATTGTACGAGGAAAAGCTCTCTATTGTAATTTTTCAAGATATATTCTACTTGTTAATTCATCCTCGTGATTCACCAGCCCTATGTAAAGAAATTATAGGGGGAATGCACACGTGTTATATTTTGTTGAAAAATTTTGTAGAGAAGATCAATTACTTACACTAATTATAAAAAATGTCTACAAAGTATTAACATTTTTATCAATAAATATTAATATATGTAAATGAAACCGAATAATTGAATTTAAAAATGGTATTTGAAGGATAACATTTTTTAATAATTTTCGTTTATACGTAAAGCTTTATAATTAGAAACTCGTCGTGCAAATATTTTTCTCGTTTAGTTCAAAGAAATGTTCGTATGACCAAGCACAAACGTGACCTATAAATTTTATTTAAAATATATAATACGTTTTAATAAAATTAATTAATTTTTTTCTCAAAGTTTTTACAAAATGTAAAATAATTGTTTATTAAAAATTGAAAGACAAGGTGAAATCGTTCGATTATACCAGTAGTTAACCGAAAAGCCAATTAATTAAAATTAAAATTGTTCAAGAGGTGTTTTCCTGAAAACTCAACACCTTGGAGTGGAAATACCCAACAATAATAAAATTGAAAACAACGCAGACAATTTTATGTACGTAGTACTTTTTGACATTATTTACTTCTATTTTCAGCTGTACATGAACAAATTTCTGTGAACTTACGTAAAAATAAATTTATAATTTATTTAAAACTTTCATAAGTTTCGTTCATGTCAGAGCACGTGCCCATGATTTGCTTTGATGCCTTCAAGTATTTAACATAAAAATAATTTTTAGAACACAGTCTGTTTGTTCAACAGACTAAATTCTATGTTGATTTTGGCATAATAAGGAATAGTACTTACTGTACTTTATAAAAGCCTAATGCGCTAAATATAAAGTGTTCCAAATTGTCAAGATTACATCCCGAACGTATAATATAACTGTATAAAATTTTATAATATAATATTAAACGATTTCTTTATGATTCCGTTTTACTGTCTTTCCGTGAGATACATACATATATAACCTGAAAATGGTTAGCAATAATCATATATCAAATTTAATATAAAAATAACAATGTGGGGCGCATTTCATAATGAAAATTTAGTAATATTTCAAACACTCTCCAAATAATTAATGCTATCAGTTAGTTACATAGTTTTTGGTAATTAAATCATAAATCAACTTTCCGATATTAATACTACATATTTATGTAAGGAATTTTTAATAAGATCCACTGATTAATAAAATAAGATTTTACTGAAATTTTAAATTTCAGGCTACTGTTTTTGAATAGCAAATATTGTTTATAATAAAATATTAATTATGTCTTTTTGATTTCAGAATTTGATGTTATCATCAATTACTAACTCTGTTTACTAACATAATTAAATAAATAATACTAAAATGAGCTCCCGATCAAAAGATAAGGTGGCAGCATTGTTCAGAAAAATCTTTAAATCGCCCGAGAAGAGAGAAGAGGAGGCTGCGAAAGCTGGAAGCTCATCAAGTGGCTCTCCTGCAAGATTGCTTTTACGCGGATGTCGCGATACCGTATCCCCTGCTGCTCATCCTGTTGGAAGTCCTGCATTTACAGAAAACAAAGATCCTAAAAAGGTTTTAGAAAATTTACCTTCGAGTAAAACAGTTAGAAGTCGAAGACTTATGAAAGAATTTAAAGACTTACAACGGTTACAAAATTCGCGTAGTTTAGATCCTGTTTTTACTGTAGAATTAGTAGAAGATAATTTATTCGAATGGCATGTCAAATTGCACAAAATAGACTCAGAAAGTTGTCTCGGTAGCGACATGAAAGAACTTGGAATTAAATATATTTTGTTACATTTGATATTTCCTGAAAATTTTCCGTTTGCACCGCCATTTATGCGAGTAATTTCACCAAGAATCGAAAAAGGGTTTGTCATGGAAGGTGGAGCAATATGCATGGAATTATTAACACCAAGAGGTTGGGCTAGTGCTTACACGGTTGAAGCAGTAATAATGCAGTTTGCCGCTAGTGTAGTTAAAGGCCAGGGTCGAATCCAAAGGAAAACTAAAGGCCAAAAAATATTTAGTAGACGTACAGCGGAAGAAAGTTTTCGATCTCTTGTTAAAACTCATGATAAGTACGGATGGGTAACACCATCGATGGCAGATGGTTAAATTTATTTGGTTGTTAAAATATAGATGATATTTATTATGCGATATTCGGTATACATTTTATAAAATGATCTTTGAAATTGTTGAGTTCCAAAAATAATGGCACCTAACGTGTTGAAACTGCCACGGTTTACGTCTTATGAAAACAATGTAGATGAAGGAGATTGAATTTAATGTTAGTCTAAATGCTCAATTTTATAGTCCAGTAATAGTATTTAGTATTGTAAATATGAAAGTATTTCAGTTTCGACAAAAATCCATCCTAATAAATTATCAATTTTTAAACATAGTAATTAACGATAAGGGTAGTTTTGAAAAATGTAAATAAAATGGAAACTATGCGTTGATATTTTTTTTTGATAATCTTGTATAACTAATAATGAATGTACAGCAAAATCAAATTTAATATCTTTACATAGTCTACGTTTTACTTATATGAAAAATCTAACAGTATTGTATTTTGTACTTGATAATGGCCATTCAGTAGGTGCTTTTTATTTAGGAATCCAATTTTAACCTTACATCGATGTTCAAATTAGGAAATAATTTATCTAAAAGTGTTGTTTAAATGGTGTAATACATAATTATAATCTGATAAGGATTTATACAAAAGAATAAATTATTTAATTTATAAATAATGGGACTGAGAGTTTGAAAACTCCAGATGTTGGTGTAACAGATATATACTTCACATAACCCATGGAAGGATTAAAGATTTCTTCTCTTGGCAACTTAATAAAAATACAAAAAATTTTATTTTGTTGTGCGCCAAGACGTTAATCCTATCGGAAGGTTTACAATAAATGTATTTATTTAAAGCTTGTATCAGTAGCAAGCTGTCAACGTCCAAATATGTCAAATATCTTTAAAATAATTCCGTCATTTTAATTTTCTATATTGCTTGGAACCAATCTTTGCATCTACGGTAAAAGTTTCAGATAGCGCTATATATCTAGAAGTTTAACTTAAATCTGTTGTCCTTTAATATTGTTGATTGGATTTCATTGTGTAGAAAAGTTCGAAAAAGAAATTTAATTTTACCTTACTTTTTTACTTTTCTAATAGACACCTTACACCATCAATATTGTCAATACTCGTCATTTTACATCACCGTTTCAATGTACTGACAGTAATACTGATAGTGTAAGGTGTCTATAAGTGTTGTAATATTATGTGTTACCATCTGAATATGACATTTCTATATTAACAATTAAAAATTTTATAAGTAGATTGTGCTGTTATGTGTTCGTTAGATACACAATTAGTAAAGATGTTGTTGTTTCTAATGAATGTAATTTTTGTGATATTATGCAACGTTACCTATAGTTAATTCACGTACACAGGGTGTTGATAAAAAGTGGTACCAAATTTTAGAAGTACAAAATAATACAGTCGATAACAATCTCAGAGTTGTTTTATTCGTCATTGTATATTACTGAATTATAGAAAAGGTTCTATAATTTTGAAATACATTGATATTGGATCTAACAATGCTCTTTTGTTTATCTTATAAATTCTATATATTATCTTCTAAAATTTGGTAATACCCTTTTTCAAAAATCTGTATAGGGTGTATTATATAATTATATTTGTACATAATATATTATAGTTTTAAAAAGAATAATTATATATTTTCATCGATAAATTTAATTCACGTTGTATTTTATACGTTTTTACGTTTATACGTAATTTTATACGTTTTTTATAATCTAATATTTTTAATTTGGTTCTCGTAGTGCTAACGTAAACAATTTACCTCTAATATTTTCAAATCGGTAAAACAAACTCATCAAATGGTTACTTCATATTATTACATTTTATTAAGTATTTTTATAAAAAATTTTGTTGTCTTCCAATATTAAATTGTTTTTTATTTGTATTACTTTGTAAATATATTCTAAAATGTTGAAATGAACTCAGATGAATAATAAATGTGTTATCAATATAATGTTTTAATTTGATAAAAATGTTTATTTTTTTTATGCACTAAAATCAACAACCGTTTGATCGCTATTATAATTCAAAATTGTTGATATAAGAAGATATAAAAGTTGAAATTTATATAAAACGATGGCTGAATGATATATGAATATATTATTATACATAAACACAGTATGATATTTTGTATAATGAAACTAATGAATTGAATTAATTGAAATTAATTTTCTTCAAAATTTCATGCATGAGTGAATTCAATTTTGAAAATGAAAATTTCTTCATATAACAAAAATTGCTCAAGTTTGTCTGACTACTGCTTCGAAAGTATTGATTCTACATAAATAATATGTGGGAGTAAATTTGTAAACAATTCTATCACAATACCACCGCCGGACAGCCCTAACATTCAAACATGGTGTGTTCATTAATTGGGTTAGTTACATAGCAAATATTTGGGATTGGAATCGTGGACTTTATGTCAAACGTCGACGCGGCTTCGAACACCGTCGACCAAAGTTGAAACATTGAATATGTTTAGAAGCGTTCATATACGTCATACTTTGCCGACACCCTTCCGCTTAATTTTGACGGCGTACCTACACAAATTGAAATTGAAAAAATTTTCTTGCGTTTATGGTCATAAAACCCGTTATTGCAATTTGTAGATTTACCGCATGATTCGCAGGTATATTGTGTTTCTACTTTTAAACGCAATAACTAGTATTTCCTAATAAATTTTATTAATTAATTTCATAATTTTTATATCAAAATATAGCATTTTATTTTTTGGTTTGTCATAAACCAACCTTTAGCTTCTTCAAACCCAAAAGTAGGAAATTTATATAATATTTAATATCAAACTTCGCATATCAAAACAATATAATTAAAGTTAAACTTCTGTTGTTCAATATTCCCTACTGTTGTTACTGTATTTAATATAATTAAATTATAAAGTTTAAATTAAACTTTTTAAATTTTAATTCATTTTTAAATTATTTAATATAAATTTAAAAATGAAATTAATATATTTATCGTATAATCAAAAGATCTGGTTATTGTATTGTTAGCGGCTATAATACCATCCTTTTTTAAATTTTAATTTTGATACAAATATAAAATAACAAAATCGAAAAATTGTGTGCATCAACAGTAGATACCTATAGTTGTTAGCACTGACTAAATATTATTTTGACTATTTTTTTATTTTATTTATTTTTTAATTTATTTTATTTTATATTATTTATTTACTTGACGAATAATACTATAATTTTTCGAAATTAAATATTTTCAAATATAAATTTTTTAATTCAATGTTGACAATGTATTATTTTGTAATTGGTATTTGGTTGTTTTATGGTTCATTTGTTTTTCCGTTTGGGCATTCCTGAGGGGTAAACCAAGTAATTCATGCAATTCATTGACTTTCAATTGCCGTTTCTTGCAATTCCTAGATTTTGTACACAAAAATTATCTCTCGGGCTTTACATAATGGTAAATAATGATGGAATGTACAAGAATGCGTGACGTAATATTTGGAGGGAGTCGAAGTTTTTCTGACAAAGTGTGATGATGGGGATGATGCGGTAAAAAATGTTTAGAATAGCATAACATAATTTATAAACGGCTATGAATATATTTTATTATATTTTGGTTGATGAATATTTGAAACTGTGTTGCACCATATAAGCGCTTTCAATATTTAAAAAAAGAACTAACATTTTTTCGATGGTCGAAAGATTTTTCTGATCGGGGCTGAATTTAATTTAACAAGCTCTCAAGTTTATCTGAATGGATTTAAAAGTAATATATAGTCCAGTCCGAGATTGATCTAAAAATCAGTGAACTTGGAAAAAATTAGTGGGTCCGATTTTCCTTTCTATACTTAGGGGGGAGTGGTTGGGAGTGTAAATCTCCATCTTGACTTAAAGGCTAATTTGTTTGTTTTTCAAAACTCGCTTATTTTCAACTTTGGAGTGAAATGATAATAACCGAAGCTGTTGGAAATGTCAAATGTGATTCCCCACATCTTTAGTTTTTACCATTTTACCTTAGGATCGATATTTTGGTGCTTTTTCCATTATCACATTTATTATCAAGTTTATTAATAAAAAAGAAATAATTGAAGAAAAACGTTTTTCACTCCTAATTACAGTCTAACTCTTTAAATATTGATCTTAGGGAAAAAATAGTCGTGACCAAAGTTGTGGGGAATCACATTGCTAACAACTTTGGTTATCATAATTTTTACTCTAAAGTTGAAAATAAGCGAGTTATTTGAAAAACAAAAATTTCCCTTTAATTAAGATAGTGGAGAGTGCAATGGGGAAATTTTCCCGAAAACCGAGATTTTTTTTTTCTGTAATTTATGGTGGGTTTCATAAAGGTATCTTAAAATTTAAACTACGATTAAAATTATAACCATAGTTACAACAATTAAAATGCATTGTAGTTATATTGTTTGAATATTATAATCCTAGATTGAATTTTAAACCTCTTTTGTGAAACCGGGCATTATTGTTTTAAATTTTGTAAACTCTTGTATAACAAAAATTGATAATCTTGAAATTATAGTTGGGCTTAGATGAACAACAATCTAAGTTGGTAGCGAACTAAAACACTAGAATAGGAGTTCTGTCATTATTTTACATCTCTTACATTTTCTGTGCTTTGACCGGTTTTGACAGCGTCAATTGAAAAATAGTTTTCGGACTTCTAGGTGTTTTGCATAAAATTATTATATTGTTTTATATACATCACTATTATTAAAATTCTAGAAAGATATTAATTGTAAATCAAAATGTTAATTAAAGTGAAGGTAATGTACAAGTTTGAGGTTAAAGTCAAACCGCCTAATTTTAATTTTTGTAGACATTAACGGGAAAAGAAATCGAAATCGATATAGAGCCCACAGATAAAGTGGAGAGAATAAAAGAGCGAGTCGAGGAAAAAGAAGGAATTCCGCCCCAACAGCAAAGATTGATATTTTCCGGTAAACAGATGTATGCTCGATGTAACATCTTTGATTTTTGATACTAAATTTATTGCTTTTATTTCAGGAACGATGAAAAAACGGCACAAGACTATAAAGTGCAAGGCGGATCTGTTTTACATTTAGTTCTAGCTTTACGTGGTGGCTTTTTTTGATACGCTGGTTTGTTTTGTTAAAAATTAAATTATTTCTAATTTGTAACTTTTAAACAATTTTTATTTTAAAAATAAACATAAGGCCAATTTAACAAAATTTCTGTAGTAAATATAAATCTCGAATCGGGTACCGTAAAATTTACTGCTTAGGATTTTGTAATCGGTGGAAAATAATTGAATTCAATTGGTTGTTACAGAAAGTAAATACTATCTGGTAGTATTTTTACACAAACAACTAAAGGTATGAATTTGGCAAATTATATCATGCAATCGTTCTGGTAAATATCTACAAATTTTTTTTAAAGTTAAAATGCAAATTAAAAAATTTGTAGAGTAAAATGGATAAGAAACTACTCTTATTGCTATTTGATACGCAAGCCTTCTTTTGTTTCTAAATTTTGAAAAGTTACAGAATAATCAATATATTACAAATCAATGCTTGGTATTTATTGGAGCTCAATATAAATGAACAGCAGTAACATTTTACAGGCATCAATAAAAACTATTTTGCACAAAGACATCAATATTTTTAAGACTTTTTTTTATAAATTTGTATTTTTAGACCATGAAGTTGTTAGTTACTTCAAATGCCTATCCATTAAAAAATAATGCAATGCAAGAATTTATTTTAAATTATAATAGAATAAATAGGATTAAGGTTGTTAGAAGTTGTATTTTTTATAGTGCAGTTGGTGTTTACATAATTATTCTTCATGCGCAAAGCTTTCATTTGCAAGCAACTGCACTAGCAACACCACATAACAACAGCGCAGCTCATTAGGTATTGCATTTGTTATTGACGCCGGATGTAACCGCTGTGCTGTTACTTCTTCCAACAAAGCATAGCGTAGAGTAATTTTTTTGTACCGTCATATTATTGTTTTATAATAATTAATACCTTGCTTGAAATCTTGGTATAAACGTAAAAAGTATTAATTCCCAGTGTAAAAAGCAAAACATAATTAAAATGTAACTTGCATACCAATTGGAAGTAATTAAAAATACAAATAATAAAACTAGCAAGTCCCCCCCCCGCTATTTAATCCATTTGAGTAAGGCTTCTTTGAATACCATACTTGATGGAAATTATTATGTCACGCAATTTTAAGGATTATTCTACTCCCACTCATCATTAGACCCCCTCCAAATACTACGTAACGCATTATTGACCCCTCTCTTTGATTTTTTATTAAGCAAAACTCAATCAATTAAAAATGTATTTTTCAAATATACAATTTCAAAAATTGAAAATAAAAACGTAAACCTATATAAATTTTAAAAAATTAACAATACTTGACGTCACAATTTTAGAAACCCACAAAATCACTGTGAACCTAGCATATCAACTATTAGCATCTCAAAAAAAAACTTCAGATTTGCTTGCATCCAGCATAGTTCTACAGTTCCTGATAGTTTTAAACAATAGTTCAGTTGATTTACCTCTAAAATCACGTATTATAAAAATGAGATGCCAACTTCACGAAAAACATAGAGCATCTTATTAGATTTAAAGTATTTGAGCATCGAGGCGTTGAATTCAGCATAGTTCTACACATTCCGATAGTTTTAAAAATAGTTCCGCTGATTTACCCTTGAAATTGCGATTTTTGTCAATGAGGTGCCAACTTCACATCAGACATTATAACATGTCATGAGATTTAAAGTGTTTGAGCATAGGGAAGTTGAATAAACCATAGTTCTATACATCCTAATTAATTTTAAGGATAGTTTTATTGAATCAAACCCAAAATGGAATTTTAAGGATATTATTTTTATGAGAGCTGATACTCTGCGCCGCGTTCTGAGCTTTTCCGATGTTGTTAGCTTTAGTTTTTCAGCATACCATGGAAATGAGTTCCGGCATCTAATTGTACCAATATAGTTCTAAACAATTGTTTATTGCCGTGGCAAGTATGGAACTATGAGATGCTGATAGTTTTAGACGAGTTCTGGGTTCCATCGATGATGCAAACGACAGTTCTGATCCTTCTGTAATCCAGAGTTAAGAGTTCCGGCCTCTGATGATACCCACATAGCAAAAAACAATTGTTTGTTTCTGTAGGAAGTATAGAACTATGAGATGCTGATAGTTTTAGACGAGTTCTGGGTTCCATCGTTGGTTCAATCGACAGTTCTGATCCTTCTGCAATCCAGAGTTAAGAGTTCCGGCCTCTAATGATACCCACATAGCAAAAAACAATTGTTTATTACCGTAGCAAGTATAGAACTATGAGATGCTGATAGTTTTAGACGAGTTCTGGGTTCCATCGTTGGTTCAATCGAAGGTTCTGATCCTTCTGCAATCCAGACTTAAGAGTTCCGGCCTCTGATGATACCCACATAGCAAAAAACAATTGTTTATTACTGTAGGAAGTATGGAACTATGAGATGCTGATAGTTTTAGAGGAGTTCTGAGTTCCATCGATGATGCAATCGACAGTTCTGATCCTTCTGCAATCCAGCTTTAAGAGTTCCGGCCTCTGGTGATACCCACATAGCAAAAAACAATTGTTTATTACTGTAGGAAGTATAGAACTATGAGATGCTGATAGTTTTAGACGAGTTCTGGGTTCCATCGTTGGTTCAATCGACAGTTCTGATCCTCCTGCAATCAAGAGTTAAGAGTTCCGGCCTCTGATGATACCCACATAGCAAAAAACAATTGTTTATTACTGTAGGAAGTATAGAACTATGAGATGCTGATAGTTTTAGACGAGTTCTGGGTTCCATCGTTGATTCAATCGACAGTTCTGAACCTTCTGCAATCCAGAGTTAAGAGTTCCGGCCTCTGATGATACCCACATAGCAAAAAACAATTGTTTATTACTGTAGGAAGTATAGAACTATGAGATGCTGATAATTTTAGACGAGTTCTGGGTTCCATCGTTGGTTCAATCGACAGTTCTGATCCTTCTGCAATCCAGAGTTAAGAGTTCCGGCCTCTGATGATACCCACATAGCAAAAAACAATTGTTTATTACTGTAGGAAGTATAGAACTATGAGATGCTGATAGTTTTAGACGAGTTCTGAGTTCCATCGATGATGCAATCGACAGTTCTGATCCTTCTGCAATCCAGCTTTAAGAGTTCCAGCCTCTGATGATACCCACATAGCAAAAAACAATTGTTTATTACTGTAGGAAGTATAGAACTATGAGATGCTGATAGTTTTAGACGAGTTCTGCGTTCCATCGTTGGTTCAATCGACAGTTCTGATCCTTCTGCAATCTATAGTTAAGAGTTCCGGCCTCTGATGATACCCACATAGCAAAAAACAATTGTTTATCGCCGTAGCAAGTATAGAACTATGAGATGCTGATAGTTTTAGACGAGTTCTGGGTTCCATCGATGATGCAATCGACAGTTCTGATCTTTCTGCAAACCAGAGTTCAGAGTTCCGGCCTCTGATGATACCCACATAGCAAAAAACAATTGTTTATTACTGTAGGAAGTATAAAACTATGAGATGCTGATAGTTTTAGATGAGTTCTGCGTTCCATCGTTGGTTCAATCGACAGTTCTGATCCTTCTGCAATCTATAGTTAAGAGTTCCGGCCTCTGATGATACCCACATAGCAAAAAACAATTGTTTATCGCCGTAGCAAGTATAGAACTATGAGATGCTGATAGTTTTAGACGAGTTCTGGGTTCCATCGATGATGCAATCGACAGTTCTGATCTTTCTGCAATCCAGAGTTCAGAGTTCCGGCCTCTGATGATACCCACATAGCAAAAAACAATTGTTTATTACTGTGGGAAGTATGGAACTATGAGATGCTGATAGTTTTAGAGGAGTTCTGAGTTCCATCGATGATGCAATCGACAGTTCTGATCCTTCTGCAATCCAGCTTTAAGAGTTCCGGCCTCTGATGATACCCACATAGCAAAAAACAATTGTTTATTACTGTAGGTAGTATAGAACCATGAGATGCTGATAGTTTTAGACGAGTTCTGGGTTCCATCGTTGGTTCAATCGACAGTTCTGATCCTTCTGCAATCCAGAGTTAAGAGTTCCGGCCTCTAATGTTACCCACATAGCAAAAAACAATTGTTTATTGCCGTAGCAAGTATAGCACTATGAGATGCTGATAGTTTTAGACGAGTTCTGGGTTCCATCGATGATGCAATCGACAGTTCTGATCCTTCTGCAATCCAGAGTTAAGAGTTCCGGCCTCTGATGATACCCACATAAAAAAAACAATTGTTTATTGCCGTGCGTAGCAAGTATGGAAATATGAGATGCTGATAGTTTTAGACGAGCCAGGAGTTTTTCGATAATGAAATTACAGTGTTTGTCATTCTTCCTACAATTTGTTGTAGGATTGATTGACAATTGATTGTCTTACCCTTAGCATTACCCAGATCCAACGACGACGACGTTGTAAGATGTGGATCCATATTTGCTTTTTTTTGCTTTGGTTTTGCCAGAACTCCGGCCGGAACTCTTATCTCTTGATTGCAGAAGGATCAGAACTGTCTATTGAACCAACGATGGAACCCAGAACCCATACAAAACTATCAGCATCTCTTAGTTCTATACTTCCTACAGTAATAAACAATTGTTTTTTGCTATGTGGGTATCATCAGAGGCCGGAACTCTTAACTCTGGATTGCAGAAGGATCAGAACTGTCGATTGAAGCAACGATGGAACCCAGAACTCGTCTAAAACTATCAGCATCTCATAGTTCTATACTTCCTACGGCAATAAACAATTGTTTTTTGCTATGTGGGTATCATCAGAGGCCGGAACTCTTAAAGCTGGATTGCAGAAGGATCAGAACTGTCGATTGCATCATCGATGGAACCCAGAACTCGTCTAAAACTATCAGCATCTCATAGTTCTATACTTCCTACAGTAATAAACAATTGTTTTTTTTATGTGGGTATCATCAGAGGCCGGAACTCTTAACTCAGGATTGCAGAAAGTTCAGAACTGTCGATTGAACCAACGATGGAACCCATAACTCGTCTAAAACTATCAGCATCTCATAGTTCTATACTTTCTACGGCAATAAACAATTGTTTTTTGCTATGTGGTTATCATCAGAGGCCGGAACTCTTAACTCTGGATTGCAGAAGGATCAGAACTGTCGATTGCATCATCGATGGAACCCAGAACTCGTCTAAAACTATCAGCATCTCATAGTTCCATACTTGCTACGGCATAAAACAATTGATTTTTGCTATGTGGGTATCATCAGTGGCCGGAACTCTTAACTCTGGATTGCAGCAGGATCAGAACTGTCGATTGCATCATTGATGGCACCCAGAACTCGTCTAAAACTATCAGCATCTCATAGTTCCATACTTGCCACGGCAATAAACAATTGTTTAGAACTATATTGGTACAATTAGATGCCGGAACTCATTTCGATGGTATGCTGAAAAACTAAAGCTTACAACATCGGAAAAGCTCAGAACGCGGCGCAGAGTATCAGCTCTCATGAAAATAATATCCTTTAAATTCCATTTTGGGTTTGATTCAATAAAACTATCCTTAAAATTAATTAGGATGTATAGAACTATGGTTTATTCAACTTCCCTATGCTCAAACACTTTAAATCTCATGAGATGTTATAATGTCTGATGTGAAGTTGGCATCTCATTGACAAAAATCGCAATTTCAAGGGTAAATCAGCGGAACTATTTTTAAAACTATCGGAATGTGTAGAACTATGCTGAATTCAACGCCTTGATGCTCAAATATTTTAAATCTAATGAGATGCTGTATGTTTTTCGTGAAGTTGGCATCTCATTTTTATAATACGTGATTTTAGAGGTAAATCAACTGAACTATTGTTTAAAACTATCAGGAACTGTAGAACTATGCTGGATGCAAGCAAATCTGAATTTTTTTTTGAGATGCTAATAGTTGATATGCTAGGTTCACAGTGATACCCACAAAGAGGAATTATGATGCCTACCTGTAGAAAACAATTTATTTTTGTTAGATCAGAGGAACTACACATGTCATTGTTTCTAATAGCAGGAATGATCCCTCCAATCAGAATGAAGCAAAGCAAGAACCAATGAGAGCAAAGCGCGCTAGGGAATTATGTTTTCAAATTATTGTTGTAAACCAAAAACTAATTTTTGTCTTACTTTCTGTGTAATTATAATAACGAAAATCGTTATTTCGAGTCACAAAAATTTGGGCATAAAAAAAGCGGAGATCAGCTGCTGTTGGTTTTCATCTCAACTCGGGGTCTTTGGAAAAACTCTACAACTTCGTATCAATCAATCAGAGGAAGGCTTTTGATTTCTTCAGGCAGCAACATAATCGTGAATTGTTATTAAATGTTGCCGAAAATTACTAAGGGTAGAACCCACCAACCTGACAAATTCGCTTTTAGATAATATACTACGTAATAAAATAAATCAAACGGGGAAAACAATTTAATAATTAAAGTCATCATGACATTAACCTAGTGTATGTAAACAAAACACCAACATGTAAAAACAAATTCCAACACGCTGCTCTCATTGGTTCTTGATTAGCTTCATTCTGATTGCATTGGAGGGATCATTCCTGCTATTAGGCCCTCGTGAATTTTAATGGTCAATAACATAAAATATGAGCTAGATGGCATTGAAAGTAGTATCTCGCCTTCTTCTACCTAATCATAATTTACTATATTTACTATATTTGGAAACACCCTGTATAATTAATAAATCTACCCATGAATCTTGGAAACTAACTCAAATAGCTCATGATTTTTACGAAGGTGATGTGAGAGCTAAATAATAACACAATAGAAAATACGATTTTGGCACCTAAGGTTTCTTTAAAATATTAAGTTGGTAACACCGCAAACAAACAATGTATATAAGGTTAATAAAATATTATTATGTTTATATTTTATACTGCATTCAATCATAAATAATTCCAGTAGGTAGACCAGCTGTGAAATTTATATTTTAGTGTTTGAAATGGATAAACAAGAATCAAGTGCTGACGAACAAATAACAAAAAGTTCCATAAGTGAAATTCTTCAAAAATTATGTACATTAAACGCTGACAACCCAGTTGGTAAATATTATTACATTCATAACCTTAAATTAATTATTGACAATATAGGAAACTGTAATTATTGAACTTTGATTATAATATACAGGAGTGATACAAAATAAAGTATTTAAAATACTTACAATATTTCTAAAATTACACAATACATCACATTAAATTTTAACCAATGAAAATCAAATTAAAATCTTTTAATATTCTGATTGGCTAAAAAATTGATTTTTTAATACACTTGTATTTTAACATTTAAAATAATTAAAATCTTGTAAAATAAATGTATTTTAAATCCATTTACCTGTATGTTACAAAATTTATTATTTTATATGATAGAGTTGATAATTTTCTTAAATTTTGGAAATAATTAAAATTCAGTTGATAATTTGTATTTGAAATTCAAAAAATAAAATTTTATTTTGGAAAATTTGTATTGAAAATACATAATACAATATATTTATACAATGTATTTAAATGCATATTATTTCAAGTATTGCCCACCTCTGATACAATAGTATTGATTTTTTTAATGATTACACGGTTATACTGTATTATATACAAGCAAACGGGAATTTTGTAACATTTTAACTTATTTTTAAAACTGAAAGAAACCAATACACTTTTCTACTTATCACATTACAGTTTCCTTCATACTGAATATTTTTAAAGTACGACAGATGTCGGTAGATGTTCTAATATTCATTTATTTTAGATTGGCGGGAAAGTTTAAACGACTTACTGTTAAAAAATATCAATGCTTGTACATCCGATAGCAGTATTGAAGTACATAAAGAATCCCAACTAATTAAAGAATTGCATAACTTAAATCCGGAAGACAAATCGTTAGAATGGAAATATATCTGTTTAAATTTTTATTATTTTTTTTTATTACGCGATATTTTCGAAAAGAATTCTGAAATAGGAAATTTCAGTGTACAACAGACCGTAACGTTAGAAAATATTCTCAGAAATGTAACTGTAATTGGAATATCTTCAAATTTGCATCCAAAATTACCATATCATTCTCTGCTACCTAGCAAAGTAAATAACACCGAATCGGTTTCTGATCTTACTGCTTACAAGAGACTGTTAGGAACAACTTACGGTTTTTTTACTGTCTTAACTTCTTTTCCTCATATTAGATCCATAATTGTTTCAAACTTTTTAAGGTGGATACTGTGTGGTTTTTATCAAATCATACATTGTCCTTTAATGAAGCCATCAAACACAGTTGATGCGACTGGATTTCAGATGACCGAATCGATTTATAAATCGTTATTATCCGATCGTCTGTTATTCCAAAAATTTTTGATAAAATTATCAACTAGAATACATCCCATTTTGTACGTTCGTGAAACTATGTTGCTTCGTATTAAAACTGCACCTATGTGGTTAAAGAAAGCAGTTTCTTTTAATTTAAATCAATTTATCACAAGAAAAAATGGAGTTGAAAACTTAGCATGGGCAATGTTAGATGCAACCGAAGCTGACGAACGGGACGATACTACCACATCTTGGAATGCGCTACACGTATTATCAAAGATTATAATCGCCTCTATTAAATTACCAAATTTTCGAGAGAACATTTGTGGACAGTTAAACAGTTTGCTAAATTTACGCGACAGCTCGGGAAAGCCCATTAAGGCTTTTGAAAGACTTTACACGCTGTGTATAAAATTATTATATCAAGATGATGCTATTCTGTGCCAAAATGTGTTCATCGATAATTTATTAGATTCTATCTTGTGTTACACCAAACCAAAAATTGATGTTTTGGAAAATGAACCTATCACGGAATCAATATCACAAACGATGAGAATATTACGTTTTCTTATAATCGAAGATTGTTTTAATACATTTTTACTTCCCATTCGCACGATGTTGACATCTGTAAATGTACTTTTTCACATATTGGCAGTCACTTTGGAAAATCAAAACATGAAAGAATTAAACGATGACATTCGCGATTGCCTTCTTAAGATTCTGCAGGAATCGGAGTCGAAATTTGAATTATTTGATAACCTTTTGTTTGATTTTTCTTGTGAAAATTATCTGAAATTACAGCCTAATATTAATTTCTGCATTGAAGTTAACAATTTGTACCCAAAGCACGATGAATGCGCTGTTAAATTAGTCTTATTCGATCGCGCTGAAGTTTTACAAAAAATTATTGCAAGCAATTTATCTGTAAAAGCGTCACTTTTCACGTACCTTCTCAATTGTTTAGTTAATCACGAAAAATATTTCAAACGATCTAATACGGAATTATTGGATTTTGAAACTGATTTCATTTTGGACGAAGTGTCCGAACGTAAAATTGTCGTTTTCCGGCTTTTATCCGAGTTATCAGAAGACAAAACTATTCAGAAACATATTATCCAAAATCCTTCCAGTTTTGTTTCCTTTTTGGACGATGTTTTAAAGACGAACATAAAAAATGAAGTTCATAAATTGATAGATTCGGAATCGGAAGATTTCCAAATGCTATTTTTGATGGTTATGATTTTACAAGCACAAATTGGCGTTGCACCAAAATCAAATTTACATTATTACAGCAAGGTTAAAGAATCTTTAAATATGATATTACAAGAGTGCGGAAACGGTGAGCTAAAAACGATGGTAAAAAATGCTTTATCGATGTTCACGGGAGAAAAGACAAGGGAACACACTCTCGACGATAATGATAATAATAGTACATCAAAAACGGAATTAGACAAGGCGATTGAAGATGTTTGCGATCCTTTACTTCCTGTTCGAGGACATGGTTTGATGACTTTAACAAAACTAATTAGAGAGAAAGACAAGAACGCTTTGGAAAGAAAGCGATACATTTGCAACATATTTCAAGTGAGTTATTCAAATTCGTTTGAATTATTTAACGTTAACATTTTGTATTCTTACAGAATACCCTTAAAGACGCCGATTCTTTTATATACTTGAATGCTATTGGTGGTTTAGCCACCATGGGAGATATTTTTCCGGACACAATTTTAAACGTTCTTTCTGAAGAGTATACTGATTTTTCAGGACATACTTTTGAAAATAATCAAGAAATTCGATTGAAATTGGGAGAAGTGTTGGTTAGAATAACAAAATTATTAGGTAAGTGCATTATTTTAATGTTGTTGACTTCTTTAAATTAAATTAAAATTCTATAAATTTAGTACAATGAATCATCAAGTTCAAGTAAAACGATCTTTTAGGGGATATTGCTTGTGTAAAGCTCACAATAATATAATTGTATAAACTTAAATAAAGGCCAATTGCCAGAGTGTTGTGCTTCGTAGATGCACAGTATCGCGCTCAAGTTTTCATTATCAGCAATCGCCACCATTCCAAAATTTAATGTTGTTAGTTGCTAATGTTCCTGTTTGTAGCTATTGTTTTCAATATATTTGGGTTTCTGTTATATCATCTAGCCATTATAAAAATATATTGCATGGCAAGGGAGTTGGCCGAGAGTGTGGTGGCATTATATTATCCACGGTCGTGATACTTCGGGGTTTTATAATATATTTGTTATTTTTATGAATCCGTAAAATGGATGAAGACAGATGAATTTGAAAAAAAATATGACAAGAGATTTAAATTAAAATATGGGTCGATTTGAAAATTAATTCATTAATCGTGCTTGCTTGTCAAATGGGCGGATATCAACGTAACATAATATAAATCAAATGTATAAAAGAGAAGGACAAAAATGCGATGTATTTTTCCTCTCGAAATACTTTAGATCTGGGAAAGAAGTGATTTATTTGAAATCTTTTGTTTTAAAAGTTTTGGGGTCAAAGAGTAGCAACTTTGAAGTTGAATTTCAGGTTTCTGACTTCTAAAATGCTAAGTAGCACAAAAATTACGTGTATTTTATGTGCACCAATTTATTTTTTGCTCGAAATAAATGAAATTGGCGTAAAAATTATTTATTTTTGAATGCTTATTTATATATTTTTACCTAAATTTGTATGTATAGTAGAAATCGCGAAGTGACCATGAAATATGGATGCAAACCCGACTGACATATTTTATCTCTTCATGCCTCTCTAGTCGCTCCTCATAGCTGAGGAATCGTGATCCACTTTCTCAATTATTGAGGAGCGGCTTTCTTGGCAAAGTACCTCTGTGGTTTGCCATTGCCTTCCGAGGGAAGAAGTCAGAATTTTTTACTCCGCCCGGGATTGAACCGAGATTTTTGGCTTAGCAGTCGATGCGTCAAGCCATAACCGTCTTCATCTATGGATGGTCAACTAAAATTCTGCTTTGATTAGATACTTTAAGTTAGGTTAGGCTACTTTTAGAGTAAGATATATTTGGAATAAATTAGGTTAAATTTAGTATCTTAATAAGACGAAATATCGTTGTATTCTGTATTATAATGTCTACATATACCTGGCACTGACTGGATTACAAGGATTTGTGGTCAAACAAAAATTGTCGACGTTATGGTTTCACTTTGTTCCATCTGAGATATAGCACACTGCGGTCTGTGATCTTACATTTCACTTATTCTATTTTGCCTTTTACTTAACGATATTGCAATGCAAAACCCACTATTTAAATCATAATGCAAATTCTCCGTTTAATTAATTTAATATTAATATGTATCTACTTATCTTTTATTAAAATATTCTAGATATTTATTGGTAGATACTACATTTTATACCATATTGTTTTTAATTAAGTGTATACTACAACACATGATAAACTTATCCAAGTTTAGCTAAAACTCGTTTTGTTTTTGCCTGGTGGAATCGGCTCTTCCGTGTTTTTATTCTCCTGCTGAACTGAAGTCAATTTTGCTTAAATTTCAAATTTACCAAATGCTTAAATAATTTTTCCAGCCCAGAGCAAATAAAAAAACCTGGCAATTTCAAATAAGAAGTTGCATTTTGTAATTTTCTTTCAGGTCACATAAAGATTTTCCGCATCAATATTTTGGTTTTATTCTGTCCACGTTGTCTACCAAAAACATTAGCGAGCAAAATTTTTGAATTATGTACACGTAAAGTAGATATACCGGCAATAATTCCATACACATTAAAACTGGTATTTAATTGGAATTTAATTCGTCAGTTTTAATTAAGTAGTATTTAATTGAAATGTTATATATTTTATTCTCTTTGGGGAGAGAAATGTGATGTCTATACAGGATTTGGTTAACATTTGTTATTCCGTTAAGTTTGTAAAATAATGTAGATATAAAAAATTACCGTACCTCGGCAACAACCTGATCAACAAGTTCACATGATAGTATTTTATAAATTCCAAAGTCGTGCGTTAATTTTTCAAGATTTATGTTGATATTAATGGGGCACAGTTATTTTTAATATCATTTTCTTTGCATAAATTTAACTTTCGATTTATTATTATTATGTAATATTCGTATATTTAATATTTTCGTGTTAATAATGAGCGACATCTAATTATATCTTAATTTTAGGGGAAATGGCTCCAAAGTACAAAGCTCTTTTGCTAAACACATTTTTGTACGGAATAAAGGACGACGATTATTTAATTAGAGCTTCTAGTTTGTCAAATTTGGGCGAGATTTGTCGAGTATTGGGATATAAACTAGGAACTACGATTAGCGAAGTAAGTATTTTAATATCGATTTGACGAACTTGGGCGTAATAAATTTATTAAAAAGAAATTGATATGAAATTCACGTAAGAAGTAAAATACTATAAAAACTTGTTTTGGAGCTTATATTACTTTCGTCTTTCATATACATTCTGAAACTTATTTGATCATGTTCCACCTTTTTAGATTATACGATAATTTTTTGTTTCTAAATTTATTATAGGTATTAGTTGCCGTTCATGCTATTATAACTACGGATAAAGCACCTGAAGCACGTCGTGCTGCTGTTACGGTTTTAAGGCAATTGTTTGTGGGATTAGAAAAAGAAATGATTGTGTTTTTGAAAGATGATATTCTTCCTATATACAGAACATTGAAAATGATTTATACCAACGACCCGGACGATGTAATGCGACTTCAGGCTCAATTGGCTCTGGAGCAATTAAATGAAAACATGAAAGATTTCGTCCTTCCACTTATGGGATTAAATGCAGCAAACACCAATCGTTTTGTATTGCCAGAGAGGGAAATTAATATTAAATTAAAATAAATACTTAATTATTTCGTTTATTGTATTATTTACGTTTTTTATAATTACTTACATTCTTAAAGTTTATTGCATACTATACAGGATGTTCGGTAAATAATTTTCGCCTCGAAATTTACTCACATTAAACACCTCGTATATCACAGAAAATATGCAATGAAATTTTACCTCCTATAGTCCTATTATAAAGCAAGAGTGTATCTAAGAAATACCGGTTTCATTAAATAATTTACCAATAAATAAACGTTATCACCCGAAGTGTATCACTGCCGTTACTTAATTAATTAGCCATGGTTTTATAACCATCAAATAATTTATATCCTTTTATGTAGTTAAGAAACAGTAACGGCTTATCGATATTAACCGATTGTTACATTAAATTTTATTTCACTCAATTTTATTTCATCCCCTTTAACTTAATTATTTTTTAATCTGGTAAAGGAACAAATAAATGCAGTAACGAAAATTTTGTTAGACTTCCAAAGCACGAGAGTTTTTACGGGATAATGTATTTTCCGAAATCGTTTCGCCGTCGATGGCTGTAACGCAACTACCACAGGAAGTTTCCGAAGACGCTATGGAAACGTTATCCAATTCATTAGCAATTCGTTTACTTCCACATTTAATTGCGGCTACTAAAAGACCAATTAAACCCATCGTCATGAAAATTGCCAACAACGCTATCGGGATTGATTTTTCTGATTGTTGAACACTTCTTTTTATTTCTTCTTCTTTTGTTACTGCAAAGAAAATTAAATTAATAACAATGAAAATGCTATCAACAAGACTTTTTATGGCTTTCATTAAAGCATCTTTAAAATTGAATTAGTTTCAGTGTCAATTGCATTCCAGATTTCCTTTTATAACTTCCGCCATTTCCTCAGGAAGGCGAGCGAGGGTTATATAATTTCAACGTTCTCAAGTTAAAAAATAAGCGGAAGTGCAAATGCGAAATTATATTTAGAAGGAATTTATTTTACAATTGGCTGAACAAACAAACAGAGCAAATTAATATATTTAGCGAGATGATGTGCTGAAAAATTTGTTCATTGATCTGGATCAGAATCCCGGCGTGGCGTGGTAAGTAATCACGGATTTGTCGAATTCTTAGTATTGGATTTGTTAAATAATGTCGGTTGCGAAGTGGACGAACAGGAGTCACCAATTTGGATGATAATATTTTGGCTATTTTATATTACCTGGACCAGTTATACTTGTTACTCGTTTAATTTTGAATTTCATAGTTGCGATAGTTGTATATTATATTTAAATATGCACGAATCAATACTGTTAAAACTTGATGTTTCCAATAACGTCAGATACCCGTATTTAACGGTTTATTGTACATTAGGTACGCGATAAAATTTTAAGATGAGCTCTGTTTTTTATTTATTTCCAGATGTCGGATTATATTATGTTTTAACATACACTGTACGTAACGTTATAATAATCTTCATTGGTTAGTCATGCGGTGATAGCTTCTTATTGTAATTACTATTTTAAAATTTTAATTTATTTTGAATAAAAATTTTGTCGAAATAAATTAAATTTAATTTTCCCTGATTAAAAAATTAAACAAGAGCGCCATCGTAACGAAACAAAGGAGCCGTTCATTTGGAAGCTTGTAACAGAAAGATGTAAAAAATTAATTAAAATTATCGAGCACTTGTCAGTATCTAAAATAATACCGAATAACTTGCATTACGAACAGATAATGTAATTGATCGGATATTATTCGTATTTTCTGCATTACATAAAATTTTAATTAATTTTCACGGAATATTAACACGGCATTTGAATTAATTTTTGGTACGCTCATATATTATATTATGCTGTCTAGTTTTATTTTACGTCAGTAGACGTTATTAATGTCTTTGAATTAAGAAGTGTTACAAAAATAATAACTTGGAAGTGCAAAGTAGTGCAACTACATCAACACTGCAACGAAGCGTGTAGTTTTCTGATTTACATACTAAGTTTGTTACAGTAACTCACCTAATGCTTCTGGTTCTTGGAATAATTTAGCCGGCCTTAAGTGCCTAGAACGCCTCGAATTATCATTTTGTTCTGCAGGGACAGCTTGCGAGTGTCCCTTAGAAGTAGTGGGAAGACTTAAACCAGCACGCACCGTCAAAGTTTCGGGCTGATAAGAACACAGAACCAAAAATCGTCTTGTGCTGTGAGTCAAAATGGGCAAATTTTCTTGGACTATTACAAAAGTTGCAACCGTTGTTTCATTAACTTGACTTCCACACTCGGTGTGATTAATCTTTAATGTGTAAATATCCTTCTCGCTTGTTGGTTCCCCATCCACAGCACAACGTTCTCCATCGGTAGCTTCGACCGCAATTCTTCCACCGAAGTAAGGTCCTGTGGAAACTTCGATAACACTTGCGTGTGGCAAACATTGCGTTGCACGAGCAGAAACTATAAAATATACATTATTACAAATACTAGAGAACGAGAACAACTTACATCCTTTTGTCGGAATGACGATGGTATTTTGTTGATCATCATCGTCAGCTCTATCTTCTCTATTGCCCCCTTCTTTCTGCTGCTTTATTTCAAACGAATAAGTAGTTGCCATCCTCAAACCAACAACGTTTGCTTGGTAAGATTTAGCTCCATCTTCCGGAATTAGATTGCTCTCTTCTGGCTCTATAACTCTTTGAATTCTGCAACGCTGAACTCCCCACGATTGCAATTCGCAGTATCGAATTTGATATCCACTTTGGGGAAATTTAGCGCCATCGGATTCCCAGTGCAGTCTTACTTTGCGATAATCAGGTTCGCCAATTAAATTTCTTATGGCTGCAGAAATAAAACGTATTAATTAATTTTATTAAAAATTAACATACCAAGTAATAGTGATCATTAAATTCATGTAGGTGACCTGCTTACAAATAAGTTTAATAATAATTGGAAGTGGCGAAACCTACTTTAATGTGATTATTTATCAACAATGTAATAATTATATTATGCACTTGTCTCGCTTTCTATGTTCAAGATATACAAAAGAAGTTTTTTGGCTACCAGGACTTCTTCCAATTTATTATTCAATAGATCGTATCGAAAGAGGTTGTAATTTTTACCTAACAATAGATCTAATTATCGGTAATAAAACCATTATGAGCTATCTCACAAAGCCAAGTATATAATTTCAAAATAATAATTATTTGTCTTATTTAAATAATTTATGCATTATTTAATCCAACAAAATCACAACTTCTAAATTTGTAAATCCTACGTATACAAATCGTTAACAGTTATTTTGGTACTTAACTGTTTATCTGAATAATTTATTAGCATAATATCTTGAATTAGCATAAAAACTACTTTCGCTCAAGTGCATTAATAAAATCATAAATATTAATGAAGAGGTAAATTAAACTGACTTTTTGTGAGTTTTTAAACGTTATGTGATTATAAAACAATTCGGTAGAATATTAGTCAAAGCAAGATTTAAAAGAAAGTTAAGATAACCTACATAAGAAAAAAAAAAGAAATACATGAATCACAGATTTTTTTGGGAAAAGAAAAGTTGACGAACCTACATACATATTATTTTTCACAAATACACAGATATAGGAATATTAATTTCTGTTGTATTATTTTACTTTATTCGTGTTGAAAGTAGGACTGCTGAAATGACAAAAAGAAATGATGACATTTTAAGATTTTACACAATTAGTGAAATAAACCTCTAGCGGAACTAATGTCACGTTACAAATAAAAATTACGTAAATTATTATTGTGTACTATTTTTAGTTTTATTGCTACCGTTTGCTGTTTTTGTAAGAATGAAAATTGAAAGTTTTCTCACGTTAAAAATCGAAATAGATGGTGGACTCGATACACTTAAACTTTTTCGAATCATTTTTACTGATAAATGCATTATTATTATTTTTATCCTTTTGTAAATATATAATCTTGTGAAAAGCGTTTATCATAAAATTTTTGTGGTCTGCGCTTCTAACTAACAAAGATAACTTTGGTTTTGTTTATAAAACACAATAAATTTAGACCACAAAACGTGTAAAACTCTGAAATTTAAATCAACCAAATAATAGCAGCTTTTTCAATACAAAAATCGTGTGCTTTGTATGGTATGTTGTTCCAACTTCAAGTTAGTTACGGGTTTTTCCAAACGCAGTTATTATTATGATTATAAAAAATCAATGTTTATTTTCTTGCCTACCATAAATTAATTGTCTCATTCACTTCATATGTATGGGGAACTATCTTTTTCCCGATAAAAATAGGTAAAGAGCAATATTTACAGATACCCCATTCAATTATAATGTTGTTTATAATTAAATTTAATAAATACGTAGTTGCCATTTGGTATTTATAAATTGTTAAATTGTTATCGTTTATGGCAAATGAAAAACAATGTTTTTGCAAATGAAGTATGCTTATAAAATTAATTTAGAGGGTGATTTCCATTTAAAATGTCATTTCAATTTAGAACACAACTCCACCATTGGCAAAATTGACGAAGCTGTCAATTTTATTATGCCTGAAAATATAATACGAAATCAAACTAAATTAAATATTGTTACCTATTTATTTGATTATTGCTTCTATTTTATTCGTTATATACCAATAATTTTCAGAAATATAAACTCGTACAACTTTTCAATTCTTTTTAAATTTAATTTTCTTTAACAAATTTCATCTATTTTTACTGCTCTACATACAGACATCGCTGCAAACCAAAACATTATTTTAAATTGATAAAATTAAATAAATTAAATTATTCTCTATTTTTATTCGTTGATAAATTATTGACATTTATTTATCAATAACTATGTGAATATATAATTGTTGACCTTTATTCTTCACGTAGGAGTTGCTTTATCTTTGAACGGACTGAGAACACTTGCGTTGCACCTTAACTGGCGTTCACTTCACGAAATTTCAGCCGGGGTCAGACTTTACAGAATCGGACGTGTAATGGGCTTGTTCTTTTCGTATTTTTTCCAATTATGTTATACTGATCAGTTCTATCCTTAACTCTTTCTTCTTGTTTTATTTGCCATAATATATAGTGCCTTCATCCCGTACAAATTCATTTCAAACATAAACATTAAAAATAAAATTCCAAAATTAAAACTTATATAGTTTCAATGAGAACAGAAGATAAAAAAGAAATAATAAATCGATAGACTGCATTTTGACATTTGAGTTTGACACTGCAAGGAACCTTCAGAACCTTCTCGTGCTTGGCTATTATCTCTTTTTTCCACCAGGTTTCATCGCAATACAAAACAGACTATTCGTTATAAGTAACTATCGAGATATTTAAAAAGTGGTCCAGCTGCTAAGGGAAGACCCGGAAAAACAAGGAAAGTAGTTGCAATTGTGACATTGAACGCTAGAAATAACTTCAACTCAGCTAGATGGAGTTACGTTTTGGAATACAATTTGAGTACTAATAAACCAGGATCGAGCCAAAACTAATCGAAAAAGTCAACTTTAACATAAATGGAAGGACTCTAAATGTGGAGGTTGGATGATTTAAAATGAATAGTTGGCTTATGTCTAATATTGAAATATGCTGATGTGTAGTTTAGACGTTGAAGACAGTCAAGTATAAGAATGAGAACAAATTATATAATAGTATCGATGTATTAATTCACCCAAGCTGGTGGAAGATACTACATGAATAATCGAAAATTATTTTCATAAATATCATTAATCCTAATGAAGGATTTAAAATTAGAAAAGCTATTTCGAGTGCTTTTACGATAATTCTGACAGTAATATCAAAAAGTCGGAGGCAATTTAGATTATTTCGATTAAGCTTATAATTCACGTATAAAAAAGATTTCTCTTGTTTGATATAGGTAGTTTGTTATATCGCTGGTCGCTCTAAGATGGTTATAATGTACTTCCCTCTTATATAGATTTAAGTGCACAATTTCTTTGCGTCTAACGATACTTTATTACACAACAAATACAGTCATCCTCATTCCAATTTAATTTTAAACTTTCTAACGCAGAGGATTGTTTTCTACAATGAATGTATCTCTAATATTTGTTCACTAAACTAGGAGCTCCCTAAATTAGCTTTGGACCACTTGGTTTATTCTGGCTTCAAAATTTTGTTTATGTTGTCGTTTTAAGCAAGTATACAGCCATGGGGTTACTTACAAATAAACGATTAAACAAATACACAAATGAATCTCAATGGGAATATCACGGCATGCCAACTTAAAGTTGAAATCTTTTCGCAGTTTTGCGAGATTGCAATAAGTTTTATTGGAACACGCCTATCCAACCTGCTTTTGGTTTACCAGCAGTTTAATAAAAATCAATAAATAATTATAGAGTACAAATTTCTATTTTCTCTGCGCACAAACCCTGAAGTAGATTATCCTAGTTACTTGGAGCTTATGTATACCCAGCTCCTAAAAGTTCTGCAAAACTATTGAATATATCGCATATTATTAGTTAAATACACAATGAAAACTTAATGAAGAAGACAATAAGGTCAAATAAAATGGTACTTGCCGGTGCCAGCACATAATATAATATGTTTTTTATGTGATTTGTAAATTTTCTCCATAATATTATGATAATTGAACCTAATATCAGTACTATCAGTCAGAGCTTTCATAGGGTACATCTCTAAATGGAATTTTAATACAAAATTTTAAAAGACAGTTTGCAAATGTTGGAATGTGTACTATAGCACAATACATCATATCGATTGTCTCTTGCCTGATAGGTGTTACTTCCTCTAAGCCTCAAGTTTTCGAAATGCACCAGACTAGAAGACAAACAGACGCGACGTCTGAATACCCAAACAACCTGCCTTTCGATGATGATTTATGATGGTGTCTAACAGACTTACATACAAGAGTTAACTCTTTTAAATAGGAAACTATATCGACAATGTCTTGTGCACGTCCTTCTGTTTGAACAAAAAGCTCTGCTTTAGAATTCAACTTATGTTTTAAACAAAGGTTTGCTTCCATTCTTGCAAAACCGTTGGTTAAAAAATACCTAGGCCTAAGCCACACCAAATAATATATTAGTGCTGTAAAGTAAGATTACGTGTCCGTCAAATTAAAAACATTGCAATTATCTATTAGGGTTTGAATTGAAATTGGAAAATTTCCTTATTGAAGAATCGAAGTTATACAAAAATCAATTAAACTAAATTAGTAACCTAAATAAAAACTTTCGGTTACCAATAAGATAAAAATAGAAAGTAGGAAAACTTTCAGTTATTTAAATTTTTAGGATATTCAACAAAAAGATTTTTAAGGTTTAAAAATACAAAGGATTCCATTATCTAAAATATAAATGTAACACTTCGAAATTCATCCAATAATTTTATCAGGTTACTGACTTATTATCTTAAAACCAATTAACTTAAAATTATTTAAAATAATTAATAGCTTCTACGTGTTTGCATCTTTCACCTTAATCTTTGTTAAGTTATACTCTTTATTATTACAAACTTGGCCCTTTTGTAAAACATTACAAAAGTTCTTTTTGTTCCGTTAGAGTAGACTATCGTTACATCAATTTAGTTGTTTGCGAACTAGTAAAAACTTTTAGGTTCAAAAGGTTAAATAAAGCGTTACCTTTATAAGATAGGTGTTGGATGTATAACACAATATTTCTTTTGTATTAAGCTGTACATGTTGATAAATAATAGTTTAATCAAGTACAACGGTGCAGTAAATTGGCTTATTGCGGAAGAACAGTTGGTTTTATATGTACAATCAATAATAATTGGTTATATGTAGGTATTTTAGATATCCTCAATTATCCCACTGGGCACTGCATAAAATACCTATTTTTAACTTATGGAACCAGTACATAATTTTAAGGACGATCCACAAGTTTTTTATTTCCTAGTTTCTGACCAGTAATCAAAGCAGACCTTGTATCTTCTGCTTATGTGTGACACTTCTGAAGAGGAATACTGTACCTCAAGAGTCATCAATCAATGTAAAAATCAAAATTAAAATTTTAAACCCATGTTAAATTTGTTTTTCTGCTACAACCTATTTTTTGTCTTACAACTTCAGCGCAAAATATTTTGATTTAGTTATCTTTTTTATACTATAAAATTTATTTGACGATTGGCTATTAACATTTCTGGTTAACACCTAAGTGTTAACTTTAGTGTATGATTTTTTGTAATGTTAATTTTGTAACTCAACTGAAGTCCTGAGCGAGGACTAATAATTATACTTATAAGATAACTAACTTATATCTTACCTGAAATTTCATTTCCAATAGTTAAGAATATGATGGTTAAATATGTGTAGAAAAACATTTTATTAGAAAAAACTCACTTGCACATTAATTACTCCTATAAAATTATGGGTATTTTACACTAAAATTAACGTTTTTTCAGAGAAACTTTTCAAAATTCTACTGTTTGTTTATTGTATTATAAACGATCGAACATGTTATTCTAGGAGTAACAACCGTCGAGTTTGTTCTGTCAGTTCTTGTCGTATCAAAGTTAACACACCGACTCGTGGTGTCAGAAGAGAATTTACTGACTACTGTCGGGGGAGACCTGGTGCATGGTTAAGCTAAGGTGGGGTCGATGATCTCTGCAATCTTTCACGTCAACTGTCCAGTAAACTCTTGGTCTTCAACTCACGTTTTACCATGTATTTAATTTGAAAATCATAAGAAAAATTTATATTTATAACTTCCTTATAATCGCTTGTTTTATTTCAAAGTTTATTTGCTCTATTTTTGAAATGGCACACGTTTTGAATTATTCTTATTCAAAAAATATTTAACCGAAGCAATGTGATCCCATTTCTAATTTCTCGGAATTTTATTTCAAGTTACTAAATAAGACAAAGATAATCAACCTGCTATTATCTTGTAATTTTATACCATTTCAGATCAATTTGTCCATGATCGCAGTGGTATAAATATAACGTAAAAGTAAAAACGTTATTATGATATTAAAATAAATATTATATTTTGTATAAAAAATTCAGATTTCTTAAAGGCAAAAACTGCTGATCTATAACTCAGTTTGAAATGGAATTTTATTGACAGTTACTTGATTGTTATTTGCGGCCTTTGAAAGAAAAATTTGTTTGGAACGAGATTATTTCCTTCAAAACTAATTTGTCAATAATATAAGGTTTTCAAAAAATAAGTAAATATAACTGAGCAGCATCGTAGCCAGACGACATAAATTCATTTGAGTCTCCACTCTCCAAAGGTTTATTGGAAAATAAGATTTTGACTTCAAATCTCATCTGATCTAAATTATTTTTGCATACAAATTAAAATTTCTAAGATTTAAAATACACATCTCGAAACGTCAGAAATTAACCGAGATGTGATTTTTTAAGTAGTAGGTAATATTTTCCATTATGTTTTTCACCCTCTTGGCGTTGTTAAGCTTAAATTTCAACGGACATTTTTCGCAATTTGTTCGAACAATAAGGGTGCTGCAAAAAAATTTTAATACAAAGTTGAAAGGTCATTTAATTTTCTGTCATTTCTTATTTTCTTTATTGCTTACCGAAAAATTAGCCTAGTTATTTATTATTAAAAATTATATCTTTATAATATATTGCAAGCTGACAAAAAATTACCTTCAATATTTTTTGTAGTTTTTAGAAAGATAAATTAATCTACTTTATGATGAAAATTAACGTTTTCAGTTTTTATTATAAACAATCATATTGAAACATATTAAAATGTGTCAAATATCCGTTTTGGAATTAGGTTTATTGAAATATTTTTCAAATGAGACCAGCTGCGTTCGTTTATCTTAATTGCATCTTTAGAAATCTAAGTTACATTACAAATAAAATGCCTATGGGTATAAAAAATAAGTTAGTATATTTTTTTAAAGCAATTTTTAACTAAAATACCAACATTTTAGTTGTAATTTTTAGATATTGGCTCCTTTTTAATTTTCAAAACGTGAAGTAATATATACCTATTCATATTATTTTAGTACCATATTTTTCGTAAATTGATGTTTTTCCATTCCTACATAAACATTTGGCGTACGGAAACCGTAGAATAGAAAGGTGGATAATCACTAATCAGATATGACAAACTTTTGTGCCTTCTACTTATTTATATATTTTGAGTTCACCTACCCATTAAATATGAATTTTGTAATATAATATAATAGAATTTTTTTCATTCTTTTGTAGTAAAAAAAAGTACCTATATAATTGGTACCCAAGTTCTAGTCGTTTCGTTATAGAATTTCTTTCTAAGTACAGTACAAGTAAAGACGTTATAAATATAATTGGGAGCGTCATTTTTTCTTTAATTTCTTTTTGTTTCATTCTGTACCAATTTTAAGTTTTTTTTAGGAAAAATAAAGACGAAAGTTTCTTAGTTATATTATATTACATAAAGAGAAATTCTATAGCTGTCAACAGATATTAGTTTTTAGGTTTAAACTCAATTCTGATTGATTGAAGAATAATAAACGACGGAAATTTTTATTTTAATTCATCATTTAATTTGATTTATGTCGGTGTCTATAACGCGACCGAATTCTGAAGTTAAACTCTTGCATTATCGGTATTGCTATCACTCATTGAATAGTTCAAATCCTCTGAAGCCTTCTTGTATAATTTTTGCGACTCACTTTTCTATCATATAAAAAATAATATACTGAGAACTTAAAATTTTATTCGAGATTTATTATTTCATTGCAATACCCGAGACCGTAAGGTGGAGAACATTTTTCATTTTAAAACAAAACGTAGTATTAGTAGTTTACGTAGTCAAATTCATAGCTCGAGATGGTATATTTTTATGGCAATATACAATATTAATCTTGATAATATCAATTTTCTTTTGTTTTATTTTAACGATATTGCAAATTAATTAAAAATGTACAAGTTAAATTAACAATATTAAAAACCAATTAAGTTTTTGAGTTTCGACCATGATTAGTTGATTACCGTCTTCGTCAGAAATTATTTATTTCTCCATTTTTCATTAATTTGTATATTTCACAACTTAATAATTTATATTTAAATATTATAACAATATTATTTTTATTTCAAAGGTCACGTCTTGATTCTTGGTTACCACTTTTGTGTTTTTTTAAATGTCAATTATTATTATGATTAACAATTAACCTGTGAATTTACCACAACGTTAATTAAACTTGATCTCTTGTAGTTATGCAACTTAATAAAATAAGACCTAATATTAATTTACATTATACAACCTTACCAAAAATGACCTTCCTGATCAAACTGTTTTGTCAAAACCGGTTAACATAACATTTTAATTAAGTAAAACATCTCATATCAGCACTACTTACGAACATTTATTCTTTTTTGAATTTTTATAACTGGTACAAACTAATAATGTCTATTTATTGGTTAACTAGTAAGTCAAGCGGCCTATCGGCCGCCTTCCTCATGGTACATGTATGATTTAGTAACTACTTCAGCGGCGGGGTTTGGGAGTTCTATTCTTTATTTTTAGATTAATAAAAAATTATTATAATATTCATTTGCTTCTTATACAATTTCGTCAAAATATTTATTTAGACGATAAATAATTATTATTTTTAAATAAATAGTACCTACTTATGTTAATTTTGAGATATAACATCTCAAAAAATGTTGTAAGAAAGCAAATTTGAAACAATACGGTGATGAATAAAAAAATTCAATTTTTTAAAACTGCTATTTAAACGATAGCATTACAGAAAAGCTCAAAACATCGAAATGAACTATGTTTTTCAGTTTCGAATAGAACCAGAGAAATGTTTCTTCATGTTATGTAGATATTGACAATTAAATTTGTAAATCTGGTTAATACTTTTATCATATAACGAAAAAAAACCATATAATATAGATAAATGTAGATATTTTCAACACATCGTTAGCCATTACTTTGCCTTTGTCCAACGCTAGTATGTCGAATGACTATCCCTATCCCAAGCTTATTGAGCTTATTCAAATGTTATGTTTAAATGTGTTTACCTGTCGATAATTTATCGACGTAATTCATGGTAACGTTATTGTTATCTGGGTATTTCAATTAAATACCTATCGCTTAAGTTTTACTCAAATTGAATGTATGACAACCTTATGGAATGACTCACAATTATTTAGGTTAATTCAGCATTAATTCACACAATATACACAGGTTAATTCACTTACACAATACGTATTATGCTATTTAATCGATACTAAATTAATTATGTGCTAATATTTTCAGAAAATAATTTACTCGGGGTCGATATTTTCCCCCCCAGATATTTATTTCCAGTTAACTTAGCTGCTAGGTACGAAACCAATCCTAAATTTATTTTGTGTGGTGTATGGTGAGAATGCTCTCCATTTGAATTGTTTTAAAATGTAAAATAGATATTATATTTTTGAAAAGTTTAAAAATAATCGACATGCGAAAAGTGACTAAAGTGATTAATTAATGTCTTTTAATTATTTTTTAAATAATAATTTCTTCACTTTACAGTTAAAATTCTATTATTTTAACGCTTTCTTTAGATTTAATTTAATTTAAATTTTATATTTACTTACTTCATTTATCATAAACTTAATATAAACGTAAGGAATATAATTGCATAAAATGCTTTTGATGTTAATAGAAAATATACAATAACACCTGAAGCATTAATTTCTCTAAATCATTCAACTATTCAGCTGTAAAGTTTTAAGTGATTTATATAAATATGTTTGTTCTTAAGATAAATTCGAATTGAAATAGATGGTAGATACTTATAAGAAGCAATTATTTTCAAATCGTTGTAGATAGAAAGTATAAATTTTTCCATTGGTATTCTTATTGAAATGTTGAGTATTGTCTATTGGAAGTAATTTGATGATTAAACTAGAAAGCGCTAACTTCTTGATTACAAGTACAATATTTGAAAGTTTAATATTTCCACAAATTAAACTTGATTATTTTTTTTAATTAAAATTGCTATACAAACGAAATGACATCTGTGTGAACACATCTGTTATAATAAAATTGTATTGTTTCCATTTTCAATTTTTACTAAACTAACAAGTTAATTACATTTCCCGTAACTGTTTGTGTAGTTAAAATTATGCTTAAAGTACATTTTTTATTATTTACGGAATGTTTCGAGAAGTGCAAATATTTTGTATTATACATTTTGCAAGCAATAAGCTTTCAGATGTATAAAATTTGCATTCGTACAAAATTAATCGTAAATTCTTAACTGTTTTTTAAACAATTTATATAATTAATTTTCTGAAGGTAAAGGTTTGTAGAGTTAACCATAATAAATTAGTTAAGTTTAACATCAAATGTAAATTGAGTATAATGTGTGTAATAATTTTTATGTAAGTAAGGGAAGAAAAATTCTAAATACTTGGTAATTAAATTTGTGTAATATTATGTTTTCTAATTATTTATACTTCTTACTATTTTTATGTTGAAATTAAATTTTAAACTAATTAAAACAACGTAATAGCATTTAAGTAACTGTTAATTTTGATTTGCCCATGCGGAAGTTAATATTTTTGTAGGTAAACGAAAACTTTTGAATTCACAAAATATTTATATTGCATTCCAAATAATAGTAAATTTTTAATAAACACGTAGGTCGTTAACATCGCAAATTTTAAATTACAAATTGATTATAATTTGAATGTAATCATCTATAAAAAATAAAACCAAATAGATTAAATTGTTTTGATCTTAAAATAAGAAACATACCTATTTCTAAAAATAATTTTAAATAAACATCCTTGCGGTAATTATTAGTACAATACTGTAAATTTTGAAAACAGAAATCTTATAGTTAACCTAGCCCATTTTTACTGCTGTTAGGCAAACTATCGCCAAGTTGACCGGTCGCCGAGTTGACCGGTTCCATATTTAAATTGAGGTAAAGACAATTACATTATGTTATTATGTATTTATAAAATATAATATGCAATAATAAATTATAATTCATTGTATATATATTAAATCGAATGATAATGTCTTCTCCAAGTAGAAGTAGGATAGCTTCGCAACTAAGAGATTTGTATGTTCATGATTAATAGAGAAATGGAAAAAGTTAAACTGAAGAGTTGATTTTTTATCGTGCATAAGCACTAAGAAGCGGAATAGGATTTGAACCTACTACTTGTTTCAAACCCTCGTTAACGTTGCCACTTTGCTAGTTATGGAAGTTATTCTTTATTGTACAGTGAAATCGTCAAGTTTGAAACAAATTTCATAAATATTTTAGACCTTAATTTTTTAAATACGTATTACTTCCTTCTGCCATTGAATTTTTTTATCATATTTTGGTATTGAGATTTTTTTGTATGATAAAATAAACAATAATAAACTTTGGCACAAACAATCAAATAATCAGTAGTAGCAGTCTACTTTCGACCGGTTTCGGTATATTAGACCATAATCAGGATGCAGCGTCAAATTATAAAATATAAATTAGAGCACACAATTTTCCAGCTATCACACAATTTGATACAGTCAAAAACACTTCATTAATCATAAATTAAAAATGTTTTTCCCAAAACCCATCAAATAGTTAATTAAAATTTTTAACGTAATTTTTTTACATAAAAACTCACTACAATATTTTTAAAAGTCCTGCATATGGAGAATGATGATTTAACTATTGTAATTTGATGTAACACTCTATTTTCATAATTTACGAAAAATTGTGAGAAAATTAGTAATAAGAGCGATAACAAGTTACTTAACGTCACTATGTACACATAAATTGATAAATAATTTGCTTAACGATTCTTATGAAGCCCAAAGACTAAAACGCTTTAAGCCTCTAGATTTAGCCTCTTGCTTTAATTAGATATTTGGTCTCTTCTAATTAATCTTGCTGTAATTAGTTTTGCATTTGTGTATTAACGAATTTAGAAATTAATTTAAAATGAGAGCATTCGCTCAAATCTTCCCAACATACCATTATTTTTAAGTTAAACAATTAACTTATTGTTTATGTTATTCAGCAGCTTAGAAATATTAACATGTAGATACATTTTTAAAGAAATACAACCAGAAGCATCGTGTTATGAAACATAACCTTAATCTAATATGTACAGTACATATACCGTTTTGTCTGTCAGTTCAGCTGTACAAATCTACACAGTAGGTTTCAGAAACCTTTATGCATACATGAACATTGTTTAATTTTTTACAGCTAATAGATCAAAGAATATTGGTGGGAACTCAGGACAGATGGATGTCTACTTTATTTAAAATTTCATCAAATTTTTTGCATACTTTTCAATGCGATAGTTGGAGTAATATATTTATTATTTTTTTTTCTTTTGGAAGATTGACTAGTTAGGTATTCTAAATTGGGAGTTTAAAGTTTTGAAGTTAAACAATGCAATAAATTAGTTTGTTTTGTAAAAATTATTATACACATTAGCTTAGTAACCTCATAAATTTGTTGGTAACCTTAATTTAAACCGGATGGGATCAACTACACGCCTAGTTAAATAAAGGAAAAGTTTCTTCCTTTAAAGTAATCATGTTTATATTATCGATTTTATTATTAGGCTCTTCTATTCAAAGAAAATGAAGGTTTTTCAATTTATCAATTTTTGTTAAAATAATTAAAATTTAAGCACCACTTTCGTATTTGAAATTCCTTGTGCTTAAAAAGCAGGAAAAATACGAGTGCAGCATGATATACCTATAGTTATTAATATAAAAAATTGTTATTTACGTAACCAACTGGAAAGTGGATCTTTACTGCAAACCTGGAAATCGAATTTTTAACCCGTGAAATAATATTAATTCTAAACTCTAAAATACAAACTAAGTGAACAATAAAACAAATTGTTTTTTATTTATACTGCTTGAATTCGTTTCAAAAATCAAGTTGTTTTCAAAAATTTATCTAAATACTTTTGAGAATTTCCTTTTCATTTCTTTACAATTACTTATTATTCATCTGTTTAAACCCAAATATTCCTATTTAACATAACGAATCCTACTTTCCTGCTTAGCAACCTTTTTTTCATTTTATTCACGTCTGTTTCCACTTTTACAGTTTACTTCAATCAAAAAACAACTTATTTAAGTAAAAACACTTTATTTTCATGTAATGAAAATCCAACTTACTAAGTTATAAATAAATTATCTACTTGAATGTTTTACTAACTATCTTGTCTTATTATATAAACTTAAAATGTAAAAGTTTGTGATACCGAGTTGTTTAGTTTTTGATACCTTGATGTTATGGTTTCTGGCTGCAAATTTACAAACTTTGTTAAAAATCTACGTTAATTAATTTAATTTTGTGCTTTCTGTATAATCATAAAATATCAAAGTTTTAACTTTGTTTTATACAAAAGTTTGCTTAAACTATGAAATATTTGTAAATAAGAGCTATGTTGAAAATCTTCATTTTTAATGTTCAGTTAGGTGCCGATGTCGTTCCACGTACGAAAAAATAATTTGTGTTCAAATTTCAAAGTCTTACTTATAATAAGGGAAAATACTATAAGATGAAAAAATTTATACTTGAAAGTTTTACAAACAGCTTCAGTCATCAATTGCGCTCGCCAAACTAAATCAAATAACAATTAATTTAAACATTTTAAAGCAAATTGTCCTGTTTCTTTTGATGATTGCTAAATAAACAATATCGTAATAAAACACCAGCAGGAAAGACCATCTTAATAATTAGTATAGAATACAATTAACAAAAAAATAATATATATTATTAATAATATATCAAAAGTTTATCTTACTCATACTACATAATATAACTGCATAATGTCGCCTTTACTTTTCACTTACAATCTCAATTTGTTCATTTAAGTTATTTTTGTTTCTAGATTTCCTTCTTCAAACAGTTGATTTTTAAATTATTTTGTCATTTTTGACAAAAGAATTAATTTTAAATTAAATGCAGTATTTGGCTCTTAATCACAATGGAATAGGTTTAAATGGGCGAGGGTTCCAAGAATAACCCCCAGATAAGTTTTAAACTTTAACATTTTACTAAAACATGTCTGCAAATAAAATAACGCGTGAAATCTGCGCTTAAGACTGCTGTTCACAGCTGTAACTCATTAATAAATTAACATTATAATGTAATCAGCATATCGAAATCTGCAATTAAAGGATTAGGCATCCATCATATTGATGGATTTATTATAATAGTTTTTATTTACAATGTTACAATATATCTACTACAAATTTCTTTTAGTATAATTGCATTGTACCTAATGTAATTATTGTATTAATAGAAATTTGTATAATTATGTGTTATATTGCAAATAAAAATAGCCTTAATGAATGGGCTTATAAAATTATTTGTGAATGTAAAATAAGTGAATATCATTATGGTGATTAACCCTCGGGTTGTTGCACTCAATCATTAATCAACCACACATAAAAGATCTAATCAAGATCTTGATTAATCAGATTAAGACTCAATTTCTTCAGGGCCTATCCATAATTTTGGCATCCGGAATAATCATATGCCTTTTTTTTATTTGATATGTAACAAGCGATAAAACATATTTTCAAAGAGAAGTGACCTAGCATAGGTTATTGGATCTATTGGGGAAAGTATCCTTGTTACTCTACAGTTTGATAAATTTCTTTGTTCTGACCCTTTTTTACCATTTATCATTGAATATTGATGTCACTAAAGATACATCCTGTACATAAATTATCAACAAAGTTAGTGCTTGCCTTCCACGTGATTGATTTCCATCTTGAACAAAACTCAAATTTTTGCTTATCTTTAAAATAGTGCATTCTTTTATACGTGAACTCTGACAAGGATGTAATAAATATATTAATTTATTAATAACATTTCTAAAGTTTGTATTAGCCTAAAGGCATCACGTGCACCCCTGCGAGTTGGGGACGTTAAGCAAGGAGCAGATACGAAGTTAGCTATATTAGTCTCTGCCTAAGAAGCTAGGCAGGTTTATTCAATTTAACATTTATTCAAGCTCTTTGATATACCTACTTACACTCTGTGCATATTTATTTTAATAATTTATGCTGCATAATCACTTGAGTAAAAATTTAATTTAATTTTTCCATTTTGTTAAAATTTTGTAGTACGTACATACGGTTCCTTGTAATGTTCTATTTTGCGCAAAACTTTGCATTCAAAATGTCGTTTTTAGAAATAAACGTATATTGTAATACGTTCATTGTTTCTTAAAAGAAACACGAAAGCAATCAGTCCATGACTGAAAACATATATTTCACTTAGTTTCATTACCATGCAATGGCTAATGAGATTCGTCTGGTTGAAACAAATAAGGATCTTTTCTTTATCTCCAAAAATAAATACATTGTTATTTAAAGTTAACTTGCGATTTCTATAACCGGTTGCATTTTTTGTTCAAGTGTGAATAATATTTATGCTACATTTCCTTTTCGCGATAAATTTTTCCTACTTACATATTAAAATTTAAATTTAGATGCAAACAAAACGTTAAATTTAGCCTTCCATAACACAGTAGAGCAATTTATTCTTCAAGAGATTGTCTTAACTGTTTCGATATTTTAATTAACTTTTATTTATGTAAAACGGTTAAAAACTATTTTGGAATAAATTATATGGGTGTTAAAAATTAAATTTAACCAAATTAACCAACGCGTATTGAAATGCAAATTACACGATTTATAAATCAATAAAATTTGGAACAGTTATTTATAGTTATCAAAATTGATTTATATTTTTTAATTTTAATTAAATTACTGTATAAGTGTTCGGAAAAATAACTTTTAATTAGAAATATTAATGATGTTACCTTATAATATATAATTATTATTTCATTAGCTTTATCTGATTCGCAGACGTTTCTTAATAATTAAATAACCATTTATTAACCGATTTGTAAAGGAATATTGTTGAATACAAAACAATAAAGTTTGTAATTTTTAATTACTATGTCTAGTGCATTTTGAATACAATAAAATTATTGCAAATTACAAGCAGTAGCGTTTCATGTTTTGCACTTCCATTTGCTCAAACTTTTTTTTTCACGAAAATAATTATTATTCAGTTATTCATTTCTGTAATTGATAATTCTTTGTAGATAAATCTCTGATTATCCCGACGTGACCGTAAAAGTAATTGTGATTTTTGGGTTTATTAGAATAAATTACAACTCTTTTATTTAAATCTGAGCCGTTTCGGTTTAAAGCGAAATTTAACAGAATTATATTATATTGAAATTCGAATGTATTTTTTCTTTCTCATCGGCATTTTAATTTAAAATTATTATTGTCTGATGTTCATGTTTAATCGTTTGGAATTTTGAATCATTATGAATTTAGTTCATTTAACAAAATAAATATTGTTATATTTAATAAACGTTTGGCTCTGTAACGTGCCAAACACAAAGGAATATTAATCAGAGGAAAAATCATATATACAACATAGCGGAAAAAATAACAAATTTTAATTTTATGTTTTTCAGATATTTCAAAAGTATTATTACAGAATTTATATGTCAGGAATATATTTAAAATATATTTCATTGTTTCAAAAAGGTTCGTCAAAAGCTTACTATTTTTTTAAATGTTTGTTGAAATTTGCATAAACTAAAGCAAAGGAGGGAATTAATTAGATAAATGTTCAACCATGTTATTAATGAATCTCATGTATATGAAAATATTTTATTGTTGCCCTTTATTCTTCTTTATACCGCTTTGGACGTTCTGTAATTAACATCAGTAATAATTATTATAGTCGCGGTAATTTAACAAAAACAATACATTGAGATTAATTTGTAGGCTGTCGATTTTTACTAAAAATTTTGGGAAGAAACAAGAATAATCTAAATATTTTGAAAACAGATTCGGAAATATATACTGTATTTCAATTAATGTGTTTAATTTGTACGATAGCTAATTACAGAGTTTCTAAATATCCGATAACTGAAATGTATTTAACTTTGCAAATAATGCAACCAACAATACACTCAAAATATAAATATGAATTTTTTCTTAAAATAAAAATTTTCAGATATTAATATTATAGTAAATTTACCTTCAGTATTTCCAAATCCTTCTTCATTAACTTCCTTAAATTTTAAGACGCTGGACTGTTCCGTTGAACTTGGTAATATTTCCAAGTAATATTTTACAAAATATTATCGGAGGTTTTACATACATAATAAAAAACTGATGGATGATAGTGTTTATGAAGTCTGATCTTGACATGATAAAATTAGATTTATTTTTACATACTTCAACTGCTTTATAATGCACAATTTAATATTCATTATTTTTTAGAACTAAACCTTTTTAATAACTAATACAATGATAACGAAAAGCTTTTAAAGTGAAATTCCGTAGATAGATGAAATATTATAAGTCGAAGCTTATAGATTACTTCAACATAGTCAAGAAATTTTGTCAATGTTCACTATAGTATTCGAATGAAGAGTAGTTGGACTAAGGCTTAAATGAGGTGGGCACTGCAAACCTGAAAGGTATTAGTTTTAGAACCAAATTACACGAAAATCCTATGTTTTAAAAGTTTCCTTCTAGTTAGTGGTTGATAATCTAAAAAGTTGATGAAACTTCTAAAAACTAAAAACAACAAAGTAAACTGAATTTAATATGGTTCTCACATTCTTCAATAATGCCGAGGGAATCTCTCGCAAAAATATAAAAAATTTAGTAATTTTGTTCATGGCAAATTCAATTAATTGAATTATGAATTAATTTAATTTTTAAGTTTCTGAAACGCAATGCCGTTGATTAATATTGTATGATTCTGAGTGGGGTAAAGCAAGCAGTTCATAACAATGGTTATGAATTTATAATCCTCAATAAATAAATTAATTTAAATTGTTACCTTTTTTTAGACAAACAGTAGATATCAATTTTAAAATCATAAAAGTATGACTATTTGTCCACTTTTCCATTAAGTCCAGTACACGTTCGTATCCTTCATCAAAATTAGAGACATCCTTCTTGAAATTCATGAATTATTTTTGCCAATAAATTTATATGGCCTTTGGGAAAACCACGTGAGTTTCTCATATCCCTACTGTGGTCCTGTTGGTCTCCTGTTGTAGTAATAGTACTCCTGATGACAAGGGATTTGGTAAGGTTTCCTTCGCCAAAACTTATATTGCACTATTATTCCTCTAAATTAGAGGTTGACGTTAATTAAAAAATTGATTTTCTAATCTTTAAATTTATTTTTTACAATAAAATTTTAACGACCGCTTATCCTTTACCTGTGCGTTCCAACCGGCAATCTATGCGGTTTTTTCTTTCAGTCGAAGACGTCGTAATGAAAAATTTAATTTTAAAATTACGCCGTTAAGTTTTCATAATCAAGTCAATATACATTTTCTCCTTTCCAATTAAAACTTAGCTTTAATTACTTTTCTTATACCATTTAAATATTCCTAAAGTCCTTTTGAAAGTTTATTTTCGTTCAATATCAATTTATTTTTACAAAATTCATAAAAATTATTGCAGCGCCAGCGTAGCGATTTATTATTTTGATATATTTTATTTATTTTGCCTAAACCTAAACTTAAGTGTAAAGTAAAAAATTCTTTCTTTAGCTAAAATTTAACTGTAGGGGAGTTCAAGTTTTTTTTTTGTTATTTTTTCCTTCATTCCTTTTGATTGTTACTTTATTTGAAGCCTTTTCTTGTTTTTCTCATTTTCCGAGTCTTTCTCCTCAATTTTGATCTCCTTCAAAAAAGAAGGAATATGAATTACTACTTACCCATGACTGTAAAGTAGGAAAACTGAAATTTATCGTTTTAATTGTTTTTCTGTTTCAATGCATGATTTAAAATAAAATTTTACCGTGTGTTGCTGATTTGTTCAAATTCTGTAAATACGCAAATCCGCAGTTGCACTTAAATTATATGAGGGTTTTTAAATGCTAGGATTTATTGATATCGGTGGGTGTTATTATCCCATAACTCCACTATAAAACATTATCGGTCGTTTTTAGAAGCACCTTGCATGTATTAAGAATAATTTGTGACGGAATTGTCGTCGCTATCTCGCAGTGGTGGCAAATTTTTGTTTTCACACAGGTTTACAGCACAGCATCTTAACGGTTAATAGTTCGTTACAATTAGTTGAAACTTTTATAATTTAAAATCATCATTAACAATTATTGCCATCCTTAATTTAAAAATTGTGTTAATTTTTTAATTTTGATAAAATAATTAAGATATATTTATGTGATCTTAAATTTAATTAGAATTTTAAAACTAGTTTAATTAAACTGAAGTGACTAGTATAGCTATTATCTCAATGTGGAAAACAAGATGCTGTTATAACTGAACCTAATTAGTATTGGATTGTATAAATAAATGGCACATATATTCTGACCGTTTAATACTAAGCAGCCGTATATAATTTGAGAAGAAAGACAAATAAAACTACATCCAAAACATTTATTTATTTTTATTAATAACAATATTACGAAGACAAATTAACAATGTAAAACAACTTCTTTCTGCCAGCATTATAATTAAAATAAAATGTACAAAAATCTACCCGGCAATATTGCTACTTAAATGTGTTTTTATTTAATTTTTTAATTAATAATAATGACAATTTTTGTTGGGCTGTTTGGTCCCTTAAGCACTAAGCTAAATATATCGTTCATAACAAAAATTTCGAATTTTAAAACCGAAATAGCTTTTTAAATTTTGTTAACTTAAAAATTATTCAAAAATCTTCTACCTTTCTGTTTCACAGTAACTGCACGTTTGCTTTTTTTTGAAATTGCATTATATCTTACATAAAATTTGGAGCACTATATGAAAGGTAGAGGATGCGTACTAAATTACTAAAGAAAATTGTTTCTGGATGCGTAAACTGGGTAGTAGGTATATTGAAATATTTAAAAAATATTTTAAAAGCTACAAAATAAATGATAATAATTGATTCGGCAATCGAAAACAATTATATTGCTATCTCAGATAGAATTTTGCAGTGGACGTTTCAATTTGTGCAGGACATAATTTAGATTTTAAATGTTACGATTGAAATGGATTTGCAATTTTCAACCTATTTCAGATTAATAAAATTGATGCTTTTCCGTTTACTATAATTGTTATCAATGTAATATTAAGCTAAATTAAGTGAAAATTGCTGTTTATATGGTAACGTTGGTAAGCTATTAACAGTACGATAATGCCTAAAGGTATGTGGTCACCAGGAACCAAACTAAGCGTTTTTATTGGTTATACGGTTCACTGTAATTTAGTAACTGGTGGTTAAGTACCCTAAGAATGAATTTTATACAGTAAAAAGTTATTCACAAATTTCACAGTTTATTAGTTATTTTCTTGAGAATTTAATATAATATTAGTTACGTACAAAAATTTTAATCTCAAGAGTATCTCTAATAACCCTCACAATGAGTATTGTAAATGATAACTAACTAGCTATTATTTATGAATGAAAAACTGCAATAAAATTATTACAATGTTATAATTACTCTACTTCAATGGCATAAGTAGTTATCCGGAAGCAATTTTATTATTAACATAAGATCTGATCTCTTCTTGTTGCAGTTTCAATTGATGCCACTAATTTTACTTGCACTGTAATTTCCTGCGTAATAATTAATAAATAATAATGTGGTACTCCACAAATCCTATCTATTAATTATTATTAAAAAATATATTTTTATTGAACTGTAAAATATGATGAGCTGAATCGCAATTCTTTTGATTTCAAACTGTAAACGCACCAGTTTGTAATTGAGATGATTTAAATAATTTTATGGTTTGCTTTCAGACGTGTACGTCGAAGGTAGATCATTATAAATTGCGCTGGGCCCTTCGTTACTACAAACGGAGTCTTCGGGGGTTCTTGATGGCTCCGCTTCGGTAGTTTCCTCTTCCTTTTTAGGGAGCCTGTGTTTGTTTCCGTATAAATTCTGTAAAAAAAGTCATGCTTAATTTACTTCAATAGATTAAAAATTTATAAAGTGCACTTAAATTAGGTAAATCCGAGATATTTTAAACTTGGACAACTTAAAATTGGATTACTTTTTAACTTAATTAAACAAAAAGTTTTTCGAGTTTTGATTATAAATGATTGAAAATTGCGTTATGACTTAGTTTATGAAGTAAAGTTGTAAAGAAGTTCAATAAGGCGTTATAAATCACAGTAAACATACCTACATAAAATAGCGGTTACAATTAAGACGTTAAAGAGGCATACTTGGAGCACATTTAAAATATGTAACAAACTACAGTTAAGATAGTTAAGAGCACCATGCATGCTTAGGAATACCTATCATAATAATGCAGTACCTACATAAAGATAATTATACTTTCAGAACTTTACAAGTTATGGGGTCATCAAAAAATATACTAGAAACACACATTTTCAGTACGGTATTGAATACAGGTACGCAAATAGCTTTTAATTGAGAGAAACAGCAGTTCAAATTATTAACCACCCAACAAATAAATGATAACCCCAAATTATTGTGCTTCCAGATAATATGGGGTTGTAAACACATGTCTGTCCACTATACCGAGTTAAAAGGAAGATTTGATAAAATCTTTAGTGCATTGTAGAGATCGGTTTTCTTACAAATATATAATAACCGAAATAGCAGCAATAACATAAAAGTTAACTTTAAACGATTATAACACTCCCACAAGTGCACAGTCGAAACTTGCAAGTTCGATGCGAGATCTAAGTGGTGCGGTCGTCTTATAATCGCCAATACAGCATTGTGAGCCGTATTGCAATCTCGTGCCGCTCTTCGAGCGGCACTCGGTTACAATACCGCTCACAAAGCTGTAAGGTACGAGAATAAGTTTGAGAAAAAATTAAATGACCGAATAAACTTTGAAAATAAATTTTTAAAAGTTGCAATTTGTACGACGTCTGAAATGCGGAAAAATTATAAATTAGAAGGTGAAGAACTTACCTTTTCTCGACTCCCCTTTTTCTGCAATATTAAGAATATTATTAGTAAAAGTTAGTAGGTTATATAAAATTTAACTACTCAGTGCAACTATTTTCTAAAATAATTATACAAAATTGCAAATAACTTGAAACTTCAACTTTCAATTTAAGTTGAGATAAAATTTGTTATTAACCTATGAAGTTTAATCGATAAATGGTAAATTGGAGCTTATCATCTGAAAGCAATGTGCAGAATTGGAGATCCAAAATTCTTATTTCGCAAATCCCTTAAATTTTAATTAATTATAAATCGTGATAATCAAATAAATATGTCAGTTAATGGGATTCCCACTTCAAGTCAAAACACTTTATTAGGAAAATGAGTAGAGAACTACTCAAACACAGGCTTTCAAAGTGAAAACAGTAGGTACTACTTGAAATCATAAACAGACTAAGATCTGCATATAGGATACCGTCCAAAACTTTGTAACAGAAGTTCGCATAAATCAACGACTAAAATAAGCCCACAGAAAAGCACACAAAACTCAAAGCAACATGACATGTAAAATTTAATTTTAAATAAATTGGATAATTTTGACTTTTTCAATTGTTTCGTATTATTTCTTTGTTTTTTCCTAGTTATATGCAACTGAAGATTGAAAATAATTATTATATAAAATATAAAAACCCAAAATGGATTTAACAAATTATTATTATTTACTCATAAAAAATCGTACCTCTAAAATAATATATTACGATATTGCTACTCACATCGGTAACGGAAGTCGGAAATAATAATCTTATACAGTAGAAAATATTAAATAAGCTATTTTTTTGACCATTCTATACTTATATTTCTTTTTCCCAAGCATCCTAGTTACGTCGGTGGTCGTTAATTTTTAGCAGTTTAATAATTTATGCTCTCTTTCTTCGTATTGTTTTTCTCGACGCCCCGCCCTCACATTTGGTAAATTACATTAAATCTGTTTATCAATACAATGAATTATTTTGATGCCGAACTAGGTTAGGAGTTGAAAGGGATGACTTCCATTCTCATTTCTGAATTGAGAAAAATTAAATTTAAACTGCTAAAAATATACCATATGTACGGTTAACACAATACAATTCTGCATTCAAATACATAATTATTATTTAATGTGGTATTATTGGTACTATTTAGCGGCAGAAGCATCTGTCGGTGAAATTACCTGTCGAAATAATTACCTACCAGCGTAATCACTTGTCGGCGTAATTACCTATCGGCGGCGTAGATGCGTCGGCGTATTTACAGTCGCCTTAAATGTCGTCGACGTATTTACAGCCTCGTCGGTGTAAATACATGAAATTCAATAGCCTTTTAAAACGCTTTGTCGATTGGACCACGTCGCACCCCAATTGTAAAACTGTAGTAACTGTAAATTTTTAATGTTGCGCATTTAATTTGTTTTGTATTTTTAATATTATACTAGTGTAGTGTAAATTTTTATTGTTTGTTACTACTACAATAAACATAAGGATATAAAAAATAATAAATTTCCAGTAAATTATGTGGTATTTAGTAGATATGTAGTACATACATAAAACTGTAAAGTGACAAACACTTTTGGTAGTCCTACCCTGTCAAAAATGTTAAATGAATGTCTTTTTTTTTAAATAATATTTTTTTGTATAAATAATAATAATAATGTTTTGTTTAGATTTAGTTTAATTTTCAATAATTGACTTTTATTAGGTACCTAACATAGTACTGTGTTTTTAATTTTTTAAAGAGCCGGAATTCTTATTTTACCATTACAAGAACAATGACAAAAAATAATGTATTTAATGAAAAATCATGCCACTCCTGAGAATTTTTATTTTAGGTTTTCTTATCATAGCTATACTTTCCGCTTTATTTATTACCTTATTATACCCTCTCATTATTAAGAAGGTAATATATAGCTATAAAATAATCAAAAAGATGGAAATGAAAATTTCAAACAAGTGGATAAAATATATAACTGTTGGAAAATAAACAACACAAGAAGAAAATAAAAATCAATTTAAGATGTGATCTTGCAACATCATAATAAATAAATAGTAAATAGATAAGGGCCCCACGCCAATTTTCCGATTTTTTAAAAAACGATTTGGTAAATTGGAGGATGTGATTGTACTATCTAAAGTAAAAGCTACGGATATTATCAATATAGGAAGTGTAACTCATTATGTTTTTTTTATTAGAGATTAACTGTGTAAATTTTAACAAAATCGATAAAGGCTCTATGCCAATTTTCAGATTTGTTTGCAAATTAGTCTGGCAATAATGTCTGAAGTATTAAATTGACACCGAGGGCGGTTATTGATTTTGTACAAATTTACACAGCAAATTCATTGATATATTTAAAATATCAAGTTTGAACATGCCCGATATTTTCATTTAGGTAACATCGAAGTAACACAACTAATAGTCCAGTGGTTAAGTCATAAAAAAGGGAAAATGTAAGTTTTTCTATAAAAATACATTAGATTGTTCTATATTGTTCGAAAGCTCGTTTTTTTTTCCCTGTAGACCTTTCTTGCTGTCAAAAATTACAATTGTTTAGTGAATAATATCACTGAAGAAATATAATAATGATTAAATTCTAAAACAAATAAAATTCACATAAACAGGAAAAATATGTACACCGAGTAACCAACCTTACATCCGATCGTAGAAAAAAAACATGGTAAATAAATTTTTTCATTCAAACAAGGCAATTAATATATTTTTAAAGACGCTGTTTTTTTTATATTATTATTGAGTTTTTAACAATAATTAGAGAAATATATCAAGTGTTGGGTATCTTTAGACGTGGAAAAACAATCCCTTTAAATTTGTACCTTTTTAGCCGTTATAATAATTTTCCTAGATGCAAACATTTTCAGTTGTCGAAATTGTTTTACAACTTACAGCATTACTGTTCGAAACGTTGCCTATGTACTTTCTAGCATCTGTATGTATTTGTTCATTCTTTACTTTTACAATAAACATTTAGCAAATCTGTTCTATGTTCTCTTCATTTCATTTCAATTTAATTGACAGAACGCGAAAATATTTCAAAATTGAAAACGGTTCGGGTGTAAACTCAAATTGTAGACTTAAGGTGCAAACTTTTAGTGAATAAACTAGAAAATCTTAACTAAAACGCAATAAAAGCTCTACAGTGCATATAATATTCTAGTTCGTTACTATATTCCAATAGCTGCATTAATGAGCACCGGACTATTCAGTTACACTTCTAAAATTAATTTTAAGGAAAATTAAAGCACTTTATCTGTATTGCGTAAATTCAAAAACGCTATACCGACTCTTCAAAAATTTCAGTCTTACTAATAAATATTTAAAATTAGATTAGCATATTTTCCATGTCGTAACTTTTAAATTATTACATAAATTATAATATTTTATAATGGAAATGCAATTATACAAACATAAATATTTGGAACTTTTCCAAATAAAAGAAAAATTATTGTAATCTCCCACTCAAAGATTTGTTGTTTTAAGGTTTTAGTAGATATTCAAAAAGATGCTAAAATGAATTTTGGGTTTTACCTTTGCATCGATCAAAATTTATGTTAATATAATTTTAAAAGCAAATGTAACCGCATATAAACGTGTGCCAACTATATAATAAACCGACTACGAGTAGTTAGTTTATATTATAATATGTTTATAGAGAATAATTTGAGTTTTATTATAAAATATATTCACATCAATGAAGTCGATTGTGTGTGTAACTGGAATTTGTATTGTAAATGCGTTTATTTAAGTAAAAATTTTTAAATTAGGTAATTTAAAAAATTCAACACCTGCAAAATGAAATTTAAATAAAAATAAAATAAAAACAACCGCGTGTTGCGTGTTGCAGGCAAACAGCTCTTTGTGTTGTTAAAAATGTTATTTTTTGATTGGTTCAACTAAATTGATTGATTTATTATAGATATCCAGTAAATAATATAGTGAAATGGCTTCCATAAAAAATGTATCATTATGCAATTAGATCAGTTTCCCATATTATTTATTAAAACCTTTGATATTTTAACTTTCAAAATAACCATAAAACCATTATTAATCGTCAATAAATTATTAATATAAGTTCAATTAATTTGTGAATCAGTTTTTGAATAATTCTGCTTAAGCTCTTCATTTTCTTACGATGAGACCAAACGCTTGCGTTCTATTTAAATTTTCGAAATAAATTTTCATCAAATTTCTAAATATAATTTTCGAGCATAATTTTAATACTTTTGATCATACTCAGAAAATTTTAACTTCTGACGATGATATTGTTTTAACTTTTAAATTTGTAAAAATGCTTTAAAAATCTCAAATTGCTGCATAAACAAAAAAAATTTGTTATAAATTTATTAAAATAAACTTTTCAGCATGTTTTAATTATTTTCCACTTGAAATGTTAATTTTAGCATATTTTAATTATTTTCCACTTTAAATGTTAACGTAATATAAATAAAGAATTAAGATTTTGTACATTTAAGCTCTCTAAGGCTCTTTTAATCTTTAATTTTAAAAACGAAGCTATTAACAACAGTTGGCGCAAAGAAATATAAATTTTAAATGTAAAATATGAGCAGGCAAAAAACTATTTCATAATTTAATTTAAACATTAACTAATGTAATTTGATTTAGAAGCAGACATGGAATTTTCATATAATTTGGTCAATTATTACTGAATTGTTTAGATGTTTGAAAAAATAATTTCTAGAATATCTACATAGTTAAATTAAACCAATTAATAACAAATATTAATTAATTATACATAGTTATACGAATACTTATATCATTATTAAGATGCAAGCATCAGGTGCCACTTTGTAGGGAACAAACTAATTTGTGATTAATTACTATTAACTAATATAATTGGCAGATGCCAATTTCAGATTCAGTCTTCAAAAGTGGTTTATAGTAAACAGCCGAACAATAAACTAAACATGTAAGTAATTATGGTATCATGGTATTCATCTGAATTTTCCAATTTTTACTTTTAAAACCATGAAATAATTTAATTGAATAACATGAGCTCAACCCAATCTAGCCATAAATCTAGTACCATGTCAAAAATTAACTGTGATTATTTTCCCAAGCTAGAGTTAACATGAGAATTTATTAATAGTGATTTCAACGACGCAACCCTAGCTTTTCGTGCTTTAAATTTACTTTATAGCAAATATATGAAGGCTTATAACATGCAAATTTGGGAAATAATCCTGACATATACCCTCTTTTTTGATTTTTGAATTTGAACATGTAAACTACTAGTAGGTATCTATATTATGTTTACAAATATTTTTTTATTTAAATTTTACGTTCACCAACTTGTAGGTTATTACGACGATAATAAAGTAAAAATTGATACGTCTAATTATTTATTAATAATTAATAATTATCAACAAAACTTTTAATTAAAATTTTCAAGACTCAAACTTTTTCTAAGTAACATTATAAAAATATCCAGTTACCTGTCGTTTGCCAGGAAAAATTCATAGATTTTGAGAACCGAATTCAATTCAATTCGACCGACTTGAAGTCTTGTAAATACTTCACAAATTGTGGCTTTATTAACCCTTCGTTACATGATTTAACGAATTTAAAAAAAAAAAATATTTTTGGTTACTTATTATGCTGTAGTTAATGGGAAAAATAAAGAAAAAATTCAAATTTAAAAATTTATTGTAATATTTAAAAAAAATGGGTATGTGCCAGATATGGGACATCATGTGAATAATGATGTTTATTGAAAAATCTCAAATTACTTAGTATGGTATAAACTAAAACAATTTCTGTCTTTTGAGAAACTTCTTGAGCAACTAATAAAATTTACTTTTGAAATGTACGAAGTTACCTAAAATTATCCCTCAAACGGAAGGGTGGTTAGAAACAAGATGTTAAACCACAAGCAGATTCAGGTGTAAGCAAACCATAAAATTTATATTTTTTACTATTAAATTTATATAAGTACCAAAATATAGTTACTGTATTAAATTAAAAAATTAAAGGCTTCTCTACTACCCTAAATTAGTCTATAAACTGCACAAAAATGATACAGTACTGATTTTTAAAACAAACGATTTTCGTGAAATTAATTTTCAAATTGTGTTATCATAGCATATAAAGGGTCAAAAATGATCAAAATTTAATAAAGGACCTAATACTCTTCATATTTTGTTCAAAACATTACAATAGACAAGTTCCTTACCTGGAAGTTGTTATCCCTTTTTTGAATACAATAAATTTTATTACATGTACGGTAGTGTTGCATAGTGATCATTATGATCATGATGTGCCAGATATGGCACATACCGTTTTTACTACGCTGCTTGGTCAATAATAGTTATAAAATTAAAACTATTGTTTTACACTATATTATATACCTTTACTATGTTACCATACCAATTTCATAATTTTCCTTTGAAAAATTTCAGTAGAAAACTTGTAAACAAATACACGTCGCACTGAAGATTAACCAACTATACAAAATTCTGATTATTCTTATGCCTAATCTATACTGTTGTGCCCTATTAAATTTTTTTTTTCAATTTTATCTATTCTTAGGTGTTGTACAAATATGCTACAATAGTTGAAATTGGGCATTAACTTCAATCGTAGGAAATATAATCGAAACTTCGGTATGTGCCATATCTGGCACACCATGAAACGAAGGGTTTTAAGATTTATGTACATAAGTTTGACATTACTACTCGTTTGCAAGCAATAGCAAGAGTCGCGCCGATTCTAAAAGAATCGGGTGTTTGCCCCTTGGAAATTTCTTAATACTGAAATTAATAGTTCAGATTTGTAGCTGTCGAATGCTCCTGAATTCATAGTATTCGCACTTAGTTACACTTATACCCAACAAATTTCCTCTTATTCGCTTCTTAAGCGCCAGATGAATGACGCCCCTGAGCTAGTAAAATCTAATTACCTCAATGGATAAGGAAAATCTATGTTGAGAAATCACATTTTTCATTAACATAAAAACCGTTCCACACTTTTCCACACAGGCTTGAGTAAGAAAGACAACTCCGGTGTATGGTGAAATTTATACATGAAATTTACGAAAAACCCGATGAGCTTATCAACTTTTATTTCTTGTAGTCGTCATGAATTTGTAGTGTATGAGACTCTTTACTTTATTATTATTTATATTAGTGAGACAATGAACAATTGACAGAGCAATCAAAGGTAATAGTGTTAACCTCTTAAACAATTTAAATCTAGTTTTATTTTATTTCAGATATAGTTTTCTACTCAACAAGAAAGTCTTAAGTGCAGTTTACGTTAAGGGATTTTTCTTATGGTTTATCATAGGAGAAACTATAAAACACAGTTTACACTGTGTCTTATTTCTTAAAATTACAAAAAATATCATGTAAACCATACTTGATGCTTTATCATATAATGTAAACTGCACCTTTTGCCACCTAGCCTGGATAAGTCAGTCGGAAAGCAACCCCTTAATCAAAAATCGTAGACTCACTTAACGTAGTATTAAAAGTTACCCCCAAAACAACACAGTCTTAAATCAAAAAAATTTGTAATCCATTATTTTTGTATTTTAGTTTACAAAAATTTAAATGGCCACCTTCAAAATTAAATAATTATATAAAATGTGTGCTAAATCAAGTAAAAATTCATTATTTAAAAATTACATTACTCGCCAGCAATGCGGCGAGACAAGAATAAATTAAAATTATACAACCAGCATTAAAAAAAAGTTAAAGATAATTTTTGAAAATAAATGAATTTATCTACCGATAATATTTAACTGATACTTATATGGCTGTTTAAATACAGTCCATATATCATCAATAAAATTTCGTCGCACGAAAATTTGCAGATAAAAATTATTGAAATTTACGTTTAACAATTTATTTTGTTGAAACAAAAATGATGATGAATTATATCCTGCTCAAGAGATTGTTTCATTTTTAGTCAATTATTCCTTAATTCGTAGAAACAAAATATTCCTCAATCTCAATCTAATCAACTTAAATTGGAAACCAGACCAAAAAATCAACATTCTTCTTTGGTTCTCTTATGGTTTGAAACAAGACAATATATTATAAAATGTATAAAAAAAGAACTATGAATTTAACCTTTAACCTCGGTCATCATCAGTCAGTCGCGGGCGGGCCCCGAGTGTCCAATGTATTTGATGAATAAGTGTTCAATCGGACATCAAAAAGCAAATTTGACGTATCAAAAATTTTAAAGTTTAGTAATTTGCTAATTTAAATTACAAATTCTGTAAAGATATCATTCTAATTTGGTTTACTTGATATTTAATTAAGTACGCATTTGAATTTATGTACAACTTTAATTTCAAAAGTTTTCTTTCAAGATTATTTTCATTTCCGGGTGTGCCTTTATGTTTAAATTTTATTTTAAATCGTTATATTTATAATTATTTATCAAGCTAATCATCAAATTGTCTGTATAGTTAATTACACTTTTACGGGGGCGGTTACAGTGAGTTAATTAGTAAGCAGAAATCCCTTACTTTAAGCTGCCATGACAGAAACCGTTGGTTGTCGATTTTTGGAGACGCTCAAAGGTTTCTCAGTGTAAATTGGCTTGCTCTACTACATGGATCATAATTTTGCTAATACGTACAATATAAACATAAGAGAGAACAGACGACGGCATTTTTGCCAAGAGACAAAGGAAAAATAATTCTATTCATTTTGTAACGCAAAATTTCTTTATTCAGTTTTAAGATTGTAAAGGATACTTTTACATAATACTTCGTAGATCAATTAATTGATTGCCTATAACGATTCTTAAATAAAATACATTTAGAAAGAGCTTCAAAAAAGCTCTATTAACAATAACGTTAAATGGGGGGGGGGGGGACTCTATCGTCAATGGACCTATTCAATTGGCAGAGCCCTAGGGCAAACACGCAATGCAATAAAGATTATCGATTGTCCATTAAATGAATTACTAACAGACTGCACATATTTAGTGTTACATCAGTATTACAAAAAAAAATTTCATTTTCTTTTGCAGCAATAAACAAGTTTCATAAAGTTACACTGATTTTATTTCTTAGAACTTTAACCACGTTTTTAGTTAAAACTTATCAATTAGAAAATTTTCGAAAGTATAAGTAAATCTGCATTTAACTATGTGGGGAAACTTTCTTCTAGCGATATCGGATTAGGAAGTAAATAAGATATATAGGTCACCGTAATTACTTAGAACCCTAAGTGATAAGATGATACCTTCTTTGTAGAGAGCTTTGTCTCTGTAATTAATTACCTTAAAGTAATAGTAAACAGAATTCGAGGCCAATTTACCGGTGCTTAGAAATCTAATAAACGTAATAAATTAATAAAACAAAACAAATTATGTAATAATGTTAAAAATTGGTATTGATATAAATTATATGCCACTTATATGCTTGTAAGTGGACGCTATTAATTTATTTTATGTTTTCATCCAAACTGTTTTATTATTTAGATAGTTAGGTGGGTACAAGGTAGTAAACAACACTGATTTTTAAAGTTCTAACAAACAACAATATAACCTAGTGTAGACGACTGAGAAGTTACATTTATGTAATATTTATTTGCTTTATAGAAGTTTTTGTTGTAAAACCTTTTATACAAAAAAATGCAATAATATGCAATGTTGATATCGGGATGGATGTATTTGGTGCGAGCGCAAAGACAGGCGTATGCTGTTTCGGCTCAAAGACGTTAAAGAACGAAAGAAATTGTTCAGCTAAACCTTCCATGCGGAATAGAACTGAGAAGAAAAAACTATACTAGATTAACCCTCCTATAATTATAATAATTTAGCAGCAATCTTGTGGTCCAAATACTCAATTGTACAAATTACTACTTAATTATTGTACAGACGATTAGACCTGCTTGTTGTTTTACTAGCTATTTATATCAGTCAGCTTTGTGCAAACAATACATTTCTTTTAAATGGAAAAGGTCAATATTTTCCGAAAGAATAATATTTTACACACAATTTGAGAATAACCAATATTAATTGATATAAACAAACTTGCGAGAGTTCGAGAAGAATAATTACCCCTATCTTGATATCGATGTACAATTAGGTATCTAATTACTATTAATTCTGTACATTTTTGATACTTTAAAGCAAACACTGTCATAATTATTATAGATGGATGTTAAATAAAAATTTAGAAATTAGTTGCACGTTATACGCTTTAATAAAAGTACTTAATAATTTACTTACTTGCAAACTGAATCTCCGATGTGGTGCTTTACGTCCACCCCTTCTTTTAGATATATGAGGGTTATCAAGGCGAATGGTTTTGTTTTTGAAGACTTCTAATTGAATGTAAAGTCTCTTAAGCTCCGCACGGATGTCATCAGGATTCATATCCGCTAAAGAAACCTCGCCTACCTCGGCATCGCTATTGTTGCTTGTTAACGGACCGTGAGCATTTATATCCTGCGTAAAAGAAATAAAAAATGTTTAAACTTCAAAATCAAACTAAATTTTATTTTTATGTTTTTTTAGCAAAACTGTGCATTGGAATTTTACTATGACTGTTTTGTTCGAATTTAACTATAGAGTACATTTATATTCTACAAAAACTCTCTAGTTAACTTTATTAGCAGGTATATTTTTTAAATAAATCCTTACTAATCTAGAATTTAATTTAATATAATTTCCTCGTCGGCAAAATTAAAAACTAGGTTTATCGCTATAAAATTAAAGTGTTTCTTTTTCGTTAGACTCTCTTTTCCATTCTTAACCTCTTGGGTTTCCTACTGAATTTATTTTAATTTTTGTATTATAAAGCTAGACTAATCGTAATGGAAGTTTCGTTGAAATGTTGATTTAGGTTTTTATTATGGACGTTTTGGCTTTATTGTTTATCTTCTAGATTGTGCAGTTATGTATGTTTTCCTAGCCCAGTCGTCCAAAAATTCTAACCGAATTTAAACTCATCGGCCAAATTCATACTAGAATTTTAATTAGGGCTTTATAAATAAATTAAAGTCAAATCCAAAAGGGCACGTAGATGCAATTCACCTTTTTATGACAGCTTACAAACACTTTGAGTAAATTGTTTTACAAAAAACACGTTAGAACCACGTAGAATTAATTTTAAAACTTTAAGCGAATTTAGGTTTTTCATTATAAATAATTATCAAAGCACACGGTCAGTGCTAGACCGAAAGCACGAAGGTACTCCAGTTAGAACATTGAATCGTGGCGGTTACGTCACATCGGCGTTCTCCGGCATAGGAAAGAAAGACAGGACAACTGAGAAAATTGTATCAAAAAAGAAAATGTAAATATTGACGTTAAAATTTACGGATACTTCGTAGAGAAGTTCTTATGGATGGAATTGCGGTTTGAAAAGCTGTGGGTACCGACGACTCAGAAACAAGAAGAAGACCAGAAAAAACTTTATGACACCCAAAACTACCTAAAGCACCTTAAAAGGTGTGAAATTGGAAGCAATAATAGGATTCCGCGACAGCCAGAATGCCAAGCTCCGTACCTGAGATAGACTTGTATTGCATTGTAAGAGCTTCCAAGCACCGATAACTTTAAAATATGTATCTAAACTCCTATTCCATAATATTTGATCAACGTTTGCAAACTCTTACAGTAGAAAACTCTATATCTGAACGGGGCTGAATTGTATAGTGCAGTTACTCACTGCAGTGAGCAAAGAATATGTATTTAATTAATAGATTCACTTTCACGTTTACGAAACATACCTTACTTCACATAGGTCTTAAGTGGGATCTATTTACCCTACCTTTGCATATGTAACGGAAACAAGCTTTCCAGTATAATTGCATTTCAGTGCACATCCTTTTGCTTTATTATTTGAGCTTTCAGTGGTGTACTAACTCAAAAGGAAACGAACAACAAAAAGGACAAATAAAATTAAAATTTTATATTGCTTAAAATTTCAGTTTTGCACAGAATAAAAATGATTTGATGCTAAACAATTCATTTAGCAAAATATATTTTTAAATAAACCACGCGACGCGATATTCTTAAATGTTGTTAATTTTTTTGTCGTGCTTCCCTAATAAGACTTAAACTTAATCGACTTAAAATTTTTGCAAGACGTAGCCTTAAATTTACCTGAAAGCTGTAAGCTAAAGATTTAAAATTTGAACGAAGCAAAATTCTGTATAGAAATAGAAACGAATCTATTAACGCAGTCAAAGAAAGTCATTTTCAGAGGATTCATCACAGAAACACTGTTTATTCCAACGTGGTAATGGATTTGTAGGAAAGAATTTAAATCCCATACAATTTAATTAATTCTTAATTATTTTGTTCTACATTAAAAATAATAGTAATATTTACTGAATTCACGATTTTTTTAGGAAATATTAAAATGAATTTTAAATAACTGCTGTAATATTTATCTTGTATTTCCCGAAACTCCTTTCGAAAGATTACTTTTAAAAACACATACTTATATAAGCTTATTATATAAATGGAAAATATTGTGTTTTTTTTATAACTTTCAAATAAGTTCAGAGCTTGTGTTTTGTAGTTTTTTAAACATAACTTTTATATATTTTCTTATCATCGTAACCAATATATTTTTAAAGGGTAATGGATTTCTCCGAGGGTGTTGGTTTTTTTACTAGCCATGCGTCTAGTTTATACTTGCTGGTCCATAAATTAGCTCATCTATTGTAATGATTCATGCATTCAAACACAACACAATTTAAAGCACGTAGCCATAGCGAAGTTTTGCGTTTTGGAGTTTCCACAAACACGTGACTCCCAATTATCCTTGAAAGTTCAAAATTTTATTATTACATTTTGTGAAAACGTAAATTTATTTTGCACAGCCAAAAGAGTCGATTCAAGTCAGTAAGTTGGTATTTATATTCGGAATGTGCATATGTATGTAGGTCGATTTAATATTGCCAAGAAAGTTAAGACGAAGTGAGGCAACACTTAATTCTTATTTGAATATTGTTAGTTTTCAAAGTTGAAGCGAAGAAACTTACAGAGTTTTACGCATCGATATAGCACTTAGCAGACTATTTGATACTCAATTTATATGCACGTGGCCGTACGCAATATTCAATGGCTAAATCTCTTCAGAACAAAACTTTCAATTTATTTCTTCCACAAAAATGATCTAATATGTAGCTGAATATCTAAAGTCATACTTTACCTTAAATGCATCAACCGGCAGTCTACAAGAATACTCTTGACCTAGCGAACGAACTTGCTTCTGTTGGTACCAAAATTTTGGCACAAATACCAATAATAAAGTAAGTGTTGCAGTGAACTGACTTCTTAAAAAATTAGCAATTAGTGCAAAGTTTGGATGTAAATCGGAGAGAAGAAAAAATTTGGCAGCATAGAACAATCCACTCACTGCCAGTTCCAAGCTGATAGCCGCACAGAGATATCTTCGTTCCTATAACAAAGGTTCTTTAAAAATTTAAAGCTGTGAATAACAGACGTATGACAAAATGGTATCGTGTCACACGCCCCTAAAATAAATCTAGAAATTATGAAAATATAAGTTCTAATGACATAAATAAATGTTTTTATTGTAAATTGAAAATATACGCAAGATTTAATTCTAACAGTTCTATATTATGTTAGATTTAAAAATCACATTCGTTCTAAACTTGAAACTTTTGTTTTCACTGGTCAGAAACTTTCAGAGTTTAAAAATTTGTAAACAAACAACACATCGTGTCTGGATGAACGATTACTTTTCTATCAATTTGCGAACTTGTTGGAAATAAAACTTAGCTTTCGTGATGGCCTGGGTTAGTCTAACTGAAAATAATTGTACTCCGTCTGAATTCGTTTCTGGAGGAGTGAAAATTAAATCCGAAATTAATTAATAATTTTTGCTATCGAGTAGTTTAGCAAGGAAGCGACATGTTTTCCAACAAGAAAACAAGATGGTTTAGAGATAGCATTCTATGATTTAATTCTCCTCACTTTGGATGTCTTATTCGTCAGAACTCGAATAAATAAACAACTTTTAACAAACCGGGATTAAAATAAGCATATTAAAAGTTGTAGTACAATCTAATCACCTGGTATGTATGTATTATTATAGTAATATTTGTGACAATGTAGATGTCAGGAACACTACTTCTATTTTTGCTTCAGCTTTCAGGTTACAGAACAATTTGTATTTTCAGGTTCATTCAAAGTATAATTTATATGAGAATATGCTGCATTTAAAAGGAAATGTATCTTTTAAATGCTGCCAACTGTTATTATTCCCCAGTTTTTATTTTATTCAATGTTTATTTATTTTATTCAAGCAAAAATGTAAAAATGTTTCAAAATTTTTTTTATGAATAAGCAATATTTCTGATATAAGTAATATTTAATTTTCAAACTAGAACGAATATTTTAATTAATGCAATGTAAACATTGTAAGTTTCTTGTTATAATAAAAGCCGTATTCTTTAATATGAAATTTAATGAATCATAAAATACATAAGAATAATTAAAAGTACCTCTAATAAGAAACTAATGCAATACAATATCGAACTAAAATCGGTGGAGTAATAAATATGGAATAAACTTTATTTATTTAATAAACTGTAGGTAAACTGATTTTTAAACCTTTATATTTTGACAATTTAAAAATAGAGCTTTTTACATTGGTTTTGATGTTCATGGCATTCAGGTTGGGTGAATGAGTGTGGATCGATTGACGAAGCAAATTTAAAGGGAAATGTAGACACCTTCCACCGGGATTGACCGTAAACGAATTTTTCCACAAAAGAATAATTTAAAGATTTAACGTTTTAAGAATAAAACAGCTTGTTTATGTTACTTGATGTAATGATGTCGTCGAAGCTAAGAGGTATGCAAAGATAGGAAAGTGTGATAGATTAGTTCAGGAGTTTTTTATTTAAATTTTGTTAACATCGCCAGCTTCTGTAAATAATTATTAACTAAAAGGATATCACTATTTTATCGATTAGTGTTCTGCATAATAAAATAGTAGTCTCAAAGATCTTCTCCGTAATCAATCAACAATTTAATCCTAAATATGCTGCTACTTCGCCGACGTTCTAATACTATGTCCTTTATACAGTGTAATCCCTACAAAATAAAGACTACCAAATCAATATGTAATAATGAAAAACATAGTTCAAAAGGATATGATGATAACAATTTTCAGTCTTGTAACCGATCACTTTGAACCCTAGGTACGTAAATATCTATTACGGCTTGTCTTGGCAAATATCCATTGTCTACATACTCATCATAAAAAATTCTACTTTACTCTTTACAAATATTAGTAATATCATGTTGAAATTTTTTTTCTGATATTTTTTTAAATTATACCTTATATTTTCTCGTAAATTGTGAAAGAGACGTAAATTCAATCTCTTTGAACAACCAATATATTGAAACTTATTGACAATTTCTTAACAGGCTCATTGAAGCCATTCATGCAGCTTTTTTGTTAATGTTTGACCGTCACTTTCTTCAAAAGCTATCGCACTATCAGTTTTGAACAAGCTATGATGGACAAAAAAACATTTATTTTTTATATAAAGTAATACAAATTAAAATATTAATTATGTTTTGCGAATTGATAAATGAATTTTATCGTAATTTAAAGTCAAATGAGTCGAAAAACCAAGGTTTTTAAAAAATTTCATTTTCTAAAATTAATTTACGTCTAAGTTAGGTTGAATTAGTTCAAAGAAAGGCTATACTGTTAGAAATGCTACTTGTTCTATTATTTTCAGTCGAACAAACCGCATTTTAACAGTTGCTAAAGAAAAAATTATAAATATTATACTAAAGAGAAGATAGTTCGTGTGTATAATTATTATTGTAAAAGAGATTTGTTGAAATCTCAAGCAATTTTTAAAATTATTATTCTGTATCGAATAGTTGCTTTTAAAAAATCATAGAAAAAGTTTGACAACGTAAAATTATATAACATATCATTTTGCTGTTTTATAAAAAATATACATTTACGAAATAATTGAGTGCCTGCATTTACTGTTACAACGAAAATGTTTTTCCAATTTAAGTAGGTAGTACATTGTTAAAGGAAACTATGTAAGAAAACCTGTTAAAGGAAGAAGTTGACGCTAATTAAGAGTTGCATAAATTGGTTTTACTCGTCGTGTTAATTAATATTAATTAATACAAAATTGTGTTTTTCTAATTTATTAGCATCACAATCGTATAATTTAAATTGTACGACCTATTTGGGTGATATTTTTATTTGCCAGTGGCACGCAGCCCGAGTTAATACACATATAAAATTTGTAATACATAATTTATTCGAGAATTGATTTCTTCGGTTTTGTGTTTTTGAGATTTGAATATTTTACGAATTTTAGAAAGCACATAAAGTTTGCTCCCGAAAAAAAAAATCATCAGTCATGTCAGACACAATAAGCTCGTAATAACGAATTATTGATGATTTCTGCGTAGCATGTAATTTGTCATCTTTATTGTATACTGGATTGACATAGTAGTTTTTATTAGCTTACGTTTTTATTATAATAGCATTTAATTAAGTATATTTTGAGATGTTCTTATAGTGGAAGTGTCTGGGAATATTTTGCCTTATTTTACTGTATTACATTGTACATAGTAAGCTCACTTTTCATATGGAATAAGATATGTAAGTGCACTAAGAATTGAAGTTGAAAAATTCTTTTAGAAAATTTGATCTGTTAAAAGCAATTCGATAAAAATGTTTACCGAATTTTTAATAAATGTAACAACAAAATAATAAAAATATTTTACCTAGCATACTAAAAAGGAAGAGCTCGTCACAAATTCGAGTATTTTTCTGTTTATTTCTTCTACATACACAAATTTGAAAGGAAAAGCATCATGTTCATATATCTTACGTGTTTTTCGAAAGCAAGTATACGAAGCGTTTTGTTAAAAATATTTTTATTTACATTATATGGTAGAGTAAGTGGGACCTGCACGACCCACACGATCCTTCGTTTTCTTTTTTACTTATTATCGATAATCTATTAAATAAATTACTTACATGATATTGCGTGTTTGCATTTCGACTGGCGTAGCTGAGATGAATTCCAAAAATTAATATAGTTAGCTCTCCACTTTGAGTGACGTAATCCCACCACAAAGGTTTACATACTTTGTAATATGCTCCGTCGAAAGTTACTACTTGCGAGAGTAAACTATAATTTTCTTGTACAAAGTTTAAGCTAATGGCCGTGTATGAGGCCATATAAGCAAAAACTGACATAAACATGATAAGAAGATATTTCAATAGATCCGTGTCTTTAATAACCCATCTGTGCGCTTTTCTTGTGCGAAATTCAATAAGATGTCTGTAAAGTTTTAAGATTATTGCACCGTAACAAATTATGAATCCTATTTCGCGAATCCAACGTTCAACTAGGCATTGTAGAACAGATGGCTCGAAGTAGTGAACAATTACCTGAAAATATAGTTAAAATTAATCAACATTAAAAAAGTAAAGAATTGCTAATTTAAAATAAACGAAAGAGAATTTGAAGTAAAAAAGAATCAATTGTGCTAATCAACACTGGCTTTGCTTGTTAAATGTTTTGAACTCTTTTATTCTGATAATCCAGAAACTTGATTGATGAACCGTTACGGCTCGGCTCGGAACAATTTATATGCTGAAAGAGGTATTTTCTCTTGAATAAATATTCAACCACGTAAATTTAATTATTACTTCGTATATTTATTATTAAGCTATTATGTATTTTTATACAATAAATTAAATTTTTACCTACCACAGGTGGAATAAATTATTAAAATTAGGGCGAAAAATTACCATAAACAGGTAAGTCTGGATATGCTATGCTATTACTCGTATATAGTTGGAATATTGCATAACATGGATTGTCAACATTAACATGTTCAGATAGAAACATAGGTTTCAAATTATTTTGGACAGGGTGGAGGAGCAATGGAGCAACTTTCCAACATTAACTTTACTGAGTAATTACGTTGAGTTAGCCTTGTTCGAAAACCTCAAAATGCTAACAAAGTTTGTATTTACTTTGAAAGTATTGTTTACAATAATTTATTATTATATTTATTATGCTGTTCGTTCGACGTTTTCAAACCTGGACTGGCTACTGTAGGGTCCAAATGCCCAACATTGTCATTCCGAAACGACATTAAACATAATACCGAAAAATATATGGCAAAAACGGACGTGGATATTCCTGATAATAGGATAATTACATATATCCGAGGAAAATATAAAAAAAGAGAGAAATAAAATTAAAAACTGATATCCATCGATGGGTAATTACGTAGCACGAGGGATTATGAACACCTGAGAGAGAAATAAAAAGTACTTCTAAACGTACATGACGCCAAGTAAAGAGAAAAATGTAAAACTTTAATTGAACTGAAAATAATTATCTTCTCTTTTCCTTTATTGTCTTGTTCTAAATATGAAATGGAAATTATCAAGATTACACTTTTTACTTCATTTTTACTAAAACACTGTACGTAATGATAATGCTGTTAAACGGTCTAGCCTCATTGGATATTTGATGTAACACAGAAATACACCGTGAGTAGTATGTTAATAATAGTTAATACACAATATAACTACAGCTTCGATGGTTGTCCATTTAATACTATATTTGGGCTCTACTGGAGATTGAATTAACTCACAATGCTTTTGCTGATGGCACAAATTGTTTAGCTGGACAATGTATCACGTTTGGGAAGCAAAAGCAACAGATGCAGAAATTTAAAATTATTAATATTAAAGAATATTACTATGTCAAATGAATGGATACATAGTCAATCAATCGCAAATAGTAAAATTATTAAAACTCTGTGTTCAAATAAATAAATTGAACCTTTTGAATTTCACAAAATTAATTACAAAAATAAATTGTAAGCGAAAATGATTTTAATTAACCTTTCAGTCACATAGTCGTCTGTAAAGAAAATTGAAATGATGTAAACAAAATTAAACTGATAATGATGTTCTAAATAGCTGTTTATACAAAGTAACTTGAAATTAAGCACTTTAACCCACGTGTAAAAGTCAATTGTATAGTAAATCGTTATTTTCGTCCATAATGGTTAAATTCACAGAACATATATTTAATTTAGTAACATCGTAGTAATTTAATCTGGTAAGTAGCATTTTGTTATTTTTTAGGTATAACTGAATTATTATTTTTTAATGTTGTAGTTCTTTGTAGTGTATTTCTATTTGTCTAAGTGACATCAAAGAACTATAATTTTTACTCAATTTATAACTTGAAAAAAGAAAGGTTTAAATGTTGATTTCTGTGTGAGCGTCAAAGTATGCCTTTGGAAGTTAAGATTTTAGTTTTTAACTCAGTTAAGTTAAACTTAAATTAGTTAATAAATAAACTTAAATTAGTTAACTTAAATTAGTTAACTTAACTTGCTTAAGTTAAACTTAGTTAAGTTTAATCTAGTAAAACTAAGCTAAACTTAGTTACGATTATACTTAGTTAAGATCTGTTCGGCTGTAATAGTGCATATAATAATTTAATATTATTTGATTTCAGCTCTGATTTTTAAATTATTTCGAACCGAAGCCTTATCGTGAAGCGTGATAAGCAGGAATAATCATTCCAATTTTTATGCGGTGTGCCATTAAACGGTCTAAAGAAAGGTGCAAGGGTAAGATTACCGATAAAGACAGGATAGAGTTTCTCATAGCATTGGATAAAAGAAGATAAAACTTACAAACTCTCACAGGAGCGAGTCAAGAAAGGAAAGTCGTCAAAATCTACTACCTACTGAGAGAAGAAAAGTTGGAAGATCCTTTTTGATGTATGTATTTCCGATTAATTGAATAATAAATTCCTAATTAGTGCTATGATCTTGCAATTAAAGCACTTAATTAAATTAAAAAAAAAAAAAAAAATTCCTAATTTGGGGTGATTTTTATTTAAATTTCTAATTTAATAAAGAATGATTTTCCGAACGGTAGTAGATACATTTTACGTTATTGTACACGTATGTCAACCAATAACATTGCTTTGTTGGTGCTTATTTTGAGCGAATCACTATAAGTTACTTCGAAAACTAATAAGTGAAATAATAATATAGTAATTACCGATAAACAATGTTATCCAATCAAAATTTCACACAAGTTGTTTATTTTCCTGAAATGTTTTACGTTGCTAAATATTAATCAAACTTCAAACCTTCTAAAAGTCGAAATTAATTAATTTGAAGTTTTGATAAATTCACTTTTGCAATAGTCACGTAAAATATAATATTGAGGATGAATTAGCTGTACTCCTTGTTTTACAGATTTTCGTCGCAAACAAGCAATCGCGTTGTGTTTTTTTTAAAACTAAAACTATTTCAGCTGCAAAATAAAATTTAATGAAAAACATCGCAGATAATACGAAACAAGAGAAATGGTGAGGAAGAACAGAGAGGGCCCTAAAAGAATTAAATTAATGAGAAGAAAGACAAAATTATGACTTATGTAAAAATATGACGAAACGGACAAAAAACCAAAGACAGATTGGAATCAAAAGCTAGTAGCTGTATAACTTGTTATTTTTTATAGTATTATATATTATATAATAATATAATATATTATTTGAAAATATATATATTACACCTATAAATATATAATATACATTATTATACCTATAAATGCAATTAGCCAGTAACAATAAAGTTTACAAAAATTGATATTTCTGTTAATTTGAATTAAATATTTCAGAAATTATTTAAAATAGATGCAATTTAAAAACTTCTAATTTTTAATAAGTCAAAACATTAAACTTGGTTAATTAATTTCATACAAAATTAATTGAGTGCTATTGGAGAAAAAATGTAACTCACCGCAGAATATAACAGAAATATTCCCAACAAAACCATTTCCAATATCGTCCACATTCCAGACGCGATAGCCTAAAACAAAATTTAAAAATTAATGCAAAAAAGTACAAATCTACTGTAACTTACTTTACATTTTCTTTGTTTCAAAACAACTAAAGCTGCAATAATTGTAATTGCCATACAAACAATCTGCAAACTAAGAATTGTGCTCTTCAAATACAAATCCCTTTTTGCTTGACAGATTCCACCCGATTCACAAACATCGCAATGGGTAGGACAAGGCATGCATCTGAAAGCAAATTTACTTTATCAATTTAGAGCAAATGTAAATGACATTACCTACATCAAAAACTTAAAACATCTTTCGTGTTAATTTTCAAATTTCTAATTTAAATGATTCAAGTTTGTTGGAGAACATGTAAGTTATGGTGAGCTAATAAAATTATGAACATGAAGGACGGCTTCGGGTGTTACAACTATTTACAACAACGGAATCCTCATTAATTCTCATTTTAAGAGACAAATGGAAGAGATTTGTTCATAATTCAACTTTAATAAGTAACAAAACATTTTTAGATGCTTCGCGGTGGGTTTAGTTAAATTAATTTATCTAATTAGCTTACTTCACAGATCAGTATTAATATTATGCGAATAAAGAAAATAGCTAATTACTGTAAGTACCTACAAATTTAAAACATAACAACCCATAATCATAAAAAGTGGTCGTATTCAACAAAATTGTATGTATATTCACTTGAAAATTTGAAAAGCTGAATACCAAATTCCTCCTGGGATACGTGAGATTCTGGATTCTATTTCTTTTTATTGTTTGCTTTTTATACTTTCTTACGTTATTTTCCAGCAAATCTCTACGAATTTTTTTTCACTTTCGCCAAACCTAAAATATATTCTATTTCGTTTTATTGGTTTACAAAATATGTAAAAGTTTTCTAGTATACAGTACTGAAAAATAAATCATTCAGGTAAATTTACGATTCGTTCAAGATATATTTCCATTTCCAATTTTGTTTGCAAATGACTGGCATTTTTGTACTATTATTAGCTTTATCAAATTTTAAAAATTTAAATTTCTAATATAAAACTTGAATACTGGACGTAGTTGTCAATGCATGACATAATACCTATAATAATTTATTATTAATTGTATCTGCCAAAAGAGTTTAACTGTACAGAACTTGAAATTTACTGAATTTTGGATTTACTTAGTTCACAGTGTGAAACTGTGATGAAATACCCGCGAAGAAAGTTTGTATGCACGTTTCCAAAAAAAATAAAAATAAGGTTTTTTTGACTAATGTTATAATATCTTCTTGGTTTTGATAAATTCGCAAATAATAGATTATCTATAAATGTCACTTTCACGACATTTTTATTTATGTATAGTATAGTTCCATTTTCATTATTTTTTACTTCAGGCTCTTGGGATTTAAATTCATATTAAACCCCTTGAGATTTTATGTTACTCTTTTATTTACGAAAAAAGACATTAAATTAGCATAAATCTCAAGAATATCTAATAGTAGTTTACGTAACAAGTAGAAAACAAATAAATTGCTAAACAAGTAGATAAATTCAATCACAAATGAGAACGAAACAGTAAAATTTTATTGCATATTTATTTTGTGAACGCAAAATAAGATTTCCTTCCAATGCGAACCCAGAGTAAGAATTAAAAAAAAACTTTTATAATTAATAAGAATTCAGATTACTTAAATAATTAAGTAATCATCTCGTATTTAGTTGACATTTTTTAATAATCTTGATAAAAATTAGTTAAGATATAAGTATGAACTTTGAAAAAATTTAATTGTCCGACGTTTCAGGCCGTTTTATTGACCCATTTTCCAAGATAGATTACAATAAAATATTTATAAAAATTTTTTAAACCCTTCTAATTAATTTTAAAAATTCATTATGATTGAGAACTTTCTTACGATTTTGTCTGAATGATGGACATCTTGAAAAATTTATTGAAGAGCTTGTTTTTCACGAGCTCGTGACAAGTTTTACTTTTATTTTGAGTTGTACAGTGGCAGATAAATATTTTATATATAGAATGATCACTTTTCAAACAAAATTTGAAATTTTCAAACAACAACAAAAACAACTTTTCGCTACTTACTTCTGTATATTTTGAACCTCTTCAATTTATGATATTATAAAATGCAATTTGCATTTGCCAAGTCACGCAATGACTTGGAATTTTTATAAAAATATTATTATTTACTATTGATGTTTTACTAGACTAATACATGATATGAAGAAATTGGGCATAAGGGCCGAAATATTCATCTCTCCTCGTTAATCATCTAAGTAACTAATGTTACCAGTAAACCTACCACGTGACGTCGATTCGTCAAATAGCAGACGTCCGTGGTAGGTTTGGCGGCTGTAATGAAGAACAATTTTTTTAAGAAACAGGCTACAAGATTGCTTCTTGGACATTTTCACTTAAATGTAATCCCCAAAGGGTGAAATTCCTTTTCGAATTCGTTCACCTCTCTATAATAAAAGAGTTGCATCTTTCCGGAAAAGTTTTGCAAGAAAAACAAGAGTTTGATAGAAACACATACATGAAATATCAACCTTGATATTTCTACCCCTTTCTTGAAAGTTCTCATAATTATAAATTCTAACAAAACTACTAACTACCTTGAACGAATCGATTGATGTGACAAAAATTATTATTTTCAAAAGGTATTAAATATTTTACAGCAAACACAGTCCTGAAGTCAAAAATTGGGATCTTGTCATTTCCCTCTAGACTTGCTTTATTAAGAGTACTTCAATTAAAGTCTCAAAAACAACATTAATAGCTATTTAACGAATAATACAAGGAGGGGTGTACAAAGTATAACAAGTCACCCAAAAATACATTAATATTATAAAGGGTCCTGCTATTAGATCCCTTAACCTTTGATGACAGTTTATTATACATCATATTATAGTACAACCCACATAGACAAAGAAGGAAGATTGCTTACGAGTATGTTATACAGGTTCTAAAAAATCAATTTTTATTTATTTATCAATGTAGACCTTTCTTATTTACAATTTTAACACGAATTCAATCATTGAAGCAATTTATTGAATTATAAAAATTTAGGCGCACGATGCTTTGCACGCTATAATTTTTATAAAAAGTATTAATTTCATTCAAAAGTTTCAAGATAATGCTTTTCTTCTCGCTCTAAATTAATTATTTTCTGTTGCTATCATATTTTCTTCGGCAAATGCGAGAAGGCAAAGTTATTGATTTTTAGATCTAAAATTTAAATAATCAGACCAACTGTAATAAATTTTTTTATTTTTTCAATTTGTAAAAATTAAATTGGTACAAAAGCGTATCGTGGGAATGATATAATCGGAAGTCGAAACTGAGGTATCTGTAATCCAGAAACTTTTTTAGCTGAACATCTAGTTTTGTATTGTTGCCGAAAACCCAACGAGCTTGAACAATTTGATTACTCCGCGTTACCAGTTCAATTATGAAATTTATCAATATTTGAAGCAACTGGGAATAATTGCCGAATATAATTTTCGAAAATGGAATATCTAATATAGTAGTAATATAAACACTAAAAACAATTTTTATATTACATCACAGGTGAGAACTGTACCATTTTGCATGTAGTTTGCAAACTCTTGTGTGCTAGCTAGGTAGTTTAAACGAAATAAGTAAAATTTAATTTTGGCAACTTTTGAACAAAACTGTAAAAAGTTGTAATCTTTTTATTTTATCGTATTCCCACATGACTTCTTATATATATTTTTCTTTCTTAAACTTACTTTAAGCATGGTATCTGAACATAATGTAACTATCAGTAATATCGGTAGCGTTCCAAAGCCGCTACCTGTAGTTTATAGTTGAAGTAGTTAATGCTAATAGGCGAGCCTCATATTATGTGCCTGTGACCCAGTTTTATTATTAATGATTTTAATTAACAACCCAACGCTAGCACCGGCTTTATGTACCTTCGGAAGCACGAGCCAGGTCATACGGAAGTAATCTTTCTCCAGATTTGAATCTGTAATAGTAGTTGGTCGTGATAACTGTTTTCATATTATATACTTGCGGTTAAAAAATTAGTCAAACTTCTAATCTGTTTTTGAGCGGTTTTCGAATTGACTAAACTTGTAATGGGCGGTTTTTCGATATATGTACCTCTATCATATTAAGGTGTATAGTATATGAATTACTAATTCATCGTTCAATAGATACAAGAAACCGCGAATTAAAAGTTTAATAAAAAAACCGCGAATCAAAATTCGATTAATTAAATTTAAAATGTGTGGCAAAACCCTCATACCCCCTCTACTTGTATACAATACGTATACCCTAATCCTGTGTGATCATTATGCTGAAAGCCATATTGACTTTATGTAAGCTTTATCAAATTGAGTGTTTGTACTCAAACACTTGCAAACTAATTCAAAGTGTGTGGTGGGTAATGTTGACATTAATGTTAGTTATTTCAAAGATCTTCGTTAACACAAAATATTTGAAATTTAATAGAGCTGTTGGAGGTAAACTAGGTTTTGCTCGTTATACATAGGTACATAAGAGAACAAATTTGATAATAAAAACGAAAAGGCATGAATTTTGAAATTATGTAGCAGCTTAAACTAGGTGTTTAATTTTCGAAACAAATCATAAATTCATTGAAAATGGTTATTGATATAGTACGAGATTATAAAGTAAATTTATAGTATCAATTACTTATTGAAACAATTAGAAAATGCTTTATCGATATTATTTCAGGATATTGTGTTTCGGTTTCACAAAATAAGCTTCATTTACACCGCAATAATTAACAGAGGTTGAAAAACCAAAAGACAGAAATATTTATCCCTTTGATCTTAAACCTCTGAGAGACTTAAAGAATTTAACAAAACGAAGAATATAAAGTACTTGTTCCGGTTTGATCTCGAATGAAACATTAAATTGGTATAAATATTTAGATCAATACTAGAAAGAAGGTGATTTCCATAATGGATCCAATTTATTTTATGTAGTATAGATTAGATATAGTATGTATGCATTATCGTGAAGACAAAATAATAGCAAAATTAATGCTTGAAACTAAAATTTATTCACTTCAGTCAGTTCGGTGTAGAGAAACTGCTTTTGGGAGATTTCAACAACAAAGGAAATTGTCAATCTCGACAGCTATAAAATTGTTGCAACTGCATCAAGGTGGAAAATTATACGAATACGATGTGACAATATTTTATTTTTTTAATCACATAAAGCACGTCTTCTGTTAGCTACCCTTTGTGCGAAGAATAAAAATAATTTTACGGTGGAAGCATCAGATAATAAAAATGTAAAAAATGGTAATTAGGTATTTAGAGTTAAAATAAAATTATTATGAAGTTATTTTTGTTGTTTAGGTTTATATTAGGTAGATACATAAAGAAATATTGATTTTCAAAGGTTAAAGAACTTGTAATCTACTTTATTATCTGCGTGGATAAGGGAATATATAAAAGAAGAATAGTCAAATAATTGCAAGTCCAGATATACGCGGATATTTATGTCCGATAAAGTAGCTGTATTAAATATTTATTCGGACCTCTGTAAACACATTAGCAAATGCCAATGGTGATAAAAGATGAATTATTGGCTGCGTATCAACCGTTTTGTGTCACATTTTTAAAAGAACTTCGGCATAAATTCATGTGTCACTCGAATAGCGTGCAAGACATTCTTGTAATGAAAATTTTCAACGATTTATCATTTTAAAAATTTCAGGTTTCTTTAATAACAAAATTAAGAGAGCCTTCCATTCCTTCACAATAATTTCATACTCTTGTGGGTCTATTTAGTGTATTTACTGTAAAGCTTTAATGGAGCATGTAATATTAAGGAATCGTGCATTCATCTAATGATCATCAGAAGGCTCGTGCCTTCAGTATATAAATTTATTAAAGCTAATTTGGTTGGATGAATACAGACATCCTGATTGCTAATTTTGACGCAAAAAATCCTTCCTTTTGATCTGCTGGCGTAAAAAACCTTACTTTTGATAGAAAATTTTATTAACTTATTAAATAGCAATGCTGCTGTAAAATTTATATTATTGCCATAATTTGTAATAAACAAGTGCGCATTTCTGTTTACTAATTCACAATGAAAAAATGTTTACAATAAACAGCAATCAAAAAATAATGTACATTCAATTTACAAGAAGAAATATTAATTTTTGTTGACAACTTTGTTTTATTAATTTTCTGCGTTTGCTAAATCAACTCAATTTGTGACACAATGTTTTATTTAGATTTCACAAAATTAAATTTAATACATAATTTAAATAGGACGCACAAAGTGTTCTAAATAAACTGTGGGAAAATTTGTTTGCTTTTCAAAATGAAATATGTTTATATACCTTTTTGATATTAATACGCTTGCTGCTCTTAAATTTCTATTTACAATAATAATTCATAACTCGAGAATTTATTAATGTCACACATTTACTGAAAATTTTAAATAACAAATATGGAAATAATACAAAAATGTCTCTATAACGTGCACGTCTCTGTAATGGAGTGTTGCATTTTTAAAAAAGTACTTCCTTGCACTTCGATTCATTTCACGAGTATTTCGCTCATCCTATAAATTCATCTTTTATATACTAGAAAAAATACTAAAAAATACGTTTCAAAAGTAATGTTTGCTTCTAACTCTGAAGGGTGTATTTATGAAGTTATAAAAAATTTTAATACGATATAAACTTTTAGACGAAAATTTGAAATCAGCTTTTTAAAATTAAAAACGAGATATCATGAAAACGTCAAAACCCAGATATGTATTTTATAAAAATTTAAGTTAAACTTTACTAAGGTTGCTTTCATAACTTATGAAATTTCCTATGTGAAATGTATTAGGTACCCTTGTCTTGTAGGAAAATGGTTTCACGTGATGGAGTATTCGTAAATAGTTTTATAAAGCAAATTTGACTTTTATAAACAAAACAAGTTTTCGACTTTTATTATAAACAACTTAAAAATAAATTGTATACATTTTTAGCTGAATTTGTATTTTTTCCATAAAAACGATCGAGGATAAAATCTTATCTTAGAATTTTCCTGTATTAGGTCCCGTAACGCGCCTTACAAAACTCTGTCGACATAACAACTGACCTGTAAGAATTCAGAAGACCGCTTTCTATATCTTCGCCTGAAAATCCTTCCCATGATAAATTTGCACCTGGATAGAAAAATCCATCTTGACATATGCAACGATAGCCGCCTCTTCGTTCTCCATTTTCATATGACGGTATGCACTGAAAAATATTTTAATGAGAAATTTTTGACACGTATGGATATGGAAAGCGATACAAAACTGAATTTTATAAAATAACGTTTATACTCGAAAGCTACCTTCTCACGACGCTTTCAACTCATCGTTGTTTATTTACAACTACATATTTTATTAGGTAGGCATTTTCAAAATAAAAAGCTAATCTTCAGAAATAAGTATGAAAAAATGTACGAAGGTTTATAATGTCTTAATAAATCTTGTTAAAACCCGAGTTTTCGATTTCAAGAATGATGTAATTAACTTGGTACATGCTTGGAAAAAGCAAAAAAATTACATTTTTCTTATTACACAGAATGATTATGAAAACGGTTTCCCAGCATTTTCTAGATTACTTTAAAAATCATTCAGAGCTCAACCCAGACGAGCAGGTCTGCACTAAAATCTTTTATGGCTGCTTGATAATTTTCTTAGGGTCTATAGCTTTTTATATGATAATTTCATACAATAATAAGAACAGTAAACATTTAGATAGAAAAGATCTCTCTGTGGTAAGATTTTATATTATTTACTTTGTTTACTTTTTTAGGGACGTTATAATAACGAGATTACTAGCGATGTACCACAAGGTTTCGTGTTAAGATGCATACTGTGGGAAATAATTTATACACCTGCAGCTGATACTACCACAGGGTTCCCTCTGTTCATCTCAATTCGAAATACGTGATTGCAGCGATCACGTTTTCATACTGAGAAACAGATTGGATGGGAGAATGTCATTAAACTCCAAGATGAAGTAGCAACCTTAGACTTGTTGAACAGCAGATTGAATTTTGCGTTATACATTACCTAGCTGCAATGAGAGAGAAAAGCTGTATGTCATTAAACCACTGCTGCAGAATACAAACTAGTCAATTCCCTCTAATTCCACCATATCAGTATTTTAGAAAACCCAAAAAAGCAAATACTCTTTTTCACAAATACAACATACTGTAAGTGTAATTTTCGCAAACGATTTCACCATACTGTGATGTCATCAGGCGATGAAAAAGTAGAGAAAGTCCATTTCAATATTGTTTAAATTGAAAAAAAAAGAGTGGTAGGGAGAGGAAGTAGTTTTAAAAACGATAATTCTGGTATTTTGGGATGGATTCCTAGGGTGAAAGTAGAGCAAATTCCCTATGCGTTATAATAGAGGAGGGGGTTATTTATCAATTACAAAGAGTGAGGGGTGTATTATATCTCCACCTTTCCTTTAGTAAACCCCTTTCAAAAATACTTCCCCATCACACGTTTTCTGTCAATTTGAACGATTTTAGACATTCTCTGTACTTTTTCGTTCTAGTTCAGCGCCTGATGATGCACTAATGTGGTAAAAACGTTTGCGATAATAATTATACTACTTACTTACAAGGTACTTAATTTTGCGAAAACTACAAATTAAAATAAATGCAAAGCTAGGAGTTGCTGAAAATCATTCATTGTGAGGTTAAAAAATGGTAATATTTAAAGAAAATCATGACATAATTCGATGTTTTCCTGCAGTTAATTAGTTCTCATTTCTCTTCTTTCTCCTTCGTCGCTTTTTCTCTCTTTCCTGTAACGACTGTTTTTTGTGCTTACTAGTATTACTAATACACTTCTGTATTTTCTTCTTCAGTTGCATCTTATGTTGGCCCGTATACATATTCATTTAACAGATAAGACTGCCTGTTCTCCTTTAATTCTCATTATGTAGAAATTTTGTAATGATTGGACAAAGTTCATTATTTAATTTATTTAGTTTCATCCTATTTATGTTTCATCTACAGGATTTTATAGTATTTAATATAACCGAAATTGTAGAATTTGACAGATGACATTAAAATGATTTTAACTTCGATATCGATTAATTTCGAAAATAATAATCAATAGTTACTAAAGTTTTAATTTTTCACCTAAGAAACACCCAGTTGTTCAAGGTAGGCGGGGTTTAGCTATATTCTGTTAACGGCACATGTAACCTATATAAATAGTTACAACAAAATTGTTTAAATGCCGCATTATAGCCAAATTTTACATAAAAACTTTTTACCCCTTTACATTCGTTCCATGGGACTTTGGACAGCCCACGAGAATATTTTTAATAAGTATGTACACTTAGAAATTCCTGCCCTTCTAGATCACTGCCTTTACACATTGGTGGTATAATAGAAATGAGTTTTTTAGTGTAGAATGCGGAAGCGGAAGATCAAAGTCTAAATCCTCCTTTATTGCTATATTTTCTTCTCATAAAAACTTTGTATAGTTTTGTATGTGATTTTTACTTTATGTAACTTTTATCCAGTGGTGACAATAAGGCCACCGCAGGCGCTAGGCGGCATTCGAAGTAAAACTTTACGAGAGACTGAAAATTTAATATGAACGATAGTATCAGCAACAATACATGTTCTGCAAATTGACTTGGTATGCTGCATATTTAAAACATTCTTGACTTGACTTTCTTTAAAAGTAGGTATATTGAATAAACCTAATAATTAGGTACTTCATAATGTGAAGATGAGTCTCATTCAATTTTTACAGAGGCTCGCAGGATATCACCGTTACTGTTTTCACCTTGTCTTTAAGTGAACTTTCTTTAATTTTTTTTCGCTTCTGGCTGTCTTGTGATCTCCTTCTTGGTTTTTCAGCCATCTCCAACCTCAACTACTGACACAAGGTTGTATTTTACAATTGGAAAGAATTTTCCTATATAGGAGAAAAATATTTCACAATTCCCACAGTGTACTAGCGTGATTAGAAGCGAAGTGATTAGAAGATCTGTACTGATTCTCTAACATGATTTGAAAGCAATCAATCGGAAAGTGGCAAAGTTGGTCGAACATCGTTTTATAGTTACAAACACCAAAGAGTATTTTAACAGAAAAGCGTCTCTTTTGTTTGCGTCTATTTGGCCGCGCCTAGATATTTTAAAGGAAACCCAAGGCAGCGTATTAAAATTAAAATATCTGGTATTATATTGCAAATTATAATTTTCGGTACTTACACAACGGCATTAATTTGTTCAAAGTACCTAATCTCCATGTAATGTCGACATCGTTTAGTCGAGTTTTTATTTTTACTCAGGAAGGATTATTTAACACAAGTGCATTATGTAAACGATTTAGTGTTATAATCGGATTACCGTTTGACAAATAGAGCAGTACATACCTACATACGTAAATAACTTGTCAAATCCGTTATAGTTTACATAATATTATATCTAATTGATTTAATTTACAACCCATAAATTTAATAATCATGCTAACACTTACTTCAGTCGTTTCTTGATCACATCGATGGGTTCCACCAAAAATTTCCGCTAAATGAAAATCGCATTGATTTAGTTTCACTTTAATAAACAATTCTAATCCAACTTCACTATTTTTAAACAGGTAAGCGTAAAACCACACTCTCTTTAAATAATTGCAGTCTCTAAACGGCAAAGCCCACCCATTGTGTTCAACATCAAAGGCTTTCCAAAACACTTCCGTCTCTTTGGTTCTATTTAAAAAATGAATTAGTTTTCCGTCTACATTTAATGATAAGATAGGCGCTTTAATTGCTGATGCCAGTAAAATTCCAGCAATTTCTGGATGTGTAGATAGAATTTTTTTAGATATGTCAGTAAAATTTGAATTATTTAGCGAGATTTCACTTACGAGCCGATCGACTTCAATAGAAATATTAAAATTCAATCCGGTTGCAGTTCGTGGTTCACCGAGCGTCTTTGTTTCACATTGAACATCATAATTTTTAAAATTGGTGAAATTACTTGCAGATGACGCAGTAATAACTAAGAAGAGTAAAACTGCAACTGCAGTCATCCCGTAGTCATTACTGATGTAGCAGCTTTCCCATTACTAGTAGTGAGAAGACTGCGAACCTGAAAAAACAAAAATTTAATTAATAACACCGGAATGATCGATAAAAATATTAAAAGTTATAGTTGTTTAGGTGGAAAACAAAAATCCCCGAAGAATTATATTCTCCATGCAGTAATATTTATTTTTATATATTCCGACATTTTTTAACTTTTTAATTAATTTAATGGATTTTTGATTATTATTTAGTATTACATTTTTTTAATAAATATTTCAAGTTTCAATTTTACCTTTGTTATAATTATTTCATATTTGTCATAACTCTTGATAAAAAAATAAATATATCATAATTTTGTATACATTTATTTTCATTCTTCTTATTTTCGTAATAAGCAATTTATTAAATTGATTGTTCTGAAATTTACTTAACACGCATTTATCAAAACAGAAAGGCATAAAGTGAATTGTATTATTTTTCCTTAAAATTGAAATATAAAACCATTATCCGAAAAGTTTGTAAGAGTTCTTAAAAATGGAGAATTAAAATGAAATGCTTTTATAAACCATAAGATATAATTTTTTAATGGCGTCTTTTCTCAAATATAACGTATACATTTTTCAGTCTATTCTATAGTATTCCAAAATGAAATAGCAGTTTGGAATTTATTGAAGTTTGAGACTACTAGGGTTGTGCTATTTGTTTTGGTGTGAACCAGAGCAATAAAAATAACTGATATTAAATTTAAATTTATAGAGTGTTTTTATTAAAAATGGAAATCTCGAATAAGAAAATACCTACATAATATTATGTTACTCTGTAGGATTGCAATTGCTATATGTTACAGATTAACTAGAAAAATATATTACAATATCAAAATGAACAATAGTTAAAGTTGGTTTTGCTTTTGGTGAAGGACCATTCTCTCGGGACTAATTTCTGCTTTGTTCCTTGGTTCGCATTTAATGAGTATTTTAATTTTTGACACCAAATCACTGAATTGATTAAAAATTCAGAAGTGATATTAAAAGTTTTTCATAAAAATGAGTTTAATTAATATAACATTACATATTATGTAGGTATTAAAATCTATTTTCAAACTATAATTAAACCAACGTTATACAGTTAAGTAGCATTCAAGATGCAAATAAACGAGCTTGGATAGTTTCGCTTGAGTGAAAATGGTGGGTTAAACTGTCCAACAAATAGAACATCGATTCAAGATGAAATGTAAGTACTTTATTTTGAGTTCCATCCAAGTGATATTAATAATTAACTATCCTCTCGATTCAAATTACCGTAAAAGGTTTACCTAAAGCTGCAGTAACATTGCCAATTGAAAATTATATATAATAACTTGTATTTTAAACACAAAATAGTTAGAAATGTTTTATCTACGTTTTATTAGCGACGTCGACTTCAGCTGTTGACGTTATTAAAATTTGTTAGAAGAACATTTGTAAAGCAGAAGTAATTTATACACTCTTACATTTCCTACAACGTCTTTGTCTTTAATCTAAAATTTTCGAGTTATTGAATTCCTTCTAATGCAAAACTTTTAGTTGAGTACTCCTTTGAATCAATTTCTAAAGTAGAAATTGCTAAGCTCCATTTCATAATATAAATAAATAACTTGATTTATTTTTAGTATTTCAACAAATGGAAACTTTTAGCTTGATATATTAAAAAGACGATGAAGAATTAATTTTCCAATGTTTTAAAATGGCATTCGCCGGAACAGCTGTGAAAATATCCCGATTGAACTTAAATATAATCGATAATGGCAAATAGAAAGTATCCAATCCACTTAAGAGATTTAAAAACTTTTGTATTTGTGCTGTTGATTTAAACGTACAAGTGATATTTATAAAGGAATTTTTCCGAACTAAATCAGATAATGTAGAACAATGTTCGTTCTATAAACTTTCAATCATACAAAATAACAATACGAAGAAAAAAACTCTATTGTCACTATAAAATTTTGTTATTACGTTAATAAATATTTCAATTCTATAAGGCTTATTTTGTTGCATGATGTACTTAATAAAACACGTTTATGTTTTCATTATTGGCTGAATTTGTGTGTATTGTCTTAAAATAGATATCAAAATATTTACGGAATTTATAAACAATTCATGAAACATGCGAAAGTTTTACTCTGCATGGTATTTTACAGGGCGTAATATTATAAATTAATTAATGCGATTGTATTTTATGTGATTATACATTATGAGTACGGTATAGTTGTATAGGTACTTTTTCCCAAAAATAATCGAATTAATCATATCTACCTCAGTAAAATATTATCTAATAAAATAAAATGCAGAGCCTTCAGCATCGCAACCTCCACACAACTTATTAATATATAATAATGGTAAAGTAATAAAATTGTAGCAAAAATCATTATCCGTGTGAATTGCATTGCAAAATGTCCTACGGCAATTCCAGTCTGCTCTGGCTTAGTTGAAACGTGGAAAATCAAAATTAGACATCCAACTTCCAAATAAATAAAAATACAATAACAAAACGTAATAAAATAAATACAAAACCATAAGATTCTTTTCGAGGAAAAAGTAGAAAAATCCTGCTCGACTTAATTAAATTGTTTCGATGCAATCTTATTTGTTTCGAGAAGTAAATTGCAAGTTTTGTATTTCAAAGTTGACGAGACACCAATATACGAGTTGCTATTGGTTTTCTTGGTTTTATGCAACATAAAGAATTAAATTTTAATATTCTACGTTTTTTACTGTCCCATTTAAGTAATACTCACCTTTCTTACATACATTAACTTCTCTGTTTCAATTATCTGACCTATTCTATTCCTTTACCTTCTTTTTATTATTCTTATTAAATTTAGGTTCACCTTTTTAATATTGTAAGTGAATCCATTCTTAGATTATTTTGATTTGGCTTTGGCTCTTATTTTACTTAAAATTAAAGCAAAATTTTAAAAGCAAAGGTAAAACTATTTAAAACGTTTCCCAGCCCCCCCCCTCCAGTTTGGCCCATGCCAATGTATATGCCTGCAATATACATAAATTAACGATATAAAAATTAGCATAATAAAATAAACAAAATTGTTATGTTTAAATATATTATGTATGCGATGGCGATAAAAATGCAGCGCTTCTTAAATGAAATTTTCAAGAGATGAAAGCAATGCAAACCATAGTAATGACGAATATTTGACAATATGGAAACGAGAAACCTTATTTCAATATTATATCGTTGACTAGGATTAAATGATTTAAATTCGTCTTTTTTCTGTAAAGATGTTCTAATCGATAAAAATTTTGAATAAATAATAATTTGGGATAGATTACAAAGCAAAGTTGTATATAATGCACTGTTAAAATTTTTTGTAAAATTACAATTGTTTTACTAAACAAAATATGAGCAAAATTACAAATCAACGTGTGCTAATATTAAATATAATACAATTTGAGTAATATTCCGAGACACGTGAAGAAACCTACTACAATGAGTTGTAATTTTAGAATCTTTATGTAATAACCCTACACGTATTATAATTTTCCCAAACCGTTGGTGAATTTCCAATGAAAAGGTTGTAAATTTATAAAAATTATTTGTAATTTGATTTACAACACTTTTTTCGTGAATTTACGAAAAAATGTTGGATCTCAAATTACTATGAAATCATTAAAAGTTTACAAATACTTTTATCATTTTTATAATGCAGACTTAAAAATTACCAGATGTATTGTAATTCCACAAAAAAAATTTATTTCTCTTAGACATATTGTAATTTTCTGAAACCGTTGATTAATTTCCTAGAAAAAGGTTTCAAAATTTATAAAAACTGCTTGTAATTTAATCTACAATACTATTTTTGTAAAGTTACGAAGAAATGATGGTACTAAAATTACTATGACAATAATTAAAGTTTACAAATATTTTTATTATTTTTATAACGCAAATTTGAAAATTGCATGATGCATTGTAATTCTACAAAAAAAATTATTTCTCCAACACGTATTGTAAATTTTCCAAACCGTTGGTTAATTACCAACAAAAAGGTTCTAAAATTTACAAAATCCGTTTTGCAATTCGATTTGCAATACTTTTTTGTAAATTTATGAAAAAAAATTGGATTGAAGTTACCATGAAGTTATTGAAAGCCAACAAATACTATTGGTATTTTTATGGCTCTGACATGAAAAATCACATGTTGCATGATAATTTCACTAAAAATTTTCATTGATCTTATGCCTTGTTCACACAGGGCCTATTTTTAACTGAGTTGGGACCTAGGCTATAGCAAATTTTCTGGCTCCTAATATTCGAGTGTAACAAAACATCGAATGCCCAATTTTTGACTAATTTTATTAGAATTTTATAGAAAATGAAAACCAAATAAAATTTAAGAAAATATGTATTGGGGACCGTCCAAGTTGTATACACTTCCGAATTTGGACGAAATTTATGCACTGGGATAGTAGTGGTAGTAGGTAATGGTCTATTTTATAGATTTAAAATAAAATTGCGGAATATTTATAGCTATAGCTACACTCGGGCATTTCTGGCCGTTTTGACAAGCGCAACTACGGCAAATTTCAGATCCAGGCACTCTAAAATCCACCAATCTATTTTTGTTAATTTTGGAGAAACTACTAAATATTCCGCAATTTGAACATTAAAACTTGAACATTAGAAATCTCTTTGACTGAGCGCCGAAATGCAGGTGGTCATTGAAGTGCGATAAAATATGAATGAGTTGACGTCACTTTTCTGTTAAATACATCCCACATACACATACCAACGATTTCCTGACTTTTTGCAACTTTTCACTTTTAATAGGCGCCAAGATAATTTTTATTATGTTAGCTTTTCAGCTGTTAAGCTTAATAATAAATATTCTTATGCCTTTTAATTAGTTACATAAAGAATTTTCAAAGCAAAGAAATACAACAGATTTTGAACATTATTAATAATTCATAATTATTGATAGAACTAAGCTTCTGCTTTTTTATCGTATATCTAAAAATGTGTGATAATAAGGAATTTACAAATAAATTTCTCGAAATGTATCGGACGTTTCACTGTCTTTGGCGAATCAAGTCCAAAAAATATACCAACAGAAATTTAAAAAACCAAGTAAAATGTTTTCGATAAAATAGTCTTTCGTGTAATTAAAATACATTTTATTGAACTATTACCGCAAAATATAACAACGAAGCTGCGGGTATGTTATATTCAAATCACAGATTCAAATTAAACTAATTTCAAACCTGTAATTTCAAAAATATTAAAATTTAGCTATCATAGGGCAGTTCGGTGAAGCGCACAGGGGCACAGATGGTTTGAGGGCCCCGCAGGGGCCCCTAACAGAAAATGATTTAAAACGCTAGCAAATAAATTTTTCTACGGAAACACTTTATTTGCTGCGTAATTAATTGTATTTAAGTACGTGAAAGCTCTTATTAAACATAAACGTCGCCCTCGTAAGGTTGAAATAAATATCAAAATGTGACTTTGTTTGTATCAATATAAAATGTTTAGTTGTTTTTTTTTAGAATTATATATTTACCCCTGAATTCATAAAAATATTTAAAGAGTGTTTTAAACCAATTTTAGTTGAAACACTCATTAAAGTTCGACAACCAATGAACACCTTACAATATTGACTAATGAACGTTTGTGATTGGTGTTTTGTGACATATGAATTTTAAAGGGTTTTTTGAAGCTATGACATTAGTTTTTTACTTAACCAAGTTATTTTAGGACAGAGGGGCTTTCTCAAATGTTTCGCACCGGGGCCACAATAACACTCGCAACGCTCCTGTTTATCACTACTTGTTGGTTCGGGTGACATAAAGGCTACATTTTTTTTAAATATACAATACTACACACGCGAATAAAAAAAATCGAATTTATTTGAATTATTATTACTTATTTGAATGTCCCCGCCTGCCTGTAATACCCTTGCATGGTGCATTATTATACATAATATTGCTTTTTGCTTTTAAAAATTTCCATAGAGATTAGAGCTTGTGTTTCACTTTTCTGTTGAAACTTTTTAACCCAGTCGGGTTTTTTATTTTTGTAATATTTTATTTAATTTTGATGGTATAATAAGTTGATTCACATATTATATTCAAATCCGTTCTGAAATTTTTCACGCAAAAAATCCAATCGTCTGTAATATTAAACTTTATAAATTTTCAATTGTTGAAAAAAGTATAAAGTGCAAGTGCAGATACATAATAAAAAAAAACCGCAAACGTTGCTAGTCTCGACGCGTTGGAAGCGGTGCCAGCTAGGCACCGCTGACAATGAGATTTAATTAAGAATTACTGTTTAGTGTCATTTGGATCAGTGAAACGTTTGGTTTTGAGTTTATGAGAAGCAAGCAACCTTTATAGAATTATAATTTTATAATTCTTATTGTTTAAACTTGTGTTATTAACAAATACCCTCTTAAATAGTGAAAAGTTAAGTGGTAATACGTATGTGACTTGTTATCATAACTGGAAGAAGTAATTAGTGATACATATAATCAAGGGCCGTTTATTGAGGGCTGAAACAACGGAAATTGTTGGTAAGTACTAAAATTATAATTAATTTCTTATTTGATATCACTAATTATTCATGATCCCCAAACCTGCAGTCATCAGACCATTCTTTGGTTTTATTTATCAATTTTAAATTAGAATTAAAAAAATAGGTACCTACTCCATATTTTCAATAATTTGCAATTACAGTTTTTCAAATTTTTACCTGCACTATTTTATTCCTAAATTTTTTATCATAATTAACCTTTAACTAGAACTAGGTTAAATTAATAATCAAAATCGATCCATGGTTTCGCTCAGATTTTTTTTTACGGGCGATTTTACTAAATACATAAATATCAAAAATCTAACAAACCTACATAACCGATCCATGTCCTCCCACAGCATTTTTTATTTTACGGGGGTATATGTAATAAATTTTAAGCCTGTGATAGAAATTAAGGTAATTTGAGTTCGGCCGTATGGTCCCGCGGGATTAGATACACCTAGAAATCTTGTAATAATTGTACTATATTCCACAGAAATATATCTATATTTTTCATTCTAAATTTTCACAATTACTTTCTACAAACTTTATTGAATTATTGTACCCAAATTTTTTTAGAAATTCGTCTTAAATTACCAAATATAAACCGTACACAGAAGTGATCATACACTTGGGTTTTTATCTAATAATTAACAACATTTTATGTACCATAATATTTTTTTTGGTGTTCTTCGGAGGCGGAACCGTTTGTAACCGCTTTGGCATCAAAAAGACTATTTTTTAAATTCGGGCGAAATATTTTGCGTTTTTCTAAAAAAATTTGTTTAAAATCCCTTTTACTACTGCAATTACTATTTATTTTAATTATCCCGGTCGTCCCGGTTGATCTACAAAATGTTCCGGTAGTATTTTTCAGTTTAATTTTTTTTTTCTTTTTTAAAATTTTTATGAAATTTTAAAATTATAACAATTTATTTTAAATTCTAGTGAATGTATTGCATAATGCTATAAATGTTTATTGAAACGTTGTATTATTTTACAATTTTATACATAGTTTACAACGATTGTATACTCGTAGATCAATGAAATCGAAGATAATTTCAATATTTTGGATTTTCCGTTTTTTAACAATGCGCACCCTTTTTATAATTTTCAATAAATTCAGACACAATGACTACTATTATAATAAAGTGTTGCAACTGTGAAAAATTAGGAGTGGAGTCTTTTTAAATCCATTATAAAATCGGCCTTAAAAATCTTTTTTAATTTTTTTAAGGCCCCAATTGTATAGCACAAAAATTATGAAAAAATTTACAAAAACTGATTATATTATTTATAATCTTCTTGATTTTTTTCATAATTTTTAATAAACTAAAATAAAACGTTATGGCTAGAAAACCAAAAATACTTTAATTGCATATTACTATCCCAATAATAGGGGTAGAAGATGTAAACTTGCATTGAAATGGTACTTTTTGACGCTCTATCGAATGCCGCTTTACACGTTTCAATTGGTATAAGCGCACTTTTCACCATCTTATCCGGCTATACCCTTTACTTCCAAGGCCTTCATTATCATTTGCAATACTATCTAGTAACTAATAATGCAACTACGGGATTCAATTGCTATTCCTTTGTCGCTTTATAAAATAGAAAATCTGCATGTGTATGCTCACTTTTGTGACATGTATAAGTATTTTTTGATAAATCGTTTTATAAATTGTAACATAAGGCAAATTTATATATTATTTTTGCGTCGACTACTTCAATAATGTTGGTAGAAAGTAATTATGTAAAAATATAATTAAAAATGCGTATACACTACCGCTCAAAAGTTTGGAAACACTTAAATTTTTTTTATAATATTAATAATTTTACTACAATATACGATTTAAATTTGAAATAATTTTCACACAACATCAGTTTTGAGTTATAAATGTAAAAATTTACGGAAAATCCGCCTACACATTTTCTTAAAATTGAATAGAAGGATTTAAACAAATGTTGGGATTTTGACGTGCCCGACGGGATCGGCGAACTTTGAACTAATTTGAGCCCTTAAAGTTTTAATTTAAATTTTATAATAGTAAATACCCAAAACTGCAGATATATTTGTTTTACGACCCTTTTTCAAGTTGCAATATGAAATAAGTTGAATTCAAAAATTTAAATCATTCATTTTGTTTCGGGTTCCTTCTGAGTGTAATTTTATTTTATAATGGCGAAAAAACATCAAATTATATATCTATATAATATAATATATATAATATAAATAAAATATTATGTAATAATATCAAACATATTAAAATTAATTTAATGTTATTTTTTGTTTCCAAACTTTTGAGCGGTAGTGTAAGTTCATATTATTTCTTTGAAATATAATGCAATTTATTGCGAGATTTCAAGGTGTATGCTCACTTTTGTGAGGCACTGAAAGGTATTATGTGGTATTATCAAATAGACAATGTTTCAGTTAAGTAGTCATTTGGGGAATAAACTCATGTGATGCATTCACTAAAAATTTCAATATAAATGATTATAAATCGTAAAATGAATTTATTATATTATATGTTTCAGATTGTTAATGTGTCAATCAGTTTTTAATTTTCATGCAAATTGTTAAGTTCGGATATTTATAAAAATGTTTTACTGTAAACTTTGTGTGTTTATGCATTCATCATTTAATTGTTATCTTAAACATCTCAAAGAACACTCGAGCTTGACTGATAAGTTCATTTGCGGATTCAATCATTGTAATAAAGTATATACCGTTTTAACATCATTACAAAGCCATGTACGTCGCTGTCATAATATCAAAGTAACTAATAACGTATCTACAGCTGTTAACAATGAAAGTCTCTTATCTGAAGGCTGTACCGTAGAATCTTGTACTCAAAAATATACCGATTACAAACAAATGATCAGTCATTTAAGAATGCATATCAATGATGGTATCACAATAAAGTGTGGTTATTTAAATTGTGAAAAAACTTATAATAAACTTAATTCAATTTCATCGCATATTGCAAGATATCATAAAGAAAAAACAGTACAACAATCGTCTAATTCAAATAGTAACAGTAACGATATGGAGTTTTCTAATCCTATTGTTGAGAATGATGACAACTCTGTAGAGAAAGTATTGTCTTCAAAGGAACATTACCAATACTGCGAAGAAAATAGTTCGGATATTTTTTTAATGAATTTAGCACACTTCTTTCTGAAATTAGAATTCAAATTATCTTTACCGGCATCAACAGTGCAGTATATTGCAACAGAAATGTGTAACATGAGTAAAAAAAATGAAGAAATTATACAACATAATTTATCAAAACATTTAGAACAATGTAATTTTTCATCGGACGTGATCAACGATATTATCGATACGTCTTTAAAAAATAATATATTCAATAATATTGAAGATTCACTAGGAACTAGTTTCAAACGTAGAAAGTTTTACGAAAAAAAATTCCCTTACGTTAACCCTATTCAAATTCCATTGCCTTCTGAAAATGGCAAAAATCGTTTTTACCACTATATTCCATTGAAAGAAACTTTGAAAAATTTGTTTTATAATAAATCTCTCACTCATGAATTGAAATTTCAGCTTCCAGAAAACAATAGTAAAGTCTTAAAAGATTTTACAGATGGAAGTGTATTTAGAGAAAATAAATTTTTTCAACAAAATCCAGGCGCGCTTCAGCTGATTTTATACCAGGATGCTTTTGAAACGGTCAATCCATTAGGTTCTGCTAAATCTAAGTATAAGATTTTGGCCGTTTATTTGAGCATTGGAAATTTTCCAGATAGAATAAGGTCTCATGTGAACTCGATGTATCTTGTGGCATTATGCAAAGAAAAAATATTTAATCACGAGAAAATTTTTGGTAAGATTGTTGATGATTTAAAAGAAATCGAAACTATTGGGATTGAATTTGCTCCAAATCAGTTTATAAAAGGATCATTAGTATTCGTAACTGGTGATAACCTTGGGAGCCATGCGCTAGGAGGATTCGTCGAAAATTTTAGCAAAGCTCAATACTTTTGTCGGTATTGCTTGATAACTAAAAAAGCATTTGATTCATATGATGGAGTGTTCAAAACTTATCCTAATAGGACTATCAACTCTTATGAAAAAGTTATAAAATGTCTTGATAAGAAAAAAAGATGTTGCAGTAAAATAAAAAAAGCTATTAATAAAAAACCACTAATCATTCAGGGAATCAAATTTAATTCTGCCTTTAACAAACTAAAATTTTATCATGTTTGTCTTCCTGGTTTACCTCCTTGCTTAGGACACGATATTTTCGAAGGTGTACTTGCGTACGACGTGAAATTGTTTCTCGACGATCTTGTGGAACAGGATTGGTTTTCGTATAAATTATTAAACCACAGAATTGAAAATTTCAAATATTCTCCCGAAGATAAACGCGACAAATTATGTTCTGTTTCATCAAGCTCTCAAAGACTGTCAGGCGCTGCTTGTCAAATGTGGACGTTTATTAGATTATTGCCGTTAATAATTCATGACAAAATTGATGACATTGATAATGATACTTGGAAATGCATTCTATTGTTATCGGAAATCATCGAGATAATATGTGCTCCTGCGATTCATGAAACTTATATTGTTTACTTAGATTCACTTATTCGCGATTACATTGATTTACGACGGTCATTATTTCCACAGCCTCTTCGTCCAAAACATCACTACCTTTCACATTATCCGGCTCTTATTCGTCAATTTGGACCATTAATGAAATCATGGACACTACGAAGTGAAAGTAAACATTGTTTCATGAAACGAGCAATACGATTTTCAAAAAATTTCATAAATATCACCAAGTCACTAAGTATTAAACACGAACTTTATCAATGTTTTGTGCGTTCAGGCGGAGAAATTGATGCCGATATAGAATTGAAGAGTAGCGTAAAATTCGACGTAAGAAGATACAATGACATAATTCAACAAGCTTTATCGAACATCGAATTATGTAATGAAACTGTCGAGTGCTATGAAATAGTTAAGAACGGTATCATATATCGTCATGGAGATGGACTATTTGTTTCAAGAGAAGGATACCAATACAAAGTTGTTGTGGGCAAAATTTGTATTATACTCTACGACAACAGTGAAATGTACTTTATAGTGGAGATCTTAGAAACTGAATTTATACCTTATTTAGGCGTATTTAGATTGGGGAAAGTATTAGCGTACAAGTGTTTGGCATTTAGTCAACTTGTTAGTTTTGAAAAACTACATATTTACAATATTAATACTTTTTCTTGCGTGAAACCGAAATTCGGGTTAGTTTCGCATAGTATGTAAAATAATAATAATTTGTAATCTCCATGAATGTACATAATTTAATTTTATTTTCAATCTAATTTGATGAGTTTTTTTTCCTGTACAAAAACTATTTATCTAGTGATAAATTTATAGAATAATTAATTATAGTTTGTTTTCATTTGATAGAATTTACCCATATACTACTAATTGTATTATATATAAGATAAAATTATAAATGAAAATCAGAGAAAATAAGTGATTTATATAGTTACTTTTGTAGCTTACGAACTATAACTTATCAATAATTGAAATTTTACTAGTAAGTTGAGTACGTGAGGCTATGAAATGAAACATAATTCACATATGATTTGAAAAATCAAATATTCCAATCAAGTTTTCATGATAATGACATGATGTAATTATTTTACCTAAGCTAATAATAAATTTTTTAAACTGATTGACAACAGCAACAAAGTCATGGCTGCCTTATTCAAAGTCGTTCGACATGATAAGCCAACTGAAAGGAAAGCCGTCAAAGCTGCGTCAATAGATGAACTTATTTCCGTAGCGAAAATCAAATTAAAACTTACCGACGAAAACTACAAGGTAATTTTATTGTAATTGTTAATACGTTATTTTGTTTTAATGTTTTTTTATATTTGGAATGTTTAGTTTTGTTTTCTACTTTCTAATGTCCGGTTTCTTCACTTACAGATAAAAAAAGCGTCGTAGATAGTAAAACGGAATACGAGCATTTATAAAATCCATATTAGCAGGTTATAAAATGTTCACTGTCAAATTTATAAGTACTAGTAAGTTATTCTCACATAAATTTGTTTTGCGGTAATTTACACTGCCGACAAGTTTATCTATGAGTGAAAGAAGACCGGCATAAGTAGGAAAGAAATTCTCAAACTAATTTCAATTTAATATAACATTGTAATTATTACAGTATAGAGCGTAGATAATCCGGATTAAATTCCGGTGGAATTTTTTTTACATAGTATGCATTAAACTCTTTTATAACTTCATATTAATTAATAGTTATATTTATCTGCTCCAATTATTTAACCTCCAAGGGCCAATTTCATAATGAATTTTAAAGGAAAGGTTAAATTTAAAACCGCTTTTAAAGCCAAATTGATCATTTTGTTTGGTTTATTTTGTCTTAAAAGCGGTTTTAAATTTAACGCTTCCTTTAAAATTTATTATGAAATTGGCCCTAAGTGAATTATTAACGGTTTTAGCAAGCTTTCTTTTTGTTATGAACTCAAACGACCATTTTTTTATTCTTTTTGAAAATCCGCACAATTTGGTAATCCGGATCAAGTCCGGTCACAAATGATCCGGATTATCGACGCTCTACTGTATTATAATAAAAAGATAAATGATAATTTATTCAAAATCAAATAATTTGTAGTGATTAAATAATGAGAAAAATAACTATTTTTTTAGTTAAATTGAATTTTTTATTCTTGATCTATAAGGTATCAAAAAATATCATCTTCCATAAAGAAAAATATTTGTACTTGAATTAAATTGTTTATGACTTTGGAATTCATGATTTATACTATTTTAACAGTTGTATACCGACGATTTTACGGAAATTGACGAAGACGAGATTTTGATGGACTTGGCAAAAGCCAAAGGTAGCGATCAACTGTTATTAACAATTGTACCTGAAGGGATGCCTTGGAATGGCAACATTTTACCAGAAACTGCTCCTATTTCATCAACTGGTAAGCATGAAAAGTTCTTATATACTGCGATGATATTTTAGGGGCCAATAGGGATTAAATTGAGTAGTTTTTCTAAATTTGGGGAAGTAGTTCGAGTTGGGTGGTGTGAATTAAAAAAAAAATAAAAATGGGATGCTTAAAAAAATTTATAAATGTCTAGTAATATAAAATAACACAAAGTTGTATAAAAATATCTTTGTAATACAAATTAATGAAGCGTTTTTCACCGATTTATTTTTCAAACTATAAATAATAACTAATCTTTTTTTAAATTTAATTTCAGAATTACAGCAAGAAATAGCTTCAAAAACTTCATCTTCACGTCAATCAGATTTCCCGCCATCAACGTCATCATCTTTGTCACATTTAGCGGATCATTTGTCGCAAATTTTTCCAAAATTTGCTACCAATGTTCAAACGGCTTTGCGTAGGGGTTTATCTTTATCACCACGAAGTAGGAGAAGATTGGTACATACTGTTCGAGACTATTTAATAAATGACTTAAAAGACACGTCTCGTGGTACCACTGATTCTATAAGCAAAGTAATTGTCAATACTTATAGGAATAGCTTTACATCAAAAATTGCAAGTCATGGTACTGAGGGTGAAGCAGAGTCTCTCAGACAAGCAATATATTTTGCAGCACATTACATTATAGGTCAAGCCGGGGATGGAAGTAAACCACAAGATAATAATTTAGATGACGATTTAACGATTGAAAAGCCCAAAGTTCAGGATGAGTATGGGTGCGTCGCTTATATGCCGGTTCAACCCTTACCCGAAGTCTTAGTTTCGTTGGAAGAAAAGCGATTAAAATTAATTGATATTTTTACGTCTCCAGGAGAAGATATCAATGATGAAATAATTAATTTAATGGACGCGTGTTATTATTTGCAGCGAAAAAAAATTCATACAGCAAAGGAATTATCGACAATCTTCGAACACTGGCCGTATTTTCACAATTACAAATTGATTATAAAACACGCCAATCAACTACTCGGTAAAAATATTAATTCCATATGGAAGTCATCGTTAAATAAGCTATCAAAACCCATCAATCGTTATTCCAAAAATGTAGAAATAGCTAGTGAAGTGAACGCTAAGAAAAAGAAGAGTCAATCTGCCGATGGACCAAGTAAATACGTTCGTGAAGCGTTAAAAATAGCCAAGCAGTATAGCGATAATTTAAAAAATGACGAGCCGTACACTACAGTTGCTTTTGGATTTATAGCAAAATTCATGCGAGAAAATGTAAATTTTCTCTACCTTTTAACTGATGTAAGTTATAAATTATACTTATAATAATATAATATAATTCATGATTGAAAACTATTGATAAATTAAAAAAAATACCATTTAATTTTGGAATAATTTTTTCAATTTTCTCTCTAGGAAGAATTAAATGACGCGGAATTAATTGAGCGTGTACCTGCTGTTAATCCGGTGTTGATGATTAGAGGTATGTAACATTTGTATATCTTTTCAAACACAGCTTTTTTTCTGCAATAAAACATTAACGTTATTATTGATGAACTGATATTTTTTTTCATTAATTTTTTGCTAATGAACATGTTTATTTGTAACATTTAAAAAGGAATATATTATTATTGAATCAAATATTTTTAATACTTTAGGAAAAGATTTACACGACTCCGAAAATAAATATCATGTTGTGATTAACAAGTCAATAATGATACATGCTTCATCATTTACTGAAGGAATATTGGCAACATTCCTATGCTATTATGTATTTAGCATTGTTTATCCCCCGGAAATCGAAGGAACACTTGAAGCTATTCAACGGTGAGTGTTGCAAAATTAGATTTTTCTCGAACTGATGGTTATGACAATAATTTTCAATACTTGTTCAACCCAACTATAACGGCAGTCTCATTATTTTCAAATTTTTTATGGTTATCTGGCTAGTTTGCGGCTAGTAAAATTTGTATAAGTGACATGCTAGAACAAAAATTGTAAAATTATTGTAAGAAACTTCAGTTTTCATTTACACCAGGCTAACTGGTCTTCCTGAAATACTTTACATTCCTCTGCCACTCGTGTCCTTCCAACTCCCAGTCTGAGGATAATTATTATTCTGTTTCTTTTTTTTCTTTCTTTATTTGAAATTAATTTATGTTTGAATTTAAATTTCAGATTATTTTTGGAAATTAATCCTCTGAAAGGTACAAAACGAGGTGGAAAAAGGAAGGGAACCAACATTCATCCCAAGGTCTCAAAGCTGATAAAGGCGATCGACCTATATATTGCTGATTAATATTATAATTATATGATTTATTAATTATAAAAATAATATTTTATAATATGTTTCAATAAAAAAAAAACATAAATAATTAATACGTTACTCTCATTTTTTAATGTTACAGTATTAACAGTACTTATTTATTACATTTATTATTACAGTATTATTTATCTTCCATTAAAAAGAATATCTAAAAAATGATTACTAAATTATCTACATTAAACCCTTCTAGGTAGTCCGGCATGAATGAACATTTTCAATTAGATTCCGATAAGACTTGCGGCGTTTTATGTAATTTTTTTATCATGGAAAAATTCTTGAAACAATAAAATGCTAAGTGTGAATTACTACGAATATTTCTAAAATTTCTTCAAACTGTGTTCGAGTAAACTGGTAGCATTATAATAATAATACATCATTCGTAAATCACTAAAGATTTTAAATAGAATTCGTTTAACAAAATTTATTATTAAACAGATTATTGGTAATTATTTATTAAATTTGCAAAAAAATATGTTGTAATTTTTAAAACTTATTTGAAATGAATCGGAAATAGTAAATTTACAATACATCATCCTGAAATTACCCAACATTGTCAATAGAATTTATTTAAAAAATTACAATATTTCTGTTGTAATATTGCTTAACAAATTGCCGGTAACTATTTAGTAAAAATGCTACAAATATGTTGTAATTTTTTTAAACTTAGCCAACTAGTTGAAATAAATTGTGAAGTAAATTTACAATATATCGTACAGAAATTTCCAAACGTTTTCAACAGAATTTGTTTGATAAAATTACATTAAATGTATTGTAAATTTGCTAAGCGATTTTCCGATCGATGTTTAATAAATAATGTTTTATAATTTTTCTAAATTGCGTTGGAATAAAGCATGTAGTAAATTTACAAAACCGAATTTTATTATTACTCTATTGTTGTGCGTAAAAACTTCCAACGTTTTTTTGTAAAATCACTAAGAAAAAATTTAAAAAAAATTACAACATCTGTATTGTAATTTCACTAAACAAATTGCTGATGATGAATGTTGAGTAAAAATGCTTCAAATATATTGTAGTTTTTTAAAACTTAGTTGACATGAACTGTATAGTAAATTTACAAAACATGATACTGAAATTACCAACAATTTTCAACAGAATTTGTTTAAAAAAATTACAATATTTGTATTGTACATTTGCTAAGCGATTTTCCGATAGATGTTTAATAAATTTCAACATAATGTTTTATAATTTTTCTAAATTGCGTTGGAATAAAGCGTGTAGTAAATTTACAAAACCGAATTTTATTATTACTCTATTGTTGTGCGTAAAAACTTCCAACGTTTTTTTGTAAAATCACTAAGAAAAAATTTAAAAAAAATTACAACATCTGTATTGTAATTTCACTAAACAAATTGCTGATGATGAATGTTGAGTAAAAATGCTTCAAATATATTGTAGTTTTTTTAAACTTAGTTGACATGAATTGTAAGTAAATTTACAAAATTTTCAACAGAATTTGTTTAGTAAAATTACAATATTTGTTTTGTAAATTTGCTAAGCGATTTTCCGATAGATGTTTAATAAATTTCAACATAATGTTTTATAATTTTTCTAAATTGCGTTGGAATAAAGCGTGTAGTAAATTTACAAAACCGAATTTTATTATTACTCTATTGTTGTGCGTAAAAACTTCCAACGCTTTTTTTGTAAAATTACTATAGAAATTTTTAACAGTGTGGATGAAAACATTTGTTCATCTAAATCCGTTGGAATTAGTCTGGAACCTATTCTGGGCTGCGTCTACTTTTAATCTCTCTCCTTTTACACATAATTGCTTCAGATTATTTCCATCTACTGTTCACCTGTAATTTTGAAATTAATCAATAAAAACTTAATGTAGAAAATACAAACCTGTGAGAGTTTATATTTGCCTTCCCCACACTCAAGAAATTTAATTAAAAATGTATTTACTTTAATTTTCAATAGAACTCTTACAAATTCTAAAATTAGAAAAAAGATCAACAATCTAATACTACTGTATGGTTTACATTCTATTCTGACATTATACTAAAATTGAAAAGAACCGCGAAGAATGTAATATCTGCCTAATATGTCCAATATGTTGGGGATTTAAAGATTTTAAGAAAATTAATTGTGCCAAAGCTGGATATTTGTGAAAAAAAGTAATAAGAAAAGTGAAATCGTTTAAGTATTATCGTTGTCTCCAACTTTCTTTATTTAAAATTGTGGTTAAAAAATTTCAATATACTTAAATTGTAAATTTACTAATTAATGATTTCAAAGAAAACTTTTTAATTTAAAAATGTAAGTCTAGTTAAAAATGTAACAAAAATAAAATATAAGTTTCTTCTTTAATCTTATAGTAAGTCAAACTTGATCAAGAAGTTGCTTCTCCCACAAAGAAGTACGAAGTTTTTAAATCCATTTATAACAATTTGAAATAAAGTTTTTCAATCAATGTTAATAAAAAAATCGTCGGTTTGACTCTTTTATTTTTAAAAAATTTGTCAAAATAAATTTTTAAGGAAAATAAATTTTGTAAATTTTTGTTTTATAAGAACCTAGCGTCAGTAGTAGATTCTACTAAGCTACTGAAAATGTTCCCTAGGAAAGAACATAAATCTAAAAAGAAGTTGCCATCAGCATTATAAATTGAGTTTCAAATATGTACTCAAAAATAAAAAAACACAAAAAAATGTTTAGCCGCGTTATTGCAACTTGCATTGTTGGTTCAGATGGATAATTTAGAATTAGGAAAATATAAAATTAAATTTTTTAATAATACAGGGATAAATTTATTTAAGATAAAATCCAAGTTTCGACTTAAGGGACGACATATCAATACACCCTTGGGATCTAACTATAGTGGAGATTAAAGGAAATTCTTAGAAAGTTTTAGAATTTACAAGGCTATCGATTTGTTGTTAACCTTTACGGTGGAAACTATAAACACAAATCCGCAAACATATAAGGAGGTAAACCTGAACCCAGTGTGAAACAGGTAGCAATGGAATTGTGGTTGAAAAGCTTGAGATGCAAAATATAAAATTCATGTTACCTAAACCCTGTAGAATATAAAAATTCAAGATCGTAGTAATATAATCTACTTCAAAAAATAAAAGTTTATTTTAACTTTTAATTAATTATTCTGAAAATTGTGATTTGGACATTATAATACTCTAAACTTTTGAGTATACTAAAATCATTTTTAATTTTTATGATGGGATTTCCTAGTTTTTATGAGAAATGGCTGAAGTAATTTTTCTTGGGTGTCATATTTAAAATTGCTTTACTTTTGAAAAATGTAACTTCGTGTGATGAAATCTTTGTTATTATTATAGAAATGTGTAAAACGGTACGCTTGAGTTATTAAAAAAGCTTATAATTGCTATTTGTAGCAAAAGCACTTGAAACTAATTAAAAATTTTAATTTAGTTCTTACATTAAATTTTACTGTAAAATATTACTTCAAAAACAGAATTCTGTACACATTACCTACATATTACTCATTAGCAAATTTCTACATAACTGCATCAACGGATTCTAAAGTAAAGCAAGGGTATTGTGTAATGTGGAAAATTAAATGTTGGTTATGGTGCTGGCAAAGATTTAATTAAAAAAAAATTAAAAACAAATTAAAATTTCATTTAAAATAAATTCATATTATGATTACATAGCTTTCGATACAGTTCTTTATTTGTAATTTACCATAGCATTTTAACGCAATTGTTTACAATTTTGTCGCTTGAAATAAACACAACGGACTTTTTCTGAATCGAGGATATGAATTTTTTAAATAGATGCTTTCGTACCCAGCTTTGCTTTGTTAACGAACTGTTTTCAAACAGAACGTTCAATCTCTTGAAATTATGTCGTCGTACTTGTCGGTTTACATTTTTAACCTTCCCTCAATGTTAATGGTTTCCCTACATTCCCAGTAGGTTAAATAACTATTATTTATTATCTTTAGTCTCAAAAATAATTAACTATGTAGAAGGAAAAACAGGAAGATGTAAGGTACAAAAGATATAGAATGAATTCAATTGCGGGAAAAGAATGAAGTAAAATTTATCAGGTTACTTCAGACAATTTTTAAACAGTTATCACAAATAACTACAAATATCATTTTTTAATTAAAAAAAAAACGGTGCGATAATTCATTCGTTACCTAACAAGTGCGGTAATAGAATTTGGTAATGTAAACTTACCGCATCAATTTCGGTAAAATTCTACTTTAAATAAGAGAACCATAAAAGAGTATTTATATTTTTATAGAAGTAATGATTTATGACGGCTCCCACTCCTACACAAGTCAAATATAACAAAGGGGTGTAAAATTATGAAAATCATAAACAAACAATAGCAATGATAATTACGTTTAAAACACTTCACATATTATGTTAACTTAGTTTGTTCCATTAGTTTAATATTTCGTTAGAAAATATATCAACGTCTATTATGATAAAATTTATACATTTGGCGTTTTTAATTTGTCGAAAACTGTCAGTGTATATTACTTTACATATCGATTTAATCTAATTTTACAAAATATGTCAAGTTAGAGATTATGAATATGTAAATGATTCTCAATACACAGGAGAATTTTATATTGTGTTGTATTACACGCAATTTCCTTTTAATTTAAAAAAGCTAATATTTCCAACAATTTAAAATTACTTTATATTTTTATTCCAAATTTTGAGCATATTTTAATTAGAATTTCTCAAATTATCAAATTCCGTTTTATCTTAAATGATAAGATGAACTTCTTCTTCTTCTTCTTCTTCTTATACATCAGCTATTTATTGGCCGCTGGTGAACAGTTGGTCTTTTTTTTTTCTTTGAAAGGAATAGAAAACCAGTCTGGTGCCACAAACTTCGTTTGAAGAAAGGCAATGAAAAGAAATGTTTTCAATTTACTTTGGGATGTATCCTAAACATCGTCCAGTAAGTACTGGTGTTTTATATCAGGAATTAACTTTTCGGAAAATTTAGGAAAGTATCCCCAGCGACCCAAAAGTTGATAAAACAAATTAATCTCAATTAGTTTCACATCTACGTTGTAATATTGCGAAAGATATCAAATTGATCAAGTTCTAATAATAATTGTCAAAACCCATAAATTAATTTAAGTGATATATTTATTATAAACGTAGTAATAAGAACATTACGATCCATTAATGTATTAAAGTGCTCTCATTGCTGAACGATCTTATGTAGTCTACTAATTGAAGTTTCTAAAATACAAATTGAATTATCTTATAATTTATCGATTCTTAAGATCAAACAACAATTCATAATTTTGTGTAAAATCCAAAAAAAATCATGCATAAATAAACGTTTCGCGTTAAGATCATTCATCAGTGCGGTATAAAAAATGTTCTGAAACTACGTAATTGTTTGAAGCATGGCATTTAATATTAATGGAAATTAAATTAAATTTCTATGCGTTTGCAGCATAGTAAGAACGTATTAAGAAATTTTTCTTGTACAATTTCCTTAGAATGAAAGAAATATTTCATTAAAATGAAGTTTTGCCTGCTATAATTTTTAAGGTATTCCAACTTATAACACCAATCGCATTTTTATATTTCTTTATTTTTAAGTACCGAGATTTTGCAAAAATAAAAATAAATTAACAAATTTTGTTATAATCAAACGGATCTAGGTTTGTCGTTCTTTAAATTTTCAATCTTAATTCTTATGTAAATAACGTATCTTACGGATATTTTAGGCGACTTTAATCTCAGTTCGTCAGTTTCTATTCAAATTCTTAATTGGATAATAAAATTTCTCTTGTATCATAATGAACTAAATTATACATTTACTTAGTAAAACGAAAAAATCTGCAACTTTTGAAAATCAAGCCCGAAATTGCGGTTTTTAATTTAGCACTATATATAATAATTTTCAATAATATTTTGACTAATTAAAGAAGTGAACCATAATAACCAACCGCAAGGAAAGGCCAATTAAAAGAGTAATAAATTGCAAGTTTGAAAAATAGTAAATTTATATGAACATTAGCTTTTACGATGGACTTAGGTCATGGGGAATTTCAAGTTTATAATATCTGCTAATTACTGTATAATATTTAAAAAAAGACTTCTTATTGCATGGGTTGAAACATTAATCTTGTTATAAAGTTTTAATTGGCGTTATCTTATAAAGGTAAATTATATTTTACCTGTTCAACTTGTTAAAATACATTCATCATAGGAAATTTTGTCCAAAAGTATATTCATATTGTTAGAAGGTTTTAAGAAAGTTCAACTCACGTGATTCTGGGCTCATAATAATTATAGCCCATTTTTGTAAGCAATTAAAAATTTACTTTTATTCGTTTGAAGTGTACGAAAGCCTAAGTTCGGTAAAAGAATTGTTAATTGCGTATCGTAATCAATACTTTTCGTGTCTTGAACCATTTAATATTGTATGTTCTATATAGGTCGTCGGTTCAGTACACTGAAAAATAAAATTACTTAATTATAATGAATGATAATTAGTGTAGCACAAATATGTAATTCACATTTTATTTCTTTCTATATAGCATACCTGTAAATATTCAACATGCAAAAATATAATTATTTAATTAAAATTCGTACACGATCTTTAATAAAGTAACAAATAAATTAAATAAATATTTGGTTTTCAGAACGTGTTTATCTTGGGCATATTATGTTTGATTACAAAATAAATTATATGTATTTTCCAATGGCTATAAAAATAATGTAGGTAGGTGTAATTAGTAAGAACTTGACGAAACAATACGGTAAAATACCAATAACATATTTTTTATGTATAAAAAGGAATATTATACTAACATAACATGATATCGTATTTAATATCCAGTGATTAAACCTAACTCTAAAACTTATTCTAATTTTAATTAGAATATCGTATACTTCACTTGCCGATATTGATTTTGTATTTATAGAACAAGCAACGGTCATCAACATCTACAATTACCAGTGTTCTTACCACTCCTTAGTGTTCATAAAATTATGAAAAGTTTCCATCTATGCCAATTTTTTATAAAAATTTTGACATTAGCAGAACAAATTACAATAAAATATTTATACTATCTCGGTTACTAGTACCACGTACAATGTAATAAATAAATCAATCTCGCAATAACTATCCGATTTCAGTGCATACTTAATAAGTGCTAAACTTCCGAAAAACTCTAAAAAGTATCTCTATTAATATAATAAAACATCAAAATATCTACAATTTTTATAGCGGTATATCGTTAAATTTTTATGATTGGTTTAGTTTTAAGAAGAAATTTTTATAATATATTGGTGACTGAACAGTAGTTCAGTGGAAATTCAGAAAATCTATCCTAAAAGCACATTTAACAGATACTAAAATGTTGACTCACGTCTTAGAATGTACGAAGTAGATTTAATTTGACTCAGTATTTACCTCTATCTCACATTTTAGATTGCTCTATTGGATACGGAAAATGAAGAAGAAGAATTCGCAAAGGTTGTCATTTTTTAATTTTTTTGCAATTGCCACTAAATCGGTACAAAATTTGAATTTAGTGGAATGAAAAATTAAAATGCAAATATTTTTGTAATGGTAATATCAACTGCAACAATAAAAAGTCTTGAATAAAGTCGAAACATGACGATAATATTTTTGTTATTTTTATAACTGCATAATTTATATTATTATGCTTTTTCCTTTGCAAATAATTAATCTCGGCAAAAATCTAATACTGTTCCAGCCTATTTCAATTCAAAAATAATAGTAAATTAATTAAAAACGGGATAAAATCGTAGCCAAGTGGACTCAATTTTAAATAATCAACGTTGCATTAATTGAAGTTGCATATTAAAAATAGTTTGTTTGATGACAAAAAAATAACAAAGAGCAATTTCCATAGTTCGTTAAAACAAGTTGTTTTATTCCAGTTACATACATAAAATCACAAAAGTTGAATTATTTTTATATACAGTAGGTTATCCACTTGCAAAACATTTCATATTATTTTATCTTATATTTATTACAAGTCTGAAGGAAAACGGGCAACTACTTATTCATTGTTTACCTCTCTCCGGTACAGTTAGTCACAGAAATGATTTACGAACTCTTTTCGAGGAACTTTATCCATAATTTTGTCATTAATAAACATGTTTCATGCACGAATTGCAAGTTCATCAATTTCCATGTTATGAATTTCTAATGGTTGCACTTCAAAATTGCATCTTTCGGTATACAACAATAACTCGAGATTGGAACACATGAGTTTACATAAAGAAAAAGAAAACCAAGTGTTCGTCAAGTAAGATGTAGGGTGTAAAATTACAATAATTCTAGTATAATATAAATTCTATATGAAACATTTATTAAAGGCAAAATAATAAAATAATACCATCAGCATTCAATTTATTCATCCGATAAATTTCGAGATTTTAATCAACTAAAGTTAAATTAATAATTAACAGTTTTGATATTCATTTATAATCTATTTTACATCCAATTAAAATATTATGGATCCCTCGGATTGTTTTAACAATTTTAATAATTAAGTTTAAAGCTGTAATATTTACACATAAAATAAACCTTTTTCAGATATGCTACGTGTTGAATTACAAGTTTGTTGGTTATGTTGCACCTTCGAAAGAAAAATCGCTTGCCAATATAACTGTTATAGCTACCAATTTTATATTCTATCCGTTTCGGCTTTTGTAATCACTATATTCGTGTAAACGACATAGTTATATTAAATATGTTTTTAGTCAAAAAGAGACAAAGTGATACGGTAAAATCGATAATCTAAAGAACTTTTGTTAGAGTTACAAAAATTGAGTAGGTGATGTATTGAAATTGTAAGTTCTGCAAACACGTGTAGTGACATCAACTTGATTCCATACAATTTAGAATTTATTGTATAACACAATAATTATTGTCTGTAAATTCAAATTTTGTGATTCAGGTTACTTTTTATATGCACGAAAACTCTGGAACCTACGAAGAACAATACGTAAAAATCTACTGAAGATAGAAGGTTTATTTACCTCGAAATGAAGGTTTTTGAGACATTTTTCATTCTGGCGAACTAAATTCCGAGTTAAAATGTCCAAAATGTTGTTCTTCGTGAAAGTAAGTTGTTCGCTAAAATCTCGGTTCGTATATATTTTGCCACCTAAATTAGTTTTCTTGTTAACATTTCTTTTCCATTTCAAAGGATTAGCAAAGATTCTACGTTTACATTGAGTATCCCGGAATTTCATTAGCGGGCGACAAGATCAATAGTAACAGATGATATTATACCTACTTTACCCTATAGTACCATACTAATCAAATATTGTCGAAATAATCTGTAACAATCCCACAACCTCGTCAAAAGACATTTTCTAATATCCTAAAAGTTATGTATTTACATGCATGTTCTAACCTCACATAATAGTTAAGAGTACTTGCAACATTGTGAATGTGATCTTCAAATTTGAGACTTACGTAATCGTGATAATTATTATTAAAATTACTAGTCAAGTTCAATAGCACTTAAAATATATGGATATTAAATAATATATAAACTTGGTTTCGAAAACGAGACTTTTAAATTTTCAATTAAATTGTAGCTTATATCTTCTTTCAATTTATTTATTCTCTTTTTACAATGTCGATTTCACTATTTACTTTAAAAAAAAATGCAACATTGCTTTACCGGTTTAATTGTGTTGTGCGAGTGCAATACTGTCGGGATTTTTTTATTTTTATTATAAGCTGTTCCTAAAAATTTATAAAAAGATAGATAGAAATACATGAGGTTCATTTTATTTACAAAAACTTTTAAAACACATTTTATACTCAATTTAGCAAATAAGCAAAACTAAAAGTTATTGTTGAAAATATTCGATATATCATAAATAAAAAACTTTTAGGAAAAAATTACTCGTCATCCCGTTGATTATAGATACGATACACCTTCGTCCATTGAAAAGCTTTTTGAAAACAATCTTTGTTTTTGCCTGTTCATTGTACTTATCGGAAAATACAAACAGGTTCATTGATATAAAATATTAGCTTTAGTATGCGAATATGAAATGGCTATTTTGATTTGCTACAATTGACACGCACAGTTTCGCTTAAATTGAATGTTGGCAACATGTTGTGGTTAATGTAAAACATGTAAGATAAAGGTTGCATGTGACTTAGCCAAAACCCGTTAATTTCCAAATTATGGCTAGCATGCAATTTCTTTAAACAAGAAAAACATCACAGGTGAACATTTACCCAAATAAAAAAAAATAAAAAAAACGTTTTTGGTATAAATTTTACAGTCTACCGAGTTGATATGGCTTAAATCATAGACAAATCGAGCCGGTAAAAATTTTCAATTGCACTCGAAGCTGTTTTGTAACTCACGGTTTTAATTCCACCCCAAACATAAACCAAACTAATCGGGAATAATTTTACACGATTCTGCTTACTTAGCTCAGTAGGGGCAAGAGCTTCTTCGGTGTAGGCTTTAGTTTGTTGCCAAATGTTGCCTATAGCCAGTCTTTACTCATAGAAAATTTAAAATAACCTACAGTTTTCAGTGAGAATTTAACTCTGTAGGTTTGACCGAGACTTCCCCTATAAAATTAAATTTATGGTTTAAAAACTGCAAATTTTGTAGTTTCAGTGAACTCCATATTGAATTCAACATCTTTAGAAGAAAAATATGACATTTCCGGTAAGGTCAACATATTGGTTTAATCATTTTAATGTATGTTTCTCTCTGTTTGAATCTACACTGTAGCCACTTTGGGTAACTTGATTGGTTAGTTTTGCTGGTTAAGTTAAAGGAAACTATTTGTAAGCGTTTCAACAAAGAATATTTGTTACAAATTGGTAATAAACAAAGGTAATATACAAAATTTAAAGTAACCTGACACAAAACAATGTATATTGTCTAAGGCATAATTTCTTTCATTTTGTGAAATCATGCGAATTGCCTTCAGCCGTTTTTAACTGAAGCAAAAGTTTGAAATAAAAATAAGGTTTAGAACTGCAAAAAAGAATCTAAACAAAATAAATAATTTTTAACAATCGTAATTTTATATTGCAATGCTGTAAGGATAATATTGTTCCCCATTTATTGTATTGATATATCAGTCGCATTCGAAGTTTGTTTGCATATCAAAAACTTAACTTCAAATATTAAATTTAACTCAAATAAACTTCAATTGACTTCGACTTCCTTTCTTTTCTTTTTAAAATCTATATTCCATTAAGTAGTTTTCTTTAAATATTTATGGAAAACACTTAAGTTCTAATTAAATCCGAAGTAGACCAAAGTAGGTTTTCTAACCAAAAAAACTTGGAAAATTTGAAATTTATTGTAACTTTTTATTCTGGCATGGAAGAAATAAAATTCAAGCTAAGTGAGATTAAATTTATTTATGTCGACATAGTTCAAAATTTGTTTTATTACGTTCGAATTACCATTAATTCCGTTTGATGTATACGCTTACTTTTACAAATTAATTACAATTTTAATATAGTAAGTGTATGTAGGCAGGTAGGTACTAAAATGTTACTTTTTAATTATGAAATATTCTTAGGAGTCCGTTAATTTCTTTAAAGCAATTGAAAACAAAATAAGTTTACTCTATTTGCGAAAAACTTAGTACCTACATAGATAGTTGATGCTTCCATTTTCAACTTTTTTAATTAAAACTCTTGTAAGTATAAAACCGTATACCTATCATTTTAAATTAAGATAGAAGTGCTTTTCAACAAGCAAGGTTGAAATAATTTTTAATCTTTATTGTTTTATAATTAGAGTATCTTGATTATATTTTTATATTTCAACTTAAAATAATATTATACAATAACAATTATTAAAAATATTTTTTTTAGTCAAATCCATAGAACAAGAGATAGAGTCTAGAAATTTTAAAATGACCCAATGGGATTATGTTGATTATTTGTCAATTAATAAATTAGATTACCGCAAAAACATAACTATGTATATTATCACAAAATGCCAAAATGCCTTAATTCAAGCAGTGAGAAAAATGTAATTAAGAATTTGGTTGAATTAATCCATGGATAAACCGCACATCAAAATCTAAATTAAACAAACTGAGAAAAGTTTTGCTGAAGAGTGCATTACCACTTTACCTCAAAGCTTTAATGGGAAAATAAATTATTAATATCATCAATTACATAAAAAATATTAAACAAACTTAAATTTAGAACATAAATAAAAGAACGATTTAACGTTTTATCCAAATATTAAAAACGTAATATGAGGATTGTCTGTTTGGATTTAAAAAAATTGTGTTTTATTAATCCATATGCAATGTTGTTGACCAAGAGCCAAATTTGTTCATTATGCTTTAGGCACAATTTTCAATAATATGCTGGTGTTATGATGTAGCACCACCTATACAGATAGCTTATATCAATTTGCGTAACATTTTATTGAATCATGTATTTATACCCAGTAAAAAAAACCTCCCTTGGGATTTCCTTTGCCATTTAATTTTTTTCTGCGCAACTCATTAGTAAGTATAATTAAATAATTAAGAATCATCATAGCTTTTTATGCAAAATTATTTAGGTTCATTCTTCAATTACAATCATGAATGAAATAGAAATCACCTGAAGAAACTGCAAGCTTATTAATTTATTCTACAACTGAGGTTGTTAATTAATAATTCATATTATGCAATATTTATTTACATTTGCGCTTAATTATCATTTTCACGTTTCATAATAATAACAACAATAATGATACATTTCAATTAATTAAAATTGCCATTATTAACCTGAAACGTCGAACGAGAAATCGTGATCGTAACGAACTATGCCATTCAAATAAAAATATTGTCAGAGTTAAGTTTTATTCTTTCAATATAAGTCACAACTGTAAACCAGTGGAATTTGTAAAATATATATGAAAATTTCACGTTAAATTTTCATAAAAGCACAAAATGTGCCAGCTAAATCTACCTTGAGTGACAAATGTTGTTGTACCAAAAATATAAAAAGAGTTTTCAGAGTTATTTTCAGAGTATATTGCGAATGCAATAAATTATTATGTTGAAGAGAAATACTTAAAAATCATTTTTCTGGCACATTGCACTAATAATGAAAATATACATAAAAATTGAAAAGACGAATATTTGTGCAAAAGAAAATGAAATAAAACAGGTCAAGTCCTTAAAAACGCTGATAGGCAGTTTTGACCCGTTTTAACGGAATTTTGAAAGGAAACTCTCAGTCTACATTTTCATACTCTTTACCTTTAAATGGATTAATTTTTAGCATTTTTGATAAGAAATAAATGAAATTCTGTAATGTTCTATTTATTGTATCTTGTATAAATATTTATTTAACCATTTCATTATCCTTCAAGTGAAATGAATTGTATGGTAGTTGTTCGTTAATATCACTGCTTAAATTTACAAAAGATGTTTAATATTGATCTACTAATTTTAGATGAGCTCTTACATACGGTGTATAGCTATTTGTAATAGAAACATTCTGTGTGAAGTACTGTATTATTGGCAAAACACAAATTAGTCAATTTTCTTTGCGTCACACTGACTTCTGTATAATACATTTCTCTTAGATTAATTAGGGCAAATGGAATAACAGAACTTGAATAGTGTAGGTAGGTGTATGGTTTTATTCGTGTCGCCATATAAATTTAATGATCTTCGATTATTTCCACCATTGCTTATAATAGATTTAATTTTGAGAAATTAATCTCTGTAGTATTTGATTTATACAGAAAGTTTCGAGATAAAAAGGTAGCTGCTAGTTAAATATTCTTCTTCAACTAAAGAAATGTGAGTATGAAAAGCAGCAGCTGAAAATTAAATATTTATATGTAAAGACCCATTACAACTTTTATTTAACTGGTCTTTTAAGAAAATTTGATACCGGTATTTTCAGAAATTAATTTCCATCATTTATTTTGCCTAAATTAAAAGAACGGATTTTGCATTTGAGCAACATTTTTTATTGGAGTAAAATTTATTACCGCTTATAATAATTTTCCAGATACAAATTTTATGAACAAGGCAACATATTATGTAAATTTCCCCATCCCCTTGTAAAACAGGTACAATGGCTATATCGGTTATATTGCCTTGTAACTTCTTGTATTTGCTTTTTCAATCTTGTTTTTAAGTTCTGGTACACGGTTTTACTTTTTTGTATTCTAGTCCTGAGATTGATGATGGTACTATAAATAGAACTACCTTTTGAAGTAACTAATCAATGACGATCTGTTTCATAACGTAAATTTCTATTTTTAGTATCAAACGAATTGTTATTATATTCTTCTTCGTTAATAATAATTGGTAAATTTTTGGTATAATTATACTAATAGAATTAGGTAGGCGATACCTATCTAAAATTAACGATTTTTATTGGTATTCTTAATAATATTATTTTTCGGTATCGTAATAGGTGTTTTATAACACCATTGTGTAGTTAATGAAAATCTGAGCACTGATTTTTGTTTAGAAAATTTAGAACGTACGGTAGAATTTGCAAATTTTCAAAGTAATCTTGAACATTTCCGTACGATCTTGCATTTCCATGAATATTTGTATTTGTCTTTAATTGTGTTATGCAAAATAACACTCAAATTATGTAATCTCCTTCGTATAATCCAATTTTAATCCTGTTGGGCCAATAATTTCATATTATGGTTAAATTTTAACAAAAATTAAATTTTGTGTTAATTATAATTTATTTATAGAGGTTGAATTTTAATGTAGGGTCAGGTCGAGCACTTCCGAACAAATAAAAATTTTCGCCAAGGTGGTAATTCTTTGGTGAGAAATGCCATGCGATTTCCATTTCATTCATCCGAAACCTTCATTAAAAACTAAAATAAATATTTTGTTGTCGTAGAACTCTAAAAACATCAAAGAGACCATGATTCTAGTATATAAGTATGTGTATTATTTGTATATAGCATCGAAAAATTAAGAAAGTTCCAGTTAGTTCAATATTAAAATATCTACTGAGGATTATAATTTAATTAAATGTTGATCTAGCTTTGCAAAACTGAAATTATTGTGCTATTGTGTTTATCCTATTCATTCAATATAACATTATCAACAAGTAGTAGACTGCTCTCATGAGATATTGCCCAAAACAAGAGTTCGGTCAAGCGTATTAAACTTTATTGAAACATCAAAATAATTTAATTTTCTTCAAAAATTTTCGACCTTCTATAACATTTTTTTTTTATTATTCTAATATACTTACGTACATTATAAAGACGCCGGTAGACAATAAAATAATATTATAATTCAATGCCCATTATTTTATTGAATTATCGTAATAATTTTAATGTAATTTTAATATTTCATTTATTTCACCCTGCGTACAAATTATAAAGTGGTTTCTATTAAATTGTTTTCCAGTTGGAAATCCTGCTCAGATAGATTTTTGTGCTGTGGTTAAAATTCTAAGTGAAATTATATGTTTTATAATTTAACACAGTGGGATCATGTTAAGTTTCACACCTAGAAGCTTTCATGGGAAATTTTAGTTGTAATGTCTAATTTAAAATGAACAAAACCATTTAGTCGCTTAATCCTTTTGTTTTCTTCGTAATAATATAAACAAAAACTAAAAGAGCTAAAATAGCTTAATGTTAACTGTTTCTTTTTTTGACATCTATAGGAAGCCCATAAGCTCTCCCACTGATTTGAACAAATAAAGCTTGCGGCTTGCCACAGTTGTAACCCCAGGCTTAAGTCAATATTCCTTTGTACAATACATTTTCAATGAGAGTTGAACTACCTTTTTTTGTCCCATCGCTATAAATGTCTAACCTACATACTCTCAGAATTTACGAAAGTGAAAAATTAAAGCGTTTTATTTACCATTTAATTTAATTTTAAAAATGAAAAAGCAATAAAATATAGAGCACTTTTTATATCATTTCTTGTTTTCTTCTGTTTAATAAAATTTAACTAAACTGTAAGCGTAATAAATTAAACTTTTACGGAATATTTAGGTAGAGTTGCATTGGAAATATGTTATGGAAAGCATGCTTTCCAGCACTCTAATTCAAGCTCTACTAAAGAAAAAGTAATTTAATAAATCACAACCACCAAATGTAAATTTTTCTTGAAGTATTATAAAAATTTGCGAGAAACCTTTTCATTTCTTTTGTTTAACGTCTGGTTAGTTAATTAATATCGAACGTTTTGGATTTAATGGAAATAAAATAAATACAACATCAGTTTATGTCTTGATGGAGTTTAATTAAAATTAATTACTGTTTATTGTTATCGTCAAAATTTCGACATACCATACCTGTCCCTTATAGGTATCGATTGGGAAAATTTTAAGAGCGTGACTAATCTCAGCGTCTAAGGATATCGGTGTTAATTTGGACCTAAGTACACAAAATATTTAAACATCTAATATTTACTTTCAAAATTACAGGTGAACAAATAGTATAGACAAGGGAAGTTATATGATTAAAATTATCCTCTAAAATTAGATAACCATCAGTATTTTATACCAATTTGTACCAACAACACTTAGAGTTTAAGCTTCCCTTAAATCTTATTCCAACCTTTAGGCAAACGAAATACACGGCACGTACCAATTTACGTAACGTTACCTTAAGTGTAAATGGTGCCAACGGGCATACAATAACTCCAAAATGCACTAAGAACTTCTCAGTATAAAATAATATAAGTATTCGGTGTAGTTCTCACTTCACACATGAACCGCAGGGTTCGGTTCGATACTCGGTTTCTGCTAATATATTTGCGCAGTGTTTCAGATTCCAAATTAAGCCAGTGACGGATTTAGGCTTGCTGCCGCCTTAGGCCCCGTTCGATGCGCCGCCCTTTTTGATAAAATGAATTTCATTAATTTTGATCCAATATTTTTATTTTAAAATAACTTTATTTATTGAAACATAATTTTTAAATATAACCAATAAACATTACAGGTAAATAAGTTATAAACTTCAGACAGATAATAAATATTTTTTTTAATATTTAATCAATTTGAAAATTTTTTTTTCCTGGTTTTTGCGTTCGCGCAAAAACGTCGATTATATCGTCATAATTAATTTCTTGGACTAGTTGAGCTTCAATAGACAATAATGCAAGAGCATTAAGCCTATCTTGGGCCATGCTTGCGCGTAAATAGGTTTTTACCCTTTTTAGAGTGGAAAAAGATCTTTCTCCTGAACAATTTGTAGTCGGAATACTCAAAAAAATACGGAGGGCAATGTCCACATTCGGATAAACGTCTCGAAGACTCCGTGAATGCAATACATTGCAAATTTTTTAATAATAATAATAATAATAATAATTAACTTTATTACAAACAAACATTAGGAATATACACCTATATACAAATACAAAAAAAAAGTAAAAAGGATATGTTCCAGGACGCATTTGTAATTGGCGGAGATCAGCTTCAGTAGCTGTTTTTCATCACAACCCAGAAAAATTGCCTGTCTTAGTTAACGATAGTTATTGGGTTCCTCAAAAAATCGTCCACATTATAGAAGGCTTGTTCTTTTAAATATTTACTGATTACCTTTTTGAATTCCTTTTCTTCAAGTTCTCTGGTCACCATTGGTAACTTACTGAAAAGTTTGGGAGCATAGTACATGCTAGCATTCCTTGATCTCGTCAGTCTTAAGTGATCTTGATGTATGTTTGAGTTGTTTCGCGTATTGTGCAGAGCGTACATCTTCTGTATTTGCTAAGGAATCTTTGAGTTGAAAATGTAAATGAATACATTCATTGCCTAACGTATTTTCCAAATCGTCAGGATACTTACTGACTAGTTTATTGGCAAGATTTTTCAATTCGTTTATATCTATTTCAGATAAATCATCAAAAAAATTGAAATTTTCGTAAAGCTTATCATATGCACTTTTACGCCCGACCAATTGTACACTCAGAGTGTCTAGAATAGGATAATAAACATTATTGTGCGAAAATTTTCTTGTCCAGAAAAAGGTGTTCTTTCATTTGCCCGTGACTCATCTGGCTGAATTGTTCTGGTTTTTTTGCGACGAGTATCATAACGATAATAATCGTGAACTCCAGATAGCGCTTTGGTTTTTTCTTCATATTCAGAAAACTGTCTGTCTCTCATGTCTTGAAGAAATAGAGCCAGAGAACTATAGATCTGAACAACGGATGATAAATCAGCTTGAGATTCTTGAAGCTTCTTACTAGCAGCATTAAAACGATGTAAAATTACATTCCAAACAATGACTAGGATTGCTGTTTCTAAATGCTGTAATTTTCGCTGTAATCCCGTAGCTTCAGATCGCGTAGTCGGTTTCTCATCTCTGCTTTCGGCAATAAATTCCAGTGCATTAATTATTGCAGGCCACTCTTTTTCTAATGCATAACATGCATCATGTCGAGCAGACCAACGAGTTTGAGAAAGACTCTTAACTCTCAAATTTGTACGATGCACCAAGATCTCCCAACGATGTGTAGATATAGTAAAGAAATTATATAGTTCTTGCAAAGTAGAAAAAAAGTCGACTGCTTCTGTTACTGATTCAACTGCACATGATCCTACCAAATTTAAAGAATGGGCGGCACAAGGAACGTAATCTGCTAAAGGATTAATTAATTTGATTCGTGTCTGAAGGCCTGAATATATACCTGACATATTACTTGCATTATCATAAGATTGACCACGACAGTTCATTATGTCCAAACCATTATTTTCTAGAGATTTTAACAAAGCATCCTCAATATCTTTAGCTTTATGGCCGATATTTGGTAGAAATTCTAGAAACCTTTCAACAACTTCACCGTTATCACGTACATATCTGATAATTATAGTAAGTTGATCGACATGTGCGATATCAGGCGTAGAATCTACAGTTATACCGAAATACTTAGCAGATTGCACTTCACTGGAAATTTGTTGTAGTACTTTATTCTGAATCAACAATATAATTTCTTCATAGATTGTTTTAGATAAATACGACGTATTTCCACTACCAGGGTGCGCATACAATTTTAAATGTTCAGATAAAAATGGATCAAATTCAGCAAGAAGCTCTACTGTTCCTAAAAAATTCCCATTATGAAGATCTCCTATTCGTTCTGAATTTCCTCGAAATGGCAACCCTCTTATTGCTAATCTACGGTATTATTATTTCACACTAAAAACAAGTTGAGAAGTTATTCAGATTGAGTCATTTCAAAACGCTTCATACACGTGAGATTAATCTCACTAAACGAACAGAAAGTAAAGAACATTACTCGACAAAGACTATAATTGATCTATTAAAAAATTACCATCTTACCCATACAGATTGAGAAGTAAATTAATGAATTATAATTTTTGAAATTGATTGTCTTTATTTTTTTTCGCCTCTAAAATTTTGGCATTTCTAAACTTTTGCCGCCCTTCAAATTATGGCGCCCTAGGCCCGGGCCTCACGGGCCTAGGCGTAAATCCATCACTGAATTAAGCTGTAGGCTTTGTATACGTCTAGTCAGTAAGTAACATCTACTCATTTGTAATTCGGTTTTACGGGTTTATCCCGCTTGTAAAATGGTTTAAATTTAAAATGCAAGACATATATATCGAAATAATTTGGTTTTAAAATTGTTCAATCTAAGAAGCTGCAAAACTAAATCACGGGTTATTTAGAAATGTTTAGTGTTAATTCGAAAATTACTGGGTTATGATGGCTTTCGCTTATGTCATCGTCTAATATCAATTTAAAGATGGAAACAGAATGACTGTAGCAGAATATAACCTGCATAAACTTATGTTAATCTGGTTGCATAAATGGTGTAAAATATACAAACTAACCTTGTTAAAAAATTTAATAATAAATTGTTTATGATAGGTTTTTACGCCTATATAGATAATATGTTTTAGTACGCCTATGCTCGAAAGTCTATGTCAAACCGGTGCCGATATTGTGAATTCGACTCAACAAAGCATTCTTCGTAAATGTCAGCTTGTGAGCAGTCAACGATTTTTACTGCTACTCACTATATTTTGCCTTTGTAGTATTTATTTTAATGTTTACTGACATCTCTTAACAAACTAATAATAATAATTAACATTACAGCTAAATAATTAACTCCGAAATTTCAATAAAGAAGCTTCTTCTCTATATTTACAAATTATTAACTCAATAATTTATAATATGTTTTTGTGACGTCTGGATGCGGAATCTATCATGTGGTTATTATAAATGTCGAACTTTTTAATTTTTTCTTCAAATATTCTAACCAATGATTCTCTCAATGCCAAATGTTTGTGTTTCTAGCCAAGTTGAATTATTTTTAAAGCTTCAATTCAGATGTACCAAAATAGTTAAACTCGCAAAAATTGTGCAGTTTAAGTCGCAAAGAATAACATTTAGGAATTCCAATATTTCAAGTTTTGCCAAAACGAGATATTGTGTACCGACACCAGTCAACGAATAAGTTAAGCTGTCACGATATAAAAGCCAGCTGCCAAAAGATCAAAATGGCTCACGAGGCAAATCTTGTGTATTATTGAGCGGAGTATCCGCGCAAGTAATTATAACTATTATTTTCATCCAAATTGTCGACGTAATTTTCGGTTAGCTTTAACCACTGATAATGTTGAACATTCGTAAAATTATACTTATAGACATTAGAGTATATTTTGCTTATAGAATTCAGACATGTTTACATAATGTAATGCTAAAAATCTAGCGAGAACAGAAAAATTGGTTCATAAATTATTTTTGCATGCAAATACAAAAAAGCGCCTAAAAACATTTAAACCAAAAAGTTTCCCAATTAAAAGTTATTTATTTAAAAAAAATCTAAAATGTTAGTATTTCGCTATAAAAAAAACAAAATCCCGTGGTTTGCTTTAATTTTACTCCATCCTGCGTTATAATGAAGTACAAAATTAAATGAACACCGAATCTCTTTCTCGATATTTCGTAAAAGCTAACACAAAGCAACAGTCACAAAGTAGCAACTGATTTGCAAATAAATTTACATCAGATAAACCACAGGCTATTCAAAATCATTTTAAATTAAAAATTTTTACTATATGAATGATTATATAAATAGAAAATTGAACATATAAACCTGAAACCATGTATTATAAAATTTATTAATTTCGTGCTTGCTTACGCTAATTACTAATCGATGTTTGATTATAAATTTATTGAAACGATTAATTTTAACGTAAATGTGTGAAGTGGTTATAAATTATAATTAGCAATTATCTGTATTAAATTGTTAAAAAAATCTTTGCGGTTTAACCTGTTTGAGTTAAATTATGAAATTGAATGTAAACCCACGATTACTATTCCCATTCCAAGATAGTATAATTTTTGTAAGCTTTGCTAGACATTTTAATCTTTATTTTTTTTTATCTCTCGAGTGCAAAATAGCACATTTGGAACATACAGTAAAAAGGACATAATTAAACTGATTGCTTCTTCGACAAAAAATTGGAAACCTGTTGATGAAACCTAAATTAACTCAACTCGTTAAAGTTTTAGATGTACAAATAGCTGTTAATCTCCCCCAATAGCTATTATAAAAAAATTACAATTTAAATTTACACATTTCAGTCGTAAATCAATTGTTGGCTCTAAATAAAAATGTCTAAAAAATTTTCGTCCTGTTTAGAATGCTGATTATATCTACTACATAGTAGAAATTGGTTCAATTATAAGTCGAACATAAAAATGTGCTTAAAACTAAAAAAGGCCATTACTGTCTTAATGGTCTCAGTGTTTTTATTCTACTTAGAAACAAGTTAATTGCTAACAATTTGGAATACTCCTTCAAAATAAAATTTACCATTTAAGATGATTTTCTCGATTAAGTGGAATTCAGGAAATTACTCGTTTAGATAACAGACCATAATCCAATGCAACATTTGTAGAAAATTTATTTTTCGAATGAACGAACTTCTAAATATTCTACATCACAATGTAATCATAACATATGTAGATACTAAAAGACTCTACAAACATTTTATCGAGCAAAAATTGTTTTTAATTTTTTTAGCACATAGATAAATCCCATAATACGTATGTACAGTAGTGGTATGTAAATTAGAAACTGATCCTTTTAATAACTTGAACCACATCCAGCAGAAAGTTATTCACATGCACTATGTATGAGAGTTTCAAAACCATTATTAAACTATCTTGCCAAACCACATTTAAATATTAGCTCCAAAATTGAATTTTTTCTTATTATTTACTTACTGTAAATCACATTGTAAACACTGTCGTAAAAGTCTGCACTGACTTATAGAGCATTAATTTTACTATCCCATATTAGGAACATCTATAAATGGATAAGGTAATTCGATAAAATAAAAATTTAATGTTTGCGTAGCCGTTTGAAATTTTTGATAGTTTCACAATAATTAATTGCAAACTAAAATTGACAGCATTACACGAAAGCAAAGTATTATTTTGTTCGTCTACTTAAATATTTATTGAATAGAACTCTCTGGACTATATTTTTATTTTAAAAATCCACTTGCTAAACTAACAATAGTACTTTAATCAAATTAGTTTGATCAAAAAGCAAACATTGTGCAGCAAAATTTCAATGTTATAATATGAAGTAATTAATTGATAGAGAATTAATCAATATCAATTGTCAGAGCCCTGCATTTATTGGATTAACTCACTTTGATGTTTGATGACAAAGTGTCTGTTGTGTTAGATTAGAAGTATAAATCCATATATATATTGCAATGATCTATCCCTAAATTTCGACTGTCACCAAATATCAACTTTCAACTTGAATTTCAAATTTTTAATTTATTTAACAAAATTCATAACTTGCTGAATATTGGATATATTTCTTAGTAGTTTAGAAATAATATACTAAAATTCCACCACATTCCTTTTGCGTTCAATCCATTTTAAGAATTTTTATACTCTATAATTTGAACAAATCGCAAGATTTTTAAAATATCGATTTATTTTAAGATTGTGTTAGCAGTCTCTGCGATATTAAATTCTGCCATGGAAAGGTCAAGTTGAAACGGCGCTTGATTGTATTTTTATATGTCATTTTCCGAATAACAAAAGTGCAAAAGAAAAGTATTACACTCAAAACTGTCCTCTTTAAATTTAAAAATCGATGTGTTCGAACTTTTTCTCAAATATGTACACTTACAACAAACTAACATAAATTTGTACAATACTAATTTACATATTGTTGTATATTCGTGCACGTAAAGTAAACAAAAAAAACATTTTAAAAAAATTAGTGAAAAGTCGATAGAAGTTATATTTTTTTTTCGACTAATAACTGAATTTGATTTTTGCTTTCAATAACAATTTAATTAAAAAAATAATCCCAGTATACTTTCAACAAATTACATTCTTGTCTCTGTGGAAGTGAATTGATTTTTAGGTAAAAACCATTTAAACTATAAAGTTATAGCTAAAATAAATCTGTACCCAAAGGAAAACCGTTGTCATTAATTAATCAATTAAGTAATTACAATGCACCTACACTTTTGGTCGATGCCTTTTATAATATATCAGAGTGGGTTTTACATGTTATCACAAATATTATTAGAAAACTTTTTTTTTTATATAAAATATTGCTTCAGAAAAATACCAAAAAAAACTAGGTATTTTTAATATAAAAATCCATACTCCTGTTTTAATACTAGATAGATACATTTTTTTATTATTGCAAAAAGGTATTCAATACTAATTTTGTGTGGATTTACGATAAATGTAGGTAAAATATAACAAAAATATGTTTACTGACACTTATAATCGCTTTTTTATAAACTAACTTCATGATCTATTTCATGTGCTTTTGTATTCGAAAAAAATTTCACCAAGTTTTGCTTTCCACCAATAAATAATCGTGTAACTCTGACGAAAGTCAAGGTCTGATCCTAAGATAAACTTTCAATATTTTTGACAAACATAACTTTTACTGCCGGCGACGGCGGCAGAGAAAATGTATCTTTAATTTCGATTTACTAAAAATAATATGGCTAGAGGGTTTTTTCCCTCTGATATATATTTTTACTACTTCACCCGACATTATTATGAAAAAATTCTAAACAAATTAAAACTTTTATAATAAATAGGTAACTTTGCAATACGGCAAAATTACAAAAAAAATTGCTCGAAGACATAAGTCATAAACAAATACGTTCGCTCGTCGAAGGTTTCAAGAACAACATCCCTGATGCATTATTTCGTATTGTTATTCGTTAATTACATCCTCAATTGTCTCTGCGAGACTATTGCAAAAGTAAATTTAATAATATTTCAATCGAATTTATGCAGACGATTCTAAGTTTACAGGTTTAATCCTTACTAACTCCTCAATAGAAGCACCGGCCGTGACGCATTACCTTCTATACACAAGACAACTCTGTTGTGACGACTCTTTATTTTACAAGAAAGAGGAAGAGTTTTGATTATTTAGACAGTGCTGAAGAATTAGGGTTTGAACAATTGCACTAACGACTGGTTAAAAAAAGCTATCCATAATGTACAATTTTTCACTTACCAAATGTTTTTCAGCTAACTTCAAGTGACATTACCTTCCTTTTGGAAATTAGGAGTCAGCAAACTTGTCAATTTATTGACGTAAAATTGACCTAAGAAACGACCTGAGTAATTTTCACAAAATTCAATATAGTACTACCCACATATTAGCTGCAATTGTGTCAATCCGGTAATTGCTTCATTTTTTGTTACATTGTACGTGAATACGATAGTTTATGTCAGGCCAGGTCTACATAATGAGCAGTCATGACATGCAATAAACAACTTTCAATCCGAGGATACGTTATCGGGATAAAATCGACACATTTGAAAATTAAGTGGTTATTTAAAAAGTGTTGATGGAGTAGGTACTGCGATATCCTTAAAATATCCTGACATCCTAATGGTGTTTGAGTTTAGTTTTACGGTTTTTCACCTTACACAACGTTTCAACAAATAGAATAAATGTTTTCGGCTAACTTTCAATCACTGATTCGATCGGGTGTTACCATGGTTATCACATCGCAATTTTAGAAGTTGACTCAAACTGTTTTCAATCTGTCACATCTGACAGCTGTTTGACATATTCGAACATGTTAGATGTACTTTATTTGACAGTTAGAAAATCTTCTTTGGTAGTCAAGGTAAAAAGTGATTAAATTGATGTTTGAAATTTAGCCGGGAATATCTGATGTAGTATCCTTGGGTGATTTGGATAAAAAATTGTATATCGCGCATAAATATTCTTGGCTATGAATGTCGATAAAAATGTTCTCATGTCAATATGTTCTTTTGAAACTTTATAAACCTATTGAAAACGATATAATGTAATACACTTAATTTAAAAAAAAAAAGATATCCAGATTGATAGTAGGAAAAGTTGAAGTTTAATCAGCCAGATAATTTACAAAAATCTGGTACCTATTCATTGGTGCATTTCGCGAAATGAGATTTCGAAGAGATAAATGTATGCAATTTTGTTTTAAAATCTATTTTATTGAGTGTCGGAATGGATTTAGAGATAAACTTGCAAATCGGTCGGCACTAAGTAGATTAACTATCATCAAATTATATAGTTTTGCGTTATGAAGCAGGAAGCATAAATTACGGACACTGTTCTCTGAAAGTAGCAATATTAACTAAAGATAGAGCAAGCTGAATGCAATTCGTGAATTTACTCTGAAAACATAAATTGTTGACAAAAAGTTCAAGTTTAGAGCAAAATTTGAAATTTAAGTAGCAGCTGCATGGACAACACTGCGCTAGATTTTGCCAGTTTATTCGAGCGGAAAGACATTAACCGGACATTTTTGCCTTTTCTTTGCTGATTTAATAATACAGTTTTTCATAACTTCGATCTAATAAAGTAGAATACTGATTGGTTCTTCGGACATGGAATATGCATCTTTGAGCATCGGCGATACAAAATTTTATTTTTATTTCTAGCAAACACGATATTCATAGAAACATCACGTTTTACTAATTTTTTATCACTTCGATTGCTTTATAGCGCTTATTTCTGTTCAAAATCGATTTTGCCAGTACGCAGCGAAACATATAACGACAGAATTTTACAGATTTAAAGTGGATATCCTGCTTTTCATACACATCCCTAAACTACTTGTATTTTCATAAGTGAACAATATTCGTACCACTTGTCGCTGAACCTTTATTACACATTCGGTTTTATTAACTTTTCCTCAATTTCGTTTAAAAAAAAATTTAACACGAGTATTTCAGAACAAGTTTCAAAAATTTGAATACGGAAAAAAACTTGAAAATATTTTAACTAAAAATTTGTTTCCCTTGAAGTATCAAACTTCAACCTTTTTGTTCTAAACGCCATTTAACTTCATTCATAATTTGCAGCCTCGGTATCATAATTTTAGTACCCCTTATTATAATAAAACCGGTGTTAGTGCTCATTGTATTCGAACTTCTTAAGGACACCCCGACCAAAGCTATAAAGTTAGCTTTGTCTACAACTTAATTTTATAGCTAACTTTTTAAAATTGCAGTATTCAAACTGCTTAACAAGCCTTGGAATTTGTCTTAAAATTTAGCTAAAATTGCTGTATCTCGTTTGCATACAAAAGCATACCTTATCGCTACCAAAACCGTTTGTTGAGTGTAAAACAAACTTATCTTTTATCTTAAGCTTTTATCAATGTACACATTCAAATAGCATAACATCATCCAACGATTTGTCCAATCCGAGAATCTCAGCAAATTTTCACAAACACAGATTGGCATTTGGTGTTTTTAATACTTTTCCTCAAAGGATCAAAAACGCCAAATAACAAACCATTAAAATGTCTTTGGAAGCCTTTAATGTAATAATAACACAAAGGATGGCATTTCAATTTAAGATAATAACAAAAGCATTAATGTGAAAAACGTTTAATAAGTAAAACCATTTTATAATATAGAGGAAGTGTTTGAACAGAATAAATTTTTTATAATTTTTTGAAAATGTTGATGATGTTTGAAAACAATTACGATAATTTAATTGAACATTGAAGAACAAATGCGTTCGGAAAAGCTTTTAAAAAGATTTTAGGAGAAGCCTAAAATTTTCGGTTACTACAAACTTCGTTTACTTTATAAAAAATAATTACATTTTTCGCAGGTTGTACGTTTTTCTTTCAGAATGTTTTCAGTATTTGATTTTTTTACCTCGCTTTTTGTTTGATACAAAATTTAGTAACAATCATTTGATTTGAAAAATAAAACTTGTACACTTCAAGTCTGCATTAATCGAAATAGTTTCGACGAAATATTATTTTAGTTTAAAAATTGTATAAAAACAGATGATACTCACATGTGAGAGATTAATTTTGAAAGTATCAATGGAGAGCACTACCGAAAATTCATTCACAATTCACTTTTAAATAAAAATTATAGCACAGAAAGGCGCGCAATTGAATACGCTATTATAAAATTTGCAACGCGAGAAATGAACGTACGAAAAGGGCGGTAGAGTTGAGAATGATGCGGAATGCGGAGCGGATCATCTCCGGGAGGGTAGCATCAACCCTCGGTTAAACGGCGCATTGACGATCAGCAAAAGCGGGATCGACCTGCGTTGCCATGACAACCGGCGCGAAATTTCACTAACGCAACAATTAATCATACGTGCCATTAATATCAATTTTTGAATGTTCATTCATATTTACGAACTTGTAAATAGGCACAACTCGTTATATTTTTCACGACGAAAAACGCAAATTAGTCCAAAAAATGCGTAATCGTACAATTCGCACGCGCTTCTCATTCAAACCGCCAAACCTTCGAAATAAATATAACAAACATAAATTATTTTTAGGATGCATTATTTATAGTATCAATGCGAAATAAAAAGTGGCTCTAAATCCTAAAATTGATTTAACCTCATTTATCAAAACAAAATATAAAACACACAATTTTTAAATCTATGTAAAATCTTTATTTCAAGTGAATACAATAAAAAAAAATAATTTAAAAATTAAACTACAATTATTAGTAGACACCATTCTCCTTAAAATTTAATTCTAAAATTTCACTGAAACCTCACATCTTCTGAAAATGCACCTACAATACGAAATTCATCCCTAGAAAAAATCGCCCTCATAAATTGAAGGCATTGAGCTGAGTAGTACGACGGACTTGCACAAACAGTTTTAAAAACATATTCTTTAGTCGCGGGTTCGGGAAAGTTTAATTTTTTTTGAACACTATTTTCTTTATCCTGAAAATCCAAATCTGATAAAATCATATTAGCACGTTTTTCGGCATCAAAAAACATCTCCTTTAGCCTATGTCCTATTTCAGACTTGCTCTGATTTTCAATACAAGCTTCATAACCAGACACTAATTTATGTAAGGTAGAATTAATTAAATCCCGATTTGTGTTTTCCGAAGTGCTTAGTTTACAAAGTAAACTATTGGTTTGAGACACGGGCAATTCTAAAGAAGAGATTTCTTTTACAAGAGTCTCGTAATGCGGTGCAGATACCTTGACATCTCGCGATACTTTCTCTACAATTTTCAATGCGCGTTGTAACGTTTTATCACAATCTGTAAGAATTTCGTTTACTTGAGCGCACTCGTCTGCTAACCTGTAGATGGCGACGTGAGACAAAATCGGTAATAACATTTCAATAATTTGAGATACAGTGCACGTATCTAAAAAATGTAAAACTTTATTCGCTTCGCAAGTGTCGTCAAACAGTCGCTTCTGGCGATTTGCCGGAACTGGTTTCGCAGATCTCCATATATCGACCCACGTGTTATCAGCAATTAACATCCTTGAACTTAAATGTCCTTTCTTCTGACCCCATTCGTCAAGTTCTTCTTCCTCGATCCAATCTCGCGGGGAATACCATCGAATAAAATCTTCTAAAATCGAACCGGGATTAGCTGCTTTGAAGGATTCCATATCGGATAACAGAGACGCACTCATTAGCTTCGCTCGAAGTTCTTGACCTTGCGCATCTGAACCTAATCGAAGTAATATGTCCGTATCTTCTTCCAATTGATCTTCAGTTTTTGGCACGGGTTCCTGTGTGACGGGGATGTATAAAGGAACACCGGTTTCGATCAATTTTAAATTTTCAAATTTTCCTAATCTGCCGGCAGGTCTATTCCACAACGACTGTTTAACCTTTCTCCTTGCTTGTTCCGCAGAAGGTTTTTCAAGACAATCATAAAATTCTTCTTCGCTAGAATGATTTTCGCTTACGAGTTTTGGTGCTTCCCTTTCTTCTCGTAATTTTCTATGTTGAATGCAACAGTTTAACATTTGCAGCTTTTGATGCAAAAAACACGTTCTAGAATCTGGATATCCCGATGCCACTCTGAAACAAACAAATTTTTTATAGATTACGATATTTTAATTAATGAAAAATTTAATAATTAAAAACCTGAATACACTTCGACTCAAAGTTGCCATCGTGTACGCACATGTCATTAGGTTAATAGTAAATATAGGATACCGTTCTGCTAGAACTTTTATTAACAGTTAGGAAGTTTGGCAATAATAACAGTAAAGATTATTTTAATAAAATATATTCAAAAGTACAATACCTCAAACAAAAGTGTAGTAAGAATTAGCATTAAATGAAAGAAAGAATTTGAACAATATAAAATAATCAAAAAAATAGGTTATAAGGGATTTTAAATTATAATTAATTAACATAAAATTTTAATTGTGAGAACTGCGAAAAAGATTTATTTGGCATCGAAACTTCGTATACTTATTTGTAAGTTACAGACCAAATAAGTAATTATTGTAAAATTACAAAAAGTAATTGAGTAACTTTTCAAGTTTAACCGACAAACTAATAATAAAAACACATCATTATTATTTAATTTCGGGATCAATTAATTTAAAGTGATTATTATCCGAAGTAATAGAGTATGGATATACATCAAAGTTATTATCAATTTTGCAAGCGTTACTAACTTTACATTATTTAATGAACTTGTACCATGATCAAATAGGTATTTAATGAAAGCACGAGTCAGGAAACGAAAAATTAGATAACCCATTCTCACCAGCATCGGCGTTCCTTCACACGGTTAAGAAATAATAAATGATGTAAAATATGAAGCAAACGAATAAATAAAGATATAGGTTACATAATTTGAAATTTAAAACAACAAATGAATAGAAAATTACAAGTATCAATTTCAGACTTCGTACTGTTTGTATACAGGAGCGACCATGAAAACTGCGAGTAAAAGTTTTTTGTACATTAACTTAGTTCTCACACCAAAAATATTTCTGCCCGATTGTCTTTAAAAAATAACATTCATTTGCGGGAGATAATTCATTCGCTAGTAGCTACTTCCTCTTTTAGCGGAAATGTGTGAGAAAATCATAGAAAAAATTTACCCTAATATGGCAAAATATACTATCACAATTATTAATAATTATTACTATTAGCTAAAGACAGGAAATGCTAACTTTAGTAAAAGTTTACTTTTTATTTAAACATTCATACATTAAATTAAACACGTTACTCGTTTAGTATACTCTAATTAACTTAATTAAATTTCCATTGGAATTGCGTATGTACGTAAACATAATCACTAATACCTACGCTATTGAAAATCAATGTAAGTTTACAAAGTTCTGTAATGTAAATTTATGTCAAATTATAACTTCAATATTGAATACATAAATTTGTCATTTAAGAGCTCTGTTAACTTCTACTGATTTTTAACAGTGTACAATTATTAGAATAAATAGATCATAGTAGATAGGCAAGATGGAATGGCTAGCAATTGGATGGGTGACCGTATATTGACCGATAAATAACATTGTGTGTCGGTGCCTATCTACCGACCCCATTTCAAATTAAATACCTATACCTGTATATCGACAACGTTTTCTGTACTGTTTTTATCTTCAAACTGTTTAAAAACGTATGGCGGTAGTGGAAAAAATGAAAACATGCATAAACTAAGAGTCCTCAGCTGGAAACTTTAATGCTATTTAAGTAAATAGGTGCAATAAACATGTGTTTCTATGTCCGTTCAGAAAACTAACTGTTTCTCAACATTTTTTAGACTGAAAAATACATCATTACAAAATCACAAACAAAGTTAACATAAGGGACCGGTAAGAGCTTCGACGATTTATAAATAATTCAGGTAAAAGCTTTCACCGGTTTTAGGGTAAACGAGATCAGAAAAGCAAATAAAAATCATAAATCAAGTGAACTTCTTACAATATGGTCAACATGTTCATTTGTTTTGGTTTTGCACTCTCACCTCTTCGTATAATCAATATATTCGCATATATGACACCAGGAGTGAGGCGAGAGTGGTGTTCAACAAGAAAATATCATTTTTCTACAAAAATTTAACAATTCGTAATATTAATAATTTTAATATTTAAATTAGAGGAGAAAATACTTTTAGAATTTTCAAGAGCAGCTTATAGAGGAAAATCAGCGTTAGGACACTGAAGGATATTGTATGGCCTAGGAATTGCAGATTTGTCGTTTAAAGTCACTGAAATTATTGAGTTTTCATTTATCTATAAATACTTAAACTCGTTTTTTTTTTGAACTATTAAATAATGATACCTCAAAAAATTATTGATTGAGTATTGGCCTATAGTTTTCTAAACATTATTTAAAATACATTATTTGTCGAAACTTATAGAGAAAACGATACTTTTCGAGCTAGACGGGCTCGATACTAGACGAAGAAAGAGAAACGTTACTATACATAGTCTCAACAAAATTATTAGACTAGTAAAAGATTTTCTAACAATATAATCCTGCGCCTACTAGATAAACAAATAAAAATTTTAAAATTCATATTTTATTATATTGTTGTAGAAAAATATACCTCGGAGTGAATTTTTTCCTTGCTCCATTAAAAAAACAAAAAAAAACATTATCATTTTTTGTTTGCAACGAATCGAATTTCAATATTTTTTTGTGAAGTTAATATTAATTTATTGTAAATAATTTTAGTATACTATTTTTCTTTTGATTTTTGATAAAATAGTATACATATTTATGCCTCTTTCGCCAAATTCTTTATTACTGGGCTTACAGCTTTAAAAAGCTTGTGTGCGCTCGTTCTTCAATATAGCTGTACGTCCAGTAACGAGTAATTTTCGAGTCTCGGCCAGTAACATACTATTTTTAATAACAAAAATAAACCAAAAATTTGATTAAAATCCAAAATATTTTTTAAAGGTGTGCCAAAAATTCTGGAATTTTTAGTTTCTTTTTGGTTCACGGACGTCATAAAACAAAATATTCCTGTTTGTTCCAGATCGATACAGCAGAGGCTTAAACTTAAGCCATTTTATAATTCGTGTCACAACCTTTCCGGAAGACCACGCGGAGCGGATGAGGACGCGGGCCAGCAGGTAGTTTTAAATTATAATTAGCTACCAGAAGCTAATAAGTAACACCGGTATTTCTCTTTTAAATCAAGACTGGACGGTGTGTAAAATTCTGGTATCTATCCAAAATGAAAGAAAACAACAAAGGTAATCAAAGAAGAATGACAGAATGCTTGAGATCAATTCAAAATTCATTGCATGTGGATACCAGTAGCCACTGATTGCTTCTGTTTGAAAACTTCACATAATAAGAATATCAAATGTTCTATTTTTAACATATCTTTTATATCTTTTTCTATGTCTATTCCATGTTAATCTATATATTTTTCGTTTATAGCAGTTAGGTATACGTAGCAAAATTAAATAAAAACTAATAATCAAATAAAAAAACATATTTTTTGTAATTCAAAATTTTAAAATAATAATATGAGAATGAGACATTGATATAAAAATTAACGATAATTTTAGCAAAGCAATAAATTCTCTTAAGTGAAAATTTTTATTAGAATTTTATCGTTGTATCAGCTATAAATTTAACCAACAAGCTTAGATATACTTGTTAAATGCAACTGATGGATAATAAAAAATCTGGATCTAAAAACCTAAATACATTTATTAAGGTCGTAAATTATTGCAAATACAGCAAAAATTCTAAAAGTCAAAATGACGAAATGAACAAAAAATAGTTAGTGAATTTCCGCACGGATTTTCTACTAAAATGCAGTGAGCAAAAACGCATGTTTTTATATTTAACATAATTATTATATCTTACGATCAGTAAATTAATTAATATTGAACATATTGTCATTTGAACGACCAAACTATATTACGTTCATGTGTATTAATTTTGTTTTTAATACCTGATGAAGGTGATGAACATCATCGAAAGCTAAAAAACTAAATTGGATTTTAATATTGTTGACTTAACTTGTTAAATTTTAATTAATTTACTAATTGTAAAATGTAATATCCTCTTGCATGCATGTTTTTACTCACTGCTTTTTTAGTAGAAAATCCTTGCAGAATTTCACTAAATCTATGGGTAAAAAAATTGTTTTTGAGGGAGCAAAACTTAATTTTTATGAATAATAAGTTTACACCTTGGCAAAAACGAGCACACGCGTTATAAAATTCCATTTTAAATACAACATAAACAATATATAATATTAATTCAGAATTTTTTAATCACAATCTACCTAGTAATTAAATCTACACAATACAAATTAAATCAAAATTTTATATTGTAGGCCCAAACAAATTGTTGGAGTTTTTTAACAAATAGCAATCAAGAAAAGTTTTGTTTACTATTCAAGATATTTTGTATTTAAATTTTGAAATCAATTTTAACTCCGCAATTGCTTTGGATGAAGTATAAAAAATAATAAGAATTAAATTACCAAAATAAAAATTCCGAAATTAAATTAAAATTAACAAAAGCGGAAACAAATTTTTAGTTTTCTTCAGCGTCTGCTAACTTTAATTTATTATCTAAAAAATCATTTTCAAAACTTATAATTTGCCCTAAATTATACCTAGTATATAGCTAGTAGTATATTATACTTGATATCAAATAATTACAACTTACAAATTACACTTCGATGGTTTTCCATTGTGTTTCGAGGAGAAACGGCTGCAAGTAAAATTCTTACTTCGCCTGAAGTCAACCCAAAAGTATTCGGCATAAAAATCATGCACTTAATTACCAACCCTATGGCCATCTTCCATTGGTAAGAAAGTAACTTACTAACAATGAAACATTGTATATTGTAGGTCACCAATTTTACATAAAACATACATTTCTATGATCGATCAGTTTTGATTTCAACGTTCCATCATGTGCTTTTTTAGTAAACCCGCAGACAATCACAATTTGAATAATATGTTATTTAGTAAGGGCTAAATGTCTGATGCATTTCCAACTTTCAATTCATTTCAGTTTTAACGACAATAATTATCAAAATATGCTTACCCTAATTTAATAAGATCTTGCCTTCCGGGGTACATTATAACCTTTTCATAGAGTTAAAGCGAAAACGGTTAATTTAAAAATAAAAATTACAAAAAAGTAAAACTATTTGAAGATTTTCAGGTTTAAGAAATAAGTAGAACGTTATCACGTCATATATTATTAAAATATGATAATAGTATTCTTTCCATGGCATAGCAGAAGTAGATGGGCATCAGTTGAAGTCGGTGAATGTCTTAAACAGGTGTGGTAAGTGAAGAAGTTTGTTTAGCCAGTCGAGCCCAAGAACTCGAAGGTTGTTAGTGTTGCTTTAAGTGTATGTGATTCTTTAATGTTACAAGTAATTGAACTCACGTTTGTGCTGAAGGAATATGAAAATACAATTGCGGTGGAAAATTATTCTTAGTGGATGCCTTTTTTCTTAAGGTGGATGGTTTAGGTATGAAATATATCCTTTAATACTAATGGAATTTATAAAACGTGTAAATGTTTAAATTTTGTTTTTCGTTTAACATTTTGAATAAATAAATATTTAATAATTTCGAATTAATTTAACTATTAAATAATTCTGAAATTTTGTCATCTCCGAAATAAAATCTTTTCAATTAAATGTAATATATAGAATTTAATATAAAAATTTTTGTCTACCATTTTATGATGGGGTTTATTACCTGCAATAAATTATTCAAATTTTGTTGAAACCATTACATCATCTTGAACAATTTAAAAACTTAACAATTATTAACCACCAACACTTCGCTCATAAAAAATTATGTAATTATTAAAGCAAAGAAAACCTGATGAACTTGGAATACCTGCTTTCAAAAAATAATTGTCCTACAAAATTAAATAACATTTAAATAGTCCTATTGTCTTTTTCGTTAGGAACGTGCATATAATATTTTCTCACAACCGCACCTAATTTGGATTAAACTTAATACTCTTCTTGGGTATTTGATTAAAACTAAAGAAGTAACCTTTCTTAGTTACATCATAAAAATTATCAATATTGTTTAATAAAGTCTTACATCAATTTTAATTTGCAAAAAGTGATAGCATCGTGAGTTGATGTTTATATGACCATGAAAGTTTGGGAGGTGTGTATGCATACCTTTTTTTATAAGTATAAATTATCTTCATATAAAGAATTTCAACATACCATACAATAAATTACTAGTCGATAGAGCTTAATAAAAAATTGCTGTCCTAATAAATAATAATTTCCATTGACCTAATGCAACCAACCACCCTAGTTATTGTAATTTGCAGTTACCAAAAATTATAGCATTGGAAACATATCATCAAATAAGTTCTTGAAATAAAAAAAGAGTCATTAATCTATTAACGTAATTTTTTTTTATCATTCGACTAGTTTTTGCTTAAATTTTATATGGGTCACTAAAACTACAAATATCTGTTAAATTGCAGTTAGCTCGAAAACTTGATTTTAAAAATTTTATTTGATAACTATCGGTTAAATTTACCGGTTCGTCTAGTTTTGTTACGGTTGAATTAAAAAAAAATTGGATAAATTTGATAACAGGTTTGAAGGAATAGCCCAAATGTCTAGACCGTAAACATTTTAATTCATCACATCAATATTTCAGGAAACCTAAAAAATATACATATTTTTTTTGTTTGAGATTAATATACTTACAGTGTATTTTATTTGTGATAACTTATAAACATTTTAGTTTAAAAAAAATGTGTGTGCATTTTTTAGGTTTTCTAAAATATTGATATGATTAATGTCGAGTTACACTACTTAATTTAGTTACCAATATATTTTTTAGTATAAAAATGAAATAAGGAAGACCAATTACTACATATTATTGCAAAATAGCAACTACTCTCGTGAGGAAATTGCTATATATTATGTATGTAATATGTTTATATCCATAAATTGGCCGTAAATAAGCAAATAATTTAATCTGGTAACTTTCTGTCCAAAAATGAACACTTGAAACATTTGTTTGAATATGAAGTAGGTACACCAACAAAATGCAATTAAAGTTTTAAGTATTAAATCACGTTTAATGCAAATTGGTTATAAATTTCTATGCACGTTTTAGCCTTCCTTATAGTAAAATATTTTATATCCCAAAATGGGGTTAGGGGAAGCAAGGATGCAATCAGCATAAATATCGTGTGCCGGCATCATATTAGTGCATAACAGAAACCTACGTTAATTAACATGCCTTAGGTGAACACTTTACTCGTATATCCGTTCGTTGACTCTAACGGGTCAACTTTGTTGAAAATACATATAAAACCAATCCAAAGTCAGACAAACACCTGACCTACACATGTTTTTTTCTTTTAATCGAAATGCGATTCCAGTTTTAAGCTTTTTTAAATTTTATAATCGAACTGTGTTAGAGGAAGCCATTATACGCGCATTAACAAGAAAAAATCAACAATGTTGTAGGTTTCCGGTTATAAACCAATTTTTTGTTGCGATTTGAGCAAAACTTACAATTATGAAACCCACGCTTTAGAAGCTCCAATTTCGGAATATTAGATAGGTGCTTTTAAACCAAGAAGTTATTTCGGTAAACATAAAAAGGTAATCAAAAAGGCAGCCTAAATTTAGACCTATACAATTTTTTTCATACGCTGGGAGCTACAATGCTCGAAACATTTAAATGCCTGCACTAATTACAAAAAAACTCGAATCCCGATGGATTTATTTCAAAATTATTCACTACAAATTCAACATTTATTTTATAACTCAAACCAGGTTAACAGTGCAACGCGTGGAATAAATTGAAGTTGTTTTTTCGAGCATTCTAAAACAGAATTCATCGGAAAAAATTAAATTATTGCACCAAACTCTGAATTGTGTGAAGCTGAATGTTCACAAAAAGGTAGGATGCCAAAATTGTCTATTTGATCCAATTTTTCAAATTATGTAAATTTTTCAATTAAAATCGCATTACAGATAGTAATAAATCTAATATCGTCATAATTATAAATAACTGTCTTGATTATGATTTTAACGGCATCGTAGTCTGATAACGTGTTTAGCCATCTGAGGAAAATTCATTAATTAATTGATAATTCGAACGATATATAGCGCGTGAAAAATTGAAACACGATTAAATGTAATACAATATTTTGTTAAATACATCCGAGATGTATTGTTGATCTTAATTACAAAATCTGAATTCGTTTAATTGCAATAATGAAAGACGTGAAATAAATTTTTCATTAAATAACCCAGTTAATAAAGCTAAAACGTATAATTTGTTGATGTTGGACAAAAGCATATCAAAAGCCGAATGGTGATAGTGACACAATGCGATTGAGATAACGATCAGATTTTCTGATGATAGCTTTCTCCAATACCAATCGTGAGACATTGTAAATGGATTTCGTTACAAAATCTTGCACTCAAAAAGAAACTTCAATAGTTTTTAGATTAGTTCTCTTCGCTACACATTGAAGTTGAAATCTATAGGTTTTCGTTTGTTCATTTCAACTGCAATTTCAAAAAACCAAACAAAATTTCATTACTTTCGTTGAATTTGTAACTCGGTTCCGTACAAGTGGCTCCGGTGAAACTCTATGGGCCATAGTCGCATAATATTCCTCATTGAAAATAAAATTATGATAAAAAAAGTACTAATTAGGCAATAATAAAGAAAGTTAATGTTAAGAAAAATCTGTTTATTTGAACCTGTCAACTTAAAGAAAGTTTTTGACAGCAATAAAGCAGCAACGCTTTTTAATTTCGTAAAAATATGATAATGCAATTGTAGCACAAAATTAGGTAATGTCCGACGCTTTTAGAATTCCCTTTTGAGTGGCTCAATGTCGTTGAAAAACTACACTAGTATTTTATTACTAATTTTCACCAATTTGCTCGGCTCATTAATTAGGGCCATTCATAAACGTCATCATTTATCAGAATATTTCAGGACACAGCGCTTCGTGATTATATTTAACTTAATAGAGAAACCTGTTGAAATTTTGAATGAGTGCTTGGAGAATAAATGTACAGAGAGAATTATTTTTATTATAAATCAAATAATGTAATTTTCTAGGTCAAGGAATTTGAACCTTCATAAACTCCATAATCAGAAGTGTCATAACCACGCCATTGGTATTTACTATATCCTATTTCTTCCTTCACGTAACGAATTCTATAATTTTGTAACCGTTAAAAATTAATAAAAAAATAACAACGGAATAACGATGTGTGATCAAATTAATAAACAACAAAACAAAAAATTTAGCCCAGGCATGCTAAAGGTACACTGTTAAAAATTTCTATGGTAATTTTACTAAACATGTATTGGAAGTTTTTACGCACCACAATATAGTAGTATTAAAACTCAGTATTGTAATTTTACTACACCTCATTTTGAGAAAATTACAAAATATTTGTTGCAAAATTACTAAGCATTGATAGGAAATTGTTTAGTAAAATCACAGTACAGATATTGGAATTTTGCTAAGCAAATCATATTAAATACGTTTAGTAATTCAACAATGATGTGTTGTAATTTTACTACACGACTTATCCCAACACATTTTGAGAAAATTACAAAATATTTGTTGCAAAATTACTACCCATGTAGCACAAATATTGGGGTAATATTGAATTTCCAATATTGAATGTGAACATTTTATACTGCGACTTTATTTATTTGTTATCAATTTACATATACAAATTATTTATATAGAACAGATGATATACCACCGATCATCCCGTGTAAATCTGTATCAAACTTAGCATTTTTTTTTCACTTACCGCACTCCCCGAGGTTCGAACCCATAACGCACGATTTGATTTTTACGAAATCCACCGCTCTTACCACTGACCTACCAAGCTTACTTATTTAAATTTGTTTGCCAAGTGCTATACATGTTATACATAATAGACCGTTCTGAAAATTACATATATTACATAATCTTTTTTATTTTCAACTTTTCTATTTCTTTTGTCCCAGAAAACAAAACAAAATTAAAATTTAATATAACTTAGTTTTAAAAAAGATTTATCATTTGCGAATTTCCAAAAATTTCATGTGATTCAAAATGCAAATTTTAATTGGTAATTCCAGTGGCAATTGTAGTAAAATTAAATTACAAATATCTTTAGGAAACTAACAAAATTTGGAATTTAGATCTGCGACACAGTGTTGTAAAATCTCAAAACGTATTCGATTAACACAAAGAATAGCAAAAGTGCAAGCAGAAGTTGTATAAAGAGGATGATGATTTGTAAATTTTTAAACATTTCATGTAATTCAATTTACAAAGATTTTTTGTAATTTTACCAATAAGTTGTGGGAATCTAAATTGCAAATATGTTCAGTAAATCTACATCATTTTTCTATGAAGTCTACGATACAGTATTGCAAAATTATAATTAGTTTCTGAAAAATACAAAAGTGTAGTAAAATACAAACCTTTTACTATAATGAGATGTAATGTTACTAAAAATGTGTATTAATATTACTTTACGAAACACTAGTTTGTAATTTCACTATGCAATTGTTTTGTAAAGTTGTAGTAAATTTACAAAGATTTTTAACAGTGTACCCAGCAAGTACTTAAAAGTTCCAGAATTCACCGATGAGTTGCATGTACCCTCAATTGATCTCCATCGGTACCGCATCCCAATAGACTGGAATTATTTTAGCTGCTGTTAAATGTTTATGATACAGTATACCAACATAATTCGAAAACAATTTTAATAGTTACGTGCAATTCATATTCACTAACTTTATTATGTAAATTACCAACAAGTAGTACATCAAAAGTTTGCACGTTCGAAATGCACTCATCGGGTGGAAAATTTATTTAGAAACTAAAAAGTTACAATTTGTTATATTTTCTAAATAATTTACATACCACTTTTGTTCTAGTTCTGTAAATATCCCATTAGCAAAAATTTTTAATTTTTATGCTTTCTTACATTTTGGAAAAAAAAAGTTTAATTAAACAAATATGTTGAAAAGTTAAATTGGACGTTTAAGGTGCGATTAACTAAATTTTATTATTTATGATTACGATCATAATCTAATATTAGCATAATACTAAACTAAGCAAGTTCGATAAAATCTCATACAAATGCTATCCACCATAATATAATATGTATATTATGGTAGAATGATTTTCGTTATATTAAATATTTGTTTTATAAACATTAATTAAAATAGCAACCGCTAGGAGCAATAATCTAAATTGCATCTCGTGTTATATAGTCGGTATATTGAATAATATAAAATGCAATGTATGCACATTTTAGTAATACAAAATAAAATCAAGCGAAGAATTTCAAACATAGCGAAACAATATTAATGATTTTTTTCAGCTTAAATGAGAAATTCAAACACAGATTTATTAATTTTTATTTAAAAAAAATATTGTAATCAAATAAGTAGTAGATATATTATTTATTTATTTGCGATAGACAAATTATTCTGGTAGCTAAGTAAAAATACGGAAATAATTTAACTTCAACAATAATAATTAGTCGGCCTGGCTGTACAATAATGTCATTGTTATCGTGATTATGATTTACTTCTATTAGCAAATGTATATTACTTTTTCGCTCTAGGAGTAAAAGTTTACTTTATCATTCTAGGATGAAAAACGATACTTTCACCATTCGGGAAAAATATCATTTTCGCAATTAAGAGAAATCCAAAATGAGTTATGAATTCGAATAAACTATTTCCAGAAAAGGTGACTAGTATTTAATCCCGTTTTAAGATTCACCTTCAGTCAGCTAACGTTATAAAAATTAGGACATCATGTTCTCCAACACATGACGACAGGTTAAACAATATCGCTTAATCGTTATAATAAAAACAAATCGAACTCTGAATAGCAATTAAACGATATTCTGTTATCTAACCACATAACTAGAAGTGCCGTAAGTTTAAACGGTATTGACAATATTTTCGTTTTAAATCACACAAACCAGTTTAATAATTAAGATCAAACGATCGATTCACGTTAAATGTTAATAAAAATTCCAGAAATTTACATAATATTATTATATACGTAGAAAACAAATAACCAAGCATTGATTCTCTAACTATAATTTCAGTAAACAGGCAATATACAATCAAGTTTTTAAAAGCTTTTACCTGATGCTAAACGAAGCAATCCTGCAACCCATAAACTGTTAATAAGAATTACTGTTGCATAAATAAGAATTCCTGAAAGTTACAATTAATTATTATAAAACATAGGTTTCTATTTTGATCGTGAAAATCTCAAAATCTCATTATAAATAAAGTTACACGACGAATTAAAATAATATCATGTCACGAATAATACAATTCAAGAGAAAAGGTTTATTATGATTTTTTTCCATTATTCGTGCAAAAAAAACTAATGCTTAAAAAAATTAAGGTAATTATTAGTTAATTACTATTAAATTTTCAAAAAGAATTGTTAAATTTCACATCCGTTAGATAGTGTTGACAATAACGAACTGCTTCATTAACTTCGTTATTAACATCGTAACTTTCAAATTAGATACTTTAATTATATCTATCATAATATTATTATTCTAATGGGCGTTTTATTTATTTTTTACTTAACGAATATTACTAATTTAATTCGAAGTTCGTCGACTTTCAATGTATTCGACCATAATAAACAGGGTTTTAAAGAAAATGAAAGTTAACCTGGTGTGATAGCGAACCATATAGAAAATGTATAGGGAGCAACTTCCTCGATTGTGCATCATAATTAAAAGATGCAAATATTATTTAAGTGGAATAAAGAAAATATAAATTATAAAAAGTTTAGCATTTAAGTTATTGCATCGTGAAATTTTCGAAATTAATAGAATTAACACCGTAGCATAAATGATTACCAAACTGTGAAACATTAATTTTTAATGCTGAAAACGAATAAAATTGAATGGTAAATTGCGTCAACACGTTGATACAAAATTAAATTATTTTCAAATTTGAGCACCCTAATACGTGATTAAGTACTTGAAACCATAATTATTTAATACAATTAGGTAAAACTTCTACTACAAAGATGTCAACTGAAAATTTCTCACGCAATCCATTCTGCTATTTAGCGTTAAAGCTATGTCAACATTTCTCATCAGGATATGACATTTTAATACAATTTAATAATTTTCTCAGTTATCAAAGTGTTTCATTTGAAAGAAATAAGGTTAATTCGATAATTTTTACATAATAACATAAACTTGGCATTTTAAATATAACAACAGTTACCTCAGCATCAGCATCGGAAACAATAGTCACTAATAGAAGTTCTTTCTTTTAATTGACATTTGTATTTTGGATTGTGTGAAACATCTTAATCAAAGCAAAAACTAGAATGACTGTAATTGAACCTGCCACGTAACTAATTATGATAATTAATTAACTAATTAATCCTTAACTGTAAACAATTTAATACCTTAACACCTATAATAATGGATAATAGTAATCCCTGGAATTCACAAAAAAATCAAATTAAAATGAACTTAAAGTGATTAAAAGTTAATTCCTATTTCCGTTGCTTTTTCAAAAGGAATTTGTAATTTGCAATTGAATATAAATTATATAAAACAGTTACATAATATCACAAACAACGGTTTGCTTTAAAACATCTGTGATGATTTTTGCAATTGCAACTCGATATCAGCTGTTCCAAATTTTGCAAAAAAAAAAGCAACAGTTAATTGAACTGATAATACGAAAACGATGTTTAATGAAAAGAAATTTGTATTGAAAAAAACTTTTTCCCAATGAACTGGTTGGACTTTCTAGAAGATGCACAAATTTGTATAAAACCGATTAACACAGATCTATAATGTCTCAGAATTCTTGATAACTTTCAGTGTGAACTTATAAGTATGCGTTTTCTATAAAAAAACAATTTTCAATAAGAATAAAATAATTAACTGCAGACTAATTAATCGACCGGCATAGAGAAAATACAAAGAAAAAGAAACGGGGTTTTAAATAAAATGCTATATGCAAAACCCTTAATTACTTTCAAAAATTAAGATTCATAATAACTATAATTAGAATTTTCAATTTAAAAACCAAAATTAGATTAAAATCTATTAAAATGGATTATTTAAAGAACTGTAGCAAAGGAGATGGTCCAATTGCTAACAAGTTGTGTTTTAAGGTGAATCTGATCGCTCTAGTGAGCTTAAATTATTGTAACGTGACGGTGCTCAGCCACATTCACCTTCATACGATTTGCCTCAGGTTACACTACTATTGCTTATTTGTTTAAACAAACTACCAAAATTAAAAACTATTGGTACATTAGATATGGTCATCGATGTAGAAAAGAAAATGATCCACTTATATTTGGTGAAAATAGAACACCTCGTTAAAATGAAATAAAATGCAGCATTAATCAAATTTCCAAAAACCAAAAAACTTAATTAACTCAAATTATCAATTCTTGCGAGCTTGCGATATAGCAAAATTTCTAAATTCTTCGTGATGTCAACGTCAAGTTACGCCAGGAGACTTTTCAACAAACAACGAAAGTAAAAATTTTTATTTGCTCAATTAAAGCAAAAGTAATATAGCTTTCGTGTGACAGTAGACGAAAAAATTTTAATATGACAATTCTTTTCTTTTATCAATCAAGAATTGGACGGATTAAGAATAAATCTAGACCGAGCTTTTACTTTTGCATTACGGTAAAAATTTTAATTTCAAACAGACAAAAAAAATGTTACTTATGCGAGTTGTAAACTAAAATAGATTATAATAAAAAGCAACAGTAAACAAGAATAAACAAAAACTATCGGTAAAGTGGATCGATTAAAATATAAAAATTACCTATTGAAACGGTTCGAGCTGTCTATAAATTCGAACTTTTTGGCACTGATTTTTGAGAAAAATAAACCGTATACTGTACTTATATGTAGAAAAAAACTGAATTGTTGGTTAGAATCGTAAACAATGCATTTATATCGAAAAGTTTGCAATCACATGAATAACAGAGAAATACATATACCGGAATTTTGGGTATAACAGCAAGAATTGAAGAGTTACATCAATTGCATCATTAAAATTTAATCTCGTTATAATTTTAAAGCATGAATGTGCGAATGAACAGATTTAATTAACGTTTAAAGTGCATATCTGCAATTTTCCTACGTTACGTATTCATTAAATTAATATTGCCTTAATACGGTTAAGTTATAGTTTATAGATCAAAATTAAAGATAATTATTACTAATCAGTTTCGTAACATATACGTATACATATGTGGTTAGCAAATTAAAATTTTCCATGCAAAAGAGTTAAAGCTTTATATGTGTTATTAAAACCTAACGTAACCCAATTAAATGAAATACTGTGAGAAAATGTTATAAAATTGCAAGAACTGAAATAACAATGCAAAATGTAACTTGGAAAACATTATAAGTAGGAAAAGTTGTACCAACACTACTTGAATAAACTATTTGAAGTCAATTCAAGAAGGCATAAGTGCAACTTAAATTTTGTAACATGGCTCACTTCATATTTACAAAATAATATAACAAAGAATAGTAAATTACTTTCTCAAAGAATTTCAAAATTGCATGTGAACTATGAAGTGAAGAAAAAATTTTCTTCCAAGTACACAGACATAACATTGAATATGGTCATAATGTAATGGATTTCTCACATTTAACAACATTTGTGAAAGGAAGAAAAACAGCAAGGCAAACAGCAAGTTATTGAATAAAATAATAAACGCTTTATTTATACTAAAATGTAAACAACGTGATGACACTTCACGTGAGCTTAACAATGGAATTCTCCTTGAACTTAAAGATTCGCCAAAGTAATTGCAACAACAACTGTCGGTACAAATTATAGAATATAACTGTAAACGGAAAATATAAAAATTTTTAAAATTCCACTGAATGCAAAACCGAAATTGATTATTGTATAATCAATTATCACTTCATTATTTTATCCTTGTGTATAGAGTGACGTTTAAATTTTTATCGTAAAAATTATTAAACGACAATAGAACCCAGCAGGAGGTCTGCAAATAATCATCTAAGATGAGTTAACGATTACGTTATAAATAATTTAAGACTTTTTATCTTGTCGTGATCATTTAGAGATCTCGATAAAATGTTCGACAACACAATTTAATCAAAAATCATGCCTGGGAGAATTAATTATATGCATGCGGCGAAGAATTTCACCAATAAATATTACACAATATTATACATCCGCAAATATACATAATATTATAGTTAATTATAAATTATAGCCGATAATTACAAAAAAAAATAATTTATCAACATTCGATCAATCAATTTATTAATATAAATCAAATAGTCATATCAAAAACCAAAAAGAGAAGGATCATTGTTCACAATGTTACTGTAGAAGTTAATTAATTAATATAATTAATAATAACAACATGATTTATAAATCGGGAAGCTTATGATAAGTTGAAAAAATGTACTTTTTGCGTGGCTACATAATACAAAAACATAATGAGGATATTGAGAGAGGTCATATTGTACCGTATACTTAATTTGCCATTTTTTGCCTAGTTAATCATATTAAAGACTTACTAAATTGTACTTTCATTGAAAGTAGTTTTAAAAAAGATTAATTGGCTTTTTTGTGCAAAAGAATCATTTTCGCAGAGCGACCCTGTTTTTCAATTTTCGTCTTCTGGGAGTCCAAATGTGCTCGTCAAGTAAAAATAAGCTACTTTAATAATTTTGCTTTCACTAAAAGCAATTTCAAAATGTATGTTTAAACTAAACAAAAACTCAACTCAAACAATGTCAAGAGAAACTGAATATCAGTGTTCAATGACGCCTAACTGGGATATTGCCTGGAACCAACAAGTAAAAAGTAATCGAAATCGCAATTATTTGATAAAAAAAACAATTAAAAAAGTGAAAAAAGCACAAAACAAAAAATTCAAGTGTTAGATTCACTAAGCAGATAACTAAAAATAAGAATACCGCCAATTTCAAGTGACGGTTCAATCGTCTCTTGTTTTTACGGTGCTTAATTTAAAAAGCGGAAGTGTTAACGTTTACATACAATGGTTAAAGTAACATTGAAACGCCTTATGAATCAAAAATTACAGAATCACTTTCCAGAAAAAAGTGACAAGTTAATTTGAAGGTAATTTTTAAAAATTGTTCTTTTATAATCGTGTGGTAATACCGAATAATTATTTTATGAGACCAGAAACATCTAGTAATTTAATTATAGTTCTAATTATAAATATGCATCCTTATTCATTCGAATTTTTTGTACCAATCAAAATTCCGAAAGCTCACTTTGGAGTTCGGAGTAAAGAGCAAACAATTGCCAAATATACTTTTAATGCCGCCCGTTGCCGATAGTAAAAGTAATGCTAATTAAATATATAATAATTCATTTTTACGTTTGACGAAATCAGAAGGTTTTATGTGGAGCAAAAGTGACTTTGTGGTCTGCTTGCCACAAAACGTTCTATTTTTGTTTCTTATAAAACAAATTGTGGGATATAAAATTAAATTAATTTAATTAAAAAAAATTTTAAATACCGAAATTCAAGTAGGTACCTACATATTATTAATATTATGTACAATATAACATGTATACCAGGTTCTGTTTTCAATATTACCCAATTATTCAATTGTTATACTTCAAAATTCACTTTTTGTTAAAACATTTGTTTTATTTTACTGCCGCTCGCTACCTTATTACTTAACTCTTAGTGCCGCCAGTCGCTGGCAACAAAAGTTGTAATATTAGTTCAAACATAAAAAGTATTTCTTTATGTCATTTTGGTCCGTCAGTTGTCTAGAGAGGTTAACAATCGTTTTCATATGAAACAGATTACAAGTTGCCTGAAATTGGTGCATTTTTTTTAGTTAAAAAGCTTAGTTTCTGTATTTCAGTGATTTCAGCAAACTCGACGCCTACATGAACTAAATTTCATCATGCAAAAAGTTATATTGAAGTTTTTTGTCGTGTACACGCCAAAACCTAGTTATAACTTAAAAATATATCAATACTATTTCAATCTCTGCAGAAAAGTGTCTGCAAAACATGTAAATAATTTTTAGTCATAATAATTTTTATCTCTTATAATAATCAATTCACCCGTTATATTACAGAACCTAAAGCTTAACATGGAATTCGAACCACGGCACAAAAACTCTGGAATACTTGATATTCCAGAGTCCGCTGTTCAGATGATTCAAATGTAATAGTAATTAGGTAGTATGTTTCTCTGCTCAGGTTAAAACCAAAAAAAGAATGTTCTGAATATTTGAAAAGCCCTTCGTTTACGCACTTGCTTAATTATATCTTCATCACGTGTTAAAGCCATTTTTCATTTATAACATTTTTATCCAGCATTACGAACTAATGACTCATAAATATTATTAACGGTACAATTTTGCCAAGGTGATTCAAGTTATAATTTAACTTTAATGCCATAAAAATTTATTGTGCTGAGCTGAAACACAAACCATTGGGGATTCAAGTAAAAAATAAAGCTGTAAATATTTATCGAAAAGTTTCACCCAAAAAATTAAATGTGGGCCAGTTTTCCAAGTTTGTTGGCTACGACGTGATAAACAACATTTTCCAAATACAGAAACGGGAAGCAAGAAAGTAAAGAATTTAATTTAAAAAACGTTAAAAATCAATTGACGAAATTATTTTCATTTAATACGAAATTTTGCGTGAATATTAGTAATGGTAAATGTAACGTCTACAATAATAAAAGATATTGAGGTTATATTAAAAATACCGTTATTTGTATTATCATTTATAAAGTAATGGCCTTATTATTCAATAATAAAATTTACCAATCAAATATTGCATGTTATGTGTTGGTTGAAATGCACGCAGCAACCGGCAAATTATGCAATCGATGAAAATGTGTGTTGATCACGATAAACCAACTTCGCGCGCTGAAAGCTGCACTTTCAATACGAAAAAAACAAATATGTTACAATAAAAAGCTTCAGATATATTGCATTATTTTCAAAAATTAAAATTGCAAAATATTTTTCGTATATAAGTATTATCTTCGATTGCTGACCCACAAAAAGTTGAAACAAAATTGAAAAATAATGACAAGCAGTTCTTTTCATTCAAATAAAAAAAAATGAATAATTTTATTGAACATCGGTAGTGCAGCAAAGTTGAAAGTAAATATTTAAATTTAATTCAACCTCTAATAGCTCACAAATGAATATTTAAATTGTGTCAAGTGAAGTTTAGCAATTTATTTAATAATTACATATGAATTAACTTCAGTTTTATTTACAATTATATCGATAATTATTCGTCGTTTTCTTTTTCCCATAAGCCTACTTAACAGGAAATTCTAAATTATTGACTTCCTCAGGTGCAAGAAAATATAGAAATTCAGTCGAGTACCGATATCATGGAACACCGTTTCGCTACAACCGACAAATTGGGCGTACAACAGAAATCGCGATGATTAAATCTTAATAGACGACGCAGCAAACAGCAAGGCAAGTAAAATAAATTAGTTGAATTATTTTATCGATAAGTATCTGTCTAAGTCAATCAAAGAATATAATAGTAAACACTGGTACCGTGTCTTTTCAATCTAACAAACGTGAACGTAGACAATCGCTAAATAAATACGAAACGTTTAACAAATAAGTAATAGTGGTAAAGTGAAAAACCACAAACAATTAATCTTTCCTGAATAAACATCAGAAGATAAATAGAAAACGTGCTGTCACCGTTTGCGATTGAAAAGACGAAAATTCCGTTAAACTTCATATGGTCAATACAGCCGTTACGTAGATATTGGCTTTAGGCCATTGACTTGTCTTTATCATCAAACGAGTTTTAATCTTCTTGACCACGGAAGACAACATGAAAATGTAATTTAAGTTACTAGTTTTAAGATGAATCTGGTAGGATTAAGTTAATTTTGTTTTGTGATGTAGGTCATGAGGTTTCGAAAAATTTTGGGGATCCTAGTTGCAACAACGCTTCTTACCACAATATATGGACAATGTCCTTGGCAAAGGCAAGTTCCAGAACTGCAATCCTCCTGCTTGTGTTCCTACAATTTAGGACACGAACTTTCAGTGCAATGTGATATAGTTGATTGGCAGAAACTAATTAATACGTTAAATCAGTACGCGTCGGATACCCCAATAGACTTATTATATGTAAATAATTCGACAATTAAAGCTTTGACTGACTCAATTTTTGCTCAATTAAAAGTGCATAATTTACAATTATCGGGATGTAAAATAAAAACAGTGTCGAGTGAAGCGTTGAACGGACAAGAACAATATTTAAAAAATTTAAACCTACAAGACAACGATTTAAGCGAAGTGCCCGTTGAAGGTCTTAGATTGATGAGATCGTTAGTTTTGCTTGATCTATCGCATAATCGTATAAGTGAAGTACCGGATGGTGCCTTCGAAACGTTAACCAAATTAGCGACTTTAAAATTATCTGACAACAATGTGACTTTAAGTGATGGAGCTCTGCGCGGACTAGAGGGATCTTTAAAAAATTTAAATCTCAAAGGAACGAAACAAAAAGAAATACCAATCTCGATACGAGGATTGAAGACGTTAGCGTTTCTAGATTTATCACAAAACAGTATTAGAGAACTGCCAGGACCAGATGGTATTAGAACATTTGATGGGTTAGACTCACTCACAGCATTAAATTTAGAACGAAACCTTATACAAACATTAGAAGATAATTCATTCTTCGGGATACGAAATACTTTAAGTTCCCTCAGTTTGTTAAATAATTTATTACCAGATTTTCCAACTGGCGCGGTCGACTCGTTGGCAGAACTGCGAGTCTTAGATATCGGATTTAATTTATTAACGGAACTACCTAACAACGCATTCAACGGAAATCCATCTTTAACATTGCTAGCATTGGATGGAAATCCATTATCCACAATTCCATATGAAGCATTCGCTCACCTCAACACCAGCTTACGTGGGTTAAGTCTCGGGGGACGATTTTTACATTGCGATTGTCGATTAACATGGATTCTCGATTGGATTGTAAACGGGGATTTACAAGTTACCAGTCGAGAACGAAATCCTCAATTTTGTGGAAGTCCTCCACGGTTTAGAAACAGGAGTTTTTATTCGATTCAAACGGCAGAACTAAATTGTAGTACTGTTTCGCAAGATCCGGTTGGCATTGCAACTGTATTAAACGAAGACCTGGACGATGTTTCTTTATCGGATTATATACCATCGACGAAACCGTCAACATCTTCACCGCAAACAACAACGACGACGACATCAACCACAACCGAAGATCCTACAATACCTACATCATCAAAAAGCTCAACATCGGCCACAAGTTCGAGTACGGCTGCCGATACAACCGTAACAACCAGCATTAAATCCACCAGCATGAGTTCCAGTACCACAACAAAAATTTCGAAAAAGCCATCGAAGCTTACGACGCCGTCGTGGAGACCAAATTCAAACACTCGAGCACCCTTAGTTGTAGGATATCAACCAAAGACTAATAAAGCTGAAGAAACTATGGAAGTCATTGTGAAGAATGCATATCGACAAGATAATTCCGTAATCATTCAATGGGGCTCGGATACGGCAAACATTTTAGGTTTTCGAGTTGTTTATCGTCTCTTTGGCGATAAAACATTCAAACAGGGCCCTCCATTAGAAGCCAGCGAACGAGAATTTAAAATCAAAAATGTACCTGCACAGGTAAGTCATAACAACATTTTCAATATCTACCTGTTACTAATATAATATTGATGTTTTAAGGAATGCATTGTTGTATGTGTGGTTTCGCTGGAAGATACAAATGTTACACCGGATACGGTTCCCTATTCCCAATGTAGGGAAATTCGTACGGTGACATCGGCAACATCAAATATGGATAAAATTACAATTGCAGCAAGTGCAGCAATTTGTGGAACAATTGTGGTAGCGGTTATAATATTCGTTGCAGCATCGCGAAGACGAACTAGAAAAATGCATAATCTTCATCAGCAAAAATTAGACACAAAGCATGGTCTGCCAATTGCCGGTCTTCCGGTCAATTGTTGTGGCGGATTGGGAGGAGCTCCTAGTCCTGGGGGACCGTTATCATCTTTAGCAACGCTAAATGCTTATAATAATACCAAAGTAAGTACTTGTTTCGTTTAAGAATGAAATGATAAAAAGATTTTATTTCAGGATTGGGATCAAATATCGAGTTATAGTGCTCAAAGTAATAGACGACCTGTGATGTACCCAATTGATCAGCCGTCATCGTTACAAGACGATATGCGATCACATTTCAGTTCAAAAGGCAATAAGCCACGTTCGATTGCAGATGGACAATCACAGCACAGTTTTTCAAATCATTCGGGAAGATATTTGACAAATAACGCGTTTCCAACAAACCTCTTGGCAACACGACAAGGTAAAATATTGATAAATTGATATTTTAAGTTAAGATTGATTACAGGTAATTGTTCAATTTTGCAGACTTGAGACAATCACGACAATCTTTAGCTTTGCAATCAGACCGGCTCTCTCGTAGTTCTCATCCTATGTCGCATGCACCAACTCATTCTATATCATCTTCAACGAGACGAAACAGACCTAGATCACGATCCCGTGATCATCATAGACCAAGTAGTCGTTATAGTACGGCAGGATCGACTCACACAATAAATAATTATTGCGACAATTCGGATAATTGGACTGATCACGACATGGACATTTATATGGCCCGAAACCCAACTACAAGAGGGGGCTTAGTTCCTCTATAATAGATGTTTGTAAATTTCTTAAACATAGTTTTATAATAATTTATTTTTCTTGTGCTCTCAACCTTCAAGCTAAAATACTCTAAAGCCTGATTAAAAACAAAATTATAAGAAAAAAAAAACAAATATTATAAGAATATAGCAATAATGTACCATAATTTATATTTGTATGCATGTTGAAAATAAATATTTTTTTTTTAATGCCGAATTGAAATATTTAAAGCATGTCACTTTGAAAACCCATCATGTTTTAGAAATTAACCGAGAAAAGAGATGTGAAGAAAAGAGAGGAATAAATGCAAGGAAAATTATTCAAATTAAAAAACAGAAGTGGAATATAACTTAATTTAAATTATATGCATACATAGTTTTTAAAGAGATTATGCCAAATTTAAAAAGTAATTAAGCACACATTATATTTATGAAACCCTCGTTAAATTTCTCCAACATATTGAATGTAATTGATGCTTAATGAAATTTGGTTTTAAATTGAAATTGCACGACATTAAATAATAATCTTGGCTAATATTCTTAACGTTTAGCAATTCATTATTGGTATCTCTTTTCAGAGCAGTGAATTTATCTTTCTAAAAAAACAATTTTTAAAGCTTTAAATTCTAAGATCCTCTTTACTATCCAAAATTTATAAAAAACCCTGACATCGCCTACCTTAAGGAATATTAAACAAGGCAAAGTGTAAAAACTCGAAAATATCCGAAATAAACATTTTAGAGTAATCAGGTGTTATTAGAGTGGACTGTAAAAATAATATTACAAAAGAACTTTTTAGTTACTTCAAGTTGACATTTAAACAATTTACTATTATTTTACATTTTTTATTATCTTCGATCTGATTTTCGTTCTGCTTTTTATAAAATATCTACTAGTTTTTTTTTATTAATTTTAACCCGATTATGTCCAATTACACCATCAATATAATGTAATTTAATAAAAATTATATTATGTTTAGTTATCCGAAATAAAAAACGATTGAAACACGAAGGTATACTTTTTACAAAATGTTAGATTTTAGCATTTTCTTTAACTTTTCTTTGTGAAACTAAAGCAATGTTTGCAACCTTTCCTTAAAAGTTCAGGCTCTGGGATAGTTTGATGGGTTTTTCAGAACATTAAATTCAGGACAAAATTTAATCTCCTTTCAAACTTGAATAATTTTTGCGCATATTTTTACCTAAGCTTTTATTAATACATTACTAAAACTTGCAATAAAGAAGACGGCAAACATAAAATTCACGATTTAGATTCAAAATTATTAGGATAGTGGACACACTGAAATTAATCCTCCAAATGCATTATATTGTGGTGTAATTTAAGGGATGTATATCCCTGGATTTAGTAAAATTTATAACAACGGTACAACTTGCAAAAAAGTGCACGTTCAATGTTGGTAGAAAACACACGGAACAGCATAAATTACCATTTAAAATGGAATAAGAGGTTTTATTGTTAAATGAAATATTATTTATATAAAAAAAGCACAGAATAGAAAATTGAAGCTTCTGGAAATTTTTAAATTATATCGCGGCTCGAAAGATTTTTGTGATAAACTCGGCAATTTATATTATTGCAACCGTGTGGCGTCATCTGCCGACAAAATTGAGTAACTAAGAGGATTGCTTTTTATTATTCATAATTCAATCTTTCGTAAATGCTCCATGCAAAACATGTAATATAGCAGTTTTCTAAATTTTTCTGAGAAATTATAGAATTTTTCGTGTGCGGGCGTACTTGATGTCTCCAATACAGAAAAGATTCAAAAAAATAATAAGTTGGTAGGTACATAGAAGAAGAAGACTTCAGACGTAGGTAATTTAGTTGATAATAATCTGCATAATATGGTGAATATATAAAAAGTTATCTTATACAATATGCCATCATCACATCCATAAATTTTAAATTCAGGTTACATTATGTTTTCTTACTTATCATGTGAAAAGTTCTATGATTCAACAAAAGAAAAAAACATAATAATTATGTAGTAAAAAAAATTCACACATGCAGTTTACCAAAAAATTTCCTGTTTTAAATTTGATAGCATTCGTCAGCTAATGTCATGCAATGTAAATGCAAATTTATAAGCTATTTGAACAAAATAAGGTTGAATTTAAAAGCCTTTATTCCATTTAAATTTTTGCTTTAAACTAGTTAAATCTTCATATTAATTACATATTATATTGAGTAAGTATTAATCAATTTATAAGAGTAAATCCCTTCTCTTTCAATATTCACTGATGGTGAGAATGATTGGCTTCGGTTAGTGAGAAGCTAAATAATTGTCTAATTAAAATTACAATTGACGCTTTCTGGCTGGCAAAGTAAGAGTTTATACGTATGTAGCAAAACATTAATCCATGATTCTAATTCTAATTATTAAATAATTGAAATAATTTAGTGTGAAACGAAATTTTTGAATTCTTTTTGAACTAAAGTGATTAAAATCTCACTGAATATTAGTTATTGCCCTATATAAAGTTTGATCTTCCACTCCATGTAATTGCTTTAATCAAAGAATTATTAATATTATCAAAAAACTTTAAAAATAAGATCTCACCAGAGCACTAACAATGTTAGCAAACTATTATGCTTCTAAAGTCTACATATGACAACAAAAAGCGTCAATACGCAAAGCAATTTGGACAATGCAAAGCATTTGCGATGGAACTCTAGACTCATCACTATTGGTAGGAATGAGAGTGAACAACCCTAGTTCTATTTCACTAGTCCAGTTGACCTGTATTGATCGACTGAATAAGTTGCAAAACTTGATTAAACAATGAACAATAATAAGCAAATAAGATCGGAACCATCATATTCTTTGTGCCTCACAATATCTTGGCTTCTAATCTCTACAAGACCTCAACACAGATGTCACCACTGGTGTTATCGGGTTTTTATACATTATTAGAGGTATTTCTCAATTGTGTTGTATTCTTGTACCTTAACATATTTTCATCAGCATAATCAGCACAATTAACTATTTTTAATTTCGCCAGTCGTTTTATTTGTCATTTCCTCATTGACTTCTTCAAAACTCTTATCTAAATACATCAAAATTCAGTAACATGCGATTCAGTTTATTTTTCTTCCAAAAGTTATTTTTATTTTTAAAATAGTATTGTTAACTTCATGTGGTCTTCAAAAATTAGTGTTCGTCCATTCACTAAGAATACATTTTACATTATAATTCAGTTCTTTCATTGCCTCGTAGTTGGTTCTAACATTTTCAACTGAAAATAGATTTGAATAATTTTCATATTACATACACTTGGATACACTTGCAAACTCTACAGTAGATAAATTATCATTAACTTGAATGCACATCTTAGCAGCAAGATTTAATTAGAGAACGTTCAAAATATGAAAATAATTAATTGATTCATGTACCTCATCTGCCCTATTTCATCTTTGAGCTTGTCACTGGTATATTGGCAGTAGCTTATTAATTTCATCAGTCGAAAGGTTATCATTTGAAATGATTAACACCCGTATTCACTGATAAAGCCTTACTGGTACTTAATACTCAGCTTTTTAAATCGACCCTTATCAACCGAGTAAATTAAGTTGCAAGAAAAACAAATGCAATGCGAAAAGTCTTACATAGAACTTAATACTTCTCTATAAAGTATCCTAGAGTGTACTTTATAATCAGAATTTTTTTAAAGCTATTAAGAGCCGAAATATTCACCTCTCGTTAATCTTATCAGTAATTAAAGTTACCTATAAACCTACCACGTGATATTGATTCATCAAATAGCAGACGTCCATTGTAAGTTTATAGATAACTTTAGTTACTTAAAAGATTAACAAGAGGTGAATAAATCGGCTCTTAGTTTTCAGTTAATTGCTTATCAGGTCTTTACTTTACGAATTCCTGTATATGCGGAATCCTTTGGACAATTTTAATTCAAAACTTATACGGAATAAAATATTTTCATTTGTTTTTATACAGAATTAGTCAACACTTTATCTACTTTATTTTCCATATTATAATCCACCACCTTGTGATTTGGTACCTTTCTTCACAAATTTTCCCCTGTAGAGCCTGCTCTAGAAAACATAAGGTTTTTTTTTCTTATGCTGAACTAACAAGTTTAAACAAATAATCGTATTTTCTAGTTATTTCCATCCAGGTCTAGTTTTTAGTTATAATTCTCTTTTATCATTTATGTTAAAAATTAACCTTCCGAACTAATATATCTAAATTTTACTCGAAAGCTAACACCAGTTTCGGAAAGAAACTCTAAAAAACATGTATTCATGTTTTTAAAATAATCGATAAAACCACAAGAGCATCAAAAAATATTCAAAATACTTTTACCGACTGGGAAGTCGTATTACAAGCAATTACGAAATAAACAGTATTACGAAAAATTAATATTGTTTAAAATTACGAAATTAAAAACTCGAAACTATAAAGTTCCATCAAATACTTACCCAACAATTTGAATACTGTTTTCCCATCGAAACTTCATTTCCGCTACAAATTCATGCCAAATATAAGAGATTCCTCTAACATCGCCAAGGGTAAATAAAGCTTGACCTATAACAATAGCAAGTCTGGATAGTAGAGAATCCAATTTGCAAGTCTTAAATCCCTTCGAGTGATTATCCAACCCATACAAAGTTTCCTAAAATACTAGTAAATAAAATTGAATGTAAAAAACATTACTTTTCACTTACACCTGATTTTTGTCCATCCTTCTTTTCATTTCTGTCATACAAAAAAGTGGAACTTGCATCAGCATCGGGAAATAGAAAATATAAAATGGAAACAAGGACTTTTTTCGAAAAAGGTGCACTACCCCTTTTAATTTTACTTAATGAATTTCGAGTGGCTCTTTTAAAAACTGTTGAAATTGTTGGTATCTTTGGTTCAGTTAGTTTTTGGAATGGCTTATCGTCATCTTCGTCTGAAGAACTTATAAATTCGTCCACTATTTCAGATATCCTAGAATGATTATTATAAACGTTTAAAGCTCTACTGATGCAATCTGATAGAAAAGTGAAAGGATCATCTGCAAATTTTACAAGAATACTCCAACAGTTTGCATTTACAGGATCAAAGTGATCTGAATTAAAGTTTGTATATTTGTGTGAATTTGCTTTAAAAATTATACTTTCAACAGGATCGTTGGCGACTCCAAACGGAAGTGACAATAGTAAGTTAACATCGACAGCCTCCTTACTATTAATGTCAAATAATTCATTCTTCCAAGAGTAACTTCCAAAATCAAGTAGTTGATATGTATTTTGCATATATCCATGAACCAAGTCCGGTGATTTAGACGCAATAATTTTATCTTGAAAAACCTTGTGTAATTCCTTAAAGTTTCTTAAATGATGATGAGTGGTACGTAAATGGGCTACTTCAAAATTTGTATGAATACTATCATTCTCATATATTCCTAAATACGATCTCTGCCATTTTTCCAGAATTTGTAGAAAGAAAGGTACCAAACAGTCGACATCCCGCACGGCAATTTGAATCGAGCTTAATATCTGTTTGATATTATTGTCTGCTATTACAGAACCCCCATCGATAGGACTTAAAACAATAAATTCATCAAAGCCAAACCAGTCGTATATAATTGAATGATTGCTGTTGTATTTCGGATCATACATACTGAATATGTGGTTTTCCACAATGGATAATTTATTAACATTACCTTCATCGTTGGCAGTTTCAGAGCAACTTTCTCTATTTCTATAATAACTTAATATGTATTCCTCTTCATCGTATTGTACTTTTTCTTCTTTAATATCCCACACACCTACTTGACGAATACCATTTCTTCCTTTGTCCGATGACAAAGTTTCCTTATGCCATAAAACAATAACTTCTGCCAATCGAGCAATAAAGAGCTCCCATTCGGATGCTGTTGTAAAATCTTCTTGAAAAAATTCCGCTTCTTCTAATTCTATGTTCATTTTATTATTAAAATTAACACAATAACACTTATAAACAGATGTTTTTGACGTTTATACAAGCAAGGTTATATTTTAGCCTGGCTGCAAACCATTTCTATGTTATTAAATACATTTAAGCAGTGGCGTAACTTCGTGGGAAGAGTTTTCACTGATTATTGTTAAAATAAATCAAAATAGTCACAGTGAATTGTAAATTTTTATGTATTTTTATCCTAGCATGGATAATTTTGATATTAATGATAGTATTTTGTAAGTTTGTATGGAACAAGACTGGGCACTATGGACTTAAAATCAAAGTACTTCAGACAAAGGCAAAGTATTTTATTTTTATAGAGATTCAGGGCGAAGCCGGGTATCCAGCTAGTAATATAATATAATAAAACATGTTTTCGTTTTATATTTAATATTAAGAGAAATTTCAAATTTTTATAATTTAAAAAATTTCCACGTTATATTAATATTATGTAGTCTACCACCTCCATAAATCTTGCAATGATATGGTACATGTTTTTTTTGCTTACAATACAATGTGAGGTTAATTCTAAATCAATTTCGATTATTGTTTTATTAGGAAGCATGAAATTTTATATTTTCAAAGCTTCGAAGTCTTTGAATAACATATTGAAAGAATGCAAGAATAAGAAATGACATGGTGAGAGGAACTGCTCCAGCTCGCAAAAACTCAAAAAACCTGCAATTAAATGTATAATAATTCGCTAGAAAAGGCAATAAAAGACAAGTATTGCAATTCTTGAAAATTTAATTCGACTTACGTATATTCGACATCAGAGACGAAAAAAGGAGTTGGAGTTGGAATAGAACCTGACTTCATTATTTTTATAGACTTTATTGGCCGATCTCCAGAACTTGTTTTTATTTCTTCAATTTTGTGAACTATATCTTGTCCTTTGACAACCTACAGAAAGCAAAATTGAAATCAAAAAGTCTAACAACAGCTCAAGAAAGTACCTTTCCAAATACTACATGAATTCCATCCAACCATGGAGTCGGCATTGTGGTTATAAAAAATTGACAGCCATTGGTATCTGGACCTTTAAATACAATGCAGGGTTAATATTAAAAATTAAAATTGACTCTCTGTATGTTATATTTATAGCCTACCCGCGTTCGCCATGCTAACATATCCTACACTTTGGTGCTTCGCAATAAAATTTTCATCCTTGAAGTTTTTTCCATAAATACTTATCGATCCTGATCCGTTATTATTGATGATGTCTCCACCTTAAACTTAAATTGAACAATTCGATTCACATTTTTTAATTTTTATACCTTGAATCATAAATCTTTTCACAACTCGATGAAATTTTGAGCCAGAATATGTCTTGCCGTCTATACCATCAGTAGCAATCGTGTAAAAATTTGATGTAGTTTTAGGTGCAATTTCTACAAAAAGACCTATTACAATTGTTCCAACATATTTTCCTTTAATCGCTATGTCCAAATATACCTGATCGGTGACTTTATATTGGTCATTTGCCTAATAATGTACCTTTTTATACTTCTAAAAATGTATAATATTATCACTTACCATTGAGGAAGTAAGTAACGAAAGCAACAGTACGACGTGCAACATCTTGTGAAACTAACTTTTTAGGTTTCTTTACTAATGGATGTGGTTATCATTGTATTGTGAAAGTTAATTGAATTACCTGCTATTATAGTTTCTACTGTATTGATAACGCATGCGTTTCACTTAATCGTTCTTGGGTTTGTTTTTCAATATGAAAAGGGAATTCTTATATTTTTACTTCAATTTGGTCCTCAGTCAATTTTTTTATTAGTAGTTTCCCAACAAAATTTTTTGCCGCACTTTTTAAAGAACGAACATGAAATTTGCTACTATTTGAGATCAAAAAAGTTTTCTAGCTCCAGTAGTTTCCGAATTACAGCTCTTCATAAATCAGCAAAATTTCTCAACATTGGTAAATTTCAGAATTCAGTAACTCTACGATTACTTTACTTTCAAAGTTATTTTTACAGCAGCAGTTGTAATTTAGAAAGTGCGGGCTGGAATTCTCAAATTTCCCAAGTTTGGGAAATTTTGCTGATTTTTGATGAGGTTGTAACTCGAAATCTACTGGAACTAAAAAACTCGTTTTGGTCTGAAATAGTAGAAAATACTTTGAAAAGATATGGAGTAAATTTTCTGTCAGACACTTACTTTGACCGCCATTTCGCAAAAAGTGGAAAAAGTTAGAACATTTTTCTGTTTTTTGAAAATATTTTATGGAAAGCCACTGGAAATTAATCCGAGAATTTTCTCTATTTTGACTGGAGTAATTTGAGTTTGTCGACTATTTTTCTTTTAATCTTTGTATAATGACTAACATTTACGGAATTTTAAACTCAAGCGGTCACCGATAGATTCATGTGCATTCGCGAGTTTCACTTCTACAGCATACCATCAAACTACAGGGTGTACATTTCAAAATTCAAAACAATCCATCTTAAATTTCTCGTAAACTTTAGAAAATATCTAAAAAGTATACAGGAAGCTTTCATGTTTCATCTCTTCTACCCCTTCTTCCCCTACACTAAAAACTTAAATGGCACTATGTCTTCTGTGACATTTGAAATTTTCCAGTGTTTTTCCAGCTATGCTTTGTAATGTAAAATTACGAACAATAAAATGTTTAATTATTTAACATTAATCATCATTTAGCATTAACGACATTAAAACCATTAACAAATTAATAGTTTTCTCCGCTGGATTAAAAACAAAACGTATCAAAGCGAAAAGAAATGACTAGGAAAACAAAATAGAGTAATATTTAGACACTCTTCTTCGACACAGTGGCAGCGCCAGCATTTTTGAAATGGGTGGGCAAAAATTGGGCCCAATATATTTAGGGCGGGCACACAAATTTTATAAATAAACTCTATAAATTACATTATAGAAATAAGCACCTAGAAAAGGTTTTCAGTGTACTACATAAACCTTTTTTTTAATTTCGTATAAATTTCGGGTGGGCACTTGGTGGGGCACTTCAAACAACAGCGTGCTCACCCTGGCACCCCCCTGGCGCCGTCGCCGCTTCGACAGTCCAAATTTCACCATCATCAATAGTAAATTCTATTTTAAATTTTCTATAGCTAATTTAGTAACTCCTTTTATAGACCAAATTAAAATGATTTTCCTAAACCAATTTATCCCCCATTAATATTATTACAAGCATAAAATTTCGAAAAAAATTTCAAAAATTAATATATCCGAAAGTAATAATAAATTGAAATTAAATTTTAAAAATAACTGAGCATTTTTGAAAAAATCGAGTTTCAATTTTTTCAGAAAAATTGCAGTATTTTTAGTGTTTTTGGAATTATTCTGGAGTATTATATTTTTAAAAATCAAGTAGGTACGATGCTCCACGTAAAAAAATCGATCAAAAGGCTACAAAATTTAAGGAATCGGAATCTTAAAATACTGCTATCGGGCGACAAGACTATTTTTAAAGTGAAAAAAATATATACGGGTCTCTTCTTGAGTATAAGCAACAAAAATTTTTACAAAAACAAATTCTGGAACATGAGCTCCGCCAGCCTGGATGACTTGATACGGCAATCTTAAAGTAGCTTTGCAACAGTCAACTGACGCGCATGAATGGATAAACGAGAAGTCGAAAACTACTCTGGTTTGATCTCCACCACCCTCCCCCCCCTATAGGCATTTTTTAAATACCACACTCTTGATGAACTTTCTCTTTTTACAGGAACTTTTTTTTCAGCTCAAGGGCCAATGATCCAAGTTTTAATAAATTATAATATTTTCTTAAATTTACTTAGATATTAATCTTGCTATTACTTTCTTGAAAACGTTTAATTTTCATTCGTGTGCTTGTTTGGGTTTTTAAGCTTTATTATGTGATTATGTAAAATTGAAACCAAAGAAAAATTTTGAGTTTCGCTCCAATATGAATTTTTAGTGAGTATGTGGGTAATTTTTAAAGGTCATAATGGACAATTTGGAAAAGAAAATTACGGGGTTCTTGCATCTTCCTTCAAGTTTTGGCGAATCTCGATTTAAGATATAAAAGTTCCATATTATTGCAAATTTAAGTGTTTTTTAATAGTAAATTGTTTATTTCGGATATTCTTATATAAATTTCATCGTTTGTATATAAATTTGGATTTTGAGAACTGAGTCTGCAACAGTGGCAGAATATTGTTTTAAAAATAAGAAAACCTACAGTGAAAAAATACAATCAGCTTTAGCACTTTTATGAGTTTTATATTGTATGCAATTAAAATTTAAAATTAAAGTTAACCGGGCAAAAATTTAAAAGATTTGAATTGTTTTGAAAAATCGTCCCGTTGGTAAAATTTAAGGAGAAAATACATGTGAATAAATTCAACTGCATTTAGTTTAGAACAGAAAGATTTCCATACGTTTGGAAAAAATCTCCAACTTGAAAACCTATCGTAGGAATGTATCCTGAACAAGGATTTGATCATAAAACCATTTCAAGCGAATTAAGTTCTGATTCATTGAAAAATTGTTTGTCTCATCAACATCATGTGCACCAATACAAATAGCATATAATAATATGGTCAATTTAATCCCTTATATTCTGAGCAGCCTTTTTTCATATTTTTTGTTTGAATTTTTTCCTTAGTTTATTGTAGGGTAGACCGGAGTCGGTTAATATCAAATACGTTCAGTTCAAATTGTTGTTATAAACGATGATTTTTCGGAAAATGATTCAACCGACCCCGGTCTACCTACTGTTGTCTCTAGGAAAACATGTAAAGAACAACGAAAATCTGTTTCTGCAGTTTTATTTATTGATAATCAGAAAAATTAATCATCGTTCGTATTAATAAAAATTTAATTTTTAAATGTGGAAAGATACATTTTCGGCACATGTTTTAAATATTGTACCGTAAGATCGCTATGTTGTTTGCGTTGGAAAATAATAACCAGCAAAATACTTTGAGAGAAATAGAATAACCATAATATATCTAAATTTTCAATATGTAGGTGCCCATTATTTTCGATTATTTTCTAATAATAAAATATATAAGTTTTTAACAGTGATTAAAAAGGAAATATGAAATTTTCTTATCAGATTTTCTTCAGACGCGGAAAAAAATCATTTTCGATTACTTTTTTATTTTTATTTTGGTGAAAAGCATTGGGGATTCTAAAAACTCCTAAAATATTCTAAAAAGCAGGCCTAGCGGTATTATGTAAAAATAAAATATTAAAAAAGCAACAATTTTTTTATGAACTAGTTTCTTTTATTAGATTTGCGAATTTTTGTAAACAAAATATGATCACGTACTATGCGTATGCTTCAAAATCATTTTGCTTTTTGTTTTATTTTTCAATAATATAATATTTTTAGCTTGGTCAGATAATTGTAATTTTGCTAAGTATATCATTTCATTACACTAACTGATGGCGTGGGGCGTCTCGTCGTTGTCGTGTTATAAAAGTATATTTTCAAAATGCTGGCTACGTGTCATTTGTAATGTTAAAACAAGGCGCCAAGAAATAGTTTGCTGCGTGGGAATTATAGCAGTGGTAATCAAAACGAAGAAATGCTAATGTTTCTTGAAAGTTAGTATTAAAGTGAACTCGGGCGACTTTAGTCGAATGCTAATGCAAATCAAGTTTTTGAAAATTATTTGTGATAAATAATTATTTTGTGTAACGAAGTACTACTTGCGTATTACAAATTAGGTAAAATTGAAAAATTTTTGTATAGTCCAACTTTCAAGTTAGACCCGTAGTCAGGAATCAGAAATATATAGGCTAAATAAATAATTTTTTTAGATCGGAATGTCATTTAAATTTTTTTTTTTTTTCATATAAAATATTTCTGTATTCTGACCATATTTCTAGATGGGACTGATGGCGATAATTTGGTTTTGTTTTTTAATATTTATAATATGGTTCTTGCTAGCGATGGGTGGTGGATTCATATCATTTGTTTTGTAACATCAAAAATGTTCAAAAAAATTTTAAGTTGTCGAAATTATCGTGGGCTAGTGAGGTACAAAAATTTATAAAACGATCAAATGTTTATATTTTGGTTAGAGAAAAAAGCGACTACAAATTATTTATGACAGTATTTTGAGCCAACGTTTTACATTTTGTAAATTATTGAAGAGCCACAAAAAGTCGATTTGCTCCGAATAAAACAATTTTTCTGAAGACTTAAGAAATAATTACTTCTAAATTAATTAGAATTACCTTTATTTTAGTTCCTTCTTCTTCGACTTCGACATTTGATTGACTTCGAGTAAACTTTTTTTTATTCCTTTCGGAAAAACCTATTTATACATCTGAAATAGAAATTTTAAATTGTCCAAATTAAAATTTCGGTTTTTACACTGGATATCATATTATTATTATTATAAAATATAGCTAGCAATAAAAAGTAATCCACATTTTCATAAATATTTATTTTCATACTTAAAATGACTTAACTGGCATGTACATTCTTTTTTTTTATAAATACAGATATAATTCAATAGTACCAATACCAGTTAAAAATATTTGTACATTGATCCTGAAATAAAAACAATTTTAAATACATTTACACTGTCGTTTTATAAATCTCATAACAGACCTACCTACCAATTGAGATACGTATTGTTGTTATCTGTCAAGGTTAAAAATATTTTACTAATTTATACAGATTTCGCATTATTTTCGATTGATTTTTAAGTACTGATACGATCGGTTTAATTAAATGGTCAAAATGATGATGCCTAAGGCTCGCTCAAGATTTTTGTACTTAGAGGGAAGGATACTTGGACACGTGATGATAATAGCAATTTTCAAATTTTTGTATACAGTCTCGTATAGGATTATGTACATGTAACTATAGTTTATACTATTTTATGTATGCAATAGGCAGCAAATAATGCAATAACATGATGAACAACACCTAACAGATCCAACATACGATACAATTATTGGCAAATGCATCTAAAAGATATATTTACAGTGTAAAGCTAAATACTGGCATTGCCATTGTCCCTCGGACACATACGCACATATTATTAACACAGCAAACGATATACGAAATTATAATATACAATTAACTATATTACAAGAACTATTAATAAACACAGCAGTATCAGAGGCCGGTTTTGCCGCTCCAACAAACAGCTGTTGTATCACAGTATGCATTGCCCCGACCCATTCGTAGACTAGTTTGAAAATTTAGGAACATAGCCTTTCGCCCACTCATGCAGCTAGTCCTTCGCGACTAGGCGGTATTAATTCTTCATGGGCTGATTCACTTGTCGACTTACGATCAAAATGCAAATCCCACAGTCGTTCTGAATCCCTATTAGGAGAACTACTTCGTTCGGGAGAGTTTACATTTGAGCGCATTTGTTCGGATGGAGGATAACTAAATCCTAGAAATCCGCTATACTTTCCAGCTCCCACTAAACCATTGTGTGAGTTTTGAATGACCGATATCTCGTTCATCTGTTGACAATTATTGACGTTGCAGTTTATTGATGGAAAGTTGCATTTTGTTTCATGAAACTTGAGACCTAACGGGCTGTCGTTCAACGGATCTAGGTAACGTAGCATCGTTACCTATAAATAAGTATACAAAGTGTCACATTAAAACAATAAAAGTAAAACAAATTCGACTTTGAACAACATCTCCTCGTTAGAGAATAAAGTGCAAAATCCTGTACATATCCGGCAGGTCTCAAGTTCAAATGAAATTGATAGTAATAATAATATTATTATATTTTTTAAGTATCGTTTGCTTTCGTTTACCTTTTGCTGCATGCCGTTAAGGAACGGAGCTGGGAGATATGGGTAAAAAAGATCTGGCCTTCGTTGCAGAAATTCGGAATCCTTGGGAGTCATCGGAATGGGTGGTAGGTCTAAGGACATGCGACGGCCTCTGCGCGAGGCTCCATTGCTCCACATATGCGTACCCATATGAACCTACAAAAATTTTGATATTTACATTTTTACACAAATATCAAATATAATATTAGCTGCGTTAGTAAAGCGCAAGCCTGTCATACCTTTAAGTTACCCTTTGTAGTGAAGGCCTTCTGACAAACGGTACATCGGAATGGTTTGTCACCCGTATGTGTTCGCATGTGTATCTGCAAGGCCGAGCTTGATGAGAAGTTCTTATTACACACGTGGCACAAGTGTTTACTGCCCTGCAAGCCTGCAAACACACACACAAAACACACGTGAGCCCCGCTACCAGCATAGTTAGTGCAAGCAATGAAATTGTTAATGACTTTTGCATAATATGAAATTCAATTGAAATAAAACTTACTCGGAGGACGTTTGGGTAAGGGCATCTCTATTTCGGTTGGCGCTCTTTTAGGCAGTGACTCACTTGGTGGCGGAGGTTCTGGTACTTGCACGGGAAGCGGAATCGGTTCTCTCGGCTTCTCGGGTTCCGGCGGCGGTGGTTGAATTTCGACAGGTTGCGGTACTGGAGGTTCTTCGAGTTTGATTGGAGGCTTTTCGAACATGTGTTGAGGCATATCACGAATTTTATGCGTTAACATATGCTGCTTCATATTTCCCTAAAATGGGAAAAACGAAATTGGAAAAAAATTACATTTCGACAGAACATTAAAAAGCCATTTCATAAAAAAATAAAACATAGTACTACATAGGTATAGAAATTAAATTCTTAATTTAAAATAGACTACTTAGACATTCGACATAACTTAACATTTTGGCGTTACGCCAGCTGCTAATTTGAGTTGAGATAAGTCATGTCTAAAGCACAATTGTGTCTTAAAATATCTGTTACTTGAATTTAGTCGCACAATTAAAACGTAAGTATGTATATATACGAAATAACTCACCTTTGTCGAAAATCCTCGATCGCAGACGTTGCACTTGAAAGGTCGTTCCTTTGTGTGACTTCGATAATGAATTTCGAGAGCTGAATGGCAAGCAAAGGTTTTGAAGCAAATATTGCACGTGGTATTTCCACGACCTGCGTGAAATACTATATTGATTGAAAACTGCTTTGACAATATTTTTTTTAATATTTAATGTATGAACATTAAAAAAAAGCACATTCAAACAGAAAAGTATATACTTAATTATTATGAATTGGTAAACTCGTACCTGCAGGAGACATCAACCCAAGAGGATTGAAAGGAGTCGACGTCAGCACCGTTGTCGTCAGTGAAGATAGCGCAGAAGACATTAGTGGAGTAGTCGCTTGTGAAGGAGGTAGAAGACCGAAGTTAGTAAATAGTGACGAAGGAATGATGTTTTGACTTGAAGTTGGCAAAAGTGGTTGCGATGAACGTGTGAGGTCCAACGCTCCTAATGAATTTGTTTCCGAAGGCGTGGGACTGCCGGGTTGCTGAGATGACGGTGGTCGCGGTATCTAAATAACGTAAACGTATTACCATTTAATAAATAATATAATATGGTTTTAATAATATAATTTATTATTAAAATTTTACAAACCTGGACGGGTGTAGATCTGTGAATTGGAGATGAACGAATATCTGAACTGCCCGGACTAGTCATTCCAGATTGTGCAGGTGATTTATCGCCATTCATCATGGGAGGTGACGAATTTATCATTCTGGAACACAGGTCTTCTGCCGAATAACTAATTCCCGAAGATGTCGAATACTGCGGCGTAGTGGTGGTGGGAATATGATTTTCAGACATACCTGGCGACGTTGGAAAATTGTTATGCTCAGATGTACTCATGTCGTCATCGTCGATGTCGTCTTCATCCATATAATCGTTTTCCGATTTCATATCTGAATCGCCAAATTTCATATTAAAAGGAAACTGACCAGACCCTAGTGGAGATAAACCAGGAAGTGAAATGTTGTGATTAAGGAATGGATTCATGGAATTATGAAGCGACGGAAATCCTCCCGGAGAAGGCAATTCTTTAACTTCGGCAGCTTGAATTTGTTCTGGAGTGAGATCAGTAGGTTCGCCCGTATGCAATCTTATGTGCTGTTGTAACACAAGTGCATTTGTAAATTTCTTATGACACACCGGACACTGGTGTAGAACTCTCATTGGTGGTTTAGCTCGATGAACTCCCATGTGAGTTTTTAAATTACCTTTCGTCGTAAAAGCCCGACTACAAATTTTACACTTAAAGGGTCGTTCGCCGGTATGAGTTCGATAATGCATTTGCAGTGCACTTTTACACGATAAAACTCGATGACATATTACGCACTGATTTGGATCGGTTAATTTGTTTTCAATGTTATCCACTAACTGTTGGAGTTTTGCCGTTTCGGAAGTTTTGGTAATTTCAATTAAGCTCTCCCACGAATTATCGTTACTACCTGGTCTAGGTAACAAATGTGTATAAATTGTTGGATCTTTCGCGGGATCTATGTGCGGAAAGGAACCTAAACTCCCCGAAGATGTACTGCTGGGTGGCGAATTTGTTTGACCAAAAGGAAAATTTGCGGGTAGTCTTTGTGCCGTGGATATACTAAGAGGAATCGTAATTGAGCTATTTTTGTTTGATAAGTTTTCCGGTTCATCTTGTATACTATCACTATGATTAATCGGAGATCTGGGTTCTAATAAGTCTTCGTTACTGTATTTACTATCCGTACTACATTCGTCGAACGGCGGAGGCGATGGAAATCTTTCCGATTCGTGTTCGGGTTCGTCGATATCCATTTCTTGTTTTGGTGTTATTCTAGGAACAATAAGTTCTGTTCTAGGTTCGTCTAAATCTTGTTTTTCGTTTTCCGTTTCCGATTTAGTATCGGTTTCTTGAGGAACTGGAGATCTACTATTTGGTTTACTTAAATTTTCCGGCAAATCTTGCTCTTCTGGTTTCATAAAAATAGGATGCGGATGAAATATTCTTAAAGCAGCTTCTTGCGGTCTAATGGGCGTAGGCTGTAACCTATTGTTTATTAAATCTTGCGGTGGTCCTGGAGGTCTGTACATTGGAATTGATGAAGATGGGAATGGTGAACTTCCTGGAAAACCGTGAGAAGGATGATGCGGAGGCCCGCCTGGCGATAATGCAGATTGTTGACCTAATTGTGCTAATAGTGGAGGATGGTACTTATCTAAATGTTCCGGAACGGGATTAGGATTCATTTTGATATGCGGAAATTTGGCAGAATGTCTTTGAAAGTGAACTTTTAAATTACCCTTGGTTGTAAATCTGCTGCCACAAACATTACACTTATATGGACGTTCACCGGTATGAGATCGGATATGTATTTGTAGTGCAGAGTCTGATCCAAACACTTTTCCACAATATCTACACCTATGCTTAAAAAACGGTTCGTTCCTTCCCTTGTCGTAGGATAAAGAATCTTTTCTTCTAAACGCTAGTTCGTCGGCTAAATTATTAGCCAACAATCCTTGACTGGCATTATCTAATACTTCTTGTGCACGTTTTTGTAACATTTCCAAAGTATTCGGTTCCTCCTCGGTCGGGGGTTCGTTATTGTGAGTTATTATGGTGGATGCTAACGAAGCCGATATTGAACATAGAGGTGGCTGAATGGAAAGACATGTCGACAACGGAATCGGTATTTCTGTGCACGTATCGGTCGTAGTAAGAGGTTGTGTCGGTTCAAGAGGTTGACTAATTGGTGGCGGTAATGATGCTGGCATCGGCATGGGTTCTTTCGAAACCGGGGAACATTCGCGTTTGATTTGAGTTGGAGGCAAAATTGGAGTTATTATTGGCGAATCGCTTTTGTTGTGCGTTTCCATAATTGGTGGTGGCGAGGGAGACGAATGTACTGATGAATCGTCGGCTAATTCCATTTTAGGCGAAGGCGATGAAGATGTTTTTGGATTCACTCTATTTAAAGAAAGTTGCTGTTGCAATTGATTAATTAATTGCAATTGAAATACTTGCTGATGCTGAAGCGTAAATAATGTCGATTGTAACATTGCTAATTCTTGTATTGCCGCTTCGTTTCCTGGATTGTTGGCCATCGCTGTAGCTGCAAACTGTGCTACGGCCACTTTAGTATTTTGTAGTGCCTCTAGGGTAACGTGACCTGTTGAAGCGGGAAATTGAAAACTTAAACTGGAATTTTCATTGTCTTCAGGCGAACTTTCTTCGAGGCTGTTATTGTTTGCTGCATCTTGACGATGTTTTCTGACTTGTTCCAGTTGCTTTCCGCCAGATTCTGCATCTTCTTCGTTTTCCGAAACCGCCACGTCGTCTGGCTCGGAAGGTGCAGGTTCTTCTTGATTTATTTTACAACAAATGGATTTATGTTGGATGTATTCGTGAAAAATTGTAAATTGTTCTTGACAGCGTGAACATACGAGCACACCAACTTCTGTTAATTCTTCCCCTCCGGCGACGACAGTACTCCCTTCTTCGGACGATAAAGATGTTCGTTCTGAAATGAAAGAGATGTGTAAGTCATAGATAGACGTAAAAATATCAAAGTCGTCGAGAATAATTAAAGGACAAAATCGATAAGTCTCGGTTTACAATTTGGATCAATATGAAAGCATTTAAGTTTACCCGATGTTTGTAAGTACATTGGCCTTATTTACAGACTCGAACAAAAGATGTTTTAATCAACAACAACTTGAACTACACTACACGTTTTACTTAATATAACAAATTGCGGAAACGATTATGTTGTATAGGTAGGTATATACGAAACTGTTAAGTAGCTCTCGAGGTGTTTTTCTGCCGATGATGCAGGAACTTGTGCGCAACATTACCGAGGCGCAGGATATATAACATAAACGAGTTATTATATATATAAGATATGAAGTGGGGAGTTATTGATATCAAGGGGGAGAAGGAGAAGCGCCAGTGATGACAAAGTACCGCAGCAGAACCAGCCACAGCCGCGATTATGACAACAGGGCGGTGCTATACTTTCATAAATAAAACGCACTTGTTGCTTACTCATAATCCCCGCCTATAGTACCGCCCATATTCCATATCCATAATGTTGAGATATTAAATTTATGTTGGTATTAAAGTACGTTCAATACTCGAAGCAAATCGAAAATGAATCCATTATCATTTACGATTCATTATCTTTACCCACCACTTTGCTAATAAATAGAGGTATTGGAGAGTGAAGCAATAGGCAGGGGAACCGGAATCGCATCGATAAAATGTTAAATAATTTATTGTCGTATTAGAAAATTCCGATGAATAAAACAAACTATGGTTTTCAATATACTTAAAATTTTAGAAATTCAATTTTGACTTGGAAGTTTTAACTTAGATTACATGTAAGGACGTAGAAGAGCTTTACGAGTGTTATAAGAATATAGGAAACTCTGGAATAGATAGTCCTTATGTATTTCACATTTCTTAAATCCCTACGGTATTTCAACCCCAAAACATTTCTTATTTCAATATGTTGCGTTAGTTTTAGATTATTTTCCTACGATTTATGTTTTAGTGTATTTGGGTAAAAATGAAACTAATGCGAGTTATATTTAGCAGATTTAGATATTATATTAGGTTCGTTAGTGTCAAGGTAATTTAACCAGTTGTCATAAATAGACACAGCACGTGCTTTTTGAACCGAATAGGGAAGCGAGAGCTCATCTGATATATTTATCTGCGGAGGGTCGGTTGACAGACAAATGGCTAGGCTCATAGGCTCGTGCGCTGATAGAGCCGCTTCCGTTTCCATAAAGCTGGAAACACGCTGTTGTCATATGTGCCGGATTCTCTGCATATTTAACCAACGCTTCCTGCACAACCCCACCGCGCGAGTCCCTATTATTATGAATATATACTATTTTTTCTCGTAAGAATAGGGTTTCAAAATACTTCCCAGTCGCTTTTTACATGTATTTATAAAAATATTTCCGCAATATTTATGATAATCGGTTGAAATGATTTATTGAGCGCAGATGGAAATTTGTAGCTCGTTACTTATATATATTCGTAAATAAACTTTAGTTTGAAATGGAAACCAAAAGGTTTCCAACATATCGCGTTTCTTTTTATTCAAGTCGTTCTAAAAGCGTTATCTATATATATTGCTCTAGAAAAGAGACGCTCATAAAATGCCTATCGATACAACTACGTACAGCTTCGTGAAATTTTACAACAAACAACGATTTTATGGCGACGATATTAATACGGCGAAGCTAGGTATACGGTATTATAATATACTTAGGTTATAAGAAGACATTCTACTATTCCTGCAAATGGTCATTAAAATAAAACTTTGTTTCGACCGCCAGCCTCTGTAGTATCACAATGTAGAGGCCGACGAAAACGATAAGGCAATTACGTTTTATCGCATTACTAGATACTAAAATGGAATTAGAGTTTTTTTGTCGTGGACGTTCTGACTAAAATTTTTCTTTCGGATAGATAATGGAACGGTTAATGGTCATCGGTTATCGTGCTTCTATAACACTACTCATATATCATTTTGACTCTATGATCAATGGCAATTTCGTTTAATAAAGGTACATGAGTTCAGCTGGCGCCCCCATATACCATTTATTAAAAGAGAGCACTTTTTGTTCTCAAATCTTGTCAAGGAGTACAAATACCTGACATAATCCAGGTTATATTTAGGATACAATAAGAACAGCTTATAGCTCGATGACATTACAATGACATAAATATAGATCCTGTTTGTCTTCGAACATGAACCCGCATTATGAGTGGTTGGAGTTTTGCCCATGCGGTCATTACAATCTAAATCACAGGTACTCGGATAAACATCTCGCATTACATTGCGCATTGAAAATGACATAAAAGACCACGACAAGCAGCGAGGACAAATATCTTGCGGTGAAAACTAAAGAAAGGAAATGTCTCGTAACATACCTACTATGTTATTACCGTACATTAAAATCTTCTTGCATATTATTCCGGTTAACTTAACCCCAGTTATGTCTTAATATATTTAACCGGAATAAGACTCTGTTTACCTTAACATTTTATTCGCATGAACAGTGCAGATAATATAGAAATTAATTCTAAATAGCATCGTCGTAAAAATGCAACCTTGCTTTTTATTTTTACTCTTGTGCTCTACATTGTTTCATCAAATGCAATTTTTATTATTATTTTGACCTGCATAACTGAAGTAGCTACTGTCGTAAATCGAAACATCTTATAGCTAAATGTATCACACTAAGAGGATCATTTGAAGGATGACAACGAGAAATTTCAAAGCAGACAAGGTACCTAATTGTTTTGAGTCACATATGGTTCCCATTACAAGACAAGAAATTAACTGTCACAACTAATTATTGAAATATTAAGAATGCGCTAACTAAGAAAACAAATGGATTGACTACACTAAATTCGTGTTGCTTGTTTATCATGGTAAAAAGACTGCATGCCAGTCTGGTAAATTGAGGTGGTACTGTGCGTGAGCAATATTACATAAAAATCAAAATGGTAATAAAACCATAACAATAAGTATATAAAAATTTTAGTTGGGAGAAAAACGAAAAGGTGTTAAATTATAAAAAGAACCGCATCAAAAAAACTCCATCAGGTAAAATTAATTTAACCCCTATAGCATAGTTTGTTTTATAGCCTCCTATACTACCCTTGAAACATTTTAAAATATATCTGAAACTGGACATTTTCAATATCGATAGTTCTATATCTATGTATGAATTTTCTATCAAAATATTTCAATTGGATAGGGATTTAAAGCATTCATACTCAAATACATGTTGAAAAGTTCCACACATCTAGGGGTATCTATTTAAATTGATACATGGTGAAAGGTTTAATCGAAAATGAATAAATAGCAATTTTGGAGTTTAGGTATTCCAACAGAAACTAAAAATACTTATCCTTTGGCATTTTAAAAAATAACACAAAATTTAGTCGTCGAAAAAAAATGTTGAGAAGTAACATGGCTTCTTTGTTTACGATATATCAGGCATTGTTTTAAAAACCACTAATTATAAAGACTGCTTGAACCGAGATTTATTTTTCTTGCATATTGAAAGGCTGGGTTGTTGTTTGCCAATGCAGTTGCAATATAACTCAGTTCGTGTGACAGCAAGAACGAACAGGGTTGTACTTGCCTCGCGACAAAAAAGTGTAGTTCTGAAAATTATTTTTACCAGCAAGTTTATTGACATCCAATCTGTTCTATTGTAAAAAAAGTAAGTATAATCGAATTATTGAATCTAAAATAAATTAATAGCAGGTAAGTAGATGTTTTTTAGTAAAATTTTAATTATGCAGATGAAACTATAGATGGCCTTAAGTTAGAAAAGCACGGGTGTGGGAACAACACTTCTCGTTTTAATGCAAATAAATTTTAATTAATTACCCAAAACATAAAATTTTAAGATATCCACAATATTTAAAACTGAATGAGATACAACATAAGTAATTATGTATTTATAACTTGAGAAGTACGAATTAATGATTACTTTAATTAATTTAAAATTGTTAACAAGTTAAATCGTTTAAAGACCTGATATATTTCGGTATTTTACTTGCAAATTTGAGTAGTATTTTGAAGATATTTGACCTGTAAAAATACAAGTGATTCCAACTTCCCATCGTCACTTTAGATAATTTATGTAAACGATTTTTGTTTTCGTCTAAAATTTGTGTTAAAGAATAGATACATCACCATTTAAATAATAAAATTTTACAAGTCGGTACTAAAATTTAAATTTTTATTGTATCCTGTGCACATATTATGACTGTAACAAATATCTTATTAATTACTTCATCAAGTTTTGTATTATGATAGTTGCCAGCACTGACAACAAGTTTCGGCCAATAAAATACTTGATTTCGATATTAAAAATTGGCATGTTGTATTATCAAAAAATTTATCGTGCGTTCTGTTGTAATATAGTGAGGTAGGTATTATAAATAGGTTTAATTCAAAAGGTTAACAAGCGTAAAATAACCAACATTTTTATAAACCATAAAAAAATAAATTAATTCTACAAGTTGTTAAACCAGTGTTTTTTATAAATTTGTTAGGAGCACGCTATACAATAGTCCAACATGGTTTCCCGTATTTTTAAATCTATTTAATAATGGAACATACAAATATAAATCTTTTGAGTGGTTTAATGTTAAAACTAGTGCAATGCATTTAAAATTTATAGATATAGATCAATATTTAGGACCGGTTAACCGGTTTCGAGGGGTCAACAGAATATAGCGTTGTCTGCCCGAAAGAATATAGTTTTATATTGCAAATAAAGAGATCCCGTGCAGTAAGTACGGGAATTAAACCAACACCTCTATATTTTAGGGGTCCCAATTACCCACATTTATACAACTGGATAGCTTCTCTCACAATAATTGTAACTATAAGTACAGCTAGCAGAATTAACGAAATTGGATTTAATGAACACAAAACAATTTAATTTCTAAAAATATTAGCTTTAAATTTTTATTATAAAAATATTATATTATAGCGTATATAGTAGATACTATATCTCGAGATATTTTAATGAATTCATGTTTTAATTGCCTTCCTTACGGGTTATGTGCCATAAAATGAAATTACAATGCAATAAAAGCATAATAAACTCATAAATATTGTTGTTTTCTGTATTCATTAAAAATGGGATGCTAATGAAATTTTTAACGTTATGCTGATGAGTAGTTCAGTTTAGTGGAATGTCGCGGTACTTGTACCTGCAAAGTTATAGACAAGTCTCGGGAAAACAAAGGAGTTAAAGAATTGGACGGCGCGAATCAAGGCATAGCATTGTTCAAATATATGCATGTACGTATGCATAACTGCAATAATTTTATGTGGATGGTCAACGAAAAATGTGAACTTCCATTGGTGCCCAGAACGAGTTATGATAAGGTGAGATTGGTTATACCCGTTACCTAAGCACCGCCCTCGACCAGCCTTTGCTTGTCTTGTTCATAAGCTGTTTTATTACTATTGTCGGTTAGGTATATTAGACAAGTTACCTGCAAGTCTCGGTCGTCGCGCCAATATGATTCGAACGCTTCAATAAATAGTCTACGGAATGAAAATAGAACGCACGAAAGGGTAATGAAGTACTTTGCCTGAGAACCAGTTTGCCCGAGCGGTTGATGCGGGTTGAGAAATGGCGGCCAAGAGGACCGGTCGAAAAACAAAGAAAAATAATCTTTTATAATGCAATTAAGTCCTGCACAATCCATACTCTCACTAGAGCACTGTGGCACTATAACTTTGCAGTTCAATAGTAAGCCCAACACCGAGGTCGACGTTTTATGGTAGGTGGCATTGGCTGAATTCAAGGTAATCGTTTTATCAAATCGATACATAGAATTCAACGTGCACAACGATAAAATTCGCTTAATTAAAATTAAAATATCTAAATGCAAGGTTGTTGGTATGAAAACTAAAAACGATGATTGTCTGAGAATCTCCGTCTGGTTTCCATACTCAGCCGGCAGACTTACGAGCTACACGCGCCATATCTCGCCAACTACATATTGCGTCTTGTTGTTGATCGGCCCTCCTTGTTCTTATGATCAGTCTGGTTTTTTTAGTTTCGTAAAACGTGACACGACTGCTAGCGTAATTAAATACGGCCAATAACACTTCGTGAAGTCAGGGGAGCTCTTTCAACCCCGCGTGGGTTGCCTACAACGCGACCATCCACGATTTAGCAATAATTCTGATGTCGAATCGCTTCTATCGCTACAACAGCACTGGATAATGATCCTCTGCATTGTAATGTCCCCATTTAACAACTCCCGATAGCACATGGTCTGATAAATAAATCCTTATAGTTGGATCCAAGATAATGCGTTACGGTAAGCCTAGCTATTTGTACTCATATGTACTCCTGACAGTACCATCTAACCAATTTACACAGTTGAATCATTGCGGCAATTGCGAATGCAAGCTATGAAAATAATTACGAATGGAAAAAATTGTTACACGCGCTGTATATATAGACAACATATAACTATAAAGTTTACATAAGGTAAAAGGGTTGTGGAAGCTCCTAAACAAGTTCATGGGAATTTATATAGCGACTCTCTAATATATGCAGTTTGTTAACTTCAACTTTATTAATATTTATTGCTGCAGCTTCGTTCAAAGGTACGGTTAAATAGCTTTATGGGACTATTTCTATCATATAATATACCAATCTAAAAAGAATATTACCATTACTTTTTATTACTATTCAAGTTCCATACGTCATTGTGTTAAGAAGAGTGAAAGAAACGCTGTTAACACGGAGAGATGCCTATATTATCTAATGCAGGTATGCTGGACCGTTTATCAAGAATGGAGCGAATGCCACTAATTTGAAAAAGAATGATAATTCGTTCCAAAAATATTAGACACAGATGTGTGAAATATTTAGGGAAGTTGGGTGAAATAAAGTAAATTAGGTGGCAAGGAACCAAAAGTGATTGAATGCGCGTGGGTGACAATAGACTTGCAGCTGCCATCCATGTGCATGTGGATGGACACTGGACACCTCGACAACTAAGGGCACGCGACTCCCCCGCACTTATAAAGGCTACCCCAAATTTAGTTCCGGGTAATAAGCGTGGACTATGACCCCTTTATGATACACAATAACCATTTATTCGGCAGTCTCTGACCAGAGGCTCCGGTTAATTAGTAGTCGTAAATCAGCCATAAAAGAATATGCATGCGTTTGACGACTGGATGAAACATCTTAGCTGTGGCTGATGGTTATAAAAAAACCTGCACGAGAATCGATTGCAGTTTCAGTTCTCATTTGTAACACTACAGGACGTAATATAAATGCTAATAACCGCAAATGCTATTGACGGTTACTTAAAAGGTTAACGTAGCTGCACTAATCAGTAATCTTTTTAAATTTAAAACGTACAACCGAAATGATGAATGTAAATCGGTTCAAGAAGAGCATCTAGTAAGTAATTTAATTTTATTTAAGTAACAAATTTGCATTTTCCAATAAGACGAAAAAATAAATTATAATTACATTTGTGTTCGTATCCTACATTACAGCAGTTCACTATTATAGTACGGAGTTTACAATGCTTTATTTTTACTCACTGAAAAGCAGCTTATTTAATTAATTTCATAAAGTTGAGGTTTAAAGAATTGCTTACATATGTAGTTAAAGTATTAACTTTAATGATGATAAGATGTATGGGTACGATCAAGAAACTGGAATTCCATCCAACCTACAGTTGCCCGTGTAGTAAATACGGAAGCATTCAACTGAAGTTGTAATCTGGTAAACGAGTCGATATTCTGATGTAGAATAAAATGTGTAATTAGTCGTTTAGGTCAAGGGCGGTTTACTCGGAAATGTCTGTTTCACAAAGTTTGGTGATTTAAAAATAGCCCAACAAGCTGTGTGCCAAGGTATTTTTGTCGTCCACACAATATTGCCCGAAGCAGGATTACGGTAGGTCATGATTTATATCACTCGTTTATAATATTATCGAAAATGCATAAAAATTAAAAATGTCAACGTCGTAGTAAACGGCAGCTAATTAACCTTGATTTTTTAAATAAATTAATTTCATAAATATTTTATTATATTCTATTTTTCATTGCTTTATATTTTGAATCTGAGAGAAAATAAGATTTTCAAACTGGAAAGTGACCAATGTAATCCTATGTATAGATCATTTAAATAATAAAATAAAGGTTGGGAGACGCCGACAAAAGAAATTTATTCAATCCTATCCACTACGTAAAGGCGGCTCTCACACTGTAGCAATAGGTAAGCAATCTCCAACTTTAAGGATGAATGGATTATTGCCAACGAACAGCAATTTTTTTCTTATAGAGGAATAGCACTTGCTATTTTTCTCCTAATCATCTAACACAATTTTTAAATAGTTGTTTTTGATAAACGTAATTAATTTAAATTCGTGAACTAATTTTACAAATTAAAATATTTATCCTGTAGAAAAGCTTCTATTTCTACTAGATGAAGCTCGTCACATTGAAAATTAATTTCCGTGTTATTTAATGGTAAGGTTATTGGGAATATTGCGGCAAGCATGTGAGCAATAAAACCTCGCCTAGTCTATGGTTGTAAATAAAAATAAAAGTATTGGTCTACTAAACTTTAATGGATTTTTAAAGAAAATTGTATATCGTTCTTTTATTTTTTCTGCTGTAAATAAGGTTTTTTTCGCCAAACTTGAACAAAAAAAAGGAAAAAGGTTTCTCTTTCCGTTGAAAATTTACTCGAACTGTCTTTCTAACAATAGTAAGACTAAGATGCCATAAAGCAAAAGCCGGACCCATAAACAGGTGCAAAACTCACATTGAGAGTTGTGCATTTATAGCACACGCCACCCTTATGTTCCATAATAAACAGAACCATAAGAATTTATAGTCGATTCCGAACAATTCACTAAAATTCAGACTTTTGCATTTGAAATAGCACAAAGTTGGATTTCAAAGTATTCTGGTTTTCTCAAAATTTGAACTTTTAATGGTTTTTTTTTTGTTGCATTACATAAAAAGGTTTAACATTTTAACAGTCTAATTGTTACCAAGACACCACTAAAATCAAAGTTTTCTCGTAAACTAAAATAATTTAGAGAGCAGAGGCGGACCGATTGTAAAGATTATTATTGCAATAGAGCCCGGTTACCCGCCCGACTATAAATCAAGAATACCAATTTTTTTTGTTAAATAATATTAAATGGAAGAAATACATTTTAATATATTAGTATAGAAACAATAAATCAATTTATTACAGTATTTTATTTAATATCGTACAGAAAGTCATATGTTGGAAAAGTGTGCCAAGTTTTTTTTCGAAAGAGTTCAGTTTGTTTTCATACAAATCAGAATTTTATATTTTGACCGTCTTAATGACGACTTTCTCACGTGATATTAATATTGATATGACACATACGAAGAAGATAGTAAAGAAAAGAACATCATCAATTTTTTCTAAAAAAGAAATAGTATTTTGTTCGTAAATAATTAATATTTAAATACTTAACTTCGCAGAAAAATAAATATTTAAATTGGCCCCCCGCCAATAACTCCGTGACAAGAAATTTGCAGTCCTCCACTGGAAGAAAACTAAACTCTATTTTGTTGAAAGCTTATGAGGAAATTTGAATTTTTATTGTTATTTTTCGAAAAATTGTTAAGTGCGATTTAATAAATAAATTTTAAATTTGTTATGAATCCAACAAAATGTTCGCTTATAATTCGGCATTAAATTTTTTATGAAATTTCAGAAAGTTTACATTGATTATGCATTCATAAGGGTCGTTTTGTAAGTACTTTAACCCCTTGTTTTGAGTGTTTTGATTGACGGGTGTGCAAAGACGATCTTCAACCTTGCTTTTTGACAGCTACAGCGTACCTACACGCCATTTTAAGTTGAATAATTGAAGAGAATATCCAGTTGTCAATTTGTACTATCATGTCTGCAGTTCTTGCTGATATAAATAACATTATTAAAGTGTCTCTTGACATCAGAAAGCTTTGTTTTTGCTGTAATGAAGACAGTATAGCAGATGTTGCTAAATTCTCAATTCAGGCAGTCTGTAGAAATTTTCACGATTAAACTGGTTTTATGATATCTCGACTTCAAAAATAATTATTTAATTGAATTGTGAAAAGACTAATTTTGTTTAATTTTTATTTTCGAGTCTCCAAATTCTGCAACCCCATTGCCGTGCAAACGATCGGATTAAAAATAAAAGTCAACAAGAAAATGCATTTAATAAATTTTTTAGAAGAATTTGTGCACAAGCGTAGTGACTTTACGAGAGTACAAAAACATTATCTGTTATCCATTAATTTACAGAACAATTGTCTGAATCAATTAGAAGCATTTACAATTACCGAGTTTAATCTCGAACAAATAAGGTAATACAACCTGCAATTCTCTGAAAGAATTTTTCTAGCACACTGTTACTTAGCAAACAAGTCTTGGTTAATTAGTAAAGCGCCAGATACTGAAACCTGGAACTCACAAAAGCCATCATGCAAGCATAAAATATTCTTATCTATTGCTCACGAATAAGCGGCTCGAACTTATTGGAGGCGCGATGTCTGCACCGATATTGACCAAAGAAAATTCAAAATACACAACCGAAAATCAATTAAGTCGACACGATATGAAATACTTGTATACCCGTTTAAAAAATATTCATTATTTTTAAGTACAAAATTCTCTTGCATTTACCAAGATTGTCTCGATATTAGCATTTAAAGGAGCATTTCATTATACCAATATCAAATTTCTTCGCCCTATTGCATTGTCTCACCTGTCTTCAAAAAATCAGCTGCTCAGTCAGTTGCTCATTTGAATATTTAAACTCCCCCGCGTTGCTTCCGGAATCGCACCTGTTCGGCTACACCTTACTTAAAATACACAAAAATTTGGTACAAAAAACCATCGCAAATAAAAAATCATTTGTTAATTTTTTAAATTGAAGGTGTTAATTTATGTTTTCCATTTTTTATCCATTAGTTTCCCGTAGGTATTTTTGTATATACTACCAGCATATTTTGGCAGCAACTGTGTAAACAATAAATCTTTAAACGTCCAATTTAAAAGTACTTTATAATTTTTTGCTCTAGTTGAACCTATCAGGCTAAATATTAATCTCCGGTTAATAAATTTTAACATTTAAAATAATATTAAAAATAATTATGTACATACGAATCAGCTTATTGACATTATACAATCGGATGCCAAACCCATGATTGACATATACCTAGTATTTGATCCGAAAGATAGTATGAATATTATGTAACCGATTATTTCCCAATGGAATAAAAATGGTAAGCCACAGCGCTAATTTATGATATCTCAATAATAGTATTGTTAAATCTTGGTCATACCCATTAGAAGTTTTCTGGAATAAAAGTATTATTATAGACTTCGTGACAGTCTGATATGCTGAAGCGCATGTGAACTGATCAAACTAGCGTAATGGGTTCGGGTCGTGCCTATACCTTCAAGATTATATCATATGTGAAAGCACCTGTCACGTGATGTAATTTATGGTTTTCATAATCGTACATTACAATACGTCGGAAGCTGGGGCACCTGCTCGTCTCCTATACTCATCACCCACGCGGCAAATTTTTAAAAAGCTGCTTAATTAAACACATTTATGTCTAAAGGCACAATGTAAAACTGATATGGTAATAACCCACAAAATTAATAGTACCTACATTTTATCTTCTTAATTTATATTCCCATCGCATTTATCACTGTCGTTTTAATTATTATCGAGCATACAAAACGTATAGGCAAATTTAAAATTTAGTTCAAAACCAATTTGGTGGCAAAACAACCTTTCTCAAACCATTTTGGGAGAACGGACTTACAGGTTAACGTACGTAAAATTTGCATACGTTTTCGTGATGATGGAAAGAACAATGACGAAGATCAAAATCAGACCGACAGCAGATGAGAAAGAGCACAAACACATGACAGAATAAAGCAGAAATGTTGCAGATTTAAGCCAGATCCCAATGGTTTGTTTAAAATATACTAATTGGACATACGTCGATCGTATGGCTGCACTATACATACAACTATAGGTCTTCAGTTCATTCGATATCAAATTCTAATATAGCGTTATTGACTTTAGGCGGTTACAATAAAAAATTAATTAAAAATACATTATACGAAAAGAAACACTGAAATAATATCAGGCAGTTGCACTTCACGAATTGTTCAGTGAAAGATTAAATCATTCAAAGGAGTTATAGAAGGTGACATGATGTGAAGGGCGTCGTGTGTAATCTTGAACGTAAATTTATTGTAGTAGTACATATTGAACTACTATATATCATATTATATAGTATAATATATTACATTATATTATGAATTAATTTTAATTGTGAACTTTGAGATGAAATGTCTATTTAACTTCTTCGTATTGAAAACATTAATATATTACATTATATTGTATGTTGCAATATATACTACAATATATCTACATATTATTACAATGTATACTGCATCATTTATAATATTTATTAATATCAGTCATTTGAACTGCGCGTGATATCTTCTTAACACGTGACCTATATTAATTGAAAAAAATTTAAATATATAATCAATAAGAAATTAAGTTTATTCGAAGATATTATAGCAAATAGACACACAGTATGCAATTGCATGCGGTACTCAAACAAAAATGCTCGATTATCTATTTAAATTTGCAAGTGTTGAAATATCTTTTTAAATTGCAAAATAATTACAATATGCGTCATAAAAGTTAAGAATTATTATTAATAGTTTAAATTAAATAGCGCATTTTACATAATATAAATTATTAATTAATAGCTAGACTAGAATTTTTTATTGAAGCATTCCCAGCAAGTGACTTAATTAACTACAAAATAAATTAAACTAAATTACATGCATATTAATGTATAAAAAAGTACCATAACTTTAAATGAACACAGATTACATTTTAACACCTCGCATGAAACATATAATTATATCTAAATTAACAAAATTAATTATACTAATTATTATTAATTTAAACGGTTTTAAATATGCGGAAGAAACTAATACATCATAACTAAGCTTTAACATAAAATATTAAGTTAATAATGTACATGTCTTCACTTGGGATTTAATGTAATCTCAACATGTAAATTATTGTAACTGCGTGTGAAATCGTTCATTCCTTGCACCGTTGAACACGGACACAAGTCATATACCTAACAACTAAAGAAAATGAATGAATGAACTTAAATAACAATTTAGATATTTAAAAAATTAAGGATGTACGTATAAGACCACGCAAATACCTAATTAATTTTAATATCTCGCTGCTGGATATAACTTTTGGGTTGGCTAAATTCAATTTACTGATAAAACATCATGAAGAGCTATTTATGTGGATGATAAATTTATCGTGGTATATTCATAAGCATTTGTGCTGCCCATTCTTATGTAGATGAATTTTAATTTAACAGTGAGAAGTTTATTTTATTAAAATTGTTTTTCGATAACACTTATTTCGTTTTTCAGTTATATATTCAAATTTCGACACTTTTTAATTTTTTGTTTCGTATAAAAGTTCAAAGCTGTATTAGCATACAATTTTAATAAAGCAGGAAGTTTTTTAATGAGGAATATAAAAATTTTATGCACACAAATTATCAATTAAAATATGTACACTTCCTAATCTTTATCATATTATTTAAATAAGTTTAGTAAGTCAACACAGCGATAAAATATTTTAATAAATTATGCAACAAAGCGTGACTTAGTAACTAAATTTAATAATTTTTATGAAATTATAATTTCAAGGTTGTTAAAAATATGAATATTTAAATAAAAACCCAAAATTATACAAAGCTATTAAAAAGCTATTAAATTAATTATTAATTATTGAAAATATTCAAATATTTATGTATAATATTGACATAAAAATAACTCAAAATACAAACAACTTTTATATTATATTAATTAAGGTGGTTTATTAATTACCTTAAAATGCATTATGTAAACAGAGTTTTTGAATGCTGAAAAATATTTGTCATTAAAAAGCAATTTTTATAAAACTACATAAAAAAACCATAAAAATGTGACGACAGAAAGACTAAATTTGATAATTAAATAATATAGCGAAACAATTAATATATTTGAGTTAAAATTTTAACTGTTGAAGTTATAAGTTTTATGGGTAATAAATTATTTCGACTACTATTAAGTTTTTCTGGTCGTTTGTTACAATTTAAAATCGTTTATCAAAATGTGAAGCAAAAATCAAGTTTTTCGAATATATTACAAAATTGTATCAACTTAATATTTAAATTTTAACTCATTTTTTAAATAGTCCCATGAATATATTAAATTTGAATAAACATTTTGATCACATGTGCACTTAAATGTATGCATAAGGAAAATAAAATTGCTAACTATGTGCCATTTACATTTTATATAAATAACAATTTTACTTCGTGAATCGTGCATAGAATTCTGAGTTCAAGTATAATATGAAAGGCGATTTGATCACTGCCATCTTTATCTAAAAAATGTAGACTGTTTATGATCAAGTTTAAACATAATTTTCAATTTCCAGTTTGTATTGCAGACTAGTTATTTTAAAATTTGTTCCGCATACACAAATGCACAGTTTTTGAAATTTCACTCGAAACGTTCGGTTTCTTCTGTTTCCTTTCATAAATTTCGAGATTGGTTTGTACAAGGTTGACGATTTATATGCAAAACTGTCAAATGAACAATCTAATTAACAAAATTCTAAATTAAATATTTATTCGGTAATGACTACTACATTATTTATATCGGTAAAATCGGTTCACATGATACTTGCGGTTCCATATAAAAAATTAATAATACGAAATTATAATATAAAAGTGACTTCGTTAAAATACGGTATGTTTATGCATCATTTAAGCTAATTAGTAAAAAAAATCAAGAACATCTACTAATTTAATTAAATAATGTATGATAATGAGTAATTTGAATACCGCAGACAACATCTCTATTAAATTCAGAGAGGATTTGGTAAGCAAAAATTAACATGTAAGTATCAAATTAAGGGTCTTATGATTGTGTGACTAACCATTTTATCTATAACAAAAATCTCGTGGTTTCACAACTTTCTAATTATACACTTTTAATAAGCATTTGATAATGAATGAATTAAGTGAAACCAAGAGTTAAGATTTTTCATTCACGATTTGGTCACTACAGGTACCGAAATGTTTTGACCAAGTTTTTACGTTCACTATTTGAGTAAGAATTTGATAATAAATTCAGATAATTAACCTTTAAATTATGAGGTTAAACAATTCGTTTAACACCTCTGAAACCATTTAAACGCGAATTTGTTTGTGGGTGGATTATCAAAATATGGCAACGTTTTTTATTTTTGCAGAACACAATTTTTTTGCTTCAAATCGAGATAACATCTGGACATAACCTACAATTTGAGTAAAATCTTGGCCCACTCGTTTTCCGGTTTGTGGTCAATGAGTAATTTAATTTAATTTTCTAAGCCCCCAAAATATGGTAAACTTAATTAATTAAGTAGTAAAAAGTCGATGCAAATAAATTATAGATACTATTAATTTGGACTATTTTAAGTCATTATGAAACATAAAAATAAATTGAAAAAGTAATAAATTATATAGTAAAACAAAAAGCTCAAATAATTATTTGATAATTCATTTTGATGTCACACAAATAACACAAACTGTTGTCATTTGTACAATATAAGTGCAATCATTCAATTCAGTCATGCATAATAAATATAGTTGAATATCATCCAGCATATGTTCTGGCTTTTCGTAATTTATCATCCTAGTCGATATTTAAACAATGTTAGATCATTATGGGTATTATTAAAATTTTTTCCTTTACGTAAATAAAATTGAGAATTAATTATTTTATTCGAGTTCGAAATAAATTTCAGGTTTGGCAGGTTAAGACAAAGCCAAGGGTTAAAAAACAGCAAAAATAGGAATATAATAATTTATAAGATCAGTTATTGGATGACCATTCTTTTGTCGCGGTATAAAAATGTGAATATAGGTATTCTTAATGGAATGGAGTTTACAAGGTAGCCAATTATAAAAACGAAAATTCGACCCAAACATAAATTGCTACTTTTAAGAACAACATTAATTAGAGCACCAAGATTTATCCCATGTCAAAAATAACCCACACAACAGATAATATCTAGGTAATAAAACACACGCATATTTAGAACAACGAATAGATTCAGATACTTAGATTAAACCTTTCTTACATACATATGTACATACGTAATGGATAAGTAGGATCTTGTAAACATACCAAAAATAGAATTACATAGGGAGAAATGTCTACGTGCTGACTTCAGGTAACAATCCGGAAACTTTATCGCCGGTACACAAATCTTAAATTAAATAGATGTATAAATATGACCTATAACTTACCTATCATTAATAATTTTCAAAAAAATTCGTTAATCTTTCGACACTTCGAACAAATTAACATAGCTATAATACATTATGCGCATATATTTAATAAATAAAATATTTTGAATTACTTAAGCATGATTTAATTTAGAAAATTCACAGTTACAGAAAAATATTGCACATTATTTAATAAATGATGAAAAATTATAATTAAATTTAAAGCAGACTTCTATGGAGAATGAAATACGAGCATCGTCATTCTAGTCCTGTAAAATGCGACACAGTAATACCGGTAACACGACAGGCAGCCATTATTCCGGGATGATTAGGTTAATTGCTGCCTGGAGTTCCCGGACTCGCTGCATGCCTGTACTCATTAGTTCTATTGTCAAGGGAAAAATATTCTACTATTTTGATTGTTATGTACTTATGAAGGTAATTTTTTTCTTAATGAAACTTGGAAAATTTAAATTAACTTAAGTAAAAACACGAAATTAACATTACCTGTACGAAAGTAAAGTACCTAATCATAACGTGGTTAAAACATGTTTATAATTAATTAAATAAATTACATTCAAATTATTAGTTATAATGAAATAAATTTTGTAGCATTTTCTTTTTACGTTTCCCGTGAAATATATACCAGGATACGTCACGTTGAGTGAAACTCAAACGAAAGCATGCAGTATAGCGGCATAAAAGTTTTATTACAAATTTCTTATAAATAATTTACAATAATTAATTAGTGCACAGAAGCAAAACAATTTGCAGCGACTGTTAACCCGCAGGATATCTCGAGGTCGGATGTAGTAATTTCTAATTGGTAGATACAAGATTTATTCGCGGAGTGTTTAGTGTAATCATGGGTTTTTGGTACAAATCAGCATACTCACGTTTGAGTCTGATAAACTGAAAGCTTGTTACATATATTAGTATTTAAATCTGTTAAATCGAGGGTTCTGCTCGCTGCAGCAATACAATCAGCGGCGGATTTATCTGGAAGAAGACATAGCAGGGGCCCAAACAGGCCAACCGAGGACCGGAAATAATCTTTTTTATTGTATCATTATCATTTGGTTTAATGTACATTGTATGCTCATTTGTTTCGTAGTATTGTTCCAGAATACACTGGAAGTGTCCCATACAGGTTTAGCATCGGAACCCAAAGAAGAATTTCAGTCAGACTGACGTTAAATACAACGTATTTAAAACTAGAATCAGAATCCTTTGAGACCAATATTTTTAGTCCCCCCTTTGGTATAGCAAACTATGCTCAGCCGTATATTATAGAAGTACTAAAAATGTTTACAGCTACTTGTAACAAATACGTCCTGAACGACTTCGCATCTATCATGAAAGCATTACGAACAAGACACCGACGCAATACAGGTAGGCATACCAATTTACCAATATAAAATAATGGAATATTTTATTACAATGCTTACGGCGCGGCGAACCTTGTTGAAAGGTTCTGAATGTTATAATTTTCTTTTTATCTTTACATTTGCCTTTGATTTCGAAAACAGTCCTAACTGTTGAAGTGTTTTTACGTCGTTTACATTGTGTCACACGATGTAATCATTAGAATGTTAAGATAATCGTCCAAAATCGAGAGTATAATTGTATGCAATTTCAAATCAAGATTGTACCCGAGAGAATGAAAATATAAATTACAGCACCTAACCAAATTAGTTTGTTATTTTTTCTTTTTCATTTTTGCTCATCCTCATCCGGCCATCGCTGTTAGAGTTTCTGAAATAATATTATATTGGCGATATTTGGCGAAACCCTCTCGATATAATGGTACATTGGCCCAATGACTAGCATATTTAATTTTTCTAATTTTTGCACATTGATTCCGTACTGCAGAAAGCTGTCCAATTTTCGAGCATTGCTATAAAGCTCAGTGTAAGACGTAACCTACGCTTCCAGTCGTAGCTTGGGTAATTCATCATTCCCGAGGTGTTATGTAAATAATTATTATTAAAACTAAAAATATGATAAAATATTAGATTGTGGAGATGTTGTTGAACTTGGTCTGTCTGAAGTTCAGCAACACAAAAGCAGCTTAATTATAAATTTCGAGATAAATATTACATATCCGCTAAAACACTCTCAACAAAGGAACTAAAAGTGTGAAATAAATAGCTTTAATTTATACTCAATTAACTGTTATATTTTCATTGTTTTCACATAAAAAATTGCAGAAATTTTAATTAGTATAATAAATTTTGTATTTTGGAATTGTAAATTTTGCTTCCATAACCGTAAAAAGTATGCTAATACGGAAAATAAAATAGGTTTCATTACCACATTAAAAACTACAAGTGTTAAAAGCGATTTTACACGATTTAAGCTCCAAGATGAGTTTGGTGAATTTGATAAAATAAACAAATCCAAGTTGGGGAATTTCGATTGTTTAAGTCACCAATGGAAGGAATAAGACAGATTGATAAACCAAATTACTGATACGTGTTGTATAGTTAAAGTTAAATGGAAAATATGGTTTAGGGCGGAAATCACAAGAACCGCAGCACGCGATGTAACCTTAACGAGATAAGCAAATTCAGTGGCATATTTTAAAGTTTTTATGACAGCTCGACTACCGGAAATTGTATTCATAACTCTCGTCAATGTTTACTTTGCATTTTGAATTAGCTTCAAAACATTTCATAAAACATATTTAGCTGTTTTTGTTTTAAATATTTTGCATTTGAATTTTAAAATGAAAATTATACTAACAAATGTACATTTTTGAGTTATGTTGGTATTAATAAAAGCTTTTTTTGTGTTATTTTCGACTTATCTTGCAGGAGTTATATTGTCATTGTGATTCAAATCAGCTACTACTTGAAACATATTTAATTTTACTTTGTTGAATTACGATGAGTCCTTCGAACTGATGGTGCCCTTTCGTAGTGATAATAATTGAATCTTAAAATTAAATGACTGACGCTAAAATTAATTGATTGTTCACGCACACACACGTAAATATGACAATAAATGACTTTAATGTGCCATATGGAACACATAAAAACGCGATACACGTGACAATAAAAAATATTTTACAGCTCGATGAACACATACACATTATACAAAAGAATCACTCAAATATTATCATAACAAGAAAAGTTTTATTGATATAATTCTGAAAAAGCAATAAACACCATCATAATTTTATTTAGAAAAGTTTATTTAGTTTACTTAAGTAGTTAAATATAGAAAAAAGAAAAACGAGTCTACATATGTTTTATAAAAACCCAAAACCAAACATTTTTTAGGGCTATTAAATTTTTTAGTTTAAATCATAAAATTTATCAATTATAGTTTTTTAAAACATAAGATGACGCTCTTTTTTGTCTTCCCAAAAATTCCGATCAATTAGTGAAGAATAACAAGGGGACCAGAACTTTTATGGTTCGAAAATGATAATTTTGGACCTTGAAGAATTTTCATTACCGCATCCATATATTGATAAATAACTTACATATAACCACTTCAGGTAGATTTTTATAGGAGACTATCAATAAAAGATATAAAAATAAATAAAAATATTCTCGATTTTAATGAGAAAAAAAACTTTAAACCCTGGGAAAAGATACACAATTTATTTGAAACAGAAAAAAATCAATAAGGCGCTAGCCCTTACGTATAATTCCATTTGACGTTTGCAAGACGAATTCTAATTAAATTTGAATCGTGTAAGGTTTACTTTCGATCAAGCAAATTGCTTTTGACAATCTCAGTTTTGCATAATATAAAAATGAAAAAATTTGATTTCTATATTTCTTCTTCTTCGAGAAAGAGATTAGAATGAAGTTGTTAGGAATTAGTGAGGTATTTTAATTTGCGAGTAAACATTTACACGGTATAATTTCCAAATTTAAACGTAACATCGATAACGGGGCGTTACAAACACGGTAATATCGTGCCGTTTGATTTCATAGCGAGTATGTGTAACCACAAAGCAGTGAAGCTTTTTTACTTAACCGAAAGTTAAACTGCACCGTTAACCGGCACTAGTGCGGTTTGTCACGCTAGTTTTCTTCAAACACGCCAATTTTACTCAGATATACTTTTATCAACCGTGTTGGTAAATTTTCCATCATCTTTATTATTTAATAAAATTTACTGCCGCTACTTAAAAAACGGTCTGATACACCATTTAATTTAATATGTACTATATTATGTGAGCGATAAAAATAAAAATGTATTTTTAAAAATAAAGTATGCAAGTGCAATAGCCATTATCGATGCTACCACACCTGACGCGCATGAAAATTGTATGGATTTTTATCCCGGCACTTATTAAAAGCGTCGTTTGTATATTTTTGGAATTTACATTATAAATTAAATTACCCCGTCAGTTGACAATATATCATACATAAACTATACACATTTTGAGAAGGATAATGATAAAAATTTTAAGGAACATTGCCGTTTGAATAAATTTTACCCACGTTTTCCAATAAGAAAAAAAAATTGTTTTATACTATACCCGCTATAGGTATACAAAATACCGGTTTAGTTTTAAAAATGTGCGAATTAATAACGAAAGTAAAATCGCTAATATAAAAAAAAAGATCAAACAACTTTCGATTTGGTCGTCTATGTTGTTTTTAAAAATAATAAAAAATAAATTTATATAATAAAAAAAATAAACAAAATATCTGAAAGGATATGATATATGAAACTTTGATAGCAATATGAAAACCCTCGTTATCTGATACTTGAACTGCTCATGAAGACCCATAAAAGTTAAGAGCTGGAAGCAATGAATACTGTATAATCGTGCATATCTATATCTATTCAATATTAAATAAATAACTAAAGAAAAACTTATAATAGCAAACATATTGAAGTGCACTTACTGCATTCATGCTTTATCATTTGCAAAATCTGACTGTAAATTGTCCCCGTAATAAAAGATCCATAACATTGAAGAATTTTCAACTTTAATAGGTAGGAGAGTAGGCAATGTTTGCTTGGTTGGTTAAAGTTTTATTCCCAATTATCAGAATTGTCACAGAGTACGCTTTGCCGATTTTATTATGTTTGTCAATGCACTTTTGTATATTCGATATTTTAAAAGTAGGTATGACAAGAAGGATGACAATAAAAGCAATATTTACCTACAAAAGGAAATAGAATAGATTTTTTGTTCAATATATAGGAACCACATCGGTGAATATAAACCTAAAAGAAAATAAAGATGGTTTATTTTCCAAATAGGTCGTATAAAAAATACGCATATATTTCATCAGTATCCGATGAAATCCCATTTTCCTAAAACTTTTTACGAGTGCACGTTACAAACGCACGAGAGAAGTAAAGCAAAACACATAAATATTTTCAAATCCAGTAAACAAAATATATCAATTTTATTAATGTAATTTAATCTTACAAGGCAGCTCTCCAGATTATGATTGCAGGCTTATATTTAATCAGAATATCTCTGAAGAAAACTTAACTCCCATAAGCGTACGCTCCATTTAATGTGCGTGCCCCTTGAAGTAACTTCACGAATGTGAAACTTCACATCTTTCAAGTTTCGGTAAATATAAACATCATTTTGACATATGGTTTTTAATCATGTTGGAAAATTAAAATTGCTGTTTTTATTTGCCACACCATAGCACGAGTCAAATTTGCTCGAAACTTAATATTTTAAAATACCACATGACAAACACCACATGTGATGAGCACGGGGGAAAAACTCCAGAACAAACACTCGTTTCTATTACTCACTAAATTGCATATCAAATTCTAATCAAGTAAATCAATTAAAAACTTATTTGTCCAATTTATTAGCTCCCCATTTTTAATGCTCACTCCAGTTTTTTATGCCGAGTGCTGTACGCGGGCGGGCGTCGAACGGAGGTGGCAGACTAATGTTAACTTAGTAAATATGAAATTTGAAACGCCGTTGGCGCATTGCCACTATATAATCTCCCTGCATTGCCGCTAAATAAATACTAGATATTGGTTCGAACACAATATTGCAGAGCAAATTCTAAAGTCGAATATCTTCGAATATGGTAGCATTATTGCGATGGTTTTGACATAAATCGGAATAAAGTAATCTTATAGGATGGGTAAATGGTGTGTTGTAAAAGACAAACAAAATGCCTCGAGTGGTAAAATCTCATCGGACGTTTTTTGTTATTGCCATGCCACTATTCGCGCCAAGTTGTGCAATCATTCCCTCGAGAGTTCAATTTTACGTCCGGACTAATTTTTTATTTCGTTTAATATTTTGTCGATTATGTGTTAAAAATAATTGCGAATTACGTTTAATGAAATCTCTTCGGATTAACGCCGCGAACGAATTGACGGAAGTTCGTGGAGGGTCCGTTGTATCATGGAACGCAGCTCAACTGGAACTAATAAAACGTCTGGCATTTTCTATTGACAGCGAAGCATAAATATTAAAAATAATTTTCCATAAGACATATGAGCACAAAAAGAGTTATGTGACAACGTGACAGGAGTATAAATAGACGTTTAGGAAAGTACCACGGTGGTAAACAACTACGAAACGACTTGTAAATTGGTCCTCTTCCGTTTAATGAGACGAGCATGATTTATTTAGAGAATGTTAATTAATAGAAGGGTTGACAAAATCTTGTGTAATATTTTTATGACAAGTAGGTTACGAATATCCTATAATTAAGTATACGACCGATAACTTATGAAGCATTAAATGCAGGTGGTTCGACCCGTATGATTTCTTTCAACAAAACCACTAGAATACTAATATTATATTAATTTAATAACCAACATATGTTTTATGGCCAAGTGAGTGTGTATTCCATTAGTATTTTAAGCGATGTCACCGAACTTTGTAAAAAATGAGCTTTCAGGAGTCGCGACCCGGAAAATCAGCCCCCGGTGGGGGATTGCGATTCTCTACCCTTACGTCGTATTAGCCGCTTGTGATATTGTTTACACTGTCCTTTTATTGTGATACGACTAGTTTGATAGAGACATCAAGAAGAAACCCCTTATGCAAGACCAGATGCGAATCCTGCAGATACAATAGGGCCAATTTCAATACTTTTTTATTACATAAAAACAAATAAATAAAATTGAAAAGCATAAAACTATTGAAAGTTTTAAGAGTTACATTATATTTTATGTAGTTCGAAACTATGCATTTAGCGAAATTATCTCTACGGATTCAATTATAATCGGAGTAATATGTAATTATTCCATATCCAAGTACCGCAATTTCACATAAATTTAGTGCATACTCGTGTAATTCATACCTCATGTCTCGCGTTAACAATTTGAAACATTTATAATGTAAAATAGTCAATCATATTATTAATGTGATGTTAAAATTAACGTTTCAATTATATAATTTATCACATTGTCTGTCTATCTATATAAAACATCGGCGATATGAAATTTTCACAGAACGTTCTACCGCAAGTTTCTAGACTAATGCAGCTATTTTGAGCTGAAAAATTTACTCAGTTATCTTATTAACATTGAAAAATCGAGCAAAAAATGTTTCCAACTTAACTGAACGTTTTATTACTACATTATTTAAATTTTCTATTTATATCTTTACTTATTATATAACTAATTATTATTCATATATCTATCTAATTGCAATAAACATAGCTGAATTTATATAAATACAATAATTCAATCGACATAATATCAATTAGATGTGCTTTTTAAATTGCAAATAACGATTAAAAATTTATCATTAATGATTTATTTCTTATTTATACAAATATAATTTAATTTACCCTAATTTACATTACAATTTTTAATGTAAGTATAAATAAATGAAAATGATATTTATCAAAGAAAACTTATAAATTTCAAGTGGAACTTTACTCGTACTTCCTGCAAATTGAATATTTGTACATAACAAAACAATTAATTCAATATATTTTTTAAATAAAAATCTTGCTCTTAGAATGTGAATGTATAAATTTTTATATAATATGTTTTGGAATATTACTAACTTCTACGTATATTGATAGTATTTTTAAAATGTTTTTGAAAAGCATATTTGTTATTATAATAAATCCAGGACGGCCACAAGTTAAAAATAAAATTTATTTATGAATTTATGACAATTTAAGGCTGGGATCTCACCGACTAAGATAGATATAATATTTCAATGCAATAGAGAGAGACCGAAATGTTACAATTTTTCGATTCTAACAATAATATTGTATATTTAGGAATAACTAAAGTAGAAATATAAAATATAAAAATAAGTCTTTCGAAAAAACTAATTTTTACAACAATATAAATAGGTATAATTTAATTTATTTATTCCTTTTAATCTTAGGATTTTCTTTTGTATACCGTAAAAACCAAATTTTTAAATTAAATTGTTAGATCAACTTTATTTTATTTTTGAATGCATAATACATTTTTGTTAATATCGAAAAAAAATTGATGAGATGCTGCCCTCAATCTAAAATTTATGACATTTTCCCATAAAAGATTTTTTGTCACTATGACATTTTGTCATAAATTCGGCACCATTTGTGCCAAAATTCATATGCAAATCACAAGCATCAATTTTAAAGATTTTTTAATTAGTTTTGGTTTTGATATTTTTCGATCATGTTGCAATTTAACCTGTTTTGTTGGAATTTAATTCAAAATTTATGACATTTTATGACAAATTTTTAAAATGTATGATATTTATGAATTTATGACAAGTGCGGCCGCCCTGAAATCTCAGTATATTAAATTCAACCTATTTTTATTACTATTATATAATTGTGTATTTTATATCGGTATATTTTTGATAAGGAGCTTAGTTACAACTTTTGCCTGACACTTTTCTAAAACTTTTACCTTTTTAGTTGATATTTGGGATTTTGGACAAATGCATGTCCGAAAACTACATATTATAAATAAGCAGACCCTTGCGCAAGAGGGGGGGGGGGTTCAAACCCCTCACATTGCATATTTTTAGCATCTAGGTTATTGGTTTTATCGAATTAAAAGTTAGTTTAATTCTGCGAAACTCCTGAAATATTGGTAGTATTGACGTAAACACGTTTTAAAAATGTTTTTTTCGTAACCCCCCCCCCCCCCATGAAGAAAACCTGCGCACGGGCCTGTAAATAAGAGATGATATCATAAAATGATATTTTATTTAAAAGTTTTATTTTCCTTAAATGATGAAAACAAAATCTAACCCAAACTGGAAAACAAAGCAAACTATTGGAAACAAATTTAAATATAATTCTATCAACTATGCCATTTTATCACTAGGGATGTATACAATGGCACACTAAAAGAACTAGATTTGATTCATCTAGAAAAAAAATTATTGAAAAGTTTTCATGTTTTGAAAAATTAAATAAATAAAATACCTAACTGATCAACAACAATCACCAAGATAGATATAAACCAATAAAGTAAAATATTATGAATTTATGTGCATATATATTTTAATTTTTTTATTACAGAATTAATTTGGTTGTAAAATGGTCAATCATTTATCGATTTTGTGAACTTTTAGATTTTGAAAACATCAGTGGGTTTTATTATTAATGTCGTGTGTTACTTAATATCACAATTTTAGTTAATCATTTGTTAGAGTCACAGTTTGGTGCGTTAACATACAAAAACTTGTATGTATTAAATATCAAGCAATCAATCATTTAAAACCGTTTTGAAAAAGGTGTTTTGTAAACATAAATAATAAATGTTAAGCTGATTATTTCTGTGTATGAAAAATGTACAAATATAAAATTTTACGATAGTTTTGTTAATGCGAACGACATCCTCGGGCTGTAGCATGATACGTATCAGTCATATTTAATGTTAGTTTAAAGTTGGAAGAATACAAAAGGTCCAGCTGCACGAATGAGATCCTATCAAATACTATCTTGTCTCTGCGCATATGTCACCAACCCTTATGCATCTGTGTATTCGAGTAGAGCGTTCTCATCCACTGTTACAATTTTATCTAAAAAGTTAAAATAATCCAACACCTATATTTTATGATCACCATACCGAGAGCATTCAGTAGTCTGCTTAAATCAAGATTACAGATTGCGTCTTATAGAAATCGGCTTTTCCCCATTAAGTATTTGTTTCTAAGATTTATTTGCAGTCGAAATGTAAAAACAGTAAACAAATTATTTTAATTGACAACAAATTCTGAAATGTGTGAAAGACGGTCAAATTCGCAATTTTTAAAATTTTAGCACGTAATTAAATATTTACGATTATAAACAACTTGTATCTTAATATCTCCCTGGGTTTTTAAAATAAATTATTCGGCTAATACCAAGCAACGTCCAATGGTAATATATTTTAACTGACAAACGAAGTTCTCGTGCCCACCTTTAGTGACATAATGTAGGTTTGGAGATATAGATTCAGATTAGGCATTTTAGGCTGGTAATGTTGTATAAATATGTCTCTGTTAGGGTCATGTAGTCATTGTTATCGCGGATTAATTTTTTGTGCAATTTTCTATTAAATTGTCACATTAGGTTTCATGCTGCGAGGAATTTAACAACGGTTTCTTTGTTGTTATCGTACCAATAAATTTTACTACATCCAAACGAGCTTTTAATTTAAGTTTGTGTAAAATACACACACATCTGTCGGAAAAATTCGAAACACAAGAAAAAATAAAAATATGAATATAGCACCTTAATAACCGCAGATTTTATCAGGCGATGTTATTAATTTTATAGCGTTAAAACGTGAAAGATCGGCAAGAGCCCACGCTTTGTGTAAAAAAGAATGATGGTCGGATTTAAGTTTGCTTTTTGCGGCTCGGTTTCAGTTACACAAACAAATTTATAACTGCTACTTTTAAAAGAACCATAAATTTCAGTTCATAATATTTAAATAACTTTGACAACAAGACAATGTTTGTACACTTTTGCTTTAACTTCACAATCATAAAATTTCTTAAAGTAACAAAACTTGTTTTCAGTCTCGAAGAAGTCGATAGTGGATGAATGAAAGCTTGTTAAAAGTAAATTATTTCGAACCACTAACAAATCACACTCTCGGTATATTGTAAAAGCTAGTTCAATTTTTTTTTACTACTATAACGTCAATATAACTAACGCAGGTTTTTATTCAGATAATGAGAAATTAGCGTCGAGATAACCAATTTTATATGCTAACATAAATTTAACTCGCCTCTGTAAAATGTGCGAAAAATATTTTAATTTTTCTAATGTAAATCTAAATGATTTTCTATAATTATTGTAATTATTATTTATGTTGGCCAAGTTGATGAGCGAGAAATTGAGGTAGCCATATTAAGTGAAGGTATAAAACCTCTAGTTACTTTTAAAATAATTAAAAAAAAGAAAAACAACAAAGTATGAGTTATAAAAATACAAAGAAACTTAATTGCTTTGCAATAAAAGATAATTTAATAAAATATAAAAGTAATATGCACTTTTGCAAATTATTGCTTTAAATGCTGGGTAATAAATAAGTATACGTATTCAACTCCATAATTGACGTATATTCCTAACAACATTTAATTAAAACAATATTTAATATCGGGGACGTTAAAAATAACCTTAGCTATCATAAAACTTTCAAGTATTCCTATAATATTATATGCACTAGCACTAGGTAATTTATAATTTTATTGCAAATGTAATAGGTAAATAATTTTACAATTATTTATACATTAACATTAAAATTAATAACGATCGACTTGAAGTAAGTAGATAAAGAACGTTTTCTAATTTTTAATTAAAACAGTATTTATTAGTGTGAAGTAACTGATTCAGGTTGTAATAACAAAATGGAAATTTTTTATTCGTGAGAACTTAAATGATATTTTAATAAATTAGGTATAATACTATCTTCTAAATGCCTACTTCCTAATGCCCAAAAAAATTCACACAATATTGTAAGTCTATAAAATTGTCGATATAGGCCATAAAGTTTAAGATAAAGCTTTAATTTAAGATTTATATTAAAACACATTTAATTCGGTACGGCACTAAATTTATAATTTTAAAACTTAATTACGCCCACCAATCGTCAACCAATTTAGGTGTTAATAAACATTATGCTACCGAATTAATTAAATTTAGAGAAAAAAATTGTATCACATAAGCTTAATTAACCTTAAGTGCAAATCAAGTTTGACAGTTACATTTTTTTAATGTCTTCAGTTTATTAGATTTCTTATCGCTCATGTGACATAACAGACCTAGGTTTAAGATTAGAATTAAATGATGTAAATTAACTTGTCGTGACTCAATTTAAAAAATTATTATTGGTGTTGGTGCGAAATAATAAGAGCTGTTTATTAATCGTGAAAGTATACTTACAAGAGCAAACAGATTTATTCTGATGGAATTATTACGTGAAATTTGAATGAACAATTAAGCACACCAAATTAATTCCCAATCTATTTAAGTAATCTCTATAGTGTTCAAAATAAACACACCTGTGAAAGTTTTTTATTTTATGTAAACTATCAAACTTACAATAGTTCGGTCTATTGCATAAAAATATATTAAATTATTGTTTCCTCGACTTAAGTATAAGTCGACTTAGAAACTATTGCAGAAACTTATCGCTCTAAAACAGTAGTTACGTAAATAACTGCATTAAATGGTGTGGCATAGTTGCATCTTTGCCACCCACGGTCTAATCTTTAAAATGAACAGTAAACATGGACAAAACGAACGATTTACAGCTTCGAGACTTAGCTACTGCATGTATTAAGTATTTACCAGGTAGGTATTCTCTTGGCATAATACTACAAATCTCGATAAGAATATTTAAATGCATGTTCCATTCTCTAGTTTCTAACACCTCATTGTGTGATGAGTTTGAAACGAAAAGATTGATCAACTTGTGTTTTTTTATTAACAAAAAAAAGAGAAGAACTAAAAGAATACAAGATTGCGTAACTTTCATCATCTTCACACGAGAAAACCCAAATTCCGTGCACCGTGGATAAATTTTCTTAAATTAAAAAATAAACTACAGTACAGTCTCGGTAATCCGAACTAATAGAAACCTGGCCCCATTCGGATTACAGAGAAGTTCAGATTACTGGATAAAGTTAAAAAACGAAATAAACCTCGCACTGTAAATGGTATGCTAACTTACCAAAAAAGATTTAAAAAAGTTAAGTAATTTTTATTGAAAAAAGTAGAAGTGACCTAAAGGTAAAACCTAGTGACCTTTCAAGACCTAACGATTCTATATTTTTTTTAATCAAAATTTTATAAGATTCTAACTTCACGTAGGTTACACATAATATAAATGTTTGTAGTACTTATGCATTGCATTAAATACATATTTTTCATCCTATCCTTTCTTCTGCAATCCGAACATTTTTCTATAATCCGTACATTTTATTAGTTGTGTTCGGATTATAACTATTTGTGCGGACAACTGAGGTTTTCTTCTTTTGTTCGGATTATTGGATGGTCGGATTATGGTGTGTTCGGATTACCGAGACTGCACTGTATATTGAAATTACAAGAAGTTCATTTTTAAAACTTGTGTGCATTCCTTCGGGCTAAGCGTCTCACTCATGATACTTGGAAAAACATTTCGGTAAGAAGATGTTTACACTCTGAAGACTTGATATACGTAAAATAACTATGGTTAAATTTTAAAATCACTAGAAACCCAGGAACTACACAAAATTTTTATAATAAAATAATGTACTGTATGACAGGACCTACATATTAAGCCCGATTATAAAGAAATTACTTTTCTTTAGATTTTGCTAAGTATTGTATTCTATCAATGAAGATATATAGTTCTATATTATAGAATATAACTAAAAAATTTCCCTAATAGTGTTGAAATAAAATAAGACATTTTTCATAACTAACGGAAACCTTAATTTAACAAGAACACTTAACCGAACGCTAAAGTTTTTACTGTAAATTTGATATATATCTAAATGCATATTATACAGAAATTTTAAACTCAATTCAAACTTTTCAGACCATTTGGTTGTTCTTTCGATAGAGTCAGATCAAAATTCGGACCCAAGTTTTTTGATTTTTTATAATATATTGATAGGTTTTTTATTTTGATGATGCAAAATAAAATATTTTAATTCAAAATTTTTCTAAACTTACAGTTATTCATCAACAAAAATTAAATTAATATTTTTTTTTGTAAATAATTGATAAAAAAATTAAACATATTATTTTCAATTAAAGTCTGAAATTTAAACAAACTAATAACATTAATTTATTTTCTGATAAAATAATCCAATTGATTTAAATTGTAAATTATTACAAGCATTCGCATTTCATAAAGTTCATGATAAACCTTTGAAAGGTTTAGAAAACATTTTGACGATATTACAATATTTATTTAATTGTTAACTGAAGACAGTGTTGATTTGAGAAGAGGAAGAATTTGTAGTTGATCGACTATTCAAAATTTTAAAAATTTGAAATTAATTTTACAATAAATTAAAATTAAGTTTTTGTAAATTATTGTAATTTTGATTAAATAATTGATATTTAAATGTCTATCTCTGCATAGAACTCAATTAAGTATTTTGTAATTAGTCGAAAACTTCAAAATATTAAAAATTTTAAAGTTTAAAATAAAATTAATATATTTTTTGAAACATATTTAATATATTCAAAATTTTCGTTGTTTTACTAGAATATTAGAAATGAAAATAAATTTGACTTTATTATATTTTGAAAATATTTAACTGATTTTTCAAAATATGCTATAAATAATAATTATGAATAACCAATTTAATTTTATAAATCAGAAGGACACCCCACAGTTGACCACCCGTTAATTTCAGCAAAATGAGGTAACGAGGCTTTTTTTTATTTACTTTACATAATAAAAGAGATACGAACAAATAAATGATACATACCCGATGTTTTATATTATGCAAAATTATTAGTTACTATATCGTCTTTTGTTTTCTAGTTATAAACAAAAGATAACGATATATTATTATTATATGAACGAGTAAAAAGATTTTCACTGAGAAAATTGTCTGAACTTTTGTTTTTGACTTGAAAACAAAAAACGGTAGGTAATTTTAAGTTAAGCTTTAATTTAAATTTTTCAGCAACTTCGTATAACCTCAAAATATGAAAAATTATAAGGGTAAGAAATAAAATTTTGAATTTTTCAAAAAAAGTTTAATAATTGTAGAAAGAGCAAAATATCAAGTAAGCGTTAGGTATTTTCAGGCATGAAAAAATCTCTTTTGATTATCCTATTGATAGCATAGAAAGGGAAGCAAGAATGTTAATAGCTGATTTGCTGTGTTATTTTCCTAATGTTCGGGTCTACGACGGGCCACCCGGTTTATACATTTACGTTTTAGTCCAGACTATAATACGGCATCGTGGGTAATTAATTGATATAATTAATGCACTTACTTGGTAATGAAAAATGTACTGTGCATTAAAATCTCAAAATTATAATTACTACAAATTTCAGTATTAGGTTAGGATACTTCATCACTGTCAAAGCAACACACAATCACTGTTCTACGAGAATTTAATAATCAAAATTTGAAACATACTAAAACAATAAAAAGAAAGAACATCTAAAACATTGAATTTATAATCATTTATTGTCATTTTCCAAAGTTATTCTCAATTATGGTTTGTTTCATTAGTCGACATAATATATTTGACACACAACCGTCCTAAAATAAATAAAACATTTGGCAAAGTAATGAGATAATTTAGTTAACAAAAGACTTAATAAAAATTGAGTTGTTAGCATATGAAATAGCATTTTAGAAAATTCAAAATAACTTCGGAATATTAATGATTTTATTAGGATGGAAGCAATTAGTAGCAATAAGAAAGGTAGAGCAATGTGGCAAAAGAGAACATTGAAAATAGAAAAATATCGGCACGCGCTAAAATTTGATTTATGGAGGAAAAGTTATCCACTCCATAATGTAGTTAATCGAATTACACTCTCAAATAACAAAGTAAATTTTAATATTAAACGGTGGGTTATTTTTAAAAGACAATTTAAAGAATTTTTAGAACATTACTAGAAAAAAGTATAAAAATAAAGATTTTTTTCATTTCATCTCATCTGCCGCTTCGATAGACAACACAACTAATTTTATTTTTAGCACTGTGGTAGCATTGTAGTCGTCACACCAAGGAAATTACTTTAATACAACTCATTTCTTATCTTTGTCAAATTATACGACATTCCGAAAGAAAGTGTGAGACAGTCACACTGTCTGGCACACCATATTCAAATATGAAATAATAGTTAGCATTTGTTTTCTTTATACTCTTCTCATCTGCTAGACTATAAACTATAATGTGCGTATTCTAAAATGATGCGTAAACTTAACAGCAACATATTTCCATAGTAATTAGCAGTATTTAATTGCATCGCTTTGGCATTTCATAAATTTTAATTTAAACAATAAATACTCGAAGAACAATACTTGGAACCGTTCTAATAAAATGATTAATAAGTAGCTTAGCGAGGATTTCTAAATATAAATCCGATATATTAAAGAATTTAAAACAACTCATAAAACTACAGTTGTCTGTAAAAATCTAATATCAGAATAGAATACATATTTAAAAATTGTATATCTAAAATTGTTTTGTTACCACCTTGAGACGCAAAATGAGAGTAAAAAATTAATTTTTGATCCGTCTCGTCTGCTCGGGTTTTAATAAAATAATTTTGCACAAAGAAATTGACTTCGATGCATTTATAAAATGTGGTAATGGAATTTACAAGCAACCGGTTGCCTTATAAATTGCTACATCTTTTAATAGATAAGCGACAGCTCTATTATGTTCAAGAACGATCTAATTATGTATCCCAGTATTTATTTCTTCGCTTAATATGACAAGGAACAATTAAAAAGATCTACCACACACTCCCAAAGCTATTTCAACCTTTGAGTAAATCAGAAATTATCTCAAAATTGTGACTGTTACGATAAACTAAACTTGGCTGCTTTGACAATCGAAAAAAATTTACGCATACCACCTGCCGTTTTCGACTTTTCCGAAAAAATTACACGCTTTTAAGGCAAATTGTCAATAGACATAAATTGTTTTGGCCTTACCTGTCGCACTTGGGTGTTCTCTCATATTCTGTGCTATGATTTACAAGGTAGAAATTACCAACAAAAAAGTGATATATTGCACAAACCAAGTCAATTGTGTTTTCCAATAATTTTTCATCCTCGGCAAGTTTTGTACAAACGACAAAAACTCTAATTAGAAAAATTTTGCTTTCTAAAATAATTACAACGTTTACAAATTTGCATTAATAAATTAAGGAAATAAATCGGTTAAAAAAGATAAACTTTACCTTCAAACGTGTCGTAATCAAATTCGATCATTTAATAAAATACAACAATTGCATGAACAAAGCAAATCAATTACAATATGATTAAGTAATTTTAAAATTCAGGAAATTAAAGTTTTTGTAATTAAACACAAGTTGATAAAAAGTTAAAACAATGATAATAAAAAGTTAATCGGTTTTGTATGAAATTTCAATACAATAGGATGTGACACATTGTTTAAAACATTTCTTGTCTAAAAACATATTTGTACCTACTTATGATTATTTAAGTTTTTTAAAATTTATAAGTTCGCGTTCTTTCGAATTATTGGAGTCCAGCGAAAAGGTGTTAACTATAAAATTGAGATAAAACAACTTTTTTAAATTTTTTCGTTATAACCTGACGTAGCACATTTGAAGAAAGAATTAAAATTTTGTCAGTTCAGCATCAACGATCTTCAGTGGGTCGATGACTTAAATAAACTTAAATATAGCATTTAATAAAATATTTTCTATTCTTGAGCAAGAATAATGGCCAGGACTACACTACAGAACAAGATAAGACAAAAATGTTTAAAATTATTAAAATGTAGTAATATATTAAAAAAAAAATGGATTTAATTGGCAGTCCTAAAATAATGATCGTATTTTGTTAAAATTAATGTGTCAATTCGAATTTTTCGAATTAATTTATGGAAATCTATAAAAATAAAACGTCGAAACATTATTAATTAGAATTATAAAAGTTTGGAAAAAAATATAAAAATTAGAGTGCTTTTAAAATTTAATTAATTTGTTTGCGTAGTTTCGGTGACAATAAAAAATATGAAAGGTAATCGACACGATCGCGTGCAGTAATTATATTTTCATGAGTGAATTTTTAAATTTTTCGACTCGGGTATACCGCCAATTAAATTGCCAAATATCCGATAAATGAGATTTACAATAACGAACGTCGCTAGAATAAACAATATAATTAATTTTGGACGTAAATTTTCCTAGAAACCCTATTTTGAATCTCATCTGATAATCTAGCAATTCTAGCGAGAGCTTTTCATGATTACATTGTAGTCGATTTGTCTTTATATTTCAAAAAAAAAACTTAAAACATTTAATAGTTAAATATAGCGTATACTAATAATTTATTTTCCTGTTTCGTGTCAGAAATCGAATTCGAACCCCAACCCTTGGGAGAAGCTGTCTAAACGCAGACAGCTATGTATACAAAGCTGTTCAGCGCAAATAAATATACAAAAGACAAGTGCAAAATAGCAACTTGTGTTTCGTTTAAAATTTGAATTAATAATGACATTAAAACATAATTTTATATGAAATACTCAAATTAATCTGAAGGGGACCATTTTAATTTTGTCGAAATTAAATTTGGATGAGAAAAAATTTATAATTTTTATTATCGATAAACGACACCAGAAAAAACAGGAGCAGGAAAAGCATCACATTAAATTCGCAGAATTCAATTTAAAATTGTAAAATAAATGAATCGTAATAAAATTCTTGTCAAGTCTACTGGAATGAGGGATGAGCGCGATGTCCTGTGATTATGAAGAGCGATCCTGAGCAAACACCAGAAATAGCGGGGTGATTTAAAAACGTGATTTCAAAAGGGAGAACATTTAATTGCGTTCAGCTTATTATTACATGTGTAGTATTAGTATGACCAACGTGCTTTTGCCACTATGGAGGGCGCAATCTTTGATCAGGCCGCCCCGTTAACCCCCTTTATCCCGTGTTTAACCCTGCTATTTGTGTATGCATGGCTGGTTATAACAGACAGCTTTCTAATGAGATTATGATACAGAAGGGTTACAAAATGGCGGCCGTTTGATTAATACTGCAATATTACACACTAATGGCGTAATTTAATTTATCGTTTATAAAAATTTATCGAACGAAAGTGAAATGGAATTGGATGATACTGTGGGTTGTTGTTTGTAAACAAAACCTGTTTTGGATGCACACTTTTTGAGGTTATTTTGAGGAAATTTTTAGCCCGTTAGCAGACACTACTTCAAAATTGGAATATTGGATGACTGTGCTACATTTCTAAGTAATGATGAACTGCGTTCTATTGCTTTTGGATTTGTTGGAAACAAGGCATGTTTCATATCTTAAATAGTTTAAACGCTACAAAACTGGATAAAGTAAGTGGGCGCAAAGAGAAACCTGTTTCTTATATTATAGTATCATTAATGGCTGAAGCAGTAAATCTGTCATTTTTTATTAGATAAACGCTGTCAGTCCAGTCTGGTAATACTTTCATGCTAACACTTCATCACTATTATAATTTGCAAAACTATACAAATAATTTTAGCAAAATCCAAACGACAATTTTGGGATGACAAATCGATTAGGTTAGACAAATTATCAAGGATATCTCAAAACGTACCTATGAGTTTTTTCTCCGATATATTAAAGCTAGACGGACGCGACACCGAAAATTAATCACCGGCATTAAAGTAAAACTTAAATGATAACCTTTTTGACTACTTTAACAAAATTTAAAGTAAGTAAATATCTGAATTATTGCGATCCTACAAAAACTGTTAAGAAAGAAGATCAAAATAACCGCGATTCAATAAGAACCAATTATGAATGTCAATATATTCAGAAATTGACAACAAATTATGGTCCTTTGTATAAGCCGGTCGTTCATCATCAATTAAGCAAGAAATCCAGTTTTTTACATAGAAACACATGAGCTATGTGCAGTTATGATTTGATGTACGTTACACTGGTAGCTGTCGAGCGTGCATTCTCACGGATTCAAAGTTGTAAGTCCTGAAACTTTTTTATTTTGGATTGAGTGACGGTTGGCATTTTGCAAGAATTGCTTCGATGACAAATGCAATTAATGTCGTTGCATCTCTTATAAAATTAAAAAATGTAAATCTACTTTAAAAGCGTACTCGCCATCACATTAACATTTTTGACAACATTCAACGCGGTATGTTGATCTCCATTAAAAATTGACAACTTCAATTTTCCGAATGCCATACGAATCGAGAGCTCAACTAATTACCACAATAAAAAGAAATTATCAACAATTTATAATGCAATAATGTTTATAATTTAAAAATATAAAAACTTGCAGCCATAATGCGGGACTTGTTTTAACAACATGTCTTTTGACGTTTAATAATCCGTCGGTTAAGTTCCAGGTGAATCTCGAAAAATTAAAACTTGCAAAATGGAATTTTTTTATGATTATAACTCTCAACGGAACCAACTCAGTTTTGGTTCAGCATTAATTTTAATTTTGCAAAATTTCGTCAGTCAGGAATAATTAATTCTATAAAAATATTAAATTTATTTGCTAGATACTAATTAATTGTTGATTGCAATAATTTAAAAATTTCGATCCAACAACGGAGGAAAACACTGTTTTTTCGAACATTTTATTTTCCATCTATTTCGAGATTTCCCGCATCTTCAACGTCGTCGATTTGTTAAATAAGTCAACAAGTAGAAAATTAGCGGATTAAATTTTTTCAGTGTTTGAAAGCTTTCGCGCCCGTAAAACTGAAGTTGGAGGAACTTAAGAATTGTGTGTCAAATTGTGGATGGTAGCACTTTTGATAATCCTTAGCTCCACTTACCCAATTTTGGTGCAGGAGTTGAACCGTCTTCCTCCTCCAGGAGTCGGATGGGTCTAGCTTGTTTCCGTCGTGACATACCGCACTTCACAGTCCACTCACTGTCCACTATAGTCAACTAACTACACATTGCGCCCGAGGCTGTCCAAAAAGTAAATATTATGAATTTGTCTTATGACAGTTAAGATGTGCAGTTTTCATGTCTAGTTGTGATTGGTTGCAGGTAACGTGCGAGCTCAGCGGCGCCGAGATGCTGTCTGTGGTGTCCGGCGCTCTCGTGGTGGGGGCCGGCGTTGAGGGCGGGCGGCGTCGACGCTACCCTCGGAAAGGGTCGGTTAAATTCGCTATTTACTCGCCTGTCACTCGCGGAGCGGCGCCCCGTGTCTTCACACAACCACTTGCAGAGCTATTACTTAATATCAACGTTATGATTAGTAAAGATGAGATTATGGATTAATTAAGGATGCACACACAGGAGGTCTTCGGCGATCGCACAAACTATCAGCACTCACAATAATTGCAAACCGAAGCGTCGTTTCCGCCAATGCAATTCGTAAGAAATTTTATAAAAAGTATTTGTAATCACTAAAGTGTTGTATTATACGCGTATAATATTTTGACAGCGATTAGAACTAACAAAGTGACGAAACGTCCACCTCACTGAGCGGCATTTGACTAAGTGGTGATCGGGCCTGCCCAGTCCCGCCTTCTGCTCACCTGGCGAAAGAGAAGGGACCCGACAACACCACACTCCGCACACTACCAGGTAACTCATAAATCACCGATGATATTACCCAAGTATCTTAATGATATTCTGGCACGGATTAATGTAAGGCTGCACTATATCTGGACACCGGCGATTTTGACCAGATAACGTGGCACGAATAAATACAAATGTAACCCTTTCATAGTGAACAAACAGCAATCTAAGTATATTCCGTACTCCCTCGGGCCTGGAGGGTGCAATTGAAGTTTTTCACAGTTCTATAAGCACTAAATGCAATATGCATTTCCATTCGTTATTACTGCCTTATATTGATTTCACTATTTACACAGACACTTCAGCATATAAATATCTATCCATCACCGAGCCTAGAGTGCGAAATACAAATTCAAAGATTAAACGCTACGTCAACCAAATTCTTTCGACAATATTCTTTGCGTTTTAATAAAAACTTTGGCGAAACGGGAACAATCGATGAGCAACAAAAATGATGAAATATTTATACAAATAATAGATTTATTTTTCCTTTCTTCCAACTGAATATTAATATTTCCATAATATTAATATGGCATATTTTATATTATACATTTAAGAATGCATACGCGTTTTCTTTCTAAAAGCCGCCCGCCATTTATTACGAACATATTATAATATATACCCGTCCATCGTTTCTTTTAGACAACAGAAATATCCAAATATCATATGAACATTTGCATGTCCAGACGATGTCGCGCTTGACAGATTTATTGGAAAGTGTCTGAGGAAAGTCATGCCCGGATACAAGTATTAAAATCCTTTATTGTAATGTCATGATGGCATAGTTGTTGTGTACGGTGGGGGCTACGCGTTCAATTTAAAAAAAATAATAAAGAAGCAAAATTGTATCATTTTATATTTAGACTTGGTTATTCAATTTGATGTTTGATGTTACCTCTAGATTAATTTCAGTGGGTCAAGGAAACCACGAAATTTACCTATCAAACACCAAAAGAATGCAGAAATTACCTCGGGCACAAAATTTGTTAAAAAGTGAAAACAGGAAAAAGATATCGAGACCTGTTTTGCTGCTCGATCGTTTCGCATAATTATATTTAGACAAAAGATAAAGATTAATTAGTAATTTTTGCTGATTGTGTGTTTGCTAACGCAATAAAAATTGCCCCCCGTTTAATTTACTGCAGTTCGCAATTGTTAAAGAAAAATAGAATACATTAAAATGAAACAACCGCCGAGTAAGTTTTTTTAAATAGCTATACAAGCGTAAAATATTTTCCTTTTGTTGTGAGCTGAAAAAGAAAAAGAACGTGCAAATTCTATAGATTATTTCTGGACAGGGTTTATTTTTATAAATTACCAAAGGAAAAAGATTTTGCGATTCGGAGTTAACTTAAAATATAGCAGTTGTCTGATAAAATTGGCAATTAAAATTTTTCTAGTATGGAAATGGACATCATCTTATACATAATTTAATTCTTGCAGGATCGAATAAGGAATGAGTTTGGATGTAAGCGCGGGGGGTGGTCAAGCTCATGCACATGGATGCTGCAATGCAGTAATCAAACTGTCAAGAGTAAAGTCGTTTACCGAATGGGTTCTTCTCTAATAAGCGGTCATACGACGAGCTTGTTAGATGTGCCTGCTTGTTATTCTTGCGGCTTACATCACAGAAACTGTGCAAAACATATGTATGTAAGGGTCCGGTTATGATACGTCCCCGTAAAAAATGATGTCTATTGGCTTGTTGTAACAACGCCAATAAATATATTAAATTTTTTGCTCGGTTCGTGTGGCAATGTCACTTCTAGCTTCTTACATTTAGATGACCGCTCATTATTTGGATTGATTTGTTGATCGAAAAGTTCTCTTTTATGAGCATAATGATGCCGATATGAACGTGCGTGCACTGCTGAGCACCTCCTGGTGGCCACTTCTTCGAGGTGTCTGTTCTCACATTGGTACATTCTTGTCGACGAGGATTCGCACAAAATAAATAATTCATGGGGGGATGCGACAAGGTGATATGAAAACAAGTTGGTCGGCATGTGTTTTTCGACCCATTGTTGAGACGAGTTATGCGCCCCGCCACCGATATCGCGTCCAAACGATCTAAAACACACGTGTCCGTGCTACAGATCGTCATAACTGCTTAGATATGACGAGGCCGGTCCTGCAAAAAATATCCCATCCGAAAGAAACGATGAAATATTAAAAACATTCCGACTACTTTGAGAACCAACCTCGTTTACGACATAAATATTTCTATATGCATATCCATATAAATAATTGCCAAAGCGACGAGTCTGGTAACAACTGCCTCACAAATCACGCCAAGATCCAGTTTTAGGCTAAAACTCGACATAAATTTATATTATATCGGGTAGAATCCAATTAGATGAAGTTTTGTTGGGTTTGGCTGGACCGACGACGACAACGCCGTGCAAACGATTGTGACTGTCACAAAACTAGTTTACTTGTTCGAACTTGGAGTTATTCTTGAATACCTCTGCATATTATTTTATACGACGACAAGTGGCCGAAAAAGTTGATAAAAACATCTTAAATTATTTTTGGTGCTAATTAATACGCGCGGAAATCGATTTGATAAAATGATACCTACATAGGTAGGTTCATTCGTCCTTGATAGCAAATACACACATTAAATCGTATACCTACTATTTATACAACAACAGTTAAAAATAGATAACAAATACATTCATAGTTGAAAACTTGAATGGACAAACAAGCCGGCCCACAACCAGGATGAATAGATAATAATGACTTGAAATTTAAAACTTACTATTTCAAATGACCGTATCATTTCGGCTCATTATTAAATGTCCATTGCTAGAAAGAGAGAGGACTTAAACAAAGGGTTCGTATATGTTTATTAGGGACGACCGCTATAAATTAACATTGATTAGGACCGTGTGATTATATCTGATTGTCTCTAGAATGACTCATAAATAATGTCAACTGTACCTGTATTTCGGACAAGATAACGACGACTGAAAAGCAAAACGTTGTCCTCGACTCACATCGATTATTAGCAAACTGAACCCAAGTCGTTAAATAACAACCACCTAATAAGTAAATGTTAAAAAAAGCCACAATCCCCTTAAATTATAACCAATATTATATTTTACGACACGATTGTTTGTGTGGGCCTTTCTCAATTTGAAACTATTGACACCACGAACGACTCATAATCTGCTTTTAACCATGGGACACTTACTATTTTTGCAAGATTTATTTCTGAACGAGAAATTCGCTAATGTATCTATTTCGACGTGTCCTGCTACCTTTTGTATTTTATTTAGTGAATAGCTGACCCAGTTGAAGAATAAAGAACGAATGAGCTATAAGAATTGCGTGTAAGGATTTAAAATAAGTGTACCCTTTGAGACACTTTCTAAAACCCAACGGATTATTTACAACCAACAATTTTCACAATACATTAGACGTTTTCTATTCCACGAAACAAATTCATTTTCGAACTTTATGACATTCTAACTATTATTGAAAAGTCAATAAATCTTAAAAAATCAAGCCCTTCAAATTGCTATAGCCCTTTGCAAGTTTGCAAGGTTCCGGATTTTTTAGAAATTCATATTTTGTTCAACCGCTCAAGGATTTCACTGCAAACACGATGTTTTTTATTTTGTTTTAAACTACAGAGTTGCGACATTGAATAATTTTGTAATAATTATAAATATAATCATCATAAAAATTTAATTTTTTTTTTATTTTTAAAAGTTATCTTCCTGCGACTTCCACTCAAAAGCTCAAGTATCGCAAGTGTAAATATGCACAAAACTTCAAGGCTAAAAGCGCATCTGGATGCTGCAGAAAACAACGGAATGTCGGACGCTGAGCAAGTTTAAGAGATGACACAACGTTCGAATTTAAATGATGTTTAGTCAAGGCAATAAACCTGTCAATTCTACGTTCCATTGCAACGTCAGAAAAATATCACTGGTTTGCATTGTTATTATTCATCATGCGCTGTTAGAATAACTGAAATCGTAACTGCTTCATACGAATGTGCATATAGCAATTATTGATACCCAAAAAAGAAATCTAGTTCATAGTTCAAACTTCAGCCTGATGAGTACTCGTACTATTTTTAAGATTCACATTTACAGTTCAAAAAATAGCGCATTTTATTTGGCAAAATTAAATCTCTGAAGATACAAAACACAAAAGTTTTCAGAAACTTTGAACGATCATGTAGAAAGAATATTAATTATGGAGACTGGAACGAAGGAGCAGAGAACATGATAATGTGGGTGAATTTACATAGCAATGGAAATCATGTTTACTTTATGTATCGACTAATTTAAGAAATTAAGCTCCGTCAGTGAAGCAAAATATCTATGAAGATTTTATATAAAAAAATTGTGTAGGTGTTTTTTGTTTAACTACAAATTAAAAAGCTGTTGATTAAAAAACAAACTTAAAATGCCAATTATTTTTGAAAGATCCTATACATTCTTACAACTACCTATATACGGCACACTCTTGCAGCATTCATAAAATTTAATGCTTATCAGCAAGAATAACTCAGTAATTATTTTTAATGTTGCCCGTATTTCTATGTAAATTGTCAATAATGATTAGTATTGCCATTCCAAATTTGTAAAGATGTTGGTTAATTTATAAAAACAAAATATAAGACCGAAGAATTTTTAATTTTTCTTTTAAACTAAACGACCTTAATTTTGATTCATATTTATGCTTACCTTTTATGTTAACACCTAATTAATTAACTGACGAGCTTTAGTCTTACAGAGTGGAATTTTTACTATTATGTAAAAGTCTCATTCAGTGTGACGATATTGAAGATTGCAGATGATAGTTCTTCTATGGCTATTGGTGATCCACCAATACATTGAATCGGCGATTTTTAGAGATATAATTTGTCGCTAGATAGAGTATAGGTCTTTGTTCACGAAGTGGGACGAGAAAGGATCATTTGTTCACGAATAAAAGTCTAAATCATAACAGGTTATGGGCAAATATTTTCAAGGAATTTTAAAGAATTCCAATGATTTCCCAGGAAGTTCAGTGATTTCTAAGAAATTCCAATGATTTCTAAGAATTCAAGTAACTTTCAACCTATTCTAGAGATTTCCAAAGAATTCAAGAGAATTCCAAGGAATTCCAAAAATTACTAAAGAACTCCAACGAATTCCAATGATATCTAGAGAATTCCAGAGATTTCCAATTAATTCGAGAGACTGCCAAGGATTTCTATAAATTCCAAATATTTCCAAGAAATTCCAAAGATTTCCAAGAAAATTCCAAACATGTATACACAACTTTCTTGGAATATTTACCCCTGGGTTATGGACATATACTAGCCATTCATCAAAAATTGAGTCTTTTTCAATGTGATAAATTGATTTGCCACGTGGCAGGGGAAACATGGCTATGTCTAAGTTAATGTTATGTTACGTTTCATAAATTGTTTCTTAGGTTTGATAGGCCGGTCCTGCCTTCCACTCCCTTCTAATAATATAATTTGTCGGTCTAGCAAACATTTAGCTTGAAATCGATTCACAAAAGTATTTTTTCTGCTATTACAAAAAAATGTTGGTGCTAGTAACAAAAATATTTGTTGAAACAAGTAATATTGTAATTTATTACAAAATATTATTACAAAAATTTCTATTAGAACAAAAATGTTTTTTAAAGTTTAGTACGTCTTTTGGATTACAAATTTCGAAAAATTATTTATTATACAAATTTTAGAGGTAATATCAAATCACATAATGTAAATGCTATTATAATATAAATATAAATTCTTCAAATCTTCAACATTAATTTTTTCAATACTTTCAATGTTCTTCAACAAATTTTAACCATTCTAACTTTTGAAATGAATTGTAATGAAAATATCACAAAGAGAAAAATAAGAAATTGAAACCAGGATAATTAATAGCTGTAAATCCGGGATGAATGCTATATTATATTTCTATTAAACTTTATAAGAAAATAAATTTTAAATTGCGCTTTCTTCGCAGTTTAACTACACAAAGTAGTTTGTAGAAATGCACAGAAGTACAAATATTAATTAAGTTAGGAAATAACCGCTTTCAAAGTTTCGATGTTACATATAAAAGTCGGTGTAGCAGCATGTTTTACTGGGCGGAGCCAGCCGCAGTTGCCTTCTAGTCGTGTGATTATAAACATCATATTTTAAATTTATTTAAAATAAAGTAAATTTAACTTAGAGACGAAGATCCCGTCTTTCTAGTTCCGTAATTTTTGAATTGGAGTGCCTTCGAGATGTTTTTAACGAGGGGAGCCGGTCAAAAATTTATTGTCTAAGAAAATTCACAATTTTCGAGTAAAAATGCTTATTGACAGTTCTGCGGGATTGGACAAAATCCCGCGGCCGCAATCCCGCCGCCAAAAATTAAATAACAAGTAAACAAATACAATATATTTATATATTATTAATAAAATATGTCATAGGTTAGGTGAGGTTACACTAAAAAAAATAATTGATGAAAATTCATCATTTTTGCGCCACTGAACCAAATTCATGACATTGATTAACAATTCATAGTATTCATGAAAAAAAATTATTGTATTTATGAATTTGTTCATCAATATGAATCATTTTCTTCAGTCTAGGTTAGGTTATGGACCGGCTTTTGACGGCGGGAATTGTGATCGCGTGATTGTGGTTCGGCGGGTTTTCGTTGGATTCTGTTCAGAGGGATTTTGGTCCGGCTGTATTTGATTTGGCAGGATTTTAGTTCGACGGGATTATGGTCTGGCAGGAATTTTGCAGCGGGGATTTTGGTGGCGGGATTATGGCCGCGGGATTTTGTCCTAGACCGACGTTTTGGGCCTTTTTTTTATCCGAATGTAAACATTCAAAAAGAAATACTAAAATTTCATTAGAAACTTCATTACTTTGTGGGGGAGTTTTGGCATACGTACTGTGCTCTGATGTACAAGTCAAATTATATTAGTTTAAAATTATTATCACCTTGAGATAGTAAATCGAACCCTGGAGAATTTTGTTTCGATAAGATACAATTTAACCGGAACTTGGATTATTGATTAGTTTGAAGATTTTATGTATACTTACTATTGTGAGTGTATATTTCAACGAAAGGCTATGCAACTTTCTGTGTTCTATTAATGATTACATTTTTATAGATACATTGTATGACACTCTTTAACTGCTAAGCATCAAATGATTAGAACATATTCTTAGTTGGGTCAATTTTGTATTTTCTCAGTTTACCATTTGATTTATTTGTTTTACTACAACATTTATTTTCGGGAAAAAAAGATGTAAAAATTACATTTGAATTTCCCCGATGCACGTCTTGAATTTTGAAATGTTTGCTAATTTTGCTAGTGCCGATATGTTTCAAGATGTATTTGATCTGATTGGAGAGAATTTGTTGTCAATTATTAATACATCGATGGAGTCAGGAGTTTTTCCAGATTCGTGGAAGGAATCGATAGTGGTGCCTGTAGGTAAAATAAAGAATTCGATTAGGTGTGAAGATTTTCGTCCGATTAATATGATTTCGGTTCAGTCGAAGATTTTGGAGAAGATAGTCAACAGCCAGTTGCTTGAATACCTAGAAGAGAACAATATGATTTATGAGTATCAGTCAGGCTTTAGGAAGGGCCATAGTTGTGAATCGTTAGTTTCTTTTGTTATTAATGAATGGAAAGTCGCTTTTCACGATAATAAGGTAATTGTAGCTGTCTTTTTGGACCTCCGTAGAGCATTCGAAACTGTGGACAGGAGAATATTGTTGCGAAAGCTGTTAAAACATGGAGTTCGAGGAAATGAATGGCGATGGTTTCGATCGTATTTGGGTAATAGGAAGCAAAGAACAAAAGTTGATGGCTTTGTGTCGGAGGCGATAGATGTTTCATTGGGAGTCCCTCAAGGAACTGTTCTGGGTGTCTTGCTGTTCCTATTATATATTAACGACATGAGCAACATATTTGATGAGGCGAAATCACTTTTATTTGCAGACGATGGCTTGGTTTATGTCATCGGGAATAGTGTTGATTCGTGTGTAGCAATTATTAATCAAGAGCTAAAAAAATTATGTGACTGGTTTCAAATGAATAGACTTTGTCTTAATGTGAATAAAACTAAATGTATGGTTTTTAATGATAAGGGCTGTAGAAGCCTGGAGGTTATAATGGAGAGTTTTTTGATTGAAGTAGTGGGTCAAATTAAATACTTGGGTATTATAGTGGACAATCAATTGAACTTCAAGGCACATTTTGATTACATTTGTAAGAAAATTGCAAAAAAATTGTATTTTTTTTCGAAAATTAGAAATAATGTTTCGATTATGAGTGCGATACGAATTTTCAATACTATGCTTAAGCCTCATTTTGAATATTGTTCAACTGTTCTTTTTATGGGTAACAATAGTATGCTGGAGAGATTACAGAGACTTCAGAATAAGGGAATGAGATATATATTGAGGGTTAACAGATTTGTGTCCAGATTTGTCTTACTTGATACATTGCAGTGGCACAGTGTACACCAAAGAATAATTGTAAATACTTTGATTTTTGTATTCAAATTAAGGAATAAGATGCTACCTAAATATTTGTACAATAGCATTTCTTTTGTTGCGGAATCCCATGGATACCCGGTGCGTAATGCACATGACTTTCGTTTACATTTTTTCAAAAATAGTCGAGCACAAAATATGCTTTTGTATAATGGTTTGAGATTATTCAACGGTTTACCGTTAAATCTCAAATTAGAGACTGAGCTGATGTCCTTTAAAAGGAACGTTAAAAAGTATGTTAGTTTTGAATTTGTATAGGACATGCTGTGTTACAGATTTTTTGTTGTTCCTAAGTTTCGTATATTTACTGAGTTTTGTATTTTGCTTTTTTGTAGATTTCTTAAATTTTGAGATGTAAATAGTGGTGTTTTTTTACACCAAATAAAGTTATTATTATAATTTTTATTCATATCTATGGAATCATTAATTACTCTTAAAAAGAAAGCCGTTGCTAATGAAGACATTTTAAAACATTTTTGATTGCATAGTCAGTCACGGAGAGTCATACCTACCACGTGTTATATACAAATATATGTGTGTTGTATTAGAAAAAGTAAGAGGTGCTATTGATGTGTTCATTAGGCATCAAAATGCACAAAGTACACATTTATGTAAACAATTATATTCGTAATTTAAATTATTATAAAACGTCTATAAATATAATCTATAGCCTAAATACTGAAACGTACTAAGTAAGGTTGTAAGAACACGTGCGTACTAGTTATGGCAAGAACCAAGAGAAATTCTTATAACTATTAATGTTTACCGTATATTGCCAATATTTTAAATCATTCGTTCGCAATAAGAATTATAATTACGGGTAAAAATTATTTTATGTGTTCTTGGAAAACTTATGGAAGTATACAAGAGCTATATTTACAGCAATTGCAGATGATTTAATAGCTTCTGTTTCCCTACATTCCAACTATGTTATATCAACTTCAATTTACCTAGATAATACTATTTTATTGCTGGGAAAAAAGTCAATTAATTAAAATTTATTCATAAGTCTTCAATTAAAATTGAAGTGAAAGGTAATTTTTTTATAATTGGTATATTGATTCTACTAAATCTATATGTACCAATAAATAATATTATGTGAATGATGTGTTGAATAAAAGTACTATTTTATTTAAATTTTATCGATTATCTGCATTTGAACATTATTAATTAAAATCATTGCAAATTATAGCTAACGTCTCTAAAGTTTCCTTTAAAGGTCTCTTTAAGTAATAATCTGGTATATAACATATAGTATACCACATAACACAGTGACGTAACGCCATGGCGACCAGTATGCCGACTTATTTTATAGTTGTTCTATAATATTAGGGTTATAAACTGCTACTGTTTCTAAAGTTCACAAAAAATAATAGAGTAGATAGGCTCAGTACTTTCTCAATCTCAATTACTGAATATCGAATGGTTGCAAAACCGGATTGAGCCGAGAAGTTACCAAGAAAAATTCGTTGGGGCGCTAGCTGGGCCGGATTTTAGCTTATACTACTAATTACAACTGCAACTACGAATTATGGCCTGAAATCAAGTTTTCTCTTCTACGTTAAGTATTAGACCGATGCAAAACAAAGTCAGGCCGAAAATGGCCCCGAATAGTTGCATAATATTGAAAAGGCTACAGTTTTTTAATCTTTTAATTTTATTGTATGTTAAGCCACAATGAATAGAACAGCATTATTTTATGGTAAAAAGAAAATAAAGGTTATAGCTTAAAATAATTTTAATTAAAATTGAGGAACTTTTAATTAAGGAAGTTTTAGAATAATTAGAATTGATGTTAAAACTTTTATAAATTAATCTTATTGTATGGAGGTACCTTATAGTTGATTTTGTTATCGTAAATCACCTAGTTGTATATAATGTTACAACACAAGATAGCTCTACACCCTATGTATGTATTGAGGATAATTAATCCCAATGTAGCACATAATATTGTTTCTGTATAATTACTAAGCTTGTAGTTCTGACTAGTGACTGGTTCTGCAGTTAAAGCTAGTTTAGAACTGCCGTGTTCTGCCCATTATGGATGTTCTATAGTCTCAAAGCTTATGTGTGTTATTGTGGTTGGTATTGCAATTAAGTTTATCACATTTAAACTTACATGCGTACCCATGATATACGAATTCCCATACATTGCTTTTGTTCTAATAAGCTAAAGCGAAAACCCAATCTTGCTAAAATACGTAAAAACAATAATTTTTATTGTTTTCCTTGAAGTTAAATTCCACCGTGAGAACATTTTCATTTATTATAATCCGTTGATTATGCACCTGCATTCTTAATAATTTTCTTACTATTTGTTAAAGAAGCGTAACAAAGTAAGTAACGTACATGACTTGTCGATTAACATCAAAGTCAAAGTGATGTAATATTGTAGGATTTCTATTGTTTACCGTAAAAAAGTGTCACACGAACACCTGCATATTAGATTTTTCACTCCCACAAACACATTAGCGATTTTTAAAAGGACTTCCGAGTAATAATAACAATATATTGACCAAATCGTTGATTTGAGTCTCCATTAATAGTAGGTACTTACTTTTTAATTGTTCTGTTCATGTTAATGTTTACATGTAATTGTGATATTTCAATCCATAGTCAGATACTGTTAATGTCATTGGATTGAGTTTTTTTATATATAAAATAAATAATTTTTTTAAATTGCAAAAACACTTTCTTAAAAATAACAAACTGACATGTTTGTGCAGTAATTGGCCCCCCACGCATGTTCTCCATTTATTGTTTCAGTACACTTTGAGTTTCCTTTTATATAAATTTTTGGAATAAAATTATTGGGCAATTTATGTAAGTAGATATATTAATTTGCGTGTAGATAATTTTGCAAAAGAAAGCCGTTATAGTGAAAAGCAACTCGTATGTGGAAAAGGATATTGGGTGTAGTGGATCAAATGAAACAACAAAATCACCACTACACCCAATATCCTTTTCCACATATCAGTTTTTTGAAAAACCCCATTTTAATTGTAAGGAAAACTTAATATTAATTTTGAATTGGCTTGGTTAAACAATTTATTTTCTGCAAATGTGGCCGTTTTTCCGCAATGTGTATCTTATTAAACTTATCAAGTAATGATGCGTTGTATGCTCCTGTAATAGTAGTACCTTTTTGATGATAATAGATTGGGATAACTCAATGACTATCCCAAAAAACAGTTGCTATGAATTTCCCAGCAGAAGGAACAGTGTTTGCCTTTTTTGGTGCCGATTCCTCCATCCCAGTCCACTGTTTTGACTGTATTTTTGTTCATCTAAAGTAATTAATCGGCGCCAAAAGTCTGATTTATTGAGCCTAAACTGCGCCAACAGAGCGTGGAAATGTTCATTCGAACAAGTTTTTGGTTCAAAGTGAGTAAACGCGGCAACCAACGCGCGGACAGCTTTCTCATGCCTCAATCTTGGTTCAATATATGACAAACACGTTCTTGAGATATATTCATATCCTCTGCTATCTCTCTAAACTTTTCGAAAGTTTCTATCACCATTTGGTGAACTTGGGCTATGTTATCGTCAGTGGTTGCAGTTTTTGGACGTCCTGACCGTTCATCGTCGCCCAAGTTGGTGGTGGTAATTGATGGTACAGAGTCCCCGTACACAGTATCCAACTCATCTTTAATTTTCGTAGGCATATTACCTTACAAAATCAAATATTTAATGACAGCTCGATACTCAATTTTTTCCATTTTCACAAAAACACTCGCATCGACTTACTCAAGCAATTGTCAAACAAAACCCGCGTTTCCAAAATGACTGAAATTTTGGCGAGTACCTGTCAAACACATTTCCTAGATTTTGTTGACTAGTGCTGCCATCTTCATGTTGAGGTCGGAAACTTTTCAGACCACCTATGTCGTTCAATTTTCAAACTTTTACTTTTTTGCGAATGAAATTGTTGAACTTAAATGCCACCCGGTGCTGGCAATAAAAGTAAGTATTAATTAAATATCATAATTACTTTTGCGTTTCAAGAAATTTGGACTAAAAGTACTTTTATGACTCGTTCATCAACTTGACAGACTCGCCTCCAAGAGCTCTGCTTTTGTCCATAATAAAACAATGTACTAAGTATTTCATCAACACCAGATTTTCATATAAGATTATTGCAGGTTTTTCTCAGATTTCCTTGAATTTATTTAGATTTCGCTAAGATTCTTTTTAAATAATGGTCTTGGTATTTACGGATAACAAGGATTGAGTTAAAATTATCTCGTCAAATTCTGCAATATAACGAATTTAAGGTCATCAAAATTAATTGGATTCCTCTGCGAGACGGCGATTAACCTATTGAGTTAGAGCGGAGAACTGCTAATGCTAGGAACTCGGTTCGAATTTCTCATGTTCGTCTGCGTGCTTCGGAGAAGACGTAAAACCGTTAAACCCTGGATTAATGAGTAATTGCTACCATTAACAAAAAAACAACCAGGGTTACAAGCACAATCTGTGGCCAGACTAGCAAGCTACCTCAAATGTAAAACAACAATGCTGAGAGATTCAGTAGTAGCTTCGGAACACCACCGAAGCTGCTATGGAAATACCATGTGTGCCATGTGCAAATAAGTGGAAGAAGAAGAAGAAGGATTCCTCATGCTTCTTGAATTTCTCCCGATTTCCCTTTATTTTTACACCAGATTTCGCCTACAAAATTCATGGATTTGTAAAAGATATAACATAGTTGGATTTAAAATTGGCAACTAAAAAAACAACTTTATTCTTTGGTGGTAAGAGAAAAAGTTAAATAAAAAATAATTCAATGATTTTTTAAGAATTTTAAAAACATTTTAATTATTATTTATTGCAAATTGTACTTACATCTTGGCAAAAATATTGAGATATCCGGGGTGTAAAATACAATCGAATTAATAAAGCTCAATCTTCAAAATCACAATTTCTATATTGAAATATGAGCTCAAAATACAAAATAATACAAGAAACAAACATTTACAAATTGAAAAACATAATTAAAAAACATAACCCTCCGTTACTCCGTAGTCGGGTAAAAATAAACAAACCCCTACATAATTTTTATAGAAAGGAATAATATGACAATACCAATTTTTTTTTCTTAATATTTATTTTATTTATTTAGACAACTTGTTTCATACAAAATTCCGTACTTCGTCACGTGTCCAAAGATAATTATTCATATTATATTTAAAAGTATAATTAATATTAATTTAAATGGTTATCAGTGTGATAACTAGGTATACATAGATACATATTATATGTATCAATTTGATAAGTTAATTTGTTGGAATAGAGTTTTAAAAATATATTTTTAACAATTTGAAGTATTTAAAAAAAAATATTTTTTTTTTATTTCATTTACCAATTTAATAATTAAGTAAATTAATGTCATTCCATATAATAATTTTCTACATTCTTTAATTCACAGTTAAAGTTTTATTATTTTAAAGTATTGTTTTCAAAAATCATATAGTGAATTTACTTTAAACGCCAGTGTTAAAAATAAATATTTCGGTACCTGTCCGTGAAAGTACTATTTCATTATGCATCTCAAATCAGTCTAGAAGTGCACTTTACGTAACGGTAGTAGATAAAAATAATTTTTTAAATTCCCATGGGATAGATAGGTACTCGAGTTTTACACTTTTGTGTTTAATTTTACATAAATCCCAGTAAATGGTTGTAGAAGTTCGAATTATCACATCAATAATAATATGTATTATGTATAGCTATATAATTATTAAACCGGTATTTACAAGTGTATGTCCACAGGTGGCTTTTTGAAGAAACACACTCACTGGTCGCACTACCACTGAGCTTTACTGTTAAAAGCTTTTCCAAAAATTTCAAATTAAATCAAGTTAGACAACATGAAAAATGAAACATTTAATTTTAATTGCTTTGTATGCACACAGAAGAAAAAAGTTATAAAAATTCTATGGCGATAAAAAATTTTGTAGAATAATAAAAAGTAATTTATTTGATAGCAAAGAAAGTTATCATTAATCGCAATTAAATGTACAAGTTTTTTAATGCCGATATTTAAAAATGCAATAAAAAGAGAATCGATACATACATTTTTATCAAATCAATTGATATATTGTATGCAGTTGATATTGTAAAGGTAATTAATTTAATTTCGCAAGAAATAAACTGCAACAATATTATCGAATGTTCAATACGTACTATGCAATTAAATGAAAGAATTACCACAGTCAAGGTTTGAATTAAGCTGCAAAGGGAAGAAATAAGGATCACAGACCACACTGAAGGCTGCACCACCCAATGCATTAATGACCATTCGATGTTGGTATAATTTATATGCCCATGATCGAACGTGAGTGGGAAGCAAACGCAGTGCACCGATTCTTATTATCTTAAGTGTTAAATATGATATTGTTTCAATTCTTCTTTCGACATTGTTCTATGAGATACATAAATTTCGAATATAACTCATAAAGAATCATTGTTTAAAAACTTTAAAATTTGAAAACAAAGTTTTTTTCTATGAAATGCATCACGATTAGATCAAAAGAATCACCTGAGGTGAGCATTTCTGAGCACGAATGTACTATACATTGTCTTGTCTGGAATATTAACAAAAAACGACTTGAGATCTCCGCAATGCCCAAATATGGAACGACACGCGTTCGGTAATATTGCCAATCTTGTCGAAGCATTTAATGTTTAATTTAAAATAAATTATCGCATTTAGTTACCTAATTTGGTACATCATAAACTGTAACTAATTAACGACTCAGGAGTAAATGAAAATGATAATAGCAGGTACCTATTAGAATAAACTGAACATGAAAACATAACCCTAAAGTCTCGCTGATAACAAGGGGGAAACAAAAAATAAGTCAAAACAGTTAACTTGAGACCAAAAACTAAGACAATCGTTTGCGAAAATATATAAACATAACAAAAGATTTCTTTATTTTACATCAATTTCATTTATTTTTTAAAAATAAAGTATTTATTCGAAACACAACACTGAATATAACATGAAATACCGACAAGACTGTTGACATAAAAATCGTATTCATATAATTTGAATTCTTTTATTTTATGCGCCATAGAGAATGATATCGCGCCTGCTTCGAATAGTTCTGCAAAATTTACATCGCGTGCGAGTTTCATCTCATTGTTCGAAATAAATGCAAAGCGACTGACTGGGCTGTTTGGAACGCGGGATGCTAAATTTCTAAATCTATCATAAGTATTATAAGAAAATCTTGAAGAATACTTCGAATTCTCTTAATTTATTTTCAATTGACTGTTAACCTTCTACCTATTTTATATTATTGTACTTGCGTAGGAACAGATATTAATTATACGATTCATGATCGCTTAATTAGTTTTGCAAGAGGCTATCAGCAATTCCTAAATGCTTCCATTTGTTATTAATAAATGTAAATTATACTTGGAACAAAAAGTCTTGAAATAGTTATAATAATTCAGTTCCAATTAATTACTGTCATTTAATTATCGACATATGTTTTCTCGTCTCATTAACAGTTCTTAGTAGATCATTTTCATTTGCTAGTACCTACTCATAATTTTAATGGCCATTTGATATTTTACCTGTTACCCTTCAATATTAATTCAAACTGAGTAATTGCTTTTCAGCAGAAAAATAAAAATATATAATTGATACTAACCAATAATTAGTGACAGCAGTAGCGGTTCGTGACCAAGTCTTTGTAAGGATTGCAAAACCCATATTTCTGAATAATAAAAATGATCAAATTGAAATAGTGGAGAAATTTTAAGGATGATACTACCTATATATAACAAAATAAAAGAAGATTAAGTGTAACTATATCAACCGATATTGCTGTTTTATTTTGACATATTAAAAGTAGCGTTGTGAAGCACGCAGCGAATCGAAATATTGTACGCATTTGTTAAAAGTGATGGGTAGCGTCGGGACGACCTGCACCTGACACTTGGAAGCGGGCATTGTCCCGTCACTTCTAACAATTCATGTTTACAATTTCAAAGTTGTCCGTTTTCCTGTGATAGAATGTACGAAGTGAATTTATAGAGTTTCGTGTCCGTCACTATCATTCGATATTCCCTTGTTGGATAACATGGACTATCCCTAAGGAATCACTTTTCACATACGAATAATAAATATTTATATTGGTATCACATAGTTATCTAACGTACATTGGCACACCTATGGATTATAGAATATCATCGTCATTATCGGATATTGCAAAAGTGTCATCAAAATAAGAAATAAGAAAATGAGCAATAGCATTAATTTCAGTGTGACGTTCTAAGGTGTTGGTCCTCAAGTTGCGGTTGGAGTAAACGACCAAATGCGTCTCACCGCGTTTGATCGCTTGTGATTAGTATATATCTCGCATGTATGATCTCTTAACACCACCGAAAAAGTCGAAACAGGTTTGCATTACCATATTATAACCCCGTGCGACCATAAAAAATATTTTGATATAATTTCTGAATTTGAAATAAAATTTTATAAAATACCGGTATAAAGTAATAGATTAAGTTTTAAAGTTATTTTAATTGCAAAATTGCAAAGTAATATTAATCGTGTCAGACGTACGATGGAGGACAAGTTCAGTAATCAGTGTCAATCAATATACGGACATTGATGTGTATAGCTTTGAATAGTGACGTATATTACAAAAGCATTAAAGTAGGGTTATTGTTAATCGCCCCCTCAATATTTTAAAACATTTATTGGCATTTTAAAATACACAAAAATATTATTATTCATAATCATTTTAAAACCTGTTATTAGAGACTCCATTGTCGTATAAACTTTTAATTAAATAAAAATTACTTACATTATAAAAAGCTGTGTATACTAATTCGAATCCTTTGCATAAGTTTTGTTCAAACTGCTGTCATTCCGTTTCTGCAAAAAAAATTAATTGCTGTAAATATGTATGCTGACATTTTATGTATTTAATTAAGTCAACTTTATAATTAAATCTAATAAATTTTATATAAGCACAACACTTGCACCGTTTAAAACTAAAAATGAAATATATTTATTGAATTAAAAAAATGCTCACAAGCATTCCATTTACTTAGTTGGTTTTATGGGTTTATGCAGTTTGTAGGAATGGCATTTTATTATTAATACAAATACATTGTTCATTAACAAATACAATTTATTTTTATAATTATTATTATTACTATTTCAGTCTTGTTTACCGTAATTCAGTTTCCAGTAAAGAATGAACAGGTGCAAAGCCAATGTTTTGTTGCTCTATAAGGATTAATATAATGTTACTCATTTATCGAAGGAGAAAAAATTTAGTAGTAATTGCAATTATTATAAATTCCAGAAACCGAATTAAGTAAATGGATTCAGGTACAAAATTTAATTTAAATTTTTGAAACGTTATATAAATTGAAAATATGTTCAAGTATTTGACAGCTAAAGAAAATTTACTGGTAAATAAGTCAACTTAAGTAAGATTTAATGTTGATCCACTTTCTATTAGGTTTTTACGATAAATTTCTATAGCGTAGTAAAACTATCTTATTTTTGTTATACGTTAATTAAAAGTGTAAATCAATATATTTCAATTATTTTATTTTAAAAATCGAACTTTTCCATAAAATATTTTAGTCCCTATTATTATTTATTGTATTTTTAATTGTTTCACGACTTTGAAGTAGCTGATTTGCTTTCCACTAGTCATTGGCAATTTGTGGTACGGATTTCTCATGTCTAATAGGATAAGTTTCTAATTCTTGCTCAGCTCTTGCAGCCACTTCATCATAAAACTGTTGCTTTAGATCAGGACATTTATTTCCGAACGCGAAATAAGTCCAATTGTTTTTGACAGTTCTCTATACACATAGTATAAATGTACAGTATGAGGTTATTTATAATAATAATACCAAAAAAGTCTTTTTATTCCATAAATCGACGTTTCCAGCTGCGTAGAGTACGAAAATCACGATTGTACTCGGCGGAAACGCACAAATCCGAGTAAAATTGCAGAATTACTAAGAAAAACCAAATTAACTACGTTTCCTACACTTTAAAGCCAAATGAAATGTAAAATATTATGCTTCCGGGAATTCTGCGCTTGGCATTCGAATTACAGCAAAAAGTGAGCTAAAAAAACCTTAAAAACCTTTAGAACTTTAATTTTTTGGAAAAAAATACCCAAAGATTTTGAATTTTTTACAAAATCCTCAAAAAATTAAAATAGTCTTTGTATTCCATAAATCGACGTTTCCAGCTGCGTAGAGCATAATCTTTTTTTTTTCGAACAGTATCAAAAATATTTATAGGTCATCCTTAGCAGTTTTTCAAAATCAAGTTCTGTTGATGTTAAAATGAAGATAGCAATCTTCTTCAAGTGAGGGTTATCCTGGCTGCAAAACGTAGCCTGAGAAAACTGACAGCTTTTCACATAAAAGTCGATGCTTTAATCATTCTGTTGAGGGTATGTGTGCGCGGGTAATAGGGCAGGAATGTGTTTTGGTGGGCAGAGTCGACCGCAGTTGACTTCTAGCCATGCCACCGTGAAAAACATTTAGTAAATATATTTTAAACTGAATTCCTGCCATTCTAGACACACATTTAAAAGTTAATTAGTGGGTGTATTTAAGGATCCGTGATTTTTGAGTTCTGGCGGCTTTCAAGGATGATTTTATCAAAAGATAAAGACCCAGATATCAATTCGCCTTAAATTTTGTTATTTTCTTACATAATTTTATTACAACATTTTTTTAATTCGTGAGCTGAGTTCACGTACTATCCCCTCATCTTATTCTTTCTTCTATTCAGCATTTTCTGTCCACTGCAGGACACTCAGTTTCTTTCTCTGGGAGGCAGATTACTACAACATTTAAACTCCACAGTTAACTGCCTGTATCTTATTTAATAGTTGCTGTTGGCACAAATACACCAAGGGGCTGAGTAATCAAATAAACACTTTTATTTCTGGGGTTTTCTATTTTTTTGATTTTTGGCTTGACTTATTTTAGTTTACCATGATTATAATATTATTATTGATGCTTTTTCAATGCGACCGAATTGTCGTTACAGTTTCCACCTATTTCTGAAAATTTGGAAAAAAGAATTTGATAGACAATTTCTCACTTTTAGTAATTGTCACATAAACATAACATTTTAATACACTCAACCCACCTAAAAAAATAATATGTCACCAAAACAATTTATTACAGTTTAATAGGTAGGGGAGACTGGGGATAGTGTGGACACTGGGAAACAACGGACATGTTTGTAGTTAGTGATTTTGTTGCTGTACATGACTTAGGATGTTATTACCACTGCAAACAGCTGATAAGGAGAGAAAAATCGACGCTATGATATCATCGGAAGTTTTTAGATAGCATAGTTTGTTTTGAACCTCTCAGTTGTAACTGAGTTGTAACTTTTACTCGACTGCGGAAGGAGGGCTACAATTATTTTTCGAGTATAAACAAATGAAAGTAAAGAAAGGAAAGCAAAAAAAAATTATTTAAAGTAGCAGCATAATCATCCAGTGAGTCCGATTTTGAAATAAAATATTGTTTAATTAAAATTTTCGTAATAATTTTTAAGGTTTAATATTATAATATTATATAACATTGTTCATAATTTAGTTTTTTTAATGTTATAATAAATATTTAGTTCATATAAAATACAATTAGTAAATTTATTTTTCATTATTCCTTGCTGTTGTCGTGGTTAATAATCTTAAACTACCTACCCTAAAGTTTATAGTAAAAAAACGTAAGAAGTGTCCAAATCATCCCCAGTCTCCCCTATACGGCAACTGTGTAACAGATCAAGCAACTTACATAGTTCCTGGCGCATTCAACTAAACATTGCGATGTTTATTCACGTGTAACTTACAGTTTTCTTGTAATTACCTCTGAACATTTTGTATAATTTTGCAAAACAATTGATTATTAATTTTTAATCACATCCAAAATTGGGTTTTAGTTTTAACTTGTCTATTTTTGTCTTAATTATGAAAAACTAATAATATTTTAGTCCGTTTAAAATTTTTGAAATTCATAGGGGGATTATTCCTAGTTGTTGCAACTGCTGCTTTAACAGATGCTAATTTCATGTTACGATATAAAAATAAAGCAAAGAAATTAAAAATAGCAGAAGTTCTACGACAATTAAATGGCAGCCTTGAAGGTCAATGCAACAGCTTTATTGCCTTTATGCACGAAAACCGACATTTAAAAATTTTAAATAGAAATGCTAAATCTGTTAAGGGTATCTCTGTTTAATTTGAATTATACAATTGATCGAATAATTTTATAATTTTGGAAATAATTTATTTTTAACCCTTGCGTGTTCGATAGGGAAATGTGAGGGGATGACCATATTTGTATATGCTGTAAACTTTAATGTCCAGTAACTTTTTATAAAATCCAATCAATATTCTGGATTGGCTGCATCTTCTGCTATTATGCGTGATAGTTCATTAACATCAGTTTTATTGAATGCATGCTATAGCAATATAGTCACCCTGACAGCACTGTTGGGTTCTGGGCATTAAAGTATTTGTATGTGCATTCACAGAGATTTTCAGGATGGGATGGAGGTCCTGCAGGATTTTAATGATCTGTTTAAGATTGACAATCGTCAATGGGTAGGTACTTTTTCAAACTCAAAAATTTTATGTTATGCCGCCTGTCGGGAAAATCCCAAATGAAATGATTTCAGGCTTTTGGAATATTGTCAATGAGGTAACCGAGGGTTATACATATATTGTGGTGTTCATAAACAATTTTTCTGGTAACTCTGAGAAAATATTGTACGAAATCTAAAGAAAAATTTTTTTCTAATAAAATGTACCAATAATTATGTGTTCCCACATATCTAATATAAGTTACTTTTAGAAAGGTAATGTTTAAAAATGTAAATTTTAATATTAGGGTGTCAAATAAATAAATATAAAATTATAACTATAATTTCTAATAATTATTAAATAATTTAATATCTCACGAATAAAATATAAAAGTTAATAAAAAATGCATCATTATGAAAGACAATCTTGAAGCAATAATAGGTAACCCTTGACTTGAAGAGTATTATTAACCGATTATAACGTTTTGACTTGATATACAAATTAAAGATTTGTATCTGACAAGTGATATGTGTCAAAAATAAATTATGTTTATAATCAAAAGTGATGAGCTTTAATCTCGTATATATTATCTCTTCAAATCAGATATAAACTTGAAAATAAATTTAATGAACATGATACCACAACACATGAGAAACCCGAATTAAAAATTAATATTCATTGTTTAACCCATAAATAAACACGATCAAGTAAATTTATATCACTTATATGATTACCATTTTACATGTTTAATTAAATTAAGTGATTATTTTATACACACCTGAACTAAAATATCCTACTACTTTATTAAAACAAATTTACATAGTTAATGTTTATTTTTGTATAATATTTTAGGCTTGACATAATAAATGTAGCAGATGAATTCAAATTAAGACGTTTTTTCTTAACAAAAAACCACATTTATTTTTATATGGCGTCACTTCTGTAAAATTTGATTAAAACAGAAGCAGATTATGTGTTTCATTTACATTTTAATTTTTAAATACCGGGCAATTCCAAATAATTTTGCAAAATACATTCACGTTAGAAGTGCAGTAATAAAAAAATTTAATCAACATAAATCACGAACACCCTTTGCAGTCATTCTTTTCAAGAAAGAAATCGAAAAACATTTCTGTACTACCTTCCATTAACTGCTTCACATTTTTCTAATTTATATTTAAAAAAAAAAATATTCTAACTTATATTTTAAAAATATTTTTCAAATTTTCTATCACTTCCTTTTAAGTTAAGTGTTTTTGTTTTAAAGATTTTAATCTTGAAGATAAAGGATGTTGAATAAATAAATTTTAAAGACCTACCGCAAGATTTTGAAACATCTTGTAACTCAAATCGAACCCTTGTGTGCCATTGTTAAAGCTTTCGTTGCTACAAAAACTTTCCAACACTTTGCTTAATAATTTATTGTAAGCGAACAATATTGTATTCGCAATTAGTTGAAATTTATTAAAAACTTAAAAATAAGTAATAGAGTAATAAAACTGTTTTGTTTAAAATATAACCCTCGTTAATGGTAGTTTGAGCTAAGCAAACCTATCTAAAACTTTAAAGCTGTTAGTGTTGTATGTAGCTTAGAATAATTCGACTAAGATTCGCTAACTTTTAGAATTATGCCGAAAGTCCTGTCAAGTACTCTAAGTGTATAAGTTTCACAATGCAACATTGTCAGTGGATCAAGAGGGGGTGGTGGACGATCGGCCGGTAATTGGACGCACAACCCCATACCCTACTATTGTGCGCGGATCAAGGATCAGGTTATGACCCCGCTTGCCACCGACTTTGCTCGTGTTTCCTCAGCTCTATCATTATATAAATACACCACTGGGAACTCTGCAGAATCTGTGTGCTGTCAGTCATTTATCTAAGACACCCCACTATTTAATCACTACTATCATTATAGTTTCTTTAGTATAGGTTTTGTGCAATACTTAATGATGATGATACTTTTCATTAATAATTAACGATGACGCTCTCTTTGTTCGATACGTCAAGATAATTGCAATCAAATTATTGTCTGGGGGTATTTCTCGTCCAAGAACAAATGCGATGCATATTATCTGCTCGAGATGTTACAACTACTCAATAAAAATGTACAGAAAACCAATAAACCTCCCACAATAGAACAGAAGAATGTTTTACAGATGGAATGAAGAAATGATGTCAGAATAAGTTGTTTGTGAAGGTGGTATCATCAATACCTCCTCCAATGTTCGAAAATTTATTAATATCAAGTGAGTTAGTTATACATAAATTAGTGAAAACAGTGAACTATAGCTGATACAAGGAATCTAAAGCTCTCGACAGCTGTTTATGCTTTAATTTATAACTCATAAAAGTCAATGTTTATAAGATAAGCAATGTTGTATAATGAAACGATGTTATTAGAAATAATATTCTGCAGTAGTATACATTTTATTAGTACAAATATTTGAGTGTAATTTTTAACGAGGTCTCTAATAATTTGTTCAATATGATTAAAATTTTATTCTTTAAAATTCCTCACAATTTTTAAAAGTACGTTAAAGATTATATTATCTATTTCTACACACTTATAGTAAGTGGTGAATTTTTTTTCAAATTATATACAAAAAAATTAATATATTTTCTTACAGTACATTATCATAGCCATATAATACATATACTACATGTATTTAAGATCACTTTGTTGTAAACGTTGTAAAAGTACTTACTTTCAATCAGGGAATGTGTAGTAAGTTGGTAATCTTGTTATATATTTCTAAATGAGTTAAATAGTATGTTACACTACAAATTGACAGAAAGGTAGATTAGTGAACGAGTAGATATATTTAAACACGAGCTTTCAAGCGAGTACGCTAATTCTACGAGTGGGGTAATCTTCTTTTTTAGGAGTGATATTCAAAAAATTGTTGAGTAATAGTCATAATCATTACACTACGATTTCTGCAACCGTTTTACTAATAATAAGCTGCTTTGAATACAATTTTTGATATATGAAAAGACTTTTATCTAGTTGCATATACTATATCAGGATACTTATAGAAATACCACTGTATAGATATTTTCGATGCTAGGTAGGAAAACTAAGATTTTTCCATTCGGCCGAGATCGTAAATCAAAGCCGAGAATGGAAATAGATAGTTTTCCTCGAGTATCCAACAATATTTTTTCTAATTATGTTTTAGAAAGAACCAATAACACATTTTTTATGCCTAAATTAAAATGTACTTTATGAAAATAAATGCATAATATTTAAATTTGTATTTGACGGTTATGGTAGCCAATTATTTAAGGTACCTAACAGTTACAAAGGGAACAGATTAGTGATTACACGTTTTTTTAAATTTTTATTTTTACAATTTGTGTTTTTAGAATAGCTGAAAAATGTCATTTATTATGTCGAAATGTTCAGAAGTTGAAGAATCTGCGGCATTAGCGGTTCAAGCTCTAATTCCACAGAAATCCAGAGGCAAATATGGAAAGGCATACCTGAAATTTAACACGTGATGCAAACAAAGGCGAGTGAAAAACGTAAATGAATGTTGACCCACGCCGATATTTCTTAAAATTCTTGAAAGAGGCGGACAACGACACGTTTTTTTTAATAAAGAAAATAAAATTTTACTATTACGCTGATTTTAGAAGATCTTTCATTATTTCAGGTGGTCATGATAATTGGTATCATTGGTAACTACCGCAGAAAAGAACTTACTTGGAATAGTTGTACGAATTTAATCATAAATGTATTTTACAAATAAAGTAGATTTATGTTCCTGAACTTTTCCTTTTTTCCCGCATACTTTTACAAGTGTGCGGAAAAGTATTGCTTTATCCGCACTAGGTCGGAAAAGTAGTACTTTTCCGCACACTTTTGAATATCACAAAGTAAAACTTTTTCTAACATAATTAGAAAAATCTATTATCGATATTGATCGCTAAACTTTAATCCAGGAAAGCTATGTATATACACCGTGTCCAATAAATTCGAATACACTTTCAAAATCAAATAAATAAAATTAGATAATGTTTAGCTAGTCAAAAAGTGCATTGCATTGAAAGTACATTTATAACGAAAGGTCACAATAAATGTTTTGGAATGACTCCACCTTTAACCTTCTTAACCAGCTTCAAACGCTTCTCAAACCCGTCACAAGCGACACGCAGGGCTTCAATTGACATTTCCTCCCAAACGCGCTGGATAACTTTCTTAAACTGGTCCAGATTTGCGATTTTATTGTCGTTAATCTTCGAAAGCATGTATGACTACACAAAAAAATCTAAAAAGTTCAAATCTGGAGAGCTGGGAGGCCACTCATTCTTGGCTAGAAAATCGGTAAAACTGGCATGACACCACGCTTGAACCTTATTTGCTGTATGGGATGGTACTCCATCTTGTTGGAAAACGTACTAATGATTTCCAAAGATGCGTCGTAAGTTTAGGGAAACGTTTTTCTCCATAAATTCCGTTTGATAATACTTGGCGTTGATTTTAACACCTTTGTCGATGAATTCGAGTGGAAGTTTTACAAACTGCACCCCAAACCATCACTGAGGGCGGATTCTGAAATATATGGACGTTTTTCTGGTTAGCGGGAATACCCTGTATCTTTACAGCCCACAACCGATCATTTTAAACATTGTGAGGATGTTCCAGAACAAAAAGTTTTTCGTCAGAAAACAGAAAGTCATCACCTGCGTGCCAGAAAAGTTTCGCTTTTGCTCTTTCAAGCCTCTTTTCCTCAGAAGCTTTCGAAACGCCGTGTAACTTTCGGTTTTTGTAAGCGCGACACTCAAGATCAATTTTCAAAATGTTGTGCGCATATCCCTTGGACATATTCAGATCGGCTGCCAATTTTCGTATTGAACGATGGTGTTTTCGTGGAATCCGCTCGCTCACAATTTTCACTACTCGTGCTATCCTCACCAACCGCGGCTTACCAGATTTTTTCCTGTCTTTCGAAGAGGAAGTCTCAATAAATCGTTTCATGGTTTTGTAAAGAAAATCGCACTTAATCCCGAGGTTTTTCAGGTTTTTAAAAATGTCACCCGGACGCTCATCATTCAAAAACTTTGCAATTATCACCTGCCGAAACTTCTTCATTATTTTTGTAAGTAATGACAAGTGACAGAAATTTGATATGACCCTTATTTGTTTGCCTAAACATTGCGATGTCAAACTGTAAAAAATCATGTTCATGCAAGTTGGTATTGAACTTAAAATACGCGCTCATGAAAGTGTATGCGAATATATTGGACACGGGTTATAATCAGTTCATTATGTTTATATTATATTAAAACGTCAACCATAATCAATAATAAATCAAGAGAATCATAAATCTCAAACTGATAGTAATAAATACAAACATATTTTAATTTCTGAAATAATCTGATATTTTTATTAAGTTGAATATAACATATTTATTAACCACCCGACTAGAAATTTCTTAAGGCATTCCCTAACATTTTCTGGCCCACATCAGGTTTCAACATGACATTTCCTATTAGGTCATTTAATTATAGCCTTGTTCCGGCTTAGATCTGGGAAGCTCTATTAGGGCAATCCATGGCTTAACCTGACTGTTATATGATCCCCGATCTAGTTTTAATCTGGCTAGCCCGATTAGGGCAGGCATGGCTGGATCTGATTGTTGCCTAATCTAGCCCAAATATGGAACCTGATCTGACTTCACTAGGTCAGCTGGATGCGGTTGTGAATAAGTTTAACATTAAATGCCCGATTTGGACCTATTCTTTCGTAGAGCAAACCGGATCTGGACCGTATTCCAGCCTGAAGGAATTTCTAGTTGGACAGATATTTTTAATGGAAGGAAGTAGGGTCATAGCAGGGTCGGTCTTACGATTTTTGCCGTCTTTGTGGGACCCTAAGTTCCGAACAAATAAAAAATATAAGTTATATAAATAAAAAAATATAACTTAAATACACATATGACTTTGCTCAAAAAGTACCAAATATTTCTCCAAACTTGTGTTCGTATAGTACACAAATTGATCCTGTCACCTTTTCGGGGTACAATTTTAGTAAATTTCTGCACAATTGTAATATAACGGATTATAATACAGTTGGTACCGCTTCTCCGTGCCTAGTTTCTTCCCCTCACACACGTCATCTCTCCAAATTCTATAGCTTGTCCTCTCTTCCTTTTCTCAGGTGGAATCCATTTTATCTTCCTCCATTGTCTTTGTGTGTCCGAACCACACTAGTTGTCTCCTCTCAATTTCGTGTGCTATATTTTAATCCATTTCCATCGTCTCTCTAATTACCTCATTTCTTATTGCTTTGGATGATTTTTTTTTGTTTCCCTCCTTTTATGACGTTCGTTTCAAGAGGTAAGTTATTTTGGTCATTGTTTCCCACTAATAAGTATTCACACTTTTTCACGTTCATTCTCACCCTAGCCGTTCATACTATTCGTTTGGTTTCCGTACCATATAGCTTAGGTCATCTTCATCTTCCGGTATTACCTCCTTGTCCGCCCATTTAGCCCTGTCTAGGTGAATTTTAAATAAGGTTGGATCCAAGGAGCATCCATGTTTGTCGTACCAAAACCATCCGTTACTCTGTTGCCCGTTTTTACCCTTGCCGTGTTATCTTCGTAATATCTTTTACATGCGTTTTTCAGATCAGGTTTTATATTAAGGTTTTCCATATACGCGATATTGGTACACTGCTATATGCCTTTTCTAGATCAATTAGTGCTATAATTATATGGGTTTTCTATTTCGTTGCATTCTTTTTTCTAATGCTATTTACTGCCGATACTGCTTAAGATTGCCATTTACTGCTGATAGTCCTAAGCACTGCCATTTACTACCGGTACTACATGATACGTGGAACGGAAATATTATCGGTTTACTTATTAGATAGAAACGGCAGTAAATATAGTAAAATAAGCAGTATCGGCAGTATTAGATAAGATCAACAGTAAGTTACGGTATTAGGTAGTTATTAGGAGTATTTGAATTTTTAATATTTTTTAATAATTTTATATTTATTTAAAGGAATATAATATAATCTACATACTACTATAATATTGACAAAAATGCTTAATACTTCCGGTACTGCCATTTACTGGTAATACCAGCATTTATTGTGTAATATTGTACTTTAGTGCCGAATAGTACCCAATACAGACAGATAGTAATTATTTCAAAATATTTAAATTTATTTTTAAATTATGTGGTATAATCGGATTAAATTCCAGTGTCTCCAATTTCTATTAAATAGCGGAAAATAAAAATTAAATAAAAAAGAAACAACCTTTTCGTGACTATGTTCTATATGATAATTGTTTGCCTAAGTCTTTGTTTATCTATAAACACAGATTGTGTTTGTGCTTAAGTTTATTAACGTTTGATATTTATCGATATTCTGACGATGGCTAGTTTATAATAAATAAAGATAAAAACATGGCTTCTTCATGCATCAACCTTTGATTCTATAATAGTACATATCCATACTATTGCAGGTATTTCCGGACAAACATTTTCAAGATTTAATAATGAAGATGTTAATTAGAATTTTATAGTAAATTATCTCATTTAAATTCTCATTATTGAGAATGTTAATTTTTTGAATTGTTAAATCTCAAATCAATGCATATTTTAATAACTTTTAGTAGGTACAAACTTTACACCTGAAAATTTTTGGAACACCTGTTTGCTCCAAGAGTTTAATTACAATTTAATTTAACGAAGCTTACATAATTATTGTTAAGATAAATTCTTTGTTGAAATTTTAAATATTAAACGAACCTTATTACAATATTAAATTTCTTGAGTAGGTATAAAAATTATACATGCGCGGTTAATTTAAATTGTTTTCTTAACAAAAGTTTTCTTATATGTTAATTTATAAGAATAATTAGTTAACAATAAATAGTAAATCTATTCAGGATTTGTTGAATAATATGTCGGCATTAGACATAAAACTTAGTTGGTTAGTAATCTTAAATGATCAAACTTAGGACATTGGTTAAGAACTTCATTAATCTGTTTGATACAATTAATGACCAAATGGTAATACTGGCAGCGTATTTAATTGTTGCAAGTTTCTATTCGTAAACGGATTATCAAATTTTACAATATATCAAAAGTAATTAGTTTGCTCGAATGCAAATAGGCGTGAAAATCATTAGAGCGTTAAAATATTGTCGAAAGATTTTAAAAGCACCAAATAAATACCTTGAAGGTGTCGAAGTGCCGACCACTTTTAAATTTTGTAAACACGCCGCTCAACAATGGGATCATATTTAATCCTAGCTTAGCGAGTGTTTGTAAACTCAGTTCGATATGATCCGGTTCGTTTTGTCCATTTTCAGCGGTTCCATTCAATGACACAAAGTATCGGTTATTAAAAACAGGTAGCAGCTAGTTTATCTATGTATGTTTGGACGGAACAATATTTAGCATTCCAAATTGAGACAAATCCATAATCCGGTCAAGAATACCGCGGTTCCTGAAACTTCAGTAAGCTCAACTTTAATTTGATCCGTCTTACGACACGAATTGCTGGTTTTAGAGATAACACTATTGCACATCGGATCGCACTTACAATGTCTTAGATTGCTTTTCAAACTTTAATAATCCAGTATAAGTCAAACACAAAACCTCAATTTTCTTATACAATAACAGTTGAAAAGTAATTAAACATCTATAATACCTACTGGAAGTGGACCTGAAATAAAAAAAGAACACTTACTTCGTGAAATCGATAGGTACTATTTATCCATTTTTTTTTTAAATAAAGAATACTATTGGGAGCCTGAGGTACGAGAATCCTGATTTCCAATTAACTAAGTATTATTGAGTTAAAGTGGGCAACAGTCATTTTCATTAATTTGCCGTAAAAATCTTATTTGCACTGAACTATAATTAAGGATTTATTACCCCGAAGATTAAACTCTACATTTTGCAAACAACTTTTATTTTTGTTATGAAACTGAAGTAATCTAACATCGACTTGATCAACATCATAACAAAAGAAAGAGTGCAAATAAGTACTATAAAGAAAACAACATAGGTATTTCTGAATTATAAGACAGCTTCGGGCTTATCTTATTTTAATACAGTTAATTAATACTCAAATTACGAAAACATCAAAGTAATTATTGTGAATGGATAATATAAAAATATTCCCTTTAATTACACCCACCCCTTATGGAGCTTTTTATAATTGCCGGTAACTATGACCAAGATGAAAAATTTAAATTCGCACAATGGGAATTTTTAATCGCAAAGTGAAAAGTAATAAAAAACTAATTTAATTCTAAATTTACTATTAGAAAACGCAATAAAACCTGAAAGCTGATGTGATTTTAAACAACTTATTATTTTAATAATAGGCAATAAAATTAATTTAAATTTTACGATGCTTCTATTGTCTAAACTCAATTCCCTATTAATGTTGTTAGTTATTTTATTTTGTAGGCGTTCGATAAAATAATAAACATACAAAGTTGTTGTTTGAAAAAACTGTCGATTATTTGCGCTTGCCCTATGGGAGTAAGGATAATAATATAAAAGATTTAAAGCAAAATTTAAAAAATAACCAGCTTATCGTTTACCATATATTCTAGGATTGCTTCTCTTATCTTTGTTACCTTTTCTCTTCAAGTATTCTAAAAGTCCTTATGAAACCCGCTCATACTTATCATAATTTATTTTGCGAGGAAGTATAAATTTTTGCAAAAAAAATTGTCGGTCCCCTTGGTTTAAGTTGATTTATTTTAATTTTGTTTATAATTGATTAACGGTAACAAAAAGGCGTTTTGTTCTATTAGAATGTTTGTATAAATTATGTTTAAATTAAGTTATATTAAAAAATGACTATATAATTATAGGATATTGTTAGAAAAATCCCACACACATGTGGATAATATTAATAAAGGAACAATTAAGCTTTTTGAATAAACAAGCAAACACATTTATCAACGATAATTTATTGTTGTCATGATCATAATATTTAAATTTAAGGAACCAATATGCATATTCAAATTTACACCACACAAAGAACGAAATAGTATAAATTAACAAAAAGGAAGGAATCAAATATGTAATTATAAATCAATTAGTAAAAAATGTTTGTAATTTGCTCTTTATATACCAGTAGATTTTTTAAATAGAGCCCGAGGAGTTTTTCAACTGGAGAAATTTTATCTCTGGTTTCTTTGTTGCCAGTTAGTGAAATCATGATCTGTTTAAAATTCAAATGTAAATAATCAGCTTTCTCAATTAAATGTTCTTGTTATTTTAATTTTGATGTAAGAAGCATTTTAATTAAACAACTTTAATGTTTGTAAATATGTAATCAAACACCTAGTTACGAAATTTTCAGGTTTTGCTTCTTAATTTTTACTAATTATACAATTAATTCTTTAATTATTCAAATAAAAATAAATTCTTCGTTACTAAATTGATATGCTTTATAATTCTCTAGTTGAAGAATGGGAAAATTTAAATTGTAACGTTTTCGTCCAATAGCAACGGTTATTGCAGTCGGTGGTTTTGGAATAACTACGTTGGAGATACATTTTCTGTTATGAAGGGAGAATTCAAGATTTAATTGCACACGTCGTTTCTTAGATTACAAGTAAGGGCCAAAGACCTGACTAAGATATCTTTATCCTTAGAAGGCTTTCAGATGAGATCGACAGATTCTGGTAATGCCCCCAGGCTCAAGGGAATCCGGTAATTGTTGACTTATAGGCCTGTCGGTCACTACGTCTTCGTTATATTACCATGTTACACGTAACTGCTGATCCAAAGTAGATGTTGGATAATGAAATGACACGAACAGCATATAAAAATCACTCAAAACGAGTTTTCTTAATTTTTAATTTTTTATTTTACATTCATTTTGAAAACAGTAAGAAAAAGTATCTTGTCTGATTTCATGAACTATCTAAAACAAAAATGCCAAAGAACATCTGTTTGATCGAAACATTCACCATGTAACAAATCGGGGCTCATACATCGGCAATTTCTTTAAGGTTCCTCTGGGAATCGCCGGCCCGAGCTGGACATCAGCGTATTCTCTTTATGTCTTTAGGAAATTATACCTTATGTGCTAGCCTTGATGCCGACTGCTCACGTAACTTGCAATATAGAGTCTGATTTCATGTTGTCAACTTCGAGTTAGATACTCTAACAGCAAATTTCTTTGTTCACTTCATTTTCATCTGTATCAGCAAATATAAAAAAAATAACTTGGTCCAATAAGTTTAGTTTAACTAATCGTAAAAAGGAAACTAAAAATATACAAAACAATTTTAATCCAATACTTGTTTTGTAACGTTTGAATTGTCTGTCACCCACTAGTCTGAGATTCAGTGCCCGTCATAATCTGATTCTCTAGAGACCAACTCTCTATAAATATTTTATGGATTTACGTTGTTCAGTGCATTATACTTATCGTGTTTGTTATTTGATCTGCTGCTATAGCTTTGACAGTTGCTTTATCACTTTTGTGGATTCTATATTGTCATATAGACTTCATTGGATTTTACAGAGCGTTGATTTAACCAAAGCCAGCGGTTAAGCGTTAATTAAATTTCTAACACGTAGGTTCAAACCATTGCAACAATGCAGCTCTTTAAGTTGTATTACATTTTATCATTGAGCTTTTCGATTTAACCAAAAAAATTTACAATATAATTTTTTTTTAAGTATTAGTTGCCTTAAGTATTCCAGTGTCAGAATCACCTCGAATTTAACCTGACGTTGCGTCGGTCGTTTAAAATCCAGTTTTTTTGTGGGATAATATTTTTTGTGAATTTATTTAGTTACCTGACATACACTTTTTCAATTTTTTTTTTATGAATTCCACTTTTGTACTCATAGTGTACGTTTTTACTTATCTCTTTTGCGCTCTTTTCGAGTGGAGTGCACTGATGCCCGCAGTGATAAAATGTGTATATGTAAGCGGTTACATTATTTTATAATTGTGGAATTTATTGTTTTTGAATTAAGGTAATTTATACCATTTCATATACAAGAAATTTTTTGGTTTTTAATTTATATTTGCCTTTATGTTGGATATTGCGATACCACAACAGGGGTAAAATATATAAAATTTTATAAAACTTTGGAAAATTAATTTACCCAACGAATAACCATATTCTTGTTTTCGAGCGCGAGAACTCTTTTGCATGTTCATTCCATTCCAAAAAATAAATTTATATCTTCTTACCAGTTTAATTCTTTAAATTTTTTTATATTTTATTCCATAGAGCAATCCTTATTTTATAAATTATCCAATTTTTTAATTTTATTCCACAATCCAGCTTTCGTTTTCTTTTTAACTAAATCTTATCAAATTTTTGAAATCCAATTCGACTTTCTTTAACCCATTATAAACTCAATCAATAAAACTGAATTTTAAATCACAATTTCACTTTTAATTTCAATTAAATGGATTTCAAGAATTTACAAAATTTTGCAGACCATTTATACTGGTCCACTCTCCACAAACAGGGCTGATGGAAGAGCCGCGTTTCACATTTTGTTTCGCACAAATTCGCATTTCCCAAATCTATCAATATAAAATTTACATAATAATTTTACAAAATAACAAACATTAAAATAAATAAAACAACTATAATAATTATATTAATATTGATAATTTTGAAATGCAATTGTATTTTTTTTCGGACACATCCACTCTTATTTCATAATATGATTTTCTCTTAAATCCGATTATGATATTTAATATTTTCAACCTCTCGATAGATTTTGTATTACATTATGAGTTTCAGTAGGTACATTTTCATTAATATTGCAACTCTAAAGTATTACTGAAAGAAGTCCTAATATACCACAAAGACACAATTTTTCTGGACACCTCTGAACAAACTTATTCGTACTTTTCGATGGAATAGGTGCTTTTACATGCAATAAAATAATCAATAATATTTATCTTAATTTTAAATACGAATTCGTGAATTATAGGAGTTACATTTTAGTAGACGAATCCCGATGTGGTTTACAAACCAAGGTCTGCCTGAAATACTATCCAAATAACGTAGGAGTTGCAAATTTGTTTTAATATTCCTTGATCGTTTGCAAATATAAGAAGCACATAGAATAACATTTATAGTTTAGCAGGATATTGATTTATTTAATAACAAGCCTCTTCTAGGAAGAACGGTAGCCGTGGATTGGTGTCGTTACTCTTTCAGTTACCGTTCAGAAAAGTTAAATAAACTTTTAAGGATGATCATAATAATTATTATGTTGGACATATTTTAAGGTTTATTAGCTATATAATATGTACCTCCTGCTAGACTTCTTAGACAGTATATAATGTAATACTTATAGTGATTTACTTGTATATTAAAATGTAAATGTGTAAAAAACAAATACAATGTTATCCAGATTCCAATTTTAATGTTCGATATTGCTTGTATTGTTGTTTCAGAAAGTTTAATAAAAACGAAACAAATTTTTTATCGATTTTGAACAGTCAACGAACAACTGGTTCATCCCCTCGACTGAAGTCTACAACCGATTAGTTCATATTAGCGGGAATGTACTGTGTGTATTGTAGGATAGTAGAAAAAATTTAATTAAACCATATACCCAACATTGTGGTACATAAATTAAACACAAAATATACAAGTATGTTAATCCAAAATTTAGATGTTACTTTATTGTCAGATTTTAGATAACTTAACTTTTTTCATTATCTATTGGAAGATTAAAGTGTTTTGTATACGGTAGCCTCGATGATCCTGAATTCAAATTAGTCGTAGTTATAATTTATTCAACCTGGTAGCTGCTAATTAAGAACCTTTTATTTGAATAATTTACTGGTTTACTAAAAATACAGAAATATTTATTAAATTTAATTGGCTTTCTTAAAAAGGCAAATATGAAAAAAGCAATCCAATTAATAAAACTAAATAAGAAGATTGAAGCAGACAGTTGACCCTCCTTTTCAATATTATAAAACGACACTCGACACGCTGATGAATAAACTGTTACAATTATGGGAAGCTGCATATGACAATAGAGACCACCCCCATTCTAAATATAAACCCTCGAGCAAAAGGGTGTACAATTTTAATATTTAGATTGGTTACACCTTTTATATGTAAAGGAAATAATTTAGACCCATATTTACCCTAAGCATGACCCTTGTTTGTTTTTTACACTTGTTCCTTTGACGACAAGATTGATGAAATACTTGGATGGCTAAATTAAAATATAAGTTTGCTATATATAAGCGGATTTTGCACTGTGTATCATAAGGTTGCTTCTTTGTTGTTCATTCCTTTCACATGGTAATAATAATTTTTATGTATGCCTTACGGAATAACAAACACTGTAATAATTGTTTATTATTCCAATCCATGCAACTGGGTTCAGTTATGTATAATTAGGATAGAATTTCTCGAGAATCATTTAGCATTCAATTTAGTAACTGGATTAATTTCAGGAAAAAACGCTTTTACCTGATGGCGGTTTGTTTAAAAGTGGATTTCTTTAGCAAGAAGGAAGATCCAAAAATTATTCCGTACAATATTTCAATAGCAATTCACTAGTCTACTTAACTTTTATGTTTGGTAGTTGGAAAAGTGAGCAAGAGTTGAACAAGGAAAGTTAGAGAGAAAACTTTTACCCTTATACAATATCCAATAACAATAAAATGTATACGAATGGTAATAAATATAACATTTTTACATGTTGACATCCCCTGCAAAATACCGCCAGACAAAATTATAGCGAGTGTCCAGTGGCCACTAGATTGGGGAACAATCTAGTGTTGTCGATAAATTCGACCTCGTCCAGCATAATATTTCCCCGGTGTATCCATTGACATATTGCATTTTCGCAAGTACACGTTACATGTCTGAATACAAATAACAAGCAAATTCACGCCTTTTCGAATATGTTGTCGATAACCAAACCATAAAATGTGGGGCAGACGATCCGTGGGAGCAATGCGACCTTCTAGGTGTCACAAGGTGTGCTTTACGACGTTCAGTATGCAACGCGAAGTCATTTTTATGTGACTCTACATGCTTGACAAGAAGCGATTACATCGGTTTTTGCGGAGGACAGTGTTTGCAATATCTAGGAAAAAATACATAGGCATATTTATGTGAAAATTGTTCTCCTTTTTTGTCATACACAATTACACCTCTCGGCCATTTACGAGATATTTCTGTATTATAAATAAGATTATTTTTATAAATAAATTGTCAACAGCTTTAATCTAATGTTAAGTATTATAAGAGAAATAATGCCACTTTTCATGCGGTTACTTAACGTATAGTATAATGTGCAATTAAATTCTTAGATATTGAATACGAGAATATCATACTTACGCTATACCTATTAAAAATTTCCACATTAATTATTTATTATCCTTATTTCATTACATGAACGCTATTTTACGTTGCGATATTTAATTACCCATTAAATCAATTCCAATATTCTATACCATTGGGGGCGCCCCTACAGAAGAAGCGTGACTTTTCCAAGTTTAATTTAAAAATCCAGAAAAGTTTTGCGAAAAAATTTATATATTGAATATTCAAGTATATTTTGATTTGGCAATTTAATCACACCAAAATCATTTAAAATTTAAAACAATGAAGACGCAGGAGTTTTCGCTTCTTTAATGATTAAATTATTAGTAACAGTTAAAATTCATTACCTATGTATTTTATTTAACACAAAAGACGTTTCTTATTACTCAAGAGATTTATACACCAAGGTGTCTAAATTAGTTCGATGTTTTCAATTGCAAAACCTGCATTGTTTCCATTTCTGTTTTTAGCCTTCTACTTTGGAAATAAATGCAGAAATTTCCACATTATTTCATTAGTTGAGTTTTATCTAAATGGGTTTTGGTGAAACTGAGCAGTATTGTTTTAATATGGGCATGTAATGTTTGTTTAACGATAAGTTAAAAAATACCGAGGAAACGAAATTTTCTGTTGGATTTTAATTTAAAAGAATTTTCTTCTCGGAGCTTTCCCGAAGACAAAGCGTTCTTTAGCAGATATAGACTTTCCAGAAGGAGCAAAAAAAGCTGAATATGTTGTTGAAATTCGTTTCGCAGATTGAATGAAACTCGTTTAGAAAAAACACTCACGTAAGGGTAGGTATTCGTACTAAAATTCTTTTTGAACATACACTTGATTGTTTTTAATAAATAATTAACAATTATGCATCCCCGCTTCCTTGACTACAGATATAGAAAGTACGTAAACGATTTTATGTAAGGTTAATAAATGACTTTTGATTATTTAGCTACTTATCTAAAGAAAATTAATTTAGTCTTGACTTCTTTATATTTATTGTTGTTATTTATAGAACAAATAGAATTGCAAGAATTAATTGCGGTCGACTGTTATTAATTGTAGCTTATTTGGTTTCCATCCATGACGTAGGTATACTCTAAAACAGATAATTATCTTTGCATCGATTGCGAACGTGAGTGAAGTTAACAACGTTATAAAGTTCCGGTGTTATAAGTAAATAAAGCTTTCAATTAACAAGAGAAAAAAAACAAACGCAATTTAGTTTTGCTGAAAAGTTTGTTGTTGATTAAAAGTATAAACTGCCATAGAACCAAATTACAAATGCACTGATTTTTCTCAAAAGACATTTTGCAACAAATTGTGTTCTTCTGAAATATTCCAACATCCTCCTCCTACGCTTCTTTATGGAATCGGGACCCCCAGCGACGAGCTGATAGTATCGGTAGCTGCGACACCTAAGAACTGTACATTTCACTTGATGTTACTCATATAAATGCTAACGCTTTGAACGTCCTTTCTTTACCTTGAGATTCATTCAACTTCACCAATGTTTACATGTAAACAATAAACTAAGTTCATTGTATTGACCTCGGGCAATTTTCTAGTACACAAGGAAATGCTAACCCAACAAATTGCAAATAAGTTTATACAAAACCGATATTTGCATCCAAACTACACTACATAGTTATAGTTCACAAAGCATCTCGTTTTAATTATTATTTATTACCATCAAATTTTAACAACCATTTCAGATTGAATTTTTATCTTTCGCTATCATCTTCGCTGCAGTATTCAACATACATACATATAGCATGTTTATAATATTTGGTTACTATTACTAGTTGGTATGCATTGGATATTACATAAAGTGAGACATGGATTTACAATCTTTTAGCAGTAACTTCCATGTTGCTTCACAATTCACATTCCACATAAAATACATTTTGCTTCTAGAGAAGCAGTCATAATCTATTTCCGAGATAGATAATTATTCTAACCTGATTTTATTTTTCCTGTGCACTCTGCTTACAAAAGTATCTTCTGCGTACTGGAAGTTAGTTTCTCACTCGAGAAAACGTCGTCGGGTCTTTCCTGTAATATCTATAATAACCTATACTATAATAGTATCAAAAATTCTTGGATTCTTGAAATTCAAATAAAATTTTAAAAAATCTTGAGCTGTAATGAGATATTTCGAATTTTTGAATTTTTTTGAGTAAAATGGTAGTAGTGGTTACATTTCAGAATACTTCTGTTGATAATCTAACGCATTTAAAGCACTGCCATGGATTTAAATCCATGCAATTTTACACCCCTTTATTTATATTTTAACGTGTTTTCCAATCGATTAACTTAGGTATTTTTAATTAAGTTGGGTAGTAAATGTAAATTTTGAAATATATATTTACGATGTAATACCAAAATATTACAAATTAAATTTTTTTTCCGTTTCCGGAAAATTTTCGTATCGATCAGGAATTTATTTTATTTGATACCAATTTAGGCACATTGAATTTTCAAAACTAAAAGTTAGTAAATTCAATTAAATTTCTTATAATAAAAAATAATCTTTCGGTTTAATATACTTAATAGGACTGGCGGTTAAAGTGTTGGATTGCTGTACTGTTCAAACCTCAATCAAGTACATCGAAATATTTCAGACTGTATTTCCCCAAGGTGCTGGCAATATCATTGAAATATTAATAATTTTTCTTTTTGAAAAAATATTATTATCTGATACTGATGGAACGGAGACTTTATAAATTTTAACTTTATAATAAAAGATTATATTGGAAAACAATCGCATACAAAAAATTACTTTAATTAAAATTAAAATAACATTAAATTTGTAATTCAGACTTTGTAAGCTGTTTTTCCAAGGCAACTCAAATCATTTTGTTTAAAAATGTTATTTTATACCCTATTTGTTATTTTTTTATTTGAAATATATATCTTTTGTTTGATACCGGTTTCATGTTCAGCCGTGACAATAAAAAGCAAGAATATTAAAAAAAAATTTATTTTCTTCCACTTAATTTAGGACTTCGTTCTGTTATTACCATTAATGTATATAATTGATACAATAATTTAAAATGGCAATAAAAAATTATAAGTAGCCAAAGTAGTGAAAAACATACAATTGAATCATCGATATGATATAGAGAATGAAAAGTTAAAGAATAAAAATCTTTTTATCGACATTTTAAATAAGATTTTACCAATTTTATATATTATTACAAATAATGTATTATACAACAATATTAAGAAAATTGCATAATATGTAGATACTATTTATAGTATTTACAGAATGCTGCTTAATACTAAATTTCTTTTTCAATTATATTTGAAGAAGTATAATAATAGGTAAACAGAGTTTTTAAATACATTGAAATAAATAAAATATATAACTATGTGCATACATATAATAATATAATAATATATTGATCTAAATGGTATACTACAATCTATGTAGGTATCTATGTGGTAGATATACTATTTAATATATTAAATAAAGATATATTATTTAAATGTATTTCGTCCATTCAATATTATTTAATTATAAAAAGTTGACCATCACATTAAAATTATGACGAAATATTAAATTCTAAATTAACTTTTATAATATTAAATCGAACGAAAAATCCTTGTAATTTATTACATTTATGCTAGGACGAATGTTTGATGGGTCATAATGACTTTTTATTGCATTTAATGTTACATCGACTTTTATGTTTGTAGGGTATTTGATTGACATGATACAAAACCGTTAACAAATTCTTTGAATCTAGTTCTATTGCACATCGGGGTTGTAGGTACTTTAGTAGTAACAAGCCGCCGTGCGATTGCGATGCGCGGCATGCATCACACTGGAATACAAACAACAGGTGTTTTTATAAACTGCATTCGTTAGCTCCTTTTTGCCGCACCTTATTTATGATTATTTTAACTAGAATATATTTTTTTAACCAAATAAACACCATCGATTCGTTGTTATAGTTTTCGAAATCAAAAACTTGCTATATGGGTCGTTCATGAACAAATTGTTAATTAACCACCAACTACGATTTAAGGAATGGACCATAAGGAATAACCTCATTATTAAACTATAAAGCGATTCAATGGGCTATAAAAAAAGAATAAAAATGTTTTTTAGGTAGCTTACGTAATAAGATTATTGTTTCAAAGTGGGCATTTTAAATTGACATTTTGCAATATTGAAATTCTCATCAAACGTAACGTAAGTTGCTGTTACAATTGGAAGCAATAAGAACATGAAAATACTATCAGATGTGATGATTGGGTAAAGTCGTTTCGGTATCGACAAGCAATAATCATTGATAACAAACTACAAGAGGTTCCCATAAAGCCTCAAGTTGGCGGCGGTAGCGATGCGAATATTACTCGAGAGAGTTGAGGAAATATGAGTGCTGCCAGAGGGTTATTTCTCACGTAGAAGCATAAAGCCGGATGAATATCCCACGTCAGGTGGAGTAACATAACCTTAAGTAGGGTGCGATTTGTCGATGATGGATCGAGTTGAAAGTGTGCGGCTTTGCTTGTCGAAGGTTGTTGCCACCTCGTTATATGTATCCGACCTGCCTCATTAACACTTGACATGATGACTTCTTTATATCCTGTATAAGTAAAGATAACCGTAATAATTACACTGTTTACTATAAAGAAATAACTCGGTAAGTATGTAAATTTTTAACAATAAAATTAAATCCAGGATTATTTATTTTATTTCTTAAACAAAATTACGTAGTACTTCCTTTTTATAAAATAAGCAGGTATAGTAGGTTGATTATGTTGCGTAGAAGTTTCTAAAATGAGAAGTGAAAAGTGGTTGGGGATGTCCGGTAGAGTAGATGGATAAGTCGTGTAGGTCTCGTCCCAAACACTGGTAATAAAGTAAGGTTATGCACAAGAACCCTATCTTGTGATATTCCGAGATTGAGCTGGTTTCATTATCGGGAGAGCTCATCATATTTTAAAGGGGAATGTAATTTCATTTGCTCCATAAAATCTAAGCTGCTCTAAATCTGCTATACGGAGGGGTAGCATATGCGAAGCGATCCGAGGGTATATAGTTCACAGACGCCATTAAATATGAGCTTACTGAAATGTAAAACAGTCAGGGTTTTGCATTTCCAAGCATAAACTGCCGACAAAACGGCTCGAGGATTCAGTTTATGTGGACTGAGATATGTCTTTCTACCTCGCACCTACCCCTGCTCATCACTCGTTAATATTCCGGTACTCTGCTATTGGCCCGCGAAACTCCTGGATACAAGAGTTCCGCGGATATAATCTCTGCAAACGACATTTTACGATGAATTTCATGTTTACTGCATATTTAATTAATAGATGTTACGCTTCTCCTTTTACATTTTCATCAACGTAAACTCTTAAGGAAAGACTTATTTTGCACGCTGAAAGTACACGATAATCACATGAAAATAGTCGCACTTAAAATTTACATTACCCTTTAAGCAAACGATAATTAAATTAGGGATTCGCCTTTTTAAATTTTTCAATTTCAAAAGTTGCAGGTTATTTTTATTTATCTATAAAAGTTCGCAACAAAGAGGGATTTTATTTTCTCAAACTGAACAACCAAACAATCAGCTAAAATATTGTGAATATCGGAAAGTTGGTGCACCTGATTCTGATTTATTTGCACAGCCCCTGCGCGAACCATAAAGCGGAAGAAGGGAAGTTTTATAGTCGATCCTCAAATACTAACTCTATAAAAATATTTCACGATACGATTTTATTTTCTACATTTACATTTACCAGGAAAAAGTACTACATTAATACGCGACATTAATTTGACTAATGGAATGCCTGCCTGTTTGCCTATACCAAACCCCATGGTGGTATACCTATATCCACTATTTAATAAAAATTTTATTCTAATCTGTCGAGATGTTTAGCAGATTATGTGTTTACTCAAATCTGATTCAATTTTAATAGAATTTCCCAAGAGGTGTATGTTCACTATTAATTATTTTATTGAACGGTTTTACTTCGCGCTTTGAGATTACGTTGTGCTTAGGGGAGGTGGTATAATCCCATGTCTCTAAGCAACGAAGCATAAGAGGCAATTTTGTCTGTTTTTGTGTGTAGCATACGAACGTAGGGCTTTAGTAATATGGAGATCGGATTGCCGCTTATTCCGTAATCCGTTAATAGAGCGTCGCGAGCGTCCGGCGTCATTTCACGCTCTACGCTCTCATTAATATCTACCCTGCCTGCTAATACGAAGTCGACTGTATTAATATGAACCTTGCACACGAGGGATATCAATACTAAATTGTTATATTGTGTTACCAACTATTCAAACTTCATCGAAAGAGACGCAGCTGTTGGTGCGAAATTTAAATATTATGCATGTATTAAACAGGTTATTTTTAAATCGTGTTACTTAATGGCTTAATTTTAATGCGTATGTGTGTATATTAATTTTAAATTATGCATGCTCAGAAACTAAGCCGATATAACTTACATAAAATTTGATAGATCGTTTTAATAGAATATTAAATTATACGCTTTTAAAGCAATAAATTTGACATAATGAATAGCCCCGATATGTAAAATTAAATAGCTAACAAACATTTCAATTTACTTCACGAATTAATTATTATTATACCTACCTACCTACCATGCATTCGAAAAATTAGGTAGTGTATACAAAAATATAGTAGTCAAAACAAGTTGGTGTTTTAATTTTTAATTTAGATACCTACTCATTTTTGCCACATGGTCAAATTAATTTTAATTAAAACGTGGCACAAAACCGCTCTGGAAAATAAAGCAATAAAGTCAATATTTTCAATCACCGATATACACACCTGAACCATAAGTTACGTGTGACAGTTCAGCCCCACATCATCATCATCATCCAATACTACTACCGCACACACATATAATTCTCACCCGCGGTAACCCCTAATATGATGTTATAGCCCGTCAGTGCACTCAATCATCCTCAGCAGTTCGACTTGCTCAAAAAATAATCTACGTAGATAGAGTCGAACGATTGCCTGCCGCACCTATCGAAACGGGCAACGCACGATTACGTGAGAAAAATTAATAACGAAAAGAAAAATCCTAGATATAAGATTCTACAGGTGTATAGATGGCTAAAATATCATATCGAGGGGGAAACTTGAGTACCTATATGTTTTGTTTTGAGAGGTTTTATAGGTTTTTTGAATTATTGCGCCACAACATATATTATGGATTATTGTAATTGAAAAATATAGAGTTGCTGCCAAAAAGATATGTTTTTGTTACATTCCATTTATCATTCGTCAACTTAAATAATAATAATATATTTATTTATAATGCAAATTTAGCAAAAAAATAAATCTAAAAATTATACAAACATAAATTAAAAAGCCAAAATAAATATTAATAAGCGGCCGAAATTAATGTGAAAAAATTTAATTTTAGTGAGATACAAATCGTCCCAACAATGGATAAGAATGTTAATGTAAATTTGAACATTAAGATTAACTTGTTACGATGATATTTTTATTATATTCACCTACACAAAAAATGGTATTTAGGATTTTTAAAATTATTGTTTGAGTGATAAATGTCGAAAAACGATTATTTTGTTAAATATACATTAGCCCTGCAGCCAACAAAAACAAATAATTTGTATGAAAGCAGACAAGAACAATATTCCAAATGAACAATAACACTGTAAATATAAGCTATTATTGTGTTGTCATCTTAGCTCGCATAATTTAGTATGAGTGTAGGTATTTATAAAGAAGAGCTTAAAACAAAAATTGGCATCGCTTCCAGTTTTACATATTTCAATGTCTTATTAATCATTTCGAAAGTTATTAATCCGAAGAATTTTTTGACCCCAGAAGATATTATCCGAAGGCATATAATAAGCGATCATTCAATAGAATTCAATAGGACATGAAAAAGCTAGTATAACCTTTATAACCTTTCAGCTTTACCATATAAAAATGGCAATAAAAATCACTTTGGTGAATCAGAAGCAATCTATCACGTGATATTATCGGTCAGTTCTTATAGATTTAGGTCCCTGCTTGATTCGTTATATGACAACATAACATAAAAAAACATCGATACATCATGCAGGAAAACTTCTAATGTAGGATTTTCTTTTGATATAGGAGCCGGATAAACGATTCTCATTGTTGAAGCCCTACTGACCCATCATCTAATACCGTTCTGATATTATGTATTGATTTGCTTTGCACCACAACTATTTACCGAAATATTTCCTCTCGATTTTCGCTCTGAAACAAATTTAAATTTTACGTCGCAGTGGTTTTCCACTATACCCACGTACTTCAAAATTTTGATCAAAAACAATCGAAACAAATTCAAATTTTTAGAAATAGATTTTCGTGGTTAAAATAATTAAAAAAATATATGCATCTTATAATAAATAATAAAAAATGCTACTTTGATTGTAGTAGGTATATGAAAATTTTTTTGAATAAAACAAATTGCAATTAATGAACAAAAAATAATATAGATACCTATATTAATAATGAAAAACAATCATTGTATTTATGAAAATCTATAATAAGTAATTTTTGAATGTTAACTTTTTCAAGTACAATAGTAATAAAGTAATACAGCAAAATAATATAATAGTGAAGTCACCGAACCGGATTAAGCATAGACAAAAACGTTAGGCCCAACTTTCATGAATTAGATTTTTTGATAGAATAAATTTTAAAATGAAATTATAAATTATAATATTTTTACGTAAATTCCAACATTGAATTTACAAAGTGAATCAACACTTTGTTGATTACACATAACAATAAATTGAAAAATATATAAACATTTTCAAAGCGTTTCGATTATTAAAATTATTTTCAATAAATTATTGCAACTTCAACAAATACAAAGTCAAAAACCATTAAAATACAGAACAAGCAACAAAGTGTCAGCTTCAAGCATTAAGATTGCAACAACAATAAAACCAAAGTATCAATTTATATTACGCATATCAAAAACAATATCTCTGAAGGTTGTGAAAATCAAATTATCTAATTCATTACCACAAGTGACGGTATTGCTATTATATAACATTTTTATTTTATGCGTTTCTAAAATAGTAATTATGAATAATATTTTCTTTTTACCTGTGTCCGCTGGAAGTTTTGCAAAGGATGATTTATTGTCAACTTCGCGACGATTAATTCTATTACGTCTGAACGACTGTAGATCAGACGTGTGCTCACGTATCCTATAGCTTCCAGCTATCTACCAGTTTGACCGATATACAGAGCATCGCATGTTCAGCACCTAAACTTGTATACCGCAGATTTCGGGCGGTTTATTTAGAAAATATATTATTATATAATATGTCCATGTTGAGTAAACATTGTAATATCTATAAATATATTTATGATTTTATAATTTATTACAGGTAAAATAATATTTTTTTCAAAACTGATCCGTGCAGATGACATAAATTATATCCGATTACATCTATTATTTCCAACAAGAAAATATTAGAATACCATAAATTTTTAATATGGTAATGCATAAAATATTCAAAACCTTCATCGGGAATTATACCTATAGATATTTAACTTTTATTCAATTTAAATAACAAATCAATAAAATTTAATTAAAAAGCAAGTTAGAATGCATTAAAAGCTCTCAGATTGTATTGATTTATAAAATTTATATATAAGCTTTACTTGTGACAAGCTATTGCTTAATTCACAACAGAGGATTACTAGTTAGGGGCTGGCATTTCCGATAGGTGAAACTGCATTGATTTAAGCCGATTATGAAATTTTGTTAAGTTAAACCAGTGAATACTGACGATGTTTCGGTTATGTAGAAATTTACTCGTTTGTAAATTTTAGATGTCGACGAATCAAAAATAAAATAACAAAAGACAGATTTTGAAGCAGATGCGGAAACCGCACATTATAGTATCAGTGCTAATAGAATATGTAAAACAAATATATGTGGTTAATTTGGCGCCACGACTTATGGAACCTAAATATAACGAGCACTCATGGTTGTATTAATAAATAAGAAAATGAAAAATTTTATCATTGTTATAAAATTTTATTAAATAAATTTTAAAATACCTGACTTTATTAAAATTTATTACCAGTTCTTAAACGAGTTAAACGCAAGTTTTTAAAACGATAAAAATATATTGGAAAGATATTTAACACGTAAATACTTAACATAAAAAGAAGAAATTTATAAATTGAAAAAGAAAAGACATAAGCGTTAATGGTTGAAACGCGATACATCAAAGCAATATTAAAACAAATATAAAGGCTCAACGTTAGCAGGTAGACTTATCATTTTATTCATCTGCCCATAAATGACAGCTATACCGAGATTATTAATTGCTGCATTATGAAGAGTCCCACAGTAACATTATTTCGTAATGGCATCATAAAAGAGTGTCATCGTTCGTCTGACCGTCGCCACCTTCTTGAAATATAGATTTGTTGACAGGGTAAAAATATTAGAAGATTATGTTAATTAATTTAATTTTAATAATTTTCACTAATTAGGGACTTATTTATGTTTGCCCACAACGATATCATTAAAAGGAAGTTTTGTAAACCTGTTAATAAACAAAATAAAAAAATACATTTAATTAAAAGTTTCCACATTGTTTAAAAAGCGCACACATGTAATTTGCATATTTGTAATTTATTTATCAACACACTTTTACTTTTTAAAATTACTTGCATTAAACAAGGTTTTTTAAACAATAATAATTGACTGGAAGTATAGCCAAAACCAAAAAAAATATCGCATGTGATGTGCATGAAATTTATTAAAGATATAAAAATAAATCTATTCTTTGTGTTAGTCACAAAAACCACAATAAGAATCTCCACAGTTCACACGCTGTATGAATTCTTTAAATAATGCGAATTCTGAATATTTTCTTTTATATTTATGGAATTTCAGTTCGAAACACTCAAATATTTTAAAACAATGTTACGAAATTTTTTAAATTCTACAGGATATTTTTAATTGGCGGAATTTATTTTAAATAAAACAATAGAAACAAACAGCAATAAATATTTCAAAACGACCGATTTAAAATTTTTCTCTTTATATTGGAAAATTCTCCAACATATTATGGTGCAAAAGTCCTGTACTAAATTAAACTATTATTAATAAATTTTGTAAGTTTTTAAAAATATGCAGATTAAAGAAACAATAAAAAAAAATTTTTTTTATAAGAGAGTTTTCGGCAATGGTACTTTGCTATCTGCAGATGTTTATTTTATAAAACTAATATATTATTATTATTCATCTTGAATAATAATTTGTAACTGTGGTAGGTAATACAAATTATTATTTACCATATTATGCGGTTTGGTAAAATTTTACAAATTTGACTTTCATATTTGCGTAGGTGTCTAGGAGTTATTGCTTCCGATTAACATATTAGATTTGCACAATTCCTGTTTGGATTTTTACTAGCTATTCAAAACTTATGCAAATTTCTTCTGGTAATATGTTTTATAATCAGGAAAAAATTAGCTGTTTGTGAACCAACTTAACTAGGTGTTATTTCTTCCGTTTATGATACATAATTGCTACACTCAGAATATATTTTGGATTGCCTGGAAATTTTCATGTTAGACTGCTTAAGAAATTACTACAAAAGTGTTTTATGTTGGCTCTTTTAAAGTTAATCCAGCTAAATTCGTTGTTAACGTTAGTCGATGATATATAAAATTTATTTTAATTTCTTACCGTTATTCTGATTACTTTTTTAGTTATATGTACCTACTGTTAAAATTAAATTATCGTATATCAATGTGATCGAAGTCTACAATTAGAAACTCAATTCAAAATTAGATTAAAAGTTGGAAGTTAGTAGTAAGAAATTAGCGGTTACAACTTAAAGAGTAGATATGAAAACTTAAAGCTCGAGGTTTGAGGTTCGAGTTTAAAGCTTGTAGGTTGGAGGTTATAGCTTAGCAATTAGAAATTAGAACTTAAAGCTTAGAAGTTAAACGTTAAAGCTTGGAGGTTACATCTTAGAGCTTTATGCTTAAAGGTTGTAGGTTAAAGCTTCAAGTTTATACGTTAAAGTTGAATATTTAGAGTTTGGAGGTTAAAAATTAGAGCTTCCAGCTTAGATTAGAGGTTAGAGACTAAAGTTTAGAAGTTACAGGTTAGAGTTTTAAATTTGTAGGTTAAAGCTCTAAATATATCGTATTTTAACTAAGCAAAGGTAAGCTGAATATTAGATAAGTATTACCAATACAACAAAACTATGCATAATATTAGACTATGGGTTATCCTATTCTGTACTTCGGCACGCATTTGATTCTCGTTGAGTTCGTGCCAAATATTAAGATATTATTATTGTAAAATTTGATAATTGATGATTTTTCATAAATTTTTGTTATTTTCTTATTATACTATAAACTTTGGTTCAAAAACATTTTAGACTTAATAACTACCGTAGAAACGTACAAACTGGAAACTCGTGCGAGCAGTTACAACTTCCAGTTTTTATAAACATTTTTAATTTTTCAAAATTTTATTAGAAAATTCTTGAACTCCTGGGTCAGGATAGCGTGTTATTTCCACTAACCTCTAATATGAGCTCCAGCCATTTATCCACGTTTCCTTTATGTCTTCACGATGGCATTTACAGCATTGCACTGATCAGATATCAACTTGGTCAACACTCGTTCGGGCGATCACCAAATTAGGATTTCCTTAATACGAACCCATAAATTTCGACAAATGAACAATATACTACATACTGCGTGGTTAAAGTATTAGCTTCAATCTTAAATTTAGCTTTAATTCTAAAATGTTAATAAAATCCAAAATGAAGAAATCCATATTGTTTCTCCATTGAGAAACAAAATCTTAAACTATTAAGATGCGCTTTTACTTACCTGGGAACGGTAATGACAAAGAAATCATGGCATGAAGAAGAGATCAAGGCTAGAATGGCTGCTGGTACCAAAAGTTCATTTGCACTGAAATCCATCCTCAATAGTAAAGTATTAAAACAAGACCATATCGAACCATCATATTACCAGAGGTTATGTATGAAGTAGAAGTCTGGACGCTGAGAAAACAGAACAAGTAATGCTAGAAGTATGGGAGAAAAAGATAGTGAGAAAAATCTATGGTGGAAAATATTTAAATGGTCAATGGGTAACAAGTAGGTCAAATCGAGTTATATGAGCAAACAAGCAAATGGCATTTGGAATATAAAATTTGGAAGCACCAAAAGAAGAGGTAGAAAAACGAAGTGCAGGAGGACTTGAGTGAAATTGGGTTTGAAGATTGAGAAGAACGCGCTCGTGACAGGAAAAATAGAATACGGTGACAAAAAAACATGGGCCTGATAGGCCGGTAGATAAATTCATTCATTCTGAAAAGTTAACAAAATCTTGATATATCCGAAACCCCTAATCCAAATCAGTTTTCAGTTGTTTCAGGGTTATCAGGTTCCTTCCCACGTGTCTAACTCTGTGTTTATGGATGCGAGTTCCAAAAAGCTAGATTTTTGAGTAAATAATATGGATGCTAAAAACACAAAGAATACTAAATTGCGTGTAGGAGGGGATGCAATAATTTGAAAAAACTTTTCCTGCCCCATTCATTTATTATATTATATTCTACATAGATAATAGCAACTGTGTAAGTCTAAATCAAAATGTTCAATCTGCAAGATATAAAAGATAAAAACCTCATATTATTCCACTTAAACGAAGTCAATTTTCACCTGGCTTACCAATTGGGTGTCCGCTGAGCTTTAAAGTATAAAAAAACTTGGTGTTTTTAAAAGATAGGAAAGAAAATTTTAAATTACTTTTATTTATTACTAGCAATCAGAGTAAAATTTAATGTTTTTGAGGTTTATGTTATGAGTTTTACGTTTCGAATTCTTTTGATCCTACATAAAAAATTAAGTTGCTATTCTATAAAGATTTAAAAATTCTTTTTACAATAAAATTTTTAAATAACCTACCATACCTAAGGCAGCAATGGATCGTAAAAAATGATGTCACTTTATTAGGTTAAATTTTAATGGGATTATATTATTTTGCTGTTACAATATGGAAAGGATAAATTTTTGAAAATTTAATAAGAACATGAAATAACATTTTAGTAGCTAATTTTGAAAGAAATTTCACAAAAGAATTAGATAACGGATTATTTTGCATACGCTCGTCCACGTTCATTGCTTTTTATTGCAGCTTTAGTTTGCTCAAAATTAAATGAAAGCAAATGTCAGAAAATAAAACTAGAAATATATATGGTTATTGCTCTTAATTTGGGAATGTGGTTATTCAAAACCATTATATTATTTTTTGTGTATCTGAGCAATACATTGTCTGTGTTTAACAAGCAAAACATTTAATTTGGGTTCAAAAAATGTTTTGCATAAAACCGTTGTTAAACTAGCATTGCTTTATTAATGTAAAAGACCTAAATTTTTACGGAAAAAAATTCAATTTGTATAATGTCAGAAAATTAGATTACAACATTTTTCTTTTTTAGATTGTGCGAATAAACTTTTATTTCTTTCAAATGCCAAACATATTTTAGACATTAATAAGTAATTTATATTTTTCGAATTTTCTATTTGTGAAAATTGTGTGGCTGGTAGACCTTAGACACTCTTCTTAGAGGAATTCGAAATAAACAGTAATCACAGCATCTGTTCGGGAACTCCTGTAGCGAACCACTATATCCGGCACATCGCACCTACTTGCGTTGTTACACGGATAAAATAGGCGAATTGATATCTAAATTTGCCATGTCCCTCCAAGGTATGGGACAGACGCTTTTAAGAAAACCTTGAATTCAATAATCGTTATATTCAACAATGTCAAGTAACTGCTTAATTTTAAATATTTAGCTTGTATAAATATATTATAGAAGTGAACGCTATGCAATTTATTAATAATAGTTATTGAAGTTGGGTTTGGAACATTTGGGAACGATGAAAGAGATATTTACATATTTACTTAATATTATAATTTGATGCTTTCCTGCTGTGAATTTTGAATTATTTTTGATTTATTTTCAATTTTTTAAACAATATGTTCCAAGTGTAAAATTTTCAGTGTGATGCAAATGAACAAAATTTTAGCATAAAACTTAAATTAAAATATTAATACAAAACACGTTTGTACTCATTTATCTACTTTTACATTTAAAGATCTTTAACTTATTCAGAAGAGTAATTGCTTGAAGTTTTCTGAATAGGAGTTAATTAAAATTTATGAACGTAGTATTCATTCAATAACTACGTTTTCCACCTTGATGATGTTATGATAATGAATGATGAAGTTTCTTCGAGTAGCTGAAAAAAGACACTTTACGCAGGTCGTCGGTTTAGGAAGTTGCGTTTGGAAAGCAGTTTTTCTTATACTTAATTAAATACATATATAGGTATTATGGTAACCTCAGTATCGTTTACACTATAATTAAATCTCGTCGTTAATTCATACATAACTATTGGAGATATCAGCAGAACATATCAGAAAAGCTGTCAAAACATATCATTATACAAAGTAGAAATTAAAATGGTGTTATTAACTAGATGTCAGCAATTAGAGATAGGAATAGTAACATAAACTTTAACATATTCAACATCTGCTGAAATTATACGTTTGAGAAATGTAAAACGTGGTTATGCTTTCTGGCGATAATAATCTAAGTTATGGTCGGCAGTGACGCACTCCCACACCCGCTGAGCCCTTCCGGCCGCCATTTTGTTTTTAATTCATGCACGCTACTAATTACTGATATGTACCTACTCGTTATTTAGCACTGGTTGGCTATTCATAAGCATAAGCATAAATGAGGTGAAGTGCTTTATGATGGTTCGCTGCGTACCTTGTAAGACACGGCTTAAGCATTAGACATAATTTAAATTAACATTGTCTCCGTTTCCTCCTGTGCAAATATGATTTACATACACTTTAAGTTGCGTAGGTGGAAAAAAGCGTTTCTTCCGATGATAAAGTGCTAATTCTCAGATGTTGGTTATGTTCACCTGTGCTCCCCGGGAGCGGTTTCCCACCCACGAGGGCAGGTGTACCATACCAAGGTGTATAACAATCAGCAACCAGCAACCTGTTACTGTTATGACTTTCATTAATCGATTCATACATGCAAATGAGTTATGCCATAAATCAATCTTAAGTTTTATTGTAGCTCGATTAAGATTTTAGTAGGTAACCGTTTTCTTGAGAAACGGAAACTCCTTACGATCGTATTTCCGCTTGGTATGAATGTTACACTTTAGACCCGTTAATGGGAACGATAACTGCTGGCTTTATAACAATGTAATTATCCAGTTTCCGCAACAAGAGAAATTAAGTTATTAATCCTGTTTTACATATTACTGCATTAGTAATGGTGTAATCGTGTCCCAAGAATCACTGGCCAACACTTCCTAGCAATAATAGTCGATTGCAAATGTGAATATCATGTTAGCGTTGTAACCGCAGTCTTCCTCTTTCTACAAAACGGGATATAAAGACGTTACACTTGAGTTATAATTCTCGTCAAAAACCAAGTAATAAGTTAGTATTACACTAACACATAATAGCATTAGGTAGGTAGGTACAATGTAGTATCTACTTATTATAGAATACAACAAGAACATTTCATTAAAATTTAAAATACTATAATATATAATATAAAGTTTTTAAAATTGCCCCCGAAGTCCATGATTGTAGTTTTTTAAATTTTTATTTGTCAAAATATTACTGCTCTTTCTGCCAAAAGCGAGATTTAAAAGTTTCTTTGAAAAGCGCTGGAAAACTTTTTAGAAGAAAGTTTTTTAAATAGAAATTAACTTAAAAAAGAATTTCAAGTAAATATGTGGTATAATTAACTGTATAGCATGCATTGTAAAATCAACTTTAAAAATGTATAAAAAAGCATAAAATGTAGTAAGTGAAACATACCTAATCAAAAAAAAAAAAAACAGTCTCCATAATGCAATATTTTGTTTATTGTATTTTTGAATTTGTTCGTAGATTTCATGAAGGTTTCGTAAATAAGTTCATTGCTTGAAACAGTTTTTCTGTGCTGCTATGGAAAATTGTACATACTACTTAGATAATATTTTTTTAAATTAGAATTATATTTTTAATTCTATATAATAATTAAATATAAAATAGAAATATAATAAATATAATTATAATTATAAGTTTTAATATAATATAAATATTATAATATATAATCTATTATAAATTGATTGATATTTTTGGGATTGTTGGCGAAAACAACATTGTAAATCATATATTATATTAATAATTATTCTTATATAGATTTATATTATACTAAAATATGTTAAATATATAAATTATTATATTATATACTATACTACACTGTACCATTGACTGTAGATACTATGCTATACTATAAATGAGGAACAGACTTTCTATATGCAGTTTATCAATTTTCTTAAATTTTCAGGAAAATATTCGATTGACGGTTTTCCAAAAAAATGTATTAAATTTACAACAAAATTTTTTTTTAAATGTAAAGAAAGTCTCCTCCTCAAATATACTATAATATACTATTCTATATACTAAATTATTATATTATATATTATAAAATTTTATATTAAATATACATAATATTATGTATTAGATTATTTATGTACCTATTTTTTATATTATATAAATTTATGAAAAATTTTTCAGCGATAGTTATTATTAAAATTAAAACTTTATTAAGAATTAAAACTCAATTAATTTGTAAATAATTTATAATAAATAATTAATATTGTATTTTAAAATTTTCTTTTTGTTTTTACTACCAACGCAAGGTTTAAAATCAAGGTTTTTCTTAAACCATATTTGAACCAAAGAGCAGACTACACAAGTGGCCCTTAGTGATTTAAGGACCGCTTACCACTTAAAATATACTAAATGCTACAAATGGGCATTAGTAATTGTGAATTGAATACTTAATCAAAAATAAGCAAGAAGCTGTAAAGTGCAAGGTAACAAACAACAGTCGATTCGATCGCAAAATGTCCTAAGACGACAGCAAAATATAGTGTATTACTCGCTAAGAAAGCATCGAGTTGCCATGCATATGCGATAAGCCTTCTCAAAATAAAGTATATGAACTACACTACTAACATGCATAAGTAAGAAAATTACTAACATTGAAGCCTCAGTCAGGGCACTTACAAGAATTTAAAAAGATTAGAGTTTAAATTTTCTGTATAGTTTTAAATAAAATTTAAAGAAATAGAGCTTATAGTTAAGTGTATCGACTGAAAGTCAGTTTGGTCACGTGCGAAGTAAAAACTTTAGTTTTGCCGCTTCTCTTTGCAAAGCAATAGCGAATTTTCCTAGTAAACCTTTTCATAATTATATTTATTTTTAAGTATACATATAACTTCCCGCACGGGCGTATATAAGGGGGGGGTTTGGGGGGTTCAAACCCCCCCCTTAGCCTAAGCAACTACGCAAATTTTAGCCAAATACCCATTTTCTATGACACGGATTCCAACATGTTCATGCAATTTTTAATATCCATTTGATTGATTTTATTGGGATTTACAGCTCTGACTTTTTATGGCGTTAACGAAGTCACTGTCAAAAGCTGGTTTATCGTTGTAAAGTCAGAACCGAATTAAGGGGAGGCTAAGAGGACTGCAGCCCCGGGCCTCCAAATTTTTGGAGCCTCAAAAAATTACTGGACTCTTTCTTTAAGGGGTCAGGCCCACTTGCAGATTTTTAAAAATCGATTTTTTTTTTATTTCATTTTCTGCAAGTTAAACATTTTAAAAATACTCCCTCAAAGTTTTAAGTAACAAATAATAAAATTCACATTATTATGCTAGTTCAAAGTTCGAAACAATACCCGTAGGTACCACATTATAGGATTTACAGCATCTAAAAAGAATTTTTGGTGATTTGTACTTTTTTAACAGACTTCAAAGAAAAGGAGGAGGTTATATAATATAAAAAAAAATAAAAATAAATAAAAAAATAATATTCGTCGAGTATGATTTTTTTTTTATGTATGCTCACCGATTTCTTAGAAACGGCTAATCCGATTTAACTAGTTTAACTTTATTTCTACCAGGCTAGATCCCGAGGTGGTCCCATATATTTTTCTAAGATTTAACACATACCGTTTCCTAGAAAATCTTTAAAAAACAGTATATCGTTAAATGAAAATTAACGAAAGAGTGGCTCGTAGAAAGCGTTAAATTGACATTTTTGAGTCTACAATCTAATCTGAAGATGCACAATATGGGCCTGGAATAGATGACTCATTGTAAGTTGCGAATTAATATTTTATTTTAAAGTACACCTATCTTAAACTTTAAATGCGTTTATCCAGAAATGACATTTTCAACATCGGTGACCACGATATATTGAAAACTACTACATCGATTTGTTTCAAATTTGGCAGGCTTATTTTCGATATAAGAAACTAGTGCTTGAACGAAGGAATTTATTTTTCGATGTATAGTTTTGTTTTTATTAGCAATAAAAGAGCAATATTTTCACCAAAAATATGAAATTTACTTTGAACGTGTGCCATTTTGTCTTAAATTGATATTTTGAAAAACTGTTCGTTCAAGCACTAAATAATTTAATATATTGCATAAATTTTTTGGAATTTCTTATTTTACATAATTCAGAATCGAGTACCAATGGTCACCGCAAAACGTGAAGTAAGAAAAAAATGCTCTTAAAATGTTAATGTACATCTGTGTTTTATAAAAAAAAGTATAATAAAGTACGATGTATGTATAATAATTATTTTTTCAAAAATTTTTCTTTTGATCTAAGCGCGGTTGACCTTGAAATATCAAAAATTTTCGCCTGCGGCGCATTTTGCCAGACCATGCAAGTCAAGGGGCCTCCGAAGAAGTTATCCCCAGACCTCACATACCCTTAATCCGGCTCTATGTAAAGTACGGTGTTGAACCCCCCCCCATATAATAGTTATAGCTACGTCCGTGACTTCCCGTGGTTAGGAGATTACGTTAAACTGTACTTACAGTACTATTGGAAGAGAGAGAAGTGTACTAAATCGCAATGACCGCCGTCTCTCATGAGTATTTTGTATTCTTAATAATTTATATAATTTGTACAGGGTGCTTCAATTCAAATCAACCGGTTCGATAAATAATCAGCCAACACCCCTACATCACCGAAACGCAAGATTTGCTCAAAACATCACTGCTGTGCGTGAGAGTGCACGGAAAAACCCGAAGCAGTGAATTCCTCGTCGTTCACAAGAAATTGGCCGAATGCGGGCTACCAAGTAAAGCCATGGTGGACATTCGAACGACGTTATATTCCATACATAATGCCATAAACTATTCTTTCAAAAAAAAAACACAAGCTGTTTTATTTACCTTTAAAAACCTTGAGTAAAGCGCAGATTGGTACTATTGCAGATGTTGCAGAAGCAAACTTTGTATGAGAAGATCTGTACGATTCTCACATGGTAATGCTTTTACGGCTTTTTTCCTTCAAAGTAGGAAAGAAAACGAATGAACATTCTGAAAGAGTACATTTTAAACTTTCAGGTGAGGTGAGGATGAATGAATTAGGTCCACCGGTTACTTCACAATTTAATTTTGAAAATCGATTTTTTACTTAAGCTCACTGCACTTGACTCAGATGCCGTGGGGTAGTAGTATGGTTAATTATGGCCGAATTTAAGATGCAAACTGAGATCCCAGATTTCGAGCACGTTTTAAATAAGTTCAACGCCTGTAAAAGCGACTTGGAGCGCCCGAGCGAAGCAAGGGCACGGATAGTCAGTTTTGACAGTCGCAACCAAGGCAAATCTCGGATTGGGCTCTCTAAAATCCACCATTTTTGAGGAAATTCGAAAAAACTTGACGTTTGTTAAGTAAAACTTACAGGCTCTCCATCCAACCTGCCGTGTGCAGCTAATCACTAGATGACAATGTTAATTGAAGTAAAAGATAAAATATTTATAAAAATTTTGGAAAAACTACCGGGTTTTCCACCGATTTTAAATTTTTATGAAACAGTTCGTCTGAAAAGTTCGTATCGTTTGGAAGAAAACAACATTTTTTAGGCAAAAAATATACCGATTATAACGATCTTCCAACTTTTCGATACCATTGTTGTAGTACGATTTGCTTTAACCTCAAAATAAGCCTCTGTTTCGGCGATTAATTCTTCATTGGTTCTAAATTTCTTTCCAGCGAGCATTCTCTTGAGATCTCCAAACAGAAAATAGTAGCTGGAGGCCAAATCTGGAAAATACCCTGGGTGGGAAAGCAATTCATAGCCCAATTCATTGAGTTCAACCATCGCTTTTATCGACTTGTGACACGGTGCATTGTCTTGGTGAAACAAAATTTGTTTTTCTTCAAATGGGGCCGTTCTTTACCAATTTCATACTTCAAACGTTGCAACAATGTTATATAATAGTCGCTGTTGATTGCTTTCCCCTTTTCAAGATAATCGATGAACAATATACCATGCGCATCCCAAAATACAGACGCCATAACCTTGCTAGCCGACTGTTGTGTTTTCCCCGCTTTGAACTGGGTTCGTCGCGTGCAGTCCACTCAGCTAAATGCTGATTGGATTCTGGAGTGTGGTGATAGAGCCATGTTTCGTCTATTGTCACATATCGACGCAAAAATTCGGTTTTAATGCGGTTGAACAGCTCCAAACACTGCTCCGAATCATCAACACGTTGTTGCTTTTGATTGACATTGAGCTCACGCGGCAGCCACTTTCCCAGAGCTTTCGCATGCACCATACGTCCAACACGTTCCTTTGATATCTTTAGAGTCTCGGTTATCTCGATCAACTTCACTTTACGGTCATCCAAAATTATTTGGTGGATTTTTTTTATCTTTTCGTCTATAATAGCCTCTTTTGGACGTCCACTGCGCTCATCATCTTTGATGCTCATATGACTTGTACGGAATTTAACACTTATCAAGCCAAGTTTTTGTTCCAGCACTATTTTTTCTCCCTTAAAAAACAGTGTTTCATTAACACATGAAATTCCTTTTTATCCAATTTTTAAAATATACTATTTGATAATATTTTATTCTGATGGCAATTTGTGTTCGTTCCCTATCTAATAAGCTTAATTAGTAAATATTTTTTTAATAAGATTTGTTATGTTCGATCGCAGTCGTATAGGCTTCTCTGGAGCACACCACTCAGCTCAAAACCCAAAAATAATTTTACACTATTTGTGTAAAATCAAAACAGCTTGATCTGACACTGTACTTTTTACCTGAATTATACCTAAACAAATTTTTATTGCACCCTCCTTCTCTCCCCTCGATTTCAGCATCCGAAGGTCTGTATGTATGTTTTTAAAATTGCCCCGTGCACTCTTTCTGAATTAATATAATATGTAGATCTACCTGTACTGCAGTTTGCATCGGGGGGCCCGAGAATATCGTAATTTAAATGAAAGTAGTAATTTTAATTTAAAAAAAATTGAAACTAAGAATTAAACTGAAATGACAAAATAATCTTGAAGCAATTTATATGAGTATATAGCAAGCATATACAACGATGGAAACTAATCTATTAATTTAATTTGGTTCAGAGTCTCGTTAAACCATTCGGGTGCTTCAGTATTAGATAAATAATTAATATGAAATAATAAGTAGAATGGAAGACAAAAATATAGAACTACCCCAAATATCAAAAATAGATAATTTTGAAAACAATATTGTGCTAAAGAAAATAAAATCGTTCGTGATCCTGTCTCAGGACTAATAATTAACTTGTGAGACTACGCTGGCAATGCTTTAAAATAAAATCAATTAAATTGCAATTGTGTGTGTGAAAAGTTATAATTATTGTACTATTTAATTTGTTTGAATACATTAAAGCAAATACAACAAATACAATGCATGTTTATTCAACACGAATAAAACGTGACACAACTGATTTATTTATTTTAGGCTTTTGATCAACACGCAATAATGTAATAAATTAAAATATGATATGATACAAGTACCTACCTACTATAATAAAGAGGTTCGAAAATGTTTTTATTTAATCTATTTCCACACTCACCCCTTCACCTTGGAATGAAAGCAAATTCACTAATTATATCTGTATAAATTGTACGTCCAACCCGGTTCGGTTATTTAATTATTTGACGTCCTCTTCAGGAAAAGTCGACTCATACGGAAATATATTTAAATTCCCACACAAACATGGATAAAATGGAGACGTTAATAGATTGTATAATTAAACACGAGATTTATTAAAACCTAAAATTAATCCAGACTTTCTTTTGATCTATACTGCAATACACATACTTATAAAGAACGCTCTATTCATCGCCGAGATTTGGCACTTAATTTAAATAATTCGAATTTGCAGTTGCAAGGTTTCAAAGCGTTCAAACAATTCTCTCTTGCTAAAGTATAATCGTTGAACGTAGAATTTAAACTTTCATGAGCAAGATTTAAATGGTGCATAGTTTTAAGTAATTGAAAGGAAAAAGTAAAGTTTATTATGTTAATAAATTTTTTTATTTAATCAAGAAAATTGCAAGATTTATCTATTAATAGCCCAATAAACGAAAACGACAAGGTTTTCCAAATATAAAACATCGAGGGTTTCGTTTGTGTGTAATAATTTTATGATAGCTCTATATCTTGATATCCGAAATAAATGGACTAGTCGATCCGAAACAGCTTTCTGTAGGTATAGTTTGAATCAGCGTTTACGGCCATATTGGCTGACCGGTCATATCATAACTCAATCGGATGGGAACGTATTACCTCTTAAGTGATTAAAGCTATCCGTCAAATCTATCGCGTAGCAGTCAAGAATCTTTAGATAGGTTTTTGGTAACACGTAAACGTATGACTAACATACCGTATGTGGGTTTCTGCTCCTCTTATGTTTAAATGGTTTATATATGACGGACGTAAAAGCGAGTAATCAAATTGGGGCACCGATGTGTAGAAAGAAGCTTAGTAAGTAGGGTCAACGTGTTCTCCATCATAAGGTCGAACGACGAAGACCGGTCATCTATCTTAAGGGCAGTTGATTTACAGCAGCTATTTCAATAAGCCAAACCAAAAGCGTACCGTCCGACACCTTCTCCTACCTGTGCCATAGAGAACCGCAAGTGTCCGGCTATATTAATGATACAGCCGCGTGCAGCACGTCAACGGGATTTCATGATTAATCGTTTTCACTACCATTGACCATATGAGACCCATATGTACAATTATAATACAATTTATCAAACTTAAAAGTTCTAGCTACGTTTTCGGTATCCAAATCATAAATTACATTTTCGACGTTGACTTAAAACTAACAGCTTTGGAGGATCACTTTTATTAAACCACGCTATTTTCGCGTAGGTGTAAACAAGACAATATTAGATATAAACACGGCGAGTGTTTCGTTTTATTGATTATGGACTAGGCTGGATAATTGTTTTGGGAAGTTGGTCGATGCGATGGAATTTTATTGATTAAATTGTAGATATAATCAATAATTGCAATATGCTGGCTTCTAAGGGCAGTTGTTTGTGGAACTTCGCCCCTAAGAGATTAACTGTGAGTGCTGCCGGCAGATACAGATAACACTGTGCTCTAATCCGTATAACAACATTAAATACGACTCCAATTTGCCGCACTGTGGATTCGGAATGATTCTCACTCACCGCAAGGCCTCAACAACCCGCGAATCCATCCTCAGCCCTGCATCATGAGCAGAGCTTTATTTAAATGTCGAGAACTTAAAAATAATCGTGTTTACCTAAATAGCACAGAAATATCCCTTAGTCTCTCTCTTTCAGTCACGCTATACGCTCCCCCAAATTAAGAAACTTGAATACAGGCACTTGAAAGACGCATTAAAATCTTTGTTTGCTATATTTATAAAATTAAGCAAGAACAACTGCATTTTGTCATTTAAAATAATGGTTTTAAATTTAAAATAAGCAAAACATATTTTATTGTCTCCTTGCATTATAATAACTCAAAATATCTGGGCTTTCTCTGTCTGTCGTCGCGAGAAGTCCAATAATAACGAAGTAAAATGGAATATAATCGAAAAGTGGGAATAAATCAATTTTTGATTACTTTGATGGCTGAAGTGGCAATAGATCAAATCTCCCTCGACTACTATGTCCGTGTCATAAAACCCATCGAGATTATGTATACCTTAGTACCTATCTGCCGACAGTTATGGACGAAACACATATTGGCGATATCTTGGTCATAAGTCAGACGTCGGAAGGGAAGTTTGATGTGCAATACGTCGTAATAAGCAATTTATGGTGGCTAAAATTTTTCAGACGCAACAGTAAACTATCTTTATAACATATAGAGTACGAGAGAATCGCTCTCGGGGGTGCCCAGGTCCGAGAGCCATTTGTCTATACGACTAGAGGATGAAAAATCCATTTCTGTTCGACTTATTGATGCGACCCCCGAGGTTTATCCTAATATTACACCCCTCAACTTATGATGCTCAATTCTTCGAACGTTTTAAAACACATCAGTCAAAGTTTTATTTTAAAGTAGCAGCTACTCGGAAAGCAACTTTAGTGGTAGTTTTCAGTTTTGGAAATGTCTTTATATAAAATGCTGTCGCGAAAATATATGCTGGTTTATCACGAGTTTGACAAGAAGTCCCGTGGGGGATTACGATGATTTGGACAGTACAGCGTTGAGTGCTTTAGTCTCCGTGGGATATCGGTTATTCTAAGGACAGAATATAATATTCGGATTATAATATATTGTACCAATTAGTTTATAAAAAATAAAAATTAGCTGTTGACGATGATGATGTAATAAAAGCGTTTACTAAACATTAAGACTACAGTCTACAGTATTATAATATAGACGTAATTAAATTTTCAAACACATTTATAAAATAAATTAAAAGATCAAAGATTTTGAAAATCTTGACAAGTATAAATATTAGCGTCTGCTTTTAAATGGGCATGTTTCAGAGAGTAATCATTTCGGTTGATATACTGCAACATCTGCCAAGTCATTTCATTTATTTATGAATATCATTCGACGTGCCCGGTAATATTTCTGCAAAGTAGTTGGCATCACTGAACCTTGGACGAGTGAGTTGCAAAATGGAATATTTAAGTGCGGTTTCGCTGGATTTTAAAATTTCAAAGCTCTCTTTGCCTTACATATCCTATATTTGCGGAGGGTAAGAGAGTAGATAAGTGAAAGAACGATCGCATTTCGGCGTGAGGCGACCCTCGGGATCGGTAACCTACTTATTCCGCATTCAATATTTCATCGCCGCACCTTTTCAGTTATGTTAAGTTTTTGAAAAGTTGGAGATTTTCGTTTGGCGAGATTTTGTCCCGTAAACAGAAACCATCACCTAATCTAATTAAACTTTCTTGGGCACGGTGCATAACCGAGAAAGGAAGCGCAAACATATAAATTACTTTTAATTACAATTTTATAATTTGTACTTTGTAGCCTTGATTAATTATGTTCCTGAGATAAATGGTTACTGTAAATTATTATGCGCATACCACGAAATAAACTCCGGAATATATACTTGCATTTATTGAATTAAAATGGGGAGTTTTAAAAGTGAGTCTGAAACACTTCCTTGAGCTGATAATGCGGTGCTCCAGATATGTAGTTAGATGACACATTTGTAGATGTGCGGAATAGAAACCTTTCGTGGTGACACTCAGAATTGAAATGTATGGCCCAGTCGGGCCCAAGGGTAGCGTCTACTCGACAACTGATATTGCTTGATGTATCACGGTCACTTCGTCAAGGGACATACGTTGACCCTCACAAAAAACTAATGTAATAGTTTTATTACTGCAAAAAAGCTACCCCTAAAGTTTACTATATGCGAACCGCCAAAAAACTCCCCCAAACTTGAAACTTTTTACACATTTGAGGGAATAAGACATGATAAAATGTTTTATGATAGGGCCGTGTTTCGTCTTTGGCTATTTCCAGAACCAAAAACAACAAAGGCACGTGCTGAGACAACGGAGATGAACTGGTGACGGTTTGTTTAGCACCGAATCAATAAATTCGTCGCAAAAATGTCGGTTCGCTTTTTACTTGAGCGTTAATTTAATTTAAATTTGTACAGTTTTTAACTTCCGCCTTTTACATTATGAGCAAATATGCTCGTATTCGGTATTAATTTTGTTCAAAGACTACACAAATTTCTCAAACTACCTACATTTACTGATTAATAGCGAAGTACTAGTGTAATCAATTATGCATTTATACATCTTAGCATGAAATGAGGCGAGGCAGCGCTCTGGCTGAAATAATTCCTGAAATTATTCCCGCTGAATATGCCCCTAATGATTACCAGACGGATGCGAAGTTCATTTGCAAATGACTTCATCTCCAAGTACGCTGCGCCCATCAATTGAAGCAATCTTCATATTAAAGCTGCCCTCTGCACCCTCTATACAATATGAACTTGAAAGTACAATTTTGACAGCCATCGAGGGGAATCAATGCAAGGCGAAAAAACTTGCGGGATCCTTCCGGAAAATTAAACAGTCAATGAGTTTGCCAGTAATCTGCATAGTCCGGTCAGTCCCATGCTAATCAAGCTTCCCTCTTCTTTTACAGCAGTTAGACAAGCACTTTGCATTCGAAATTCTTTTGAATAATCAGTCTTTTAAAAGTTTCTTACAAAACGAAATAATTAAAACCATAAACATAACCGTTATTTTTTACTCGCAAATTTTCTTTTATATTCTAAAAATACCTTCTCGCATATTATTGTTTATTCACAATCTCACCCCTAAATATTTACGTAATTTAAGGTAGCTTTTAACATTCCGAACGGCAGACAACGCGTCGCTATTAATCAGTTCAACCGCACAATGTCACATTCTCACCTTCATATGAGAATTATTTATCAGTTATTCAATCAAAATGTTTCGGTAAAAAGGCGCTTAAAACTATTTAAATATAAATTAACCGTTTAAAAGGGGAAATTTCAATCTCTAAGTTTTATTAGTGAAAAAAATTCTAGCTTCGGACATGACTATAATTTTCTTTAGAAATCTTTTTTTAAATTATTTGATCACCCTAAATGGATACTGTTTTTGATTAAATTACTGAAAATGAAGACGATTTTTATTCCCTCTCTAAAGTGCTTTTCTTATCTGGCCGAAAGTAGAGAGAAAACATCTTAGGTCAGATCTGATGATCTGAAAGTACAGCGCACATGTATTAGAAATTTAGTATTTTAATGGGTCTTTTTTGACCTTTGTCCTCTGCCAGGAGGAAGCTTTCTTTTCAAAATCTTATTATCTTGAATTTATTTTTAACGAGATCTATTATCTTAAACGAAACTCAATTTGGTGCGGTGTGCGAGGAGTAGATTCGGTGTAAATTCAGTTATTTTTCACACAGTTTAAGAAAACATATAAATGGATGCATCAAGAAAAGGTCATTAGTTTACGGTAGTTGTCACAAAAGCAAACGTTTGCAATGATGTTGAGAAAGATTTACTATTAAAAATATTAAAAACATCCCACACGGAGTTGAAAATTGAATAAAAATCAAAGTCGACTCACTAATAGACGTTATTTTCAGGTCATTTACGTGAGCCGACTAACAAATAGGTAATTACTTGTTTTTTATAAAAAGAAATTGCCTGTAAAATAATTAAGTTAAATGCACTTTGCAATTAGCAAATATACTTTTTCACTTACGTAAATTCTCATAAGCAACTACATTAAAGAGAACAAAAATTACGCCAAAAAAGAGTTTCAAATGTAATTATATAATTTAATAAATTTTTTCAAAAATACCAGTTTCAAAAAGACTGTACACTGTAAACTGTAAACTCATATCTAAAAAAACTAAATGTACCTAAATGTCTTTTCAATAAAAAAAAAATTAAATTTAGATTTGTTGCCACTGATTCGACGTAGTAAGCATTCATTTACTCACTGTATTTTTGTATTATGACTGATTTTCCATTCAAGTGGAAATTTTTACTTTAATTTTGAATTTTATTTTGTGTACTAGAGCTTAAGTTTGTTTTGCTTAAAAATTAAGTCTTCCCTTTAACAATACCTTTAATGTGATAATTTAACGAAATAATCTGCTTTCCAAAACTGTTGAGTTGGATTTTAAAAGCGGAAAATTCCATCTTAAACAAGTGGAAAGGCTACCCTTATTTTCCCTCGTGTGAGCCAAGAACAGGGTTTCCAGAAATTTCCATTGGAAGATATTTTCGTCTAAAAAGAATTTCCTCTCCATTTCTGCTTCTAACGACCTTTCAAGACTTTCGAAGACATTTTCAATTATTCAATAATATACTTGGCGCTTTTGTTTTTCTGTTTCTGATTTTCTTCACAGCAGTGTCTCTTTCCAAGTTTTCCAATCAAGTTTTCTAATGCTTGGATAGGATTGAATATCAGTGTCCATTCCTGTCGGAATATAACTACTCCTTCTGGGAGTCTTCACAATCCATTTCTCTTGCTATAACTTTTTGCGTTTCTTCGCGTGGGTATATATCACTCAAATCTTTCATAACTGCGTCCCACATGCCGTTCTTGGTCTTCCTTTCTTTCTCTCCTTGTTTGGTCTCCATTCCATCACCACTCTTGTTGGGTATTTCTCTTCTCTTTGAATAAATGGACACAGCCATCGTATTCTCTACTCTTTGATAAACTTCACAATATCTTAATTTTCAGTTCCTCCTCTATCTCATCATTTTTCTAGCTCTCAATCTATTGTCTTCAGTTCTTTTTGGACTCATAGTCGATCGCACAATCTTCCTCTCAAACAAACAAACGTTCTTCTTCCATTGGTCTTATTAAGCTCTTGTAAATTCTCATTTTCGTCTTCTTGCTTATGTTTCTGTTTTGCAATTATGTCTTCTAATTTGCATAAAATGCACCACCTCTATTATTTACTCTCACTGCAAGGTATTTAAAAGTTTCCACTTTTTCAAATTTGTAATGTCCTATTTTCAGGTTTGATGTTCTTTTGTTGTTTCTTCTTCTATTCTGCATGTACTTTGTTTTTTCCTCATTTATTTGAAGTCATATTTCTGTCGCTTGTTGATTCATTCTCTCGTATGTTTCTTTCAATTTCTTCTTTCTTCTAGACAATATCAACAGATTATCCGCACAAGCCATCACGTGTGCCTCTTTGTTGACTATCATGCCCGTGTAATTCGTTTTTCTGATTATATTATCCTCTATCCACAGGTCGAATAAAGATGCTGACAAGGCATCTCCCTGTCTGACTCCTGTATTTATATCAAATTCTTCAGTCTCTCCTTTTCTAACTCGGACTGAACTTTTTCAGTTTTTCAGTGTCATGATTACCAATTTTATCAGCTTTTCCGGGATTTCGAGTTCTTTCATTATTCTCATCAGCTATTCTTTTCTTATTGCACTCGCCCACGTCGCCTTTCTTGTGTATCGGGATTATTCTTCCCATCTGACACTCCTTGGGCATCTTCTCTTCTACCATTCCGCCTGTACTCCGTCTCTTGTGGATAGGATTATTACCAGATCAAATATTGACAAACATTTGAAACGCTTTGTTCGGATGTGATTTAAAGTTTTCTCGTGCTTCGACCCCAAATTTCCCATACCGAAACCCATCTCATCAAAATTACTAGATGGCTCTGACTTTGTAGGGAACGATTGAGGTGGTTGTCCGGCTTTTTTCTACGCTCCTAGTGTTATTAGTCGTAAATTTTTAAGTTCTTTAATAATGATAATTAGGTAATACCAAGTTGTTGTTGAAAAAGGGGGGGAGGTATGGAATACCCTTCAGAATTGGCAGCTGAATAACTTCTTCTATTTGGAGTGCACTGGAGATTTTTAAGAAAATCTTTTTTGTTGTTCTAAAAGGAAGAAACGAAATTCTTCAACACAACACAAGGAGGAAAAAGAAAAATAAATTAATTATTTAACAAATTAATTTTGGATAATATCAGTGTTAAAAATGAAAACTAATCTATAACTTTTTGTACAAATTCAGTCTTCATGATTAAGATGAATTATTTTAAAAATAAATTAAAATATTCAATATCCCTTGACCCCGCGAATTTACACCGCAGCATATGGGTTTATTGTATAACCCGCCAGCCAGATCTCAATTTTGCCATAAAGAATAATTAAAAATCATTTTTTTGAAAGAAATTTTAAAATAGAAAATTACGGCCATAACCTGCTATTATTTGGGGATTTTTGAGAATCCCTAGATATTTTTGAAGTGATTGTAAATGAACTCTCAATGTTACTATTACAATATAATCATGTTGGCCTACTTTATCATTGGTTCTGGAGGACTTTACCCCCCCCCCCCCCCCCCCGGTACTTACGCTACAGTGTACATTTTTCATTTTATCTGCTGTACTTGTTTGTTCATTAAAACACGTAAAAAAGTTGACAAACAGGTATACCTCCCCATGGGTGCGACATCAACCTGTTGGAATCTGTGTAAAAAAAATCGATCCTTATCCTTATCCAACGATAGTTGGTTGACTATATTTATCTATGAAACCCATAGGTTTTTTAACCACATTTATAATGAACGTCTTGTTGGATATGATTATAAAAAGCTTTATAAGGAATTATCACTTTGGGTTTGGAAATCTTTATATGAAAATTTATTAACAGTTATTGAGGTGCAAATACAAGGTTCGGTTCTGGGTCAACTAATGTGGCGAAATTAAAAGTAATACTATAACTAAGTTCACGAAATGGCACTATTCGAATTAAGTATCATTGTGTTCCAAACGCTTAACCTTTTCTTTAAAAGAGGAGAATCCAAGCATACAGATTGTTCAACAAATTTTTAAAGCAGCAACCGCGATGTAGCGATGGGTACAATTGAATGAAGAAAAGAATCCAATATATTTGCACACCTACCAGACATGGAAAGCCGCTAGTGATACTGTGTAATGTAAAATTGTGTTATTTTCTTGGTCTCATCTCAACAATGAGCTGGTATGAGCTAGATATTCCTATAAACGCTGAGTATTGTAATAAATTTCATGAGAAAAAATCGCTAACGATATGGAGTTAAATTTTGATTTGTTTTAGTATCTATCGGATTTTGTGAAAACATTTTTATTTGAATTAAAATTTCGAAATTAATAATAATCACCAAATGAAATGTATGAAATCTGCTGAATTATACAAAGAGAGGTAAGTTATATTGTTAATCTGCAGGTATACATAAATGAACAAGTACCCACTCGGAATTAAAGTATGAAAAATGTTTGTCATTTGTAACATTTTAATTTATTTTTCGTTACATTCTTAAAGAAACAAGTCTCGTGTGTTTAATAGAGTATCATCATGTGTAGGTATATATTTGTTTCAATTTGTTTTCTTTTAGCGAAATGATTAAAGAATTTGAATTGAAACTTGAAGCAATATAAAATCGTGAGTCGATGGAAGGTTGGAATACTTGTTAAAAAGTTAGATATTTGTCAAGTTCTACTTTACATGTTTGTTATTCTTGCGATCGCGAGTACAATCATCACGTGTGCCCCTATGAGTTAGGTACCTTGCTTGTATTCTGGAGCTGATTACAAGACCTTATTTCTTACTGGGAATATTAGAAACCCGAATGAGATTTATTAGGTAGTGTCAAGCTATAAGCCATCGCAATCTTGGATAATGGGCCTCGCTGCTGCAGGAGCTAACATGGCGGATGCGAATTAATTAATTGGCTCACAAAATAAAGACCATAAATTCACATAGCGTCACAAATTATGGCCAAGATAGGGAGTGTCGCGAAATAAAATAACCATATCTGGCTTGCTTTAAACGGAAAGTAAGAAGACACTTAACTAAAAGTTATCTTTTGCCTTTATTTTCTTTAGTTCATCCCTAAACGTAGGTACAGACACCGCATTCCGAGCACAAATTTTTAATAACTTTTTCCATAAGTAGGTAATGCAATTTTGATTTAATAAAACTTTTTCGATTCAACTTTTAACTAAATATAAAAGTTTTTAACATTTATAGAAATTAAGATAGGAAAAGCTAAATCTCATTACCTGCACTGCTGGACGTGCGGGTTTTTCGTCATTTTCAACTATCTCAGTTTATAAATAGGATTTGTGCATTGGACTAGCACGGACGCTGCCCCTATATATGCTCCCATTAACACAAATGGAAAAGCTCCGAGAACACGTTTTACACATTGGGAAAAGACGCTGTAGTATAATCCGAATTACCGAACAACGCCATTTATATTTTCCAAAAAATAATAAAAAATTTTATTTCGCCTTTAACGCTAATTGATTTATATTTTAGATAAAGTAAACTTAATTAAAAAATTGGCTTTAATAAAAAATCATATAAAAGCTTTTAACCCGATTTCTTTTGTGTAAATAGTAATTTTAAAAAATTGTATGATAAATGGTGTTAAAGTGTATTTATTTTATAAACGATTTGCGGTTTTGAGTTCTATATTCAAAATAACAGATGAAATCCAGAAATCCATATGTTTTTTAATGTTTATCAAACATTTCAACATTTAAACAACTCCCTGTTTGTATTATGAATTCTAATTCGGTCTACATATTTATTGAGTTCATAACATTAGTTAAAATCTGATTACTTTTAAATAAATACTGGCCGTTCAAACGATTCATAAAAATATGCGCGAAATATTCCAATTTCTGATTAAGTGATTTTATTGCGCTTTAATGTTAACTATTCATTTGGAAATTTTGCATTCATCTCAATTTTGTAACAGCAAATGTGCGATTCCATTATCTTCTCCAGAACCCTTTCACGGTGGCCAATTGTCATTAGTACAAACTGGACGGACCATTCAACCTCACACACGCTATTCATATCAAATTCAAACTCAATTTGACTGCACAAGGGTTGTATAAATTTGTACGATCTGAATTTAATTGTCTCAGACATTGTTTTGTTAATGACATTCGTGGTACATTAATTAGTAACGCATTAAAATAAATAATTCCAAACCAATGTGTAACACTGCAATAGAAAAGTTTTGCATTATTTAGACACTCACCTAAATTGAACTACTCCGGAATTAAGTTTCCTGAAAAGAAAGCCAATATTAGTAAAATAAAATTCATGTACAGGGTAATTATAATAAGTATAAAGTCATGTACAGGAAAGTACTACTTAAAAAATGTAATTGAAAGTAATTTGCATATACATATAGGTAACAGTGCAGCCTTATTACTTAATCTAAAATATTATGTGACCATTATCGTAGTAGATACTACATTTCAGTCGAACAGAAAAAGTAAATTCGATGTCCCCCAATGAGGAATAAGACAACTACGATAATTAAAACTTACATCTTTAAGACACGAGAATTAAAATTGAAAATAATATAATTTGACAAGATGTTCTAAAAGCAAAGTGGTTTGTCCTTCCTTAGGTTGGACCGTGACAGAGTGCTGCTAAATAATGTATGAAAATACTGTTAAAGTGAGTATTGTAGGAACGTAGCAGTGTATTGGTCCGCAGAATGCATGCATTTATTGGGGAGATCCGTTTGACCGCGCGGATATCTCAAAAAGCCCGTGGGACTTCTGGAACACGGTCCATGTGTTATATATTTGTTTTCCATTTTAGATTTTCACTCAGGATTTATAAGATTAGCATAACCTTTGGTGATTCATAAAACAACAAAACATTGAATATGAATACAGCCAAAGCTTGTTAATAAATAATAATGAAGCCTTAAAATAATATTGGTGAAATAAATTCAACACTTACATGTTTACTTTGTAAACTTTGGGGTAACAAGAAAACATTGCGTTTTATTATTACCATCGAGAGAACTTTTTAATAACTCGATAATTTTTTTTTATTATAACGGATAATGCACATTTTTACATGTTTACTTAACCTAAACAGATAAATTTCCTTCGATAGCTCATTTTTCTTTTCTGGTATACTTTAGCTGAAACCATTAAAATTATTTCGATTTGCTCAATAGTTCTTTTTTCTAAAATGTATTCAAACAAATATGGAAAACTAAATTTTACTTCAAAGTGTGAATTCATTTTCACCCTCTGAAATAAAAACCCAGTTTCTAAAAATATACATTTAGGTATAAGTACATTGGATTCTTCTATAATCCTGTAGAGTTTCATGACTTTCTAAATATTTGAGTGCCTACCTATGTATGTTCCTTGTAAAATGGAAAACGCAATAGAATAACATGATATTAACAGATAACAGAAGTTTTATCTGCAATAAGAACGAAGAATAATGAACGTAATAATATAGGTATATTAAAATTACTTTCAAAATTAAAAAGGTTTTGTCTGGAAAAAATTTTAATTTCAATAAAATAAATTTTTAAAAGGGGTTAGTAAAATGAATGCGATTAGATCATGAATGTACTAATACCAAATTTGATTTCGTCTTAAACTATACTGTTTTTTTTATAAATTTATTCAAAAATTTCATAATCAAAATTATAATTCACAAAATTTGATTTCTGCCCGTCCTCGATATTAAATTAAAATTATCAATATTCTTAAATTACATTTTTAAATTATTATGTTTTAATATTTTGAAATTTCTCTACTTTGTCGAAGATCACGATTTGGCAATAATCCACCACTAAACCTCTTGCTCACGCTGTACGCTGCAATTACAAAATTTTACTAAAGCTAACAAAAAAATAATCTCCTTTAATCAAAAATTAATTTACCTGCACCTATCGTATACAAAAAATAATACATAACAAAATAATCATAATAATTATATCTTGTTCTATGTAGCTCCAGGTTACCTTTACGAGTACTAAAGCAGCTTCAAACCAATTTTAGCAAGAAATTACAAATTGCAAATATTTGGCAAACAAATAAGTTCTACTTTTGCTTTTTATATTTGTTTTCTTTCAAAGAAGCTGGACTTGCCTGCGATTATTTTTTCTAACTTGCTCTTGCTTCCGCAATATCCAGTTAGTTGTAAGATCTATTAGGGCCCTTTACGCGAAAAGAAAACTGGTTATCCAGCGTGTAAAGAAAATTATCGTTCTATCTAAGGGGAAGAATAATTAATTTTTCAGTAAGCTGCAGCAATATGACCAAATGCAAATTAGCTCTTCCTGTTCTATCTTATCTAACTTAAGTATGATTCAACATTTCATAATAGGTAGAAATGTACAACATAAGTAATATATCTTGTTTCGCATGCCAATTGAGTTCAACTGGTTTAATACTATAGTTAGTTGTTTCTTGAAAACAACTTGAAAATCGTTTTCAAATTAACAACCTATATACTTGCAAAATAAAATAAAATAAAATGTATAATTAAAAACTTGCCCGGGGCGCCACGCAAACCCGAAAACGAAAACCCGAGGTTTTCCAATGTCAGGGAAAACAAATGCACTCGATAATGTAGGATCTCGAACGATGTTTCCACGGGTACCGCTTGCCAGTGAATGAACCACGCTCTCTCCCCACTTAAAATTAGATTTTAAAAGTAACGTAGCGTACACGAACCGTCAACAGAAAGCTTTGTAGTGCAAACATGAACGTAAACTTGTAAAATGTTCACCAAAAAGTCGATTTTCAAAATTAAATTGTGAAGTAACTGTTAGGCCAATTTTATTCATCCTCACCTCATAAGAACGCTAAAATAGTGCTCTTTCAGAATATTCAATGGTTTTCTTTCGTACTTGGAAGGGGACCAGCCGTAGAATACTACCTTTTAACCCCATTAATTTTTTAGTAAAGTTAAATTAAACTTTGATATTATTCTATCAATCCAATCTGACTTTCAATTCCTTTCCATTCGCTTGTTTTTTTTTCATAGATTCTATTTTTGGTGTTTAGTAGAAGGAACTTAAGTCAAAAAATGCAATTTTTGAGGAACGATAAACTAAGTTTACAATTTAAAATTATCAAATCTTTAAGGAATGTTTGAACTGTTTTACATGCATTAATTAATTGAATGTTATATCTAATAGGTGAAAATTGATGAAGTTTGAGTTATCACTCCTTATCAGTTTTTCTTATGACTTAAGCTTTTAGTACTAAAAATTATTTCAATAATGCACCCAAGTAACATTTTGTGCTGAATATCATCTGCGAGCACGCTGTGTCAGCTAAAAATTCAGCTATTGAGCTGAGTCAGCTACTGAAAAACAGCTGATTCAGAAGGTGAATTGCCGCTGAATTGCTAATTTGGCGGCTGAAAACCAGCTGAAATTACTCTGCTTCAGCTGGTGAACATGCTGAATCAGCTCATATTCAGAGCTGAATCAGCTGATATTAAGAGCTGAATCAGCTGATATTCAGAGCTGAATATGAGCTGATTCAGCATTTTCAACAGCTGAAGCAGAGTATTTTCAGCTGGTTTTCAGCCGCCAAATTAGAAATTCAGTGGCAATTCAGTTTCTGAATCAGCTGATATTCAGTTCTAAATCAGCTTCTACTTTATGGAGTTACTAAACGAAAAGAATTAAAATTTTTTTAAATAAATTTAAATAAAATAACTAAATTACAAAATTTTAAAATCATAGTTAATATTGTTTTTTTTTTAATTTTTTAATTTTTTTATACAATCATGAATTACATTTAATATAATTAAGTGTTATTTATTATTATACCTTTTAATATTACGCATATTTATTTATCATTTCTTATAATATAAGAGTTGCAATATTATATCGTTAACGATTTCTTCGAGTAGAATCCATCTGGAATATAATGGTAATTTTTAAATTTATTAAATTATACTTACATTTTTTTTTACGGCGGCGCCTCGACTGGGGTTCGAACCAGTGGATCCTCCTTTGAAACTTGAACACCTAACTCTCTAGGCTGTGAAGCTATACGAAACTTTTTTGTTTTTTTTTAAATATGTTTTATTGTGCCGTATTTGACCATCACTTATCGAAAAAACAATTTTCTACTTTTAAATTTTAAAATTATTTAAAAAAAATAAAATTATTTAAAAAACTAAATATTTAAAAAATTATAATAATTATTTTTTAAATAATATTTTTCATTTTCAATTTTTCATTTTGAAAAGCATTATGTAATTATTTTTACCTCCGACTGTAATTTTTCAAAAAACACAGGGGATATATATTATAAAAAACATAAAATGCCTTGTAAAGCATAATGGCCATTCATTCCAAATGTTTAATAAGTACTAGTACATAATATAATATAATATGGAATGTCTAATCAGATTGCGTAAGTGGAAAAATTCTCCGTTACCTCTGACCTCAAAATTAATGTTTAAACTTCGTTATATGGAGGGGGGGATAAGTTAATTTTTCGAGTTAAGTCGTGTTAAATATTAGGTTATAGATTTTATTCAAATGAAACAGCTGAATTTGAAACTGACACTTAATTGCGTCAATTCAGCTGATTATTAGCTGAATTTTAAGCTGAGGCAGCTAAGCGTCAGCTTAAATTTCAGTTAATTTGCTTAAGCTGAAAAATAGCAGAATTTTAAGCTGAGGCAGCTAAGGGTCAGCTGAAAATTCACCTAATTTGCTTGAGCTGATAAAGAGCTGAACTTTAAGCTGAGGCAGCTAAGCGTCAGCTTAAAATTCAGTTAATTTGCTTAAGCTGAAAAATAGCTGAATTTTAAGCTCAGGCAGCTAAGCGTCAGCTTAAAATTCAGTTAATTTGCTATAGCTGAAAAATAGCTGAATTTTAAGCTGAGGCAGCTAAGCGTCAGCTTAAAATTCAGTTAATTTGCTATAGCTGAAAAATAGCTGAATTTTAAGCTGAGGCAGCTAAGCGTCAGCTTAAAATTCAGTTAATTTGCTATAGCTGAAAAATAGCTGAATTTTAAGCTGAGGCAGCTAAGCGTCAGCTTAAAATTCAGTTAATTTGCTATAGCTGAAAAATAGCTGAATTTTAAGCTGAGGCAGCTAAGCGTCAGCTTAAAATTCAGTTAATTTGCTATAGCTGAAAAATAGCTGAATTTTAAGCTGAGGCAGCTAAGCGTCAGCTTAAAATTCAGTTAATGTGCTTTAGCTGAAAAATAGCTGAATTATAAGCTGAGGCAGCTAAGCGTCAGGTAAAAAATTTCTGACGCTGAAACACAGCTGAATTTTAAGCTGACACTGCTAAGCGTCAGCTTAAAATTTGCTGACAAAGCTTTTCAGCACAAAATGTTACTTGGGCAATCTTATAAACTTAAGTCAATAAAAGTTTTAGAAAAGTTAAAGAAAAACTTTATTTTAAGATTAATTCAGGTACATAACATTAATAAACAAATTAAATTTTATAGATCTAGACTATCTCTCAAATCTGGATCTTCGGCAGGACCATCGTCGGTTGTTAAAAGTCGACTTAAGTCTATAAGATTTTATATTTTGTTTCTCCTCTTATGATCTTAAGAACATAAGTTGACTTAAGTTCTTATGCAACTTGAAAAAATAAAATTTGCAACTAAGTTCTTAAGATTTACTTCAACAAATGTTTATAGGAAACAATTGACTTATGTTCTTTATACGAATCGATAGAACAAAAAAATAGAAATCCAAAACTATAAAAAACTAAAAATTGTAAATTTGTGACTTAAGTTCCTTCTACTAAACATCAAAGATTTAAATTAAAAATTATATATTTTAAAACAATTTTCTTGAATCAACTTATTTTTTAGAGATTTCGTACATACATTGTCAGCTACGAAGTGCTTACGGTAGATTCAGGGCCGTAGTTAGATATTGGCCATGGGGGGGGGGGGGGTTATGGAATTAAAAACGAGGTTGGCATATGTCTGGCTTTTAAAGCCAAATTGATCAATTTGATTTGTTTATTTTGTCAAAGCGGTTTTAAATTTAACGCTTCCTTTAAAATTCATTATGAAATTGGCCCTAATTCTATTAATGTCAGTGATAATCCAGGATAGATCTCGCGAAAACGGAATTATAACAAAATCAATAATCGAATATTAGAGAATTCATGGATGAACCTATTCACAAAGTGGAACTTCTCGTTGGCGTTTGAAATTATGGAGTCCAAATAAAGGACATAAAATGGATCTCGATGAAGAACAATTTCCAAATCTTTAAAAGTAGAAACCTGCTAACCAGGATATATATATAGGATATATACGCGAAAATAGAAAAATCGGGACTTTCCCGATTTGAATCCATCTCTCCGAGTTCAGAGAGAATATTTCTTAATGAATTGCCTTAAAGTGACTTTAAAATTAATACTATGAAACTGCTGATTGGATCAAATGGTACTCGAAACCAGTATAGCCTTGTTAACAAATCTAAAATGAGATACCAAAAGAAAGACTAACAAAAATTGCTTTTTAAATATATACTATATTGACTATAAAACTGCAACAGCATATAATATTTCATTATATTTTTTATAAACATAATAAAAATATTTGTAAATAATTAGTAGGTAGTAGTATCTAGATACTTATGTATTTTAAATAATTATTTTAGTTTCAATGTATGCTTTTCTTGTATTAGACATTAAAAGAAATACTCACAACATTTTTTTCTGATATCATTTTGATTGCCTATTCTCCACTAACTTTCATATCATTAGCAACCAGGAAAAATTCCGACTATTTAATAAATAAGTAAATGTCATTGATTAATAAGGTATTAATTAATTAATGAGAAAGTAATACTTTCGATAATCTTAGAAAAAAAATTAACTTTATTTATTGATTTAGATGCTGATGTTGATGCTTTAAAATGAAGATGTATTTGAAAGCTTTTGCTGACAATTTTCAAAATAGCAAAAAGAATTAAAAGGATAATTTACATCCAATAATGGATATACAGGCTTGCAAGAGGCCGATTCCACCAGAAAAAACAGAACGAGTTTAAGCTAAACCGAGTTTCGGTCCAGATTCACCAGACAAAAACAAATTGAGTTTAAGCTAAACTTGTTTAATTATTATCAATGTTCATGGAGGGGAAAGTACTAAGTATTTTACGGTAAAAACGAAGAAATATATTCTACTTTGTAGAAATTTAATGCATTAATTTTTTTTTTTTTGTAATTGAATAAACATACTTGCAGCATTCTGGAACTGAAAATAAGGTATCCCTGGTATCTCGAAATTCACCACAAACCGCGCATCACAACATTTTGGGTCTGTTAGAAGCTTTAAAGAGGTTAAACTCTATTTATCCAAAACTGAGTTTAAAAAAAAGGTGAGTTTAGTTCTCCATGCAAAAATTAGCATTATGATCGAGGAAAATATATGCAAGCACTCACTGCACTAGGATAAAAATAATAATTTTCATTGACAAAATTTTTATTCTTCCACTGTTGAAACTGTGGCATTAATAAAGTAGCAATTATGTTATGAACAAGATAAATTTCGTAGAAGTTTATTCTGTTCGACTTCCATATATGACATTTGTTCCATCAGTTAAACCATGGTTTATAAGGTATATAGCTTTAGATATGGAAACAGTATTATGTTGTTTATGGCTTCTAGTATAAAACAGGAAGAGATGAACTGAGCACGCTCTCGTTAGTTTTTATTGTATAAAATACTCGGAATTCGTATTCTTCAGAAAAATTGATATTTAATAATACTACTGGAATCGGTTTTGCACGATTTACTTTATAAATAATATTTGCTTCAAGGAATCGTATCAAGATATGCAAATCGGTAGGTGAAACTTCTTTTTTAATATCTTAACCTTCCATTCATACTTATTAATGTGCTTTTAAAAAAATTAGCCCATTGTTATAAAATAATTTTATTTTGTTAAGCTTTTATTTAATTACGAATTGAATATAATGGAATATGAAAACGTACAGATTTATTGTATAGATCCTTTTCAGAAGAAGTACTAGCTTAACTAGGACAATGGTAATGCTTCATTAGAGCAAGCGGAAGTAAGTAACATAAGAGAATAGGGAAGGGTGGCCTGGCTGCTCTGCCCTTTGGCCGCTGCGATCTGCCAGATGTACTCATCAACGCTGCAATCAATGAACTGACCAGCTGCCTGTTCACAGAGAATATTCACCCACGTTAAAAATAAGTAGGTGTTGGGTACTTTTACAAGACATTTCATTCAGTCCATATTAAAATGATTTCGTTAGTTTTTTGCATAAAAAAATTGCACGTTCCAATGAAATAATTGCAAATCTTTCGCTCGTATTGAAACATGTAGTACTTCATTGTCGCATGTCAATTCTGTTAAAATATTATTATAATTAATTTTAATGCGTCTGTATCAGGTATCAATGACATATTTATTGAAGTAAAGTTCAGTTTCAACAAGAAAATGTGTGTACAATATTTATTCGAACCACTGTAATTCGTTATCATGAAGTTTTCCCTTGGATTTGTAATCATCATTAGTATTTCTGATGGTAATTGATGTTATTAGTGTACTATGATTCACACAAAACTTGCTGTTATAATAAATTTCGAAAACATAATTTAGATAATTGAAAATTACTTTCATTAATTAATTTTATAATACCAAAACTATAATTTTTACAGCGATCATGCTGGTATTGCCAGGGAAGAAATGATGGAAAAGTAGCAAAGCAACGCTTGAAATTTATTTATTAATAGGGCTAGTTTAATAAACTGACATTGATTTATAGACTGAATTGGCACTTCATTATGTAAACATGTTCGTGAACAAGTGATTTGTTTTAATACACAAAACATTTATGCTTTATCCTTTCAATTTTTACAGAAAAAAACGAATATAATATATTAATGTTATTATTTGTAAATTTGCGAGTGTCTTACATTTGGAAACAACGCTAAATAAAGCAATTCAATTAATCTCGATGAACCACAGCGTCAACATTTACAAAAACAATTATTAATGAATGTACGTGAACACGTAACAACGGAATAGAAAAAAGAAACCATTAATATGATTTCCATATTCGAGAGTTTGGTTTCACGATACCTTCGTTTACTTTCTTTAAGAAAGCAGAAATGAAATTAAAACAACCCTAATGTCAATGAACGATGGAACCAAATAAGCGGAAGTAGAGCTATTGCACCCTCCAATTGCATTTCTGGCATCGAAGAGGGAAAAGAATGAATAAGTCATATCAACAGTCTCGACATAATCCTGAATTAATATTATTATTAATATATCTGTTTGTCTAAAAATTAATATCTCAAAGATTTCTTGCCATAAATTGCAATCGCCGATACGAAATGGAAAATTAGGGCAATTAAGTTTTAATAAAATTGCCGCTGCAGATATTATCAAAAACGAAAATGATAAAATCCGGAAACATGGAATTGCTTTATGGTCCAAACCGTAAACAGACATGTCCGGTTAGGATTAATGAGGACGTATCTCTAAGAGAAATGGGGATTTATCACCACATATCTGCCGCTTTATTAAGATTTATACAGGGCGCGGATGTAGTCATAGACTGGCGAGGAATGTCGTTCGTCCAGTATGGCACACCTGCGCAAGGTCGTCGGCAATGTCCTACTACCGTTTCTTCGCCAAACTTTATTGCAAATGTGCTGCCATTCAGACAAACAAAATACTTTTACTTGAAAAGTGATAACACTGACTTGACGAATCCGTAGTGCCAAGTCGACCCACTAATAATTTATCCGCATCGCCGAAAGTTTGGGCATAAATTTTTAATTAAGACGAACCAAAATAATATTGAGCTTTTGTTAATTTATTTCTAGTTAATTGGATAAGTTAAAGTTCCTTTTGTTTGTTTCAGGAACAGGTATGGTAGATATATTATAAATACATAAATAGAATCGTGCCAAGTCTATAAATTCTCACAATATTTTCTTGTCAAGATTTCGTTACGGAATCTTTGCTAATCTCTATATCTTTACAGTTTAATGAAGAAACTTTTGTTAAAACCAAAATTTTCGTATAATCTATAGTAAATCGGTTAATTTTTATTGTTCCTTTTGATATAAAACAATGAGAACGGTGTAACAACTCAAGCAAAACAAATACCAAACCATATACGAACACGCACTAAGAACAAAGCCTTTATCACTGCACAATTATGTTTCGTGTCAGATTATAACATGTGAAGGAAAGCCAATTAGTGATGAGCGCGGTCGTACGGAACAACATAAGCTCTAACTACAAATTGCTTATAATAGCTGTGCGGTGTAACATTTCTATATAGGCTTTATAAAAATACCTATTCATTAGGGTGTCCTGCTATTAAATCCTTCCTCTTGTCTTATTAATTATTGGGACCTTTAAAGAGCAAACGTGGGTAGGTACCCACCTAATTATAATGGAAATTCAGATTAATAAAAATAAATCCGTTATCTACCCGACTTCTTTTGTCAGGAGAAATCCATCTGGAGATGGTGCACTAGAAATAATTATGGAAAATATCCTGCATTGGCATTAAATAGAAGTAGAACCTTTGTACTGGTCATTCTTTTACTTATTTTTTGATCCATTGTCCGAGTTTTCTAATAAGAGTGTATCAAGAACCTTTTTATAAAATAAAATTGTTTGAAGTATTTTACGCAATTAAGTTTTAATGTTCTTCCGCACAAAACAAATTATATCCCTGGATAGGTTGTGCTTGTTTTCTGTCTGCTAAAAGACGATTTCTTTGCCTGACTGCTCGCTTATTTCTGTTCTGATGGAGATAGACACACGTTGAGGGATCGCTAGAGTATATTATCGAGAAAATCAAGATGGAGTGTTAATTATTAGTTAGTGGTTCTTCGTGGGTTGTGTTTTATAAAATTGCAAAAGTGCATTTAATGAAACAGTGGATGCCTCCACAAGTTGTCTCGGAATGGTGGAAGATTTTCACTTAGCAGATTTTTATAAAATGTCACAAATTTTTTTAAATTATGAGGTTTTTAGCTTCATCTGGGGAAACTAATCTCGAGACAGATATATCTTTGAAAATGAGACGGTTTTAGTAAAACTCTCATAATCTATTTCAGTCATCGGTAAGAGAAACTTTTTAAAAGCACGTTATGTATAAATAACATCTTTTAAGATAAATCGAATAATTTAAAATAAATTTGTGAAAATGTACAGTACTCTATTATTTTTCTACCGCTATGTATAAACTTTTTAAAAATAGTATTACCATAATTTATCCCTTTCGTATTTCATTTCGAAAAACGTGCGTTTTTAAATATTTTATTGGTTACAATTTATTCTTAAAATTCATGTTAAGTCTGTTTCAAATAAATTTTAACAAGAAAGACTTCAACGTGAGAAGTTCTCATGATTTTTATTTTTACTGATTTTTAAAACAACAACATCCTGCGAAAAAGCCCGTCGATAGTTGATTTTCGCTTCGATTGTACTTTTCAATAAATGCTAGATATTTCCCATAATTTTGCTAAACGCTGTTAGATGAAGGTGTGTCCACATAATCGAAGTATTGAATTTAGTAACAGCGCAATTTGTTGTTACTTAATCATTATTATCCCATTTTGAGTCTTTGTATATGAAATTGAAATTAAATCATTCTTTTATCATACACCGGATATCCTTATATTTAAAAAGCGTAACTGTCGTAAAACTGTTTTGTTCCATATTGATGCGTTTAAATCACAATTCATATAGACAAGGCCACACACTGATAGGTGTAATATTATAATTATAGGTGCAGCTTTATTATGCTTTTATGTTGTGATATGATAATTTGCTTAATAATAGATGTACAAATTTTTTCTACTGCGAAGTGGTTACAAGTGAATAATTCTTATTCATTTTACAATTAATTTATAATTTCTATTGTCATTTTTTGTGTTTTAATTATTAGGTACTATAATGGTTACTAAATTATAATTAAAGCACCCATAAAGTCGGACACAAATTTAATTAATATTAATAATAATGTAGCCATTAGTGCATGATTATGTTACAATAATGTTGTATTCGCTTTTATTATATTGCTGGTTTTGTTTCCATAAACTCACTTCCAGTCATTATTAATTAATTTATGTAGCTTTCATATTAATGAGCAATCAGCAATCTCACTGCATCATACAATTATTATTAGTAGCACTAAAGTACATTTACTTGCAGATCCATAACATCGTAGATGAGAACTGGAGCAAAACTGATGATTGAGATTAAATCAATCATGTAATGACCGAATCTACCTATAAAAGACGTATAAGAACATAAAAGAGATAAAATCAGACTATTATTATGACAGTAGCGATGATAGGGCAAAAATAAGAAAAGAAAAAGAGTTACAAAATGTTAAGAACGAAGTTAATCCAAAACCTGCAAATTCTACAACCAAATCACTCCGACATGAAAATAAGCACGTCCTCTATTTAACAATTTGTTGAAACAATAGTAGAAATCTTAATTCTTTATACAAAAGTTAAATCCTTTACTAATCAGAATGTAAGTAATGAATTTTTTTTTACAATACTTGTTGCAAGCCAACTACATTGCTAGTTAAAATATCAAAACAGTTACAAATTTCAAAAGTGTTCGTGGGGAATCAGTTATCATTTTGCCAATTTTAGACATTTTTTAAATTATTTTAAGGATTTGCAGAGAAGACCAGTTCACCGCCTACAATATTGGGGGAGGTTTCCCCCTTTTCCTCCTATAGAAATACAAAATTACAACGTTTATGAAAATTACAAAAAAAATTGAGATTAAAATTTTATTTATGGTATTTTGAGCAGAAAATATTAAGGTATCCTAGAATTAGCAGTAGGACCTATTGTAATAGTTTTATTTATCAGTGGCGGCTACTACCAGAAGGGCGATGGGTCACCGCCCTCTTAAAGAAAAATATTAAATTTTAAATAGCTGCATAATTATTATTGCGGCGACGGTTGATGTTCTACGTTTTTGAATTTTGCCAAAATTTTTGCACTGGGTGGTAGGTAAAAAAATAAAATTTGCGTAATATCTAGTAGATTTTCCAAAAGTAACAAAAATCAATTCTTAAATTATTGCATTATATTGTGCAATACAATTGGTCACTGACAACAGGCAGGAGGATTCCTTAACTAACCTTATGTTTTTTCAAATTACTCAAAATTGGCGGATTTTAGAGAGCCTAAATACGATATTTTCCGTAGTTGCGCTTGTCAAAACTGTGCCCTACATCCGCTCACTATGCTCGGGTGGTCCAAGCCGTTTTGACAAGCGCTAAACAAATAAAAGCATCCCTGTAGGGTTACCGAACTCAAAAATGGTGAAATTGAATTGCTGGGATCTTTGATAAGGTCAAATACAGTGAAAACCTACCCTCCGCACGCCTGCCGGAGACTCAGGTAGGTTTTCTCAATGTAGGTACTCGAATGTTGTTTCCTCTGCAAACGCATGCAGTGGAATGAACACGCTCTCTCCCCACCTAAATTCGGATTGCCAAGACCCACAAGTGAATGTGTTTTTTGATTTTCAAAATTAAATTATTGGCCGATTTTATTCATTCTCGCCTCATCAGACATCTTAATTTTTGCCTTTTCAGAATATTCAAAGGTTTTCTATCGTAATTTTGAATAAAAAAAAGTGTTGAAGATCGACCATATTATTATACCCTCCTGAAAGGTTTAAATTACTACTTTACTCTTTCAGTTCAGAGTGTGCAGTGAACGATTCTATACACCTCAGACGTTCCGGTTTCAGAGTCCGAAACTTTGGCTACTTGTTTAATCTCACTGCACCTTAAGCATTCACAGAACAAATACCTATGTATGGGGTAGTATGGAATACTCTTCAATATTCCCCTAATTGTATGAAATACATACTTTAGAGTGTGAAGTTTGAATTTGTAGTTTTAAAGTAAACATTGAATAAGCATATAAAATAAGCTTTAATTCAACGTCAAAATGTCAATTGAATTAATGTTAATGCAAAGGCGGATAGCTTAGTCTCCATAGATTTAAATTTTGCTCCATCTCTTGATAACCGTTTGAACTACACTAGATATTTCTAAAATTACTAAGAGCTTGCCTTGAGCTTGGTTATTTTTTTTTATTAGTGTGCGATAGTGTTGACGAACATTTTACAGGGTCTGGGATTTTCAGCATTTACTCGAATTCGATGCATCAGACGTCAAATTAAAGCTAAAAGAGTAGAAATGTAAATTTTGACGAATTAGAATGGTTTTCCGTGTAATGGTTGTGATACTCGGGTTGGAATTCCTTGAGAGTAGGGTAGACCAAGACGAATCGGATCAATGTTTCTTTATCGCGGTAAAAATGTTATTCAAAACAAATTTTTTTATTTAATTTTATTTTCATTAGACCTTTAGCTTGAATTTTATATAATTTTAGAAATTATTGACAACATTTATTTCACAACGTAAAAATGAGGATAAGAGAATTATCCGATTCGCGCCAAAATTGGGGGCGAAACGGATCAAAAATTTAGGTCTTAAAAACATGAAATTAATACAACTTGTAGGTTCACATTGAGGTTGTTGAACCTCAACAATCAACAGTTTGACGTTGTCATTTTCTAAACTGTACCTTCTGCACATCCTCATTCATCATTTCTGTAGACCATGATTTATTAGTTGGTTTACGATTACCTATATATGTGCGTACCATCTACATGAAATGAAAAAGAACGTGATTTTAAGCTATATAAGATGTCGAAACATTTCAAGATCGGGATCACCCAAAAACAGATGATCCGATTAGCCCCATATATCGATTTTATAATAATACATTCGCTTTCTCGAAACTATCTCAACGATATTATTTAATTATTTACTAGACCAGTTTAGCAAACTATTATATATTTAAAAAATTATCATAATTTGCATAAATTTCAACATAGGGTCAAGTGGTGCAAAAACGAGACGGCCGATATTGCGGTTAAAAAGAAGACATTCAATTTTTTCCAATGCAAAAATACAATAACATTGTAAAAAATATTTTACAAATTACTTCCACATATATGCAATTATTGAAACCTATAATGAAAAAAAAAACTTGAACGCAATCATCGAAAAAAAATATTGAAGTTGACTGTGTGTATTTTGCTTAAAAAATCTTTTAAATTGCATTTACAAACTTTTCCGGTTGCAATGATGTGCATGATTGTAGAGCCCCAGTAAGTATCGCGTTTCGCAAATAACACATGTGGCTATGATATTCCATAACGACTTTAGTATATTTTCACTAGTTGGCAAGGATACTCGTTGCAAATAACAGGTGCAAAAACGAGACATCACCAAGTTTAAAAACGAGACACTCGCGAGTTAAAAAAAAAGACAAAATTTTTAAATCTTTTAAAATAATGCCGAAGGTTTAAGTTCCCAGAAAGGCCGCTTAAGACAAAAAGACTTGGAAACAGCCCTAAAGCTAATAGGGGATGGCACTATATCTCTTAGAAATGCAGCTAAACAGTTTATAATTGAGAAATCTGCTCTTTTGAGAAGACGTACTCGTTCACTTCGTAAACAGGGAAGAAAAATTTCTATAACCGAAGTAATTTAAGAAGATTTAAGTGATAAGATAAAAATTATGGCAAAATGGGAGTTTGCTCTTACTAAACCGAAGGTACAAGCAATAGTTCAAACCTCTGTACAAGAAAACAACCCAGTTTAACCCTTAACTGGTGAGGTGATATTTTTATATCGGAACTGGTGAGGTTGGGTTATAGATACCCAGTACTTTTCGTTCTGACGTGTACTGCACTTTAAGTTAACTAGGAACGAACTGACTGATGGTACAGGAACGTACGATGACGTTCTCACAACCGTCTAGCAGCAGAGGCTTTTCAAAGCCTTACTGGGTATCCTGACACCCAACCTCACCAGTTACGGGTTAAGGAAGGAAAGCCGGCAAAAATTGGTTAAAACATTTTTGTAAAATGACTAAAAGCACAGAAAATACAGTGTCTCGTTTTTAACCTCTCACTGTCTCGTTTTTAGCCTAAGTAGTGGTTAAAAACGAGACACAATTTTTAATAAAAAACGCCCTTTATTATAAACTTAATGATTTTTTTTTACTGTGAGGTAATACTACATGGCCTTCTGCATACAGGGCAATATGAAAAAGCTTTAAATTAGGGTTTTTTGTTGACAAAAAAATAAAAGATTTAAAAATCGTCTCGTTTTTGCACCACTTGACCCTACCTTTTTAATATAAAATTTCGAAGATGAAATCGAAATTTTCATGCACTCGTGACTTGTGAATACAGACGCAATACGCATACTGCTGTCAATTGTTCAAGGAGAACAGTATAACAATATGTTTGAAAGCAAATCCTAACGATAACTGTCTTAAAGCTTATATTGATCCGATTGGCCCTATGATCCGATTCGCCTCGGTTTACCCTATAACTTTTTTTTGACTGTCTCGAAACTTCATCGTGTCTGAAGCAAGAACCTACCAATGTAAAATAATTAGTATTAAAATTGGAATAGAGATTTCAATCAGGTATTCAACGATAATTGTAAATAATTTCAATAAAATGAAGTGGGCAAATTGTTGTCAATGTATTTGTAATGAGCGTATAAATGATTTTTCTAGAATTAAACATCTAAATAAATAAAATTTTCAATAAACAGAATTGACAAATTGTAAATAATTATTTGGCATAAATAATTTATGCAATGATTTCAAGTTGGTTTATGCAGACACCGACGTCACACAGCGCCAACAATTTACTGTACTGATTGGTCCAGTGCAATCGCTTGCGTTGCGTTGCGTCGCGTCGGTCGGCGTTCTGCATAAACCAAACTTAAATATTATTTATTTATTTGTTTGCATAAAAAGCAAAAAAAGTTGAAAAGCTTAAAAATGAAATTATATAGGATATCAAGACATTATATTTAAATATTTTTATAAGATACCATAAAAGTCTGCTTTGTTCAGAAAATTATGTTTATGCCATGATAATATATTCATACGAGCAGATCGTAGGAGGAAAAGACGTGTAGTTTAGTTGTGTATTGTCTTATTGTCACCCTGGACTGGGTCGTAGCTTACGTGCAATGTGCTATGTACCTATTTTTACTTTTTTAAACTGGTGTTAACAAGGTATTTAGTTATGATAGCGTTTGTATGCAAATAATTTCCAATTTTTATTTTACATTCCTGCTCCGCATTCAAAATCATACATATTATATCGTACAGGATATTATTCATATCAGTTCAACACGCAAAATGGTAATGCAATGAATTTAAAAACCACGCTAAAAGAGTGCAAATTCATTTTAAAATAAAAAAAAACACGAACGACTTTATTAGAAACGATTCTTTTAAATTGCTTTATGAATTTAATTAAAGGAATACGGTCCAAAAGTTTAAACTTTTAAATTGATATAATCGCTTCATTTGGGTCCAAAGTTGCGGCAATATTTTAAATCACTCGAAAAACGTTCTTAATTTACACTTGTATTACTTTAAACAAGCCATCATTTGAAAGAAAGGGACGAACCCTAAATTTCTTAGAATATAAGAAAAAATAATTTCTTTTAACCCTTTCATCCAATTAAATACTAAAAGAATAATTACCGTTGACTTCATTCTTAAATTTTTAAATTAAATTTAAACACAATTAACTTAAAAGAATTTTCTTAACTTGGAACAGAGATAACAAATCTAAAATTTTCAAGGTTTCAATTTGACTCATTTAAACTAAAACGATCATCAGATTTGCTACCACTTTATAATAATGTTACCGAACAGGTTCTTTTTATTAAAAAAAAATCGTTTTAGATTAAACGAAAAAGATAATCAATCAAAAATTTTATTTTTTGTTTAATTTAAAAAGTGGGATTAACAAACAACAATCGACCATTTGAATTTCTACCAATTAAATATTTCTTAAAGTTAATTAAAAAGCAAAAATTAAATTTTAACGATAACAATCAAAATAACACCGGAAATTATAGTTTTAAGTAAAAGCCATAAAAATACCTACCAATATAGTGAGCATAGACTTGTATTAGATTTCTTGAATGGTTTCATTGATAAAAACTCTAAAAAACTCGACGGATTTTAAAAATGAGTTGACCCATTAAGAAGAAATATATACCTAATCCATAAAAGGTGATCGAGATCACTAAAATACCGGCAATTTTAAAGAAGAACGACGGGAAATGATTCGATACATCGCATCGAAATAATTAAATATCTTATGGTCTCAATAAATGTTAATATTGCAAAACCGAGTTCCATAAATTATACTTTTTCTACTCATTAATGTAGTTTGAAATAATCTTGGATGGGACCACACAAATAATTATCGAATGCTGGAATTTATAGCGTGGAATCGATTTATAGAAAACAAACTCCAATTCATCTCGCTTTTTCGCCTAAATAATTACGTACAATATTTTCGTTTGATATGCTTATCTATCTTGTCATCGAAGATTTTTTTACCTGCATGTACCTACTCATCTGATATATTCAAATTTTTAACCTTCACACAGTAATTATTTTAATTATAAACTTATAATGCTTATAAAATATGACTTTTGTCCGGATTAACACAAAAACCAAATTAGTCAGATTATTTAGATTAGGTACCTTTGAAAATTTATTGCTTCCTATGTAAATGGTTGTGTAAAATAAAAGTTAAAAATTTATAAAATTATATTCATGAAAAATCAAGTTAGGAACAAAAACGGTAAATGTGATTAGCATTGAATATTCTTTATAAATCTCAGGGTTGACAAGCCGATCATATCTGAAAGTATTGCAATATTAATGAGTCGTCGGTGTGCTATGTATGATATATTCCATCTAATCTGCATTATACATTTTAATTCCGAATACAGTCGTACATCACTCATATTGCTACATTATGTGAATTTTATTTTAATCAGCTTTTTTTAAAACAAGGAATCTACTAAATGACATTGTAAAAACGAAATTGTTCAACCAGGATGCAATATATTAGTGATTGTTTATACCTGATTAATTTGAATATATTCCGTAGAATATCTGTCAAAAAATTATTAAAAAGAAGCCAACCAACAGGATACTGCGAACTGATATCGTGCGAAGAAGGAAACAATAAGAGAGGAAGGAAGAAGAGATCGTATTTGTTATATACTTGCTCAGTATCGGAGTCACAAAGAGACACCTGATGTGGAAAATAAACGAGGATGAATGAAACTAAATATTTTACCTTTTTAAAGGCATTTTAATTCGAAATAGTCGCACCATAAAAAATAATATTTACGACCAGGAAAATTGATTATGCTTCGTAATAATTTATTTATTATCTAGCTGTTATTTGTTAATCGTCAGGTAGTAATATAATAAAATAAATATTTTTATTGAATTAAATAACAAACTTTAGTTATTTATTCATCGTTTGTTTCAAAAACATGAAACTTAAATCTTACCATTTTTGTTGTTAATAGTAAAAGTATGTATCTACCATGTAATTATGCAAAATATAATGCATATAACTTTCACAATTTATAGTTTGTAATATTTTAGATATTATCCTGCCATTGTATAATATCAATAATCGACATATTTTTTCAATCGTTTAATACGCAATATGAATTTATATTTTTTTTAATATAGAAAGTTTTATAAAATAAATCTACATAGTTAAATTTACTGAAACCTTGTATTTTATTTTAAACATTTATTCTTGAAAATGGTTCATCATTCAAATATTTACTACTATACATATTGGATAAAATTTGGTAAGAAAAACACTGAATTGCAATTTGTATTATATACAATTTCGAGATGGGGCCAATTTGCTGTCAACTGACTTGGCTTTGACTTTCAGATTAAATTATATCGGAAAAATGGAATAAGTGGTCAAATAAATGAACCATCTTGGGAAAAATACACAATGAAGCAATCACACTCATCATCTCATAAGACAAGGAACAAACACATCAAACTCTGCTATCTGCTATCCTATGGCAGGAATAATTGCTGGAATCAAACCAATTGACTTACAAATTCAAAAAATAATCTAAAAGGACTAAAATGGGCTACGAGGGAAATAATAATAGACAAATGGCAAACCAAGTATCCATAATACATCAAGAATGGACAAATTACTTCTTTTCAATTCATACCTGAAGGTAAGGGAGCATTTAAACAAAATGGTCATATATTGACCGGGCACGATGACTTCAGCAATCAGCTCAAGGGATTGGGGAAGTCTCCGGATGGACTATGCCTAACTTGCCAACGGGGATGAGAGAAATAAGCTATATAAATAAGCACCAGACCGTTTTAGGATATTGGAACAATGGTAACATAAGAAGCAGAACCACGTACCCAAGCTGGAATGACCACTTCGGAAAAAAAAATCGGACTATGTCAGGGATTTAGTGCTTTTTTGTTGCTAATTTGTTGTCGCATTCCCGGTTTTGCCGGAATCGGTGGCGCTGCCAGCTTGAGATCAAGCTAGCAAAACCACGATGGTAATTAATGAACGGCGTATTGGAAAAATCGTAAAAATCCCGTCACCTAATCATCAACCTTTACTTTAACCCCCCCCCCCCATACCATCCAAGATACAGAGAGAACAGGTAACTCGTATAGTCCTCTCAAGTTAAACGGGCGATTTCTGCTCACCTTCACACTTTCTCGAAATATGTCTCACGCGAGATGTTATCATCGCACCCCTACCACAAAAAACCTACCCCCATGCCTCTTCAGTGGAAAAGTGAACAGCTAGAAAGACTGGAGAGGGTTTTTTAAATCATACCTCACGAATTACCCGAATTGAAAGCTTCGCGAATTATACGTACAACAACTGTTCTCGTATCTGTTGCTCAATAAATAGTAGTCACAGAATTTGTTGCTAAGCGATTTTGACATCAACAGCTCTCCCAGAATTTGTTGCTCCACGAATTTGCATTAATGAACCTCCCCGAATTTTTTTGCTACGTGATTCCGACCTGAACACCCCTCCCTGAATTTGTTGCTACATGATTTCGACCAGAACACCCCTCGGGTGTTCCAATTTTTATCCAATATCCAATTTTTATGGAATTTTACTACAAGGTCTTCTATGTGGAACATAGTATGTATGTATGAACATATGTGGAACACCATGAAAAAAATGGGGCAAATTCAAGGAGGGCTGTTCAGATCGAAATCTACAAATACCTATATACCTATATACAAATGAGGTATGGACCAAATTCGGACCCTTAAATAGAACCCGTGGTCTTCGTTGAAGCTTGGCTTTTTAAGAAACGGAGAAGAAAACGTACCTTTTTGAAAAAATACTGCTTGATTACCACCAAGCTAAATAAACAAGATTTGTAACACTTGTGCTAACGTAGGTTAAGAGTCTCATGCTTTCGCATATCGTCCGAGCTTAGCTGTTTAGACAGCCAGGTGAATGCCTCCAATCCTCTCTATCAGTCCAGTCCCCCTCTTCTAGGCTTCTGGCTTCCATCGCCTCCTTCACTTCCTGACCCCAGGTTCTTGCTGGTCTGCCCCGTTTTCTTCTGGAATTTAAAGTTTCTATCCAGATTCTTTTTGGCCATCGAGATATGTCCATTCGCTGCATATGGTTGAACCACCTTAGCCTCTATTGTGTCAATTATCGAGCCAGTTCTCTCCATTCTCTGCCCAATATCGTCATTTTGAACATGTTCCAATCTGGATACGGCGCAGATGCGTCTCTAGAAGTCCATCCCTAGAGCTCATAATCTACCTCTATTCCTCCCATTTACCACCTAGACTTCCCAAGCTTAAGTTCGTATGATTTCCACAATTGCTTTGTATATAGCCTTTTAAATACGGAGGGTGTCACAGATACCAAAACAAAATACCATCGTATACCAAAACAAAGTACCAGGCTGAGGCTGGTCTCCACCTCTTAGTTTTTTCGTCGATTACGTAACTTCTTTTCTGCGACCACAATTTTACTAGATATCAGAAAGATATCCACCGCCAACCACCCATCTCGGCTTCCACACCGAATTTGGCAAATTCTTCCACAAACCCCGGCTTGGTGTCTCGAGTTTGACTGACACTCATGCTCTCATGTTCATAAACACAAAGCAGGAGCACTGGAAAATACCGCGCACCTTAACCCAGATACACGCTATCAATCCATCACCGCAAAGCGCTTCCCTTTAATTTCTCCAGTTCAAAACTAAAGACGGGTAAAAGCAAAAGATTTGCTTTGAAAGTTCACGTTCGAAAACTGGTTCGTCCAAAGCCCCCCCCTCGTTCGCTTTTGTGTTTTATTTCATCTCCTTCCGAAAAAACAGACCGTCGTGGGAAACAGCGTCAGAGTATAATTTGTTTTCTTAACCTTATGTTCATTCAAGTGCGTGCCGTTAAAGTGATAACATCGTTCTATACTGAAATAACAATTTATTTGGCACAAATAAATATATACTTGGATTGGGCGAAATATTAAGTAGATGTTAAATCAAATAAAGATTTATATGTTTCAAATAAACTAGGTTTGTACCGAATATAGGTAAGAGTTAATTCAAATAAATTAGTCAAATAAATTGCCATTTATTTGCGTAGTGTAGTTCCTGCAATTTCCTCAGGGGTTAGGCGTGCGGAGGGTAGGTTTTTCCTGCTCCTGGCATTGGCAAATCTCGGATCCCAGCCTTTTTCGAGTTCCGTGCCTCCGGGGTTGTTTTTAATGAATTTTGACAAGCGCAACCACGGCAAATCCCGGTTCCAGAATTCTATTAATTTTGGAAAAACTACTGGACCATCCGCAAATTTTATTATTTATATTTATTATATAGACCATTACCTACCATCCAGTGCAAAAATTTCGGTGAAATCTGTAATCGTAGTTTGCTACCGGCCCCCTTTTGGGTATAAATTACCCTGAAAATGACGTATTTAGTTAGACAGTGAATCTTTGAGCTCCTTAGTGAATCTCTCATTAAGAACTCGATAACTACAGATACAAAAAGACAAGATCTTTGAATTGCCAACCATCCCTTAAAACACGGTGCTGCAACAATTTAGATTGAGTACACGTACCGTCAACAGAATGAATAAATTGGTTTACGTTCAATTAGTAGTAATTTTATTGAACCAATAATTGAACTAATTAGAGGTACAATCAAACAGATCAATAAATATGTAATACCAAAAAAGCTGGTCTACCCAGTAGTTATCGAATACTTTAATGGTATTTTTAGAATAAAGTGAACTTTAAATTCAACAATTGAATGACATAACTTCAAGCTTTTTGACAGTTTCAGAAAAAACAAGATTGATTTTTGTTTTGAAATGTATTAGGTATTATCGAACTTGCGTGGTTGCACAATTCGGAAGACGCCTCGCTGTGCAAAATATTGTAAGCGTTCAATAGTGATTTACTTTCAAAACTGATAGAAATCTTCAGTCTTAAATTATTTTTGTATTGAAATGGATACATAGCTACCAATAGAGTATTATTACATCAAAAATATCATTGATTGTATGAATTGTTATTTTTGGTTAAATTAGACATATAGTATACGCTTATGTTTACTTAAGACGCGTGTTTCTTGTATAAATATGGTTACTGATGAAATGCGGTGTTGTGTTAAACCTTTATTGCGCCGCAATAAATATATCTTCCTTTAGTCTACAGTTAATCATAACAGAAGGGTTGTTCAGAAAGCAATAAGTTAGTCACACCTTCAAACGAAAAATTATATTAACTCGTGCCTATTCACTCACTCTAAGACTAGACGTTTCATTTTAGTAAATTAACAAAATTTTATTAAAGCCTAAGGTAAATATAATAAGATCGAGTTTGCAAACAACAAAATATGTGTGAAAACTAAACAGAGAAAAATATTTAGATATACCTATTGGCATTACTGTTATATTAAATGATTTTTGTACATATGGGAACCAGGGGCCAAATGGCACACTTACCATTTCATGTATGAAGAAGAGTAAAAAGTAAAATAAAATATTATTGGTGAGAGTTCTTTAGGAGACTGGGTTCCCCTGAACTTCCTACAACCAAAAACTGAGGAAATGGAATTACCAATGGTGCTTGATGATGAAGCTCCAATAAATTCAAAATTACACTGCGATGATTTTGGATTAATACAAATAATTTTAATTGATGCTGCTAATTGTATAATATTGTATGAATCTAAACTTTGTAGTGTTAATACACAAAGGATTTAATCAGAACCGGTACATGATGAGTAAACAGTCCACTCAGTCAAAACATCATAGCAATCGCTTTTGATTAAATTTTGCACATCCCTCTCCCTGTTTAGTTTGATTATCAGTTCATCTCCTCTATTTCACATGCCAATAGAGAACTACTAAACTGTAGATAGCTAACCCAGACCCATACAACCTTCATTAGTTATCTACCGCCCTTTACATTTGCATTACGGTACATGACCCTACAATTTACTAACATTTTCATAAAATAGCGCTTTATGTCAATTAACATCCAACAGTTACTAATTTATGAAATTTCAATAGTTAATTACTATCGAATAGTTTTTAAACGTTGCAGGTATGACTCGGCTCGAGTACTACTTTTGTCAGGCTTATCTATCGTCTGAATACTTTAATGTTCGATTAGATCTTAATACGATTCTGAACGTTGGCGCTATACTATACATTTTCATTTAGGTACACAATTTTCTATATAAACAAACTAACTACACAAACTGACATTTCAATTGTATGGTGATCGTATTTATAATTATTTCAATGTTGATTTTATCTAACAATAAGAAAATACGCGTAAATCTACAAAGAACACAACATAAATTGCCCCTTTAAACAGGAAAACAATGCTGCTTAGCATGGTCAATTTCAAAATTACAATTTGGTCTTATTTTATTACAACTTCGTTCTAATCGCATTTTTCTCAACCAAAACGTGGAACGAAACTGCAAAATAAATGAAAATAATTTGTAAGTTAATTAAATAATCATCGGAGTGACATTTAATTACTTTCTTATAAAAACAATAAAATGCAGACGGCAATTAACAGAATGTAAATAATAGAAAATTACGAAAAAATTAACCCGGTTCCATTATCAATAAATTACTTTTATAAACTTAATTATCTTAATCTTGACAACGTAGAATAAAATTTGCAAAACTTAATATTGCAAACCTGCTTTCGAATAGTAGGTATGTAATTATTTAAATTAAAATCTTTATGGGCGATAATTGAAACCTCCAAAATAGTTATGGCCGAAAATAAATTGCGATCCATCTAACGGAAGTGATGGAAGAAAATTATTATAGTGTTGGACGTAATTACATATCCTATAAACGACGTGAAGCAGTGTGAGGGAGCTGTGCTCCCGCGGTGAGAACTGCGGCCTCCTGGGGTCCAGGACAAATCACGCAGCCTCCGCAAAATGATCGTTTGTTCTGTTTGTTACAAGCACCAAATTCTTTAACTTCTTAATACACAATTTAACGAAATATTTTTCAAACGATAATATTGAATAAAATCGTATTCTTCCGAGATTAATTTTCCGCCTATTCAAAGTTTTACAATGCGGTTTAATCAAATTCAAGCAGAAAATAAGAAATAAGACAAACGTTGTAATGCATTTATGTGTACGTGTACCGAATTTTCCATTTTCTTTGATGATTATAATACATTTTAGTACAAACCATTATAAAATTAAGCCTGTGCTTTTGTTCGGAACATAACCGCAAATCGGAGGGAAATCCGAGAGAGATTTGGGCGTTCAAATAAATCGATTGGCAAACTGTAGAAAAGCAAATAAAAAATGACTTTTGCTTTTTATCCTTAAAAAAGCAACAAACAAGCCATCTGTGTGCAAACTGACCAAACGTAGATACATTGATTTTTTTTGCTTTACCCTCATGTTACAAGTGGCGACCACATACTGTTCATATGGAAGTTGCAGTTTTCCTTTTTTATACATATTTCAACTTTCTTCCAAAATAGCAGTATCGCATAAAAAAATTTGTGTTTAATTTTTAAATAAATATTATTGTCGATAAATTAGGATATTTTAATTTTAACTATCTGAAAATTTAAATTTTATTAGAATATAATCTTCGGATTACACTAATACGTCTAGGCAAAATGAAGGATGAAGACATTATATTAAATTACTTATATAATCGCCTTCCATGTCATCAACATGCATAATTAACATCAAATATCAACTTAATAGCAGTGTCAAAGGAACCCAAGTTTCGTACGTAGTTAAACAAAGTTTCCGCCTCCAAGAAAGTGTTGGTTTAAGGTACTCTGACCATCACGGACCGGAACAGAGGGTTCGTGAAAAGATCAGCTAGGCAAATCCAAATTACACTCCGGTTGTTTGTAGAGGAAAGATACAAGTACAAAATACGATAGAAATAAAACTAAAAAACTGCAAGACGATTTATACATCTTGAAAATTTCTTAAACGTGCTTTAAATTATCACTTCCGAGTTGGAAAAAGAAAGAATATTTTGGATTATTGTAGCAATGTAGACCGAAGTATTTCAAACCCAAACTTGATAGAGAGTGGTGAAATCAAAAACTGAAATGAAAAGCTGATATTAGAATTTATAGGACACGTGGTGGAATAGATATAACCCCTTTGAGCAAACCGGCCAAAGCTTATAGATTCAAGCGATAATTAGATTCTACCACACCCTTGTCTTGAGTTATAAGGTAATAAGATGCCAAGACATGCCTAATTTATAGTTTACCCCGTTCATAGAAACATTATCCTCTTGAGATTACCTTAAAAACTTGAAAATTAAAAAATTCCACCTCACCAAAAAACTAGAACATAAGTTTAACTTTCGAAAAGTTTTAATTTAATAATTCAAATATTTTAAAACTTGTTGGCGGAAAGCTCAAAGGAAATATTTGGCAATATTATCATAAAAACAATGAACGGCATTGAATTTATGATGAGTGCATTTGAAAATATATTTTGTTGCTGGTTCTTGATCGGCCAACAAATAATATTCATTTTAAATATCAAATTTTTTATGATGTGAGGTCGATAATATTATGTACCTCAATTTTTCAAATTATCAACTGCATCCGGTACGAATACATCAGCTTCATGAAAAGTTCATAATATAAATATTTCATGTTCGTTTTAGATGACACGTTTGTTGATCAATGTTTTGTAATGGTAATTTTTATATGTTTATGAACTTTATGCATCAAAAAGCGTAGATACTTATTTAAATTTTTATTTAAAAAAACCAAGCAATAAAATAATATCGCAACATCTCCGTATATTTAAAATAATTTTTTTTTGATTTGCATTTAGAATATTAAAATTCTTATGACGTACCTACCTATGTAAAATTTGTAATTTATCGAGGGTACCGATAATAATCATAGCATTAACCTTGCGATACGTCAAATATTTCTATCCCATATAAAATAACACACCTACGTACGTACATACTGTAATGTACATACATAAATTCCTATATATTTTTCAAAATTCAGATATTTTATGAATTATGAGGCAAATATTTACCAAAATTACCCTAAGTCAGTGGCGTAGCTATGCTAGGGCAGTTCGGTGCGGCGCACAGGGGTCTAGGCAGTTTGAAGGCCCCACAGGAGCCCCTAACAGAAAATAATTCAAAACGCTATAAAGTAAATTTTTCACGGAAAACACTTTTTATTTGCTTCGTAATGAATTTTTTTCAGTTACCTACGTTAAAGATCTTATTACTCGACATAAACGGCACCCATTTCCTGTCCTATATAATATTAGAATGTGCCGAATAAACATACATCGAAAAAAAAATTTCAACCAATGAACTCATTTAAAAACCTTTCTTAAATACAATGAAATAATTTATTAAAACAAGAAAAAATCATAAATACAATGAACCCTTCATAAAAGTAATGAATTTCTTTCGTTAATACTATTAAATTTTTTATAAATATATAGTGAATTTTAGTTCATTGGTTGAAATTTCATTGATTTAATTAAACTTTCATTCAATTTTCATTGTATACCTATAATATGACAGCTTTTGGGTCAGTGTAAACGTCGCGTCGTAAAAGGTTGAAATAAATATCAAAACTTGACTAGGTTTATAACCACTTTATTATGAGACAGGGGGCCTCCTGAAATATTTTGCACCGAGGCCCCAACAACATTTACTACGTCCCTGCCATAAGTTTAATTTTGTGTAAATTTGGATTTTGCTCCAACAAAAATTTTTAAAAAGTTGTGAATTTTTGCGAATAAAAAATGTTTTTTATAATAACGGGTTTCTAAAATTTTAGTAAATAATTTTGTTTAATTGTGGTTACATTTAATTAACCTTGTTATAAACTGATTGGCTACACATGGCAAGTTGGAGGAGGAGCCTGTGTAAAAAACATGTTTTTTCCTAAGTACTGCTCAAAAATGGTGGATTTTAGATTGGATCAAAGATTTTCAGTGGTTGAACTTGTCAAAACCAACTTCCACACCCTCCGCTCTAGTCCCTCTGGACTAAATATAAACATTCCTGAGGCGCGACCGAGCTCGAAAATTTTCGTATCTTAGTTTTCAACTTAAATTCGGTTATATTTAATTAACAAAATACAATGTGAAATAAATTTATTAAATTACTATTCCCCAAGGCTACAAGAGAACTGAAGCCGGCTCCGCCCACTAAAACACGTCCCTGCATCTATTTAGGTCGAACACACGTGCGATTTTAACGCATCAATTGTTTGAAGAAAACGGTAAACTTCAACTGCTAAAAAGTTGAATTTCAAAATTTAATTGCGAAGGAACCGGTGGTCTTTAATAAATATTCTTCACCTTATCGAATAGAATTTTAGAATATTTAAAGTTTTATATCCTACTTTGAAGATAAAGGAGCGTAGTTTACTACCACTAACCGAAAGGAGAATTGGAGTTTGGAACAAAAGCAAAATTATAATTGAAAACTAATCAAAACAAAAAACGCTGAAGATTAAATTTACTTGATAAGCGGACCAACTGCAGAAAAAAAATACATATCAAGTGGCACCCAACGTGGGGCTTCAGGAAGACATTTTACAAAGACGACCTGAACCTTGGTAAATTATTTGTATCAAAATGAATTAAATCTGAGCAACGTTTAGAGAAAGACATATTATGATATAATTAAAAAAAAAAAATTTAATGACATGACAATATTAAAAGAAGCAAACAGTGAAGTGAAACTTGCAGTGGATGACACCAACCAACAGGTACAAAAATTAATAGAAAGTAACGAGAAAATAATCTCGAAAATTGACCGAATGATGTCTCGACCGAATAGTCGATGAAGACTCGTGGGTTAGATCCCCATCACTTTGGGCACTATTAAATGCGATGTACTGAGACGTGGAATTTATAAAACTCCCCGAATCCGAATACTGCACCTGGTGAGCATGAGACTCTTATTATAAAAGTTGTCTATGTTCACTTTTCCTATAAACAAAATCGTAATCCTCAAAACTGATCGACAAATTTTAATTTTTAATACAAATTGTAAATTTTAAATTCAAATGCATAGAATTTTTAAATTATAATGGGAACGATATATTTTTATACCCATGCGACTCTCGCAGCTGGAATTTTAAAAAGATACCTTTACACAAACATTGTTAGTTTTGTGCGATGTCTTTTGAATTTGCATTAGGCAATTGAGATCCATTATTGGATCGTAGTAATGTAATTGTGTAATTGTAATTTTCAGATGTTGATTGTATATGTGGGAGCTAACTTTTTAATGAGTCGGGGATTTAACAGATAATTAGAAAAAATGATGATCACGTTTAAAATAAGGTAATGGACAAGGTAAAAAAAACGCGCGGTTAGACCTGAAGTAAAAATAATGAGATGAATATTTGGGAATATGGAGAAAAAATAAATGCAACAGTTAAGGAAAATTCAAGTGCACGATTAATATTTATAAGACATTAACCTCTAAACATTTATTTACACATTACATAATATTTGGTTTGCTGATACATCTTGACGATTCTTGCGTTGAAAATAGAATACAACAGTTTGCAATATCATAATACCTGATAGCTGTTTTGATTGATTGATCCAAAATTGATCTTTAGGAATTTTGATTGGTTTTTAAATAAATTAGTAGGTCTTATTTAACCATTGATATTAATAATTGACTTATCTGATACAGAATGTATTGCATTTAACTCACTTAAATTTAAAATTTCATTTAAAGTGGTTCATTAATTTGGGCTTTTGAGCAGAAGCGGATACACTGTTGCAGATTCTTTTAGTGCATGCAGTAGTTTATTTCAATATTTTTAATATGAAATATTAGCTATCGTGCAGTTGTTTATTTCTTCTACAAAGTCACCTCATTTTACACATACCCTAGCTTCCGCAATAATCTCGAGTTAGTTAGTTCAGAAAATTTGTAAATTTGTAAATACTTTCAAAAATTGAAAATTGCTCCCCCCTTTATAAAATAAAAATATTAAAATAATATTACGTATTAGCTACATTTATTAGCTAAAATTTTTTGTAACTATTAAATTGCTAAAAAGAATGCAATTTTAGCTTCCAGTTAGTTTTGTTTTGTCTAGTATTAAAATTTAACACACAGTAAAAGCTACAGGCATTCGGTAAAAACTAAGTACCCACCTGAAGTGCTAATTAAGCGAAATTAAATAGTTATTGAATTGCTTGCATTATTTTTAAAATTATTATTTTTGTGTGCTCAAAGAAGTCTAAGTTTGTTTTAAGAGATTTAAAGTTACCTGTATTATACTACATATTAAAAAAGGTGTTGATGCTAATGTATTAATAAAATGGTTTGATAATTACCACCTGCTGAGGTAAACATTTTAGTACTATTAAAATTCATAATTTTAGTTTACACAGTTGACGTTTATCTATCTCACCCAAAGTTATTTACACTTTTAAAGTTTCATTTCATTTGCATAATTATTATGACTGCTTCACATAACAGAACCGACTGAACATGTTTTGAGTACCTACACTCAGAAAACTGAAATTGCTATTAAAACAAAAAAAAAACAATAATTACCAATATTAACAAAAATTAACAAAGGACAGACGAAAAGTTTTATTGTGTTAATTAAAACTGCTATAATAAAAATTAACTCTGATACTCTCGTATATTATAATAAAATGTCAAAATTTTAGGTTGGTTATTTATCTGCAAGCCTTAAAGGAAATAATAAACGTTAGACACACTTTTTCTTAATTCCGATTGTATAAAGCAGTTGTGAAAGGTAGAAGATCAAAAAATTATGTTTGTCATGCCGGCTGCTACTGTTCGGTAGCTTTTTTATAATGATTTAGTTTAGGTCAAGATAGTTAATAAAGAAAAACATAAAAATTATAAAAAAGGAAGCACAGAAGTTAGGCTGAAATTCCTATAAATGGAATGCAGCTCTATTATTATTAATAAGTGCCTTATTAAACGAATCGCTAAGTGATTTTGTTCTCAACTAAGATATTTAATAAATTTTATTATCGCTAATATCATCTCGAAATTCAGAAAATACTTTTTACAGTAATATGTTGATAATTAATTTTTTGGTTGTAATTTAATTTTTTTTTAGCATCGATTATGCAGGAAGCAAAAATAACTTTGGGGAAACTGCTTTCTTTTTTATACTTGTTTGAAACAGGATACCAAAGTGGTGATTGAAGGAACGATTGTATTAGGTTTTTAAAATACGTGAGGTTGTTATATAGAAGCGAGCTTTATAGAAATGGTATTATTTTTACGTATCAAAATTGTCAAATTTTATTTGTTTGATATAGAAGCTCATACGTGGAACTAAAAACAAGTATACTTATTTTCTAAACAAAATAAAAAGTATCACAAACAGGGACCGTAACAGGACTTAAATTAAAGGTTTTGCTGTCGAAAAGTTGCTTTCTGTGACCATTGAAACCGAACAAGCAATAAACTCGTTTTAAAAATTACCTGCTCTAAAGTTGACGTTTTAATATCATTTAAAATCAAAAGTTGACCAAAATTTTAAGAAAACTGTTTTTTAAACCCGTTGTAAAATATACGAAACAGAAAGCTTCCAGATTTTTTTTAGTAAATTTGTCAAAAAAATTATTAAGTTCATTTTATGCACAATAAATCATGTTAGGCCTTTAAATGCCGAGTCAAGTTAGTTATTAGGGTTCTTACATTTTAGGGGGAGGTCTCGCTTATTTACTGATAACTCACGTCATGCTGATAAATGGAAGCTTAATGCTAATTTTAGTTAAACTAATTCAGTACATGTAACGTATTTTAGTTTTCATATTAAAACCAAGAAAATTACATTTTTAAACCAACCAAAACAGTTGGGCAAATTTAATTTCCGCTAGAAAAAGTCTGTAGGAAGTTGTGATATTTTGGATCTTTAAATCTCCGCGTATGGCCGACCCCTTAATTTTCCGAAAGGGTTCACACATCATAACAATTTCACGGTATCTAATATCTTGATGAATTATGATACGTCATGTAGCACGTAATCATACATAATACCAAGTTAAAGTTAAGTGTAAACAAGAAGTCAATGGGGATAAGAATCAGATCGTATCGTTTAACTTTTGTGTTATAACTAGGATTATGTTAATTTAAGCTCAATGTAAGTTAACGACCTTTTCATCACATATTTTTAACATTAATTTATCGACGTAGCTTAAGGAGGATTAACTGGAAAATTGAGCTTTTTTTATTAGGGTTATAATAAAAAATTTTATGATAAAACGAAATAAAACTTGATATTTTCTTGTGGATTGTTATGCCAGTTGTCGAGTAAAATATAAGATTTATGAAAGAAGCCCAGTTTCTTTGATACGACAATGTATACAAAATTAATTGGAGGTATTTTTACCAATGAATGTCAAAACTAAGGCTTAAGAGGGAGATACACTTGAATCGTGGCTCGTAAATATGTCAAAATCTGTGTTGTTTTAACTCAGAAACAATGAGGCTGGAGATTTGTGTGTCTGAGGGACGCGACGCGCCTGTCACTGCAGCTGTCACCCAGACACTCAGATCACCTTTTGGATTATTTTAACTAAACTAGGGATTCGCTTTTGAGAAAAATATAAAATAAGGACGACGCAATAACATAACATTAATAATTAAATGTTATGAAATATATGAATATTAAAAAAGTTTTGATTCATGGAACGGTCAATTCATTGGCATTCGAGTGTTGTATACGGGTGAGCATATAGCTAACTGAACAATATGAAGGAGTGTCAATGCAAATATTATAATATCGATATGTCATTCATATATTCGCACGGCAAGAGGCATACCAACGGGTCATAATCGTGAATATGCCATATAAATATGAATGAATTAACTGGGAATTGCATAGCTGTGTCAAGTTCCCGCGATACGGTCACCGATATCAGTCGTAGGGATGAAATTGTAATGCGAAACATGCGACAGTATGCCTATGCATATAAATATACCAAGACATGATGAAGTAATGCAACACGTGCAGAGTTCTGCTAATTTCTTTTGCTCTTGTGAATGTTGATTTTCTAAATAGGTTCATTTTCCTCTGGATAAAGTCACTAAATATGCGGACATCCCATACCGTGTCGGGGTCTCTCAATCACCCTAACCCACCTGATGTACTTTACTATTACGGCACATTTATGCAAATTATGTCAATATAGCTGACAATCTGCACATTATAGCTTCGAAATGCTATTCAAATGTTCATACTAATTTAATCCCCAGCCGAACTTTAATTTATCTACAAAATCGCATTATTATATCATTTAACACCGAAGCGAAATTATGTATCAACGCTGTTTCGTATCTTGTTGGCCAATAAAATACCAAGTAAGTAAGTTTGTAAACACATTTGAGTCCAAATGGCCAAACAAAATCTGATTAAATTCAAACATAGTCGTTTTAGTGTAATCCGATTAAGGTTAGCAAAAACAAGGCAAATCTTGAATAAGAAGGATACTGTACCAAGTGGAAATCGGAAACTTATTTCAAAAATTGCATTTGCATAAATTCTCCCCCAAATTGACGTGATATAAATGCAATAAAAACTTTGGTCAAATAAAAGATTGACAGCCAGGAGACCACCGCGGCGTATAAATCTGCAAAGAGCGATTCTCATTGTCGCGAGTCCCAGAGGCCTCCACATAAAGCATGTCCAAGGGACGCGTCCGGGACGTCAGCACTAAATCAAAGGAGGCGCCAGTCACCTGGGAGACTCCTATCAAGATATCTCTACCCACCATTTACTCTAACGCCTGTTATCTAAACTTACCTGTCCAATTTTGCTTGAGTCTATTACGAATACGCACGACTTTTTTCAAATTTCAAATATAATATACCAATAAATTTGTTATGATTTACGAGTTTACCCTGCCTACATAAAACGAAGAACAATTAAAATTATCCCAAATACATACCTGTCTAGGTAATTTCTCTTGTAAGTAGGTGCAAAAGATACGTAGCTGTTAAGACGTTGGAAGCGAAATTCCCAATATCGACAACTATTTATTATTTTAAACCTTGTTTATTTGATTTTGAGTTTATTTTGGAGCATTAGTTGAATAATCAAAATTGATATCTTACAAAAAAATCTATCATTTATTTCATTAAAAAGCGACGCTTGTTGGTTGTTTTAAATTTGACAGATGGAATAAATATTAGGGTTACTGGAATATTTTCTGTTGCTATAATTTTAACAGCCAATGTTCTGTTTTATGTTTTAGAATTTAACGCGGTTAAAAGATCTTATTATTGCCACAAAGCTTCAGGCAGTTAAATGATCATAAAGTTGCTCGAATTAAAAGCTTTGCCATAAATACTTGCGATCTTTATGCCGCAATGACCATGACGATACGACTACAAAAAATAATAGTACGTGTCATCCTATGTAATAAAATTTACAGTCCATAAATCAGTTTTTAATTGTACAAAACCAAATTACCGCGTACCTGCATTCACCTTAAGATACTAATTTAGTAATAAACTTTACAATCTTTAACATTCATTTCGAGACATTATTAACAATTAAATTTCCAATCGACACTGATTAACTTCAATATAGTTTCTCATTTGCAGATTTTTTATTGGAAAACAAAACCAAAAGCTCTGATCAGAAGAAAAGTTCTCTAACCACAACTTCTTTCGGACTAAAGCTTACAGAAATTTATTTTAAGATTCTTTAATCAAAATTAAAAATTTTATTTTATTTATTCAGTCACGAAGAAATAAATTGATTAGAGTTTGAATTCTTCTTCCTACCCAATTCTTTATTTTATTTTCACTATAGCAATAATAATTATTATTATTTAAATTTCTGTTGAGTTCCTAAAATAAATGATTGAAATACGAATAATATAATAATAAAATAAAAAGAATCCGATGAAACTTAATAATTTTGAACTTGTAAATTTCGCGGTTCCCAAGTGGAAAAGCATACAGAGAATCAGACCCAGTTTTTCAGTAACGGGTTAAACCAAAAAAATCGGGTTAACGAATGATATTGCATAAAAACAGTTTTTCAACATATTTCATTGGATAACCTAAATTTTTTGGTTTAACCTGCAACTGAAAAACTGGGTCTTAGAAAATCAGTAAATCGAGAAATTGTAAGAGATTACTATAGTTTAATATCAAGCTAACTGGCTGAAAAAATTTAAAAAAAATGTTTAACTTGCCATAATTTCATATTGAAAGATGCAATAATAATTAAATTGCACGAACAATACGTCACTAAGGATTTTACTTTTCCTCCAAGCCACGAAACGAAATACAAATTTTTAAAGTGTGTGAATACGCAGTCAGCATTTTCAAAAGATTGATTTTTTTTTATTTTATTGAAGTAGGTCATGTCAGAAATGTTCTCCCAAAATTTCGAGTCGGTTCGAAGAAAATTGAAAGAGATAGTAAGTTTAAAAAAAAATTATTAAGGTTTTTCTCCTTATTGAAAACTTTCAACGTGTTTATATGAAAACTGCATTTTCAAAGTCGGTGGACATGATATCTCAAAAAATAATAAACTGATCTTTCTACAATTTTACACACTTCTTTTAGATAAGATTTACTTTGGGTGTGGACGAAGGATCAGTAGAATTTTTTAACGAAAATCGTGTTTTTGACTTGGAAGTTCTCTAAAAAATTCAAAATTTTTCGTCCTTTTTGATTTCTAATAATCCTGTCTCGACTTATCATGTCCACGGAAAATCACTTTTTTTAGGACTCGAGGATTAATAGTTAATAACTTCTACAATATATTAATATTTGTTTATAAAAAAATTAGCCAATTATTCTTTAAATGATAATAAACAAACGCCGAACTCAAAGAGCTATATAAAGACCCCGATATAATCCAAGAAATCAAATCACAACGACTTAGATGGGCGGAGGAAAAAGACCTCTAGGACGACCGCGACTCAGGATGGCGGGATAACATCAGAGCAGACCTCAAAACTATGGGAATAGATGAAGACCAGATAGAAACGCTCATGGTATAGAGCGAGAACGATGGAGAGACATTGTGAAGTCGGCCAAGACCCACCCATGGTTGTAAATCTGTACGATAGATAGATAGATTCAACAATATTTAAATAAACGTATTCAACCGTTTCTTCGAAAAAAAAATCAAGAAAAAGCTTCTTTTTCGCCCTCATGACTGAGTATGCCCCCTTAATGAATTCTTGTGAATTCCTGCAGAAATTTTTTTGAAATGATTGTATGCAAGAATTTTTGATCGATTAACTCCTCGCTTACGACCGATAACATTTTATTGAATCGAAGCAATTACATACATAATAATAATATATTAATTATTATAATAAAACGGATGAGATAGTTTGCTATGCTTTTGACAAATAATCAAAAATTACGCCTATTGTGACGCATCGGCATCGTCGACCTAGCAATTTGTTAAGTCGTTTAGTTAATAATTCGGTGCCAGCGTTCCAAAACATCATACGCAAACAAAACCAGTTAGCAAAACTCGAAGGTAAGCGTACTGCACTCAGAGAAGTAAGGCACATATAGTTTACATCGAGAGTTCAAATTGTTACCTGACCTATATCCTTTCATCTAAGTTCTATCCATTTTATACGTATTTACACCAAATGGTAGTTGTAGGTGTAAGTACCTCCTATAGGTGGAATATAGGTAACGACTATTCACAAATTAACTCTTAAACTACGGCGACGAGGCTCTATTTATATCTAAAATCTAAGTATGGCGAATCTTTCATTATTTTATAATTTTCTACTTAGTATTCTCGTTATCTCGTTACGTCTAAAATACAATGTAAAATAAATTTATAAGTAAATTTTGACTAAAATAAAATAATAAACTTCCTCACGCTCATGTTTAATAAGTTGCCTAAATGAACATTTAATTTTCGAAATAGTGCATACCAAAATTGAGAATTTTGCCACAATTAAAAATTAGATTCTGCTTTACTTTACTCCCCCCGTACTCCGCACTCTGACACTGGTAAATATTTCGACAGCTATATGGCAACTTTAGCCCTTCCATGAATTTCCATAAACCACGGAATGGAATCTATAAACAATTTTACCTTGATTTGATATTCAAATCGCATACGCTAGACAATGAAAAGTGATGAAATTCTTATAGTAGAGATGATATCCGATCACAAATTTTTGGGGCGGAGAGTGGAGGTGAAATCCACCAACTTGGTTAAAAATTATTTTTTTAAAAAATTAAAAATTAAAAAAATGCCAAAATAACAAAGAGAAGATTTGATTTAAGAATATTCAATGGGTTATATCTATCAGTTTTTGATATCGTTATATATTTTATTTGTAAAAAATATAACAATGAAGTTATATATATGATGTTATCATATATATGTTATAACAATGAAGTTATATTTTTTTTCATTTCATTTTCATTTTCGATACAAGTTAGGAAAACTAACATTTTTCCATTCAATGCGAGGTCGAGAATCGAAATAGATAGTTTTCCACGAGTATTGAACAATATTTTTTCTAATTATGTTTTAAAAAGATCTACATAATAATATATATTTATATTATTAATTTAGTATACCTACATTAAAATTTTCCTAAAATATACTTTATGAAAATAGATGAAGGCATACTTTCACAAGTGTGCGGAAAAGTATTACTTTCCGAACTAGAGCGGAAAGGGTGTACTTTTCCCCACACTGTTGAATATCATAAAGTAAGACGTTTTCAAACATAATTAGAAAAAAACATTTCTTTTTATTCAAAATACTTTTTCGTGTATATAGTTAGTAATTCTAACGCCATCTAATTTGCGGTATAAGTACTACTCATAAGTAAGGTAATTTTGAAAATACAAACTGTACATAATTATAATTTCGAGAACGTTTTTTCAGGCGATAAATTAATTGATGTCGTTAATTTAAAATTTACAATGTATGTTATTTGAAAGTATTTAATGCGTCATTTTGTGATTCTGAAATAGAGATACGGATACTATCAAGTTTCACCATATGAACCAAGATTCAATTGGAATTGATTATAATTTATTATGTTATTGAGTTTTGTATTCTGTAAAAGTTATGATCCTATGCTAGAAAATACAATTTCCATATAAAACGACAGTTCTTTTACTTTACCTCTTGTCCAACTGTTCTGTTGTAAGCTGCTTGTGACAGGACGAACAATCGGGCGTTTTATCATTAAATTATTGGCATTCAAATTTTAATAATTATTAAAAAAAACAGAATTTTAAATTTCTTTCATTCAAAATAAGTAGGTATATATTTATTTTTCATTCTGTGGAATCGTTACGAGGATTTCTAAATTCGCATGAGCTTTGTAGAAATACAAGAATATTCAGCAACAAATCAGAAATGGAAGAGAAAAGCATAAGTGCAATGATTAACAATTTAAAGGTTCATTAATTTATAATAAATTTTAAAATTATGATAAGAAAATACAAAAGCAACTGTCAGGAATAAGAGCGAGACATTGCCTTTAACAAACCAAAATGTTATTTGGTATTAATGCACCACCGCGAACTCTGGCTTAAATATTTGATGAGATTAAGACACAAACCATGTTTCATCATCACTGATACTGGCGTTTGCTCATCTCAGTACAGTTTGCATATTCAACTTGAGTCAATTTTAGCAGTGATTATTCGTGCATACTATTTCATTGAATAAATATAACAGAGATAGAAATTTCCTTATTTCTACGCTTTCGAGTTTCTACAACATAATAGAATCTATTACTTCTCAAACACGAAATTTTATTTACTTTAATAATAAAAAATATATCCAAGCAATAATAATATGGCGTCTTTTAAATTTTACATTAGGAATTAACTCGTGTGGACTATGACGAAGGGATGATGCCACAGTAACCTATAAGCTAAGTCAATACAAGAGGATGTAGTTTGCTGAAAGCTTGCACTAACCAAGACGTTTGTTTCGTTGGTGAAAAGTTTGGTTACTACTGGACACATTCGGTAATTTTTATCAAAATTTTAAAAAGTCATTCAGTTCAGTGCTACCAGTTTATTCCATTTCAGCGAACACGTGATTGTCGACCACTTGATGTGCGAACGTGTCAAAGTTTTTATTATAAATTAATTACAATGTATAAACTAATATTTTGTGTGGTTCTATTAAATTGTTTATTAAGTATTAACTCCAAATTAATTAATAAAGAAGTGGAACGAGTAATCGACCTGTCATCTCAGTTGGTGAAGATAACAGCAACCATAACCATAGAAAATACCGGCAAAATTGCAGAATCGCATTTTTTGATTTATTTGGAACCGGACGTTTTCAGCAACTTATCTTACGTTTCCGTTCAAGACACCCAAAAACATGAATTGGATGTAACCAAAGATGAATTTAATAATGAAATAGCACCAGGAAATGTATTTAATGTGCGGTTACCTGAATTACTTGCTACAGATCGTGCGATCACCATTACATTGGAAAAGGTTTTCACGAGTTTGGTGATTTCAGTTCCCACTAGGATAAGTCAAAGAAAAAAACAACTCGTTCGTTTTTATGGTAGTTATTATTTTTATTCGCCCTATGCCACATTGAAGCAAACAACTGCAGTTATTGTGAATTCAAGGAAAATTACAAGTTATTCAAAATTGACACCAGTTAGTCAAACAAATCTTACGATCCATTATGGTCCTTATAGCAATGTTTTGCCTTTAACTGTAGATCCTATGGTCATTCATTTTGAAAGTAAAACTCCAATTTTAACTGGAAATCGTTTGGAGGGGTTTTCTCAAGAAGATGTCGGTATGTTACACACCTGGCCAAAACCAAATGGATACAGTTATCAAAGTGATGCGAATTCAAAGCACCATAATATCATTAAAACGTACAGGACAGTTTTGCCTGCTTCGGCTCACAATTTAATATATTACAGTGGCATAAATGAAAATATATCGACTTCTCAAATATGTTTACATAAAGATTGGATAGAATTGGAATTACGACCACGTTGTCAATTATTTTCAAAATGGAATGCACCAAGTTATGAATGTTTGTACAAAAATCATTATTTTATTCGTATGCGTTTAATCGATAACTTAGAAACAAATGTTGCTTTGCCAATACAAACAACAGATATTATATTAAGAACTCCTTATGGTGTAGAACGATTGCAAGATTCCTTTTTTTATAATTATTTAGCTTTTAAAACACAGAGTACGATAAAATTCCATAGATCGAACTTATTGGTTGAAGATTTTAAAATTACTTATTCGTGGAGGTCAATATGTTTATTGTACCAAACCGGTATATTGTGTGTATTTATTGCATTATTGTTTGCTGCTGTTATATATAGCCTATGGAAAATTTGATTTCTCCCTTTCACAAAATGAAAAGAAACTGGAATAGGTAGTGAGAATTTTTTTTTGTATTTCCAAGTTGTTCATATTTTTTGTTTTTATTTAATTATTTATAAATTTTGATTTTGGAATTACAATAAATTACGTTGTAATATCTTTTTTATTATTTTAGTATTTATCCACAACAATTGAAATTACAAACGAATAAAGACAGAAAATTATATGTTGTCATGTATTTTCCTAAAATTAAGATTTATTTGTTATACATAATATGTAGAGTGCGGAATTTTTAGCACAAAAAATATTAAAAATAGCGCTTTAAAATGCTTAAAGAAATTGACAAATAAAATTATTGTATAATATTTAGAGGAAAGCCGGGAAAAATGGGGTACCTAAGGTTTAAATATATGAATTTTACAATTGGGGAAATAAAAACTTGAATAATTGTGAACAAATTTATTAATTAAAGAGGATAACTCTTATACGAACACCTAAAAAAAAATCAAATCTTGTGCGGAATAAAAATTATTTTCACAATTATTGTGAAGTTTACCCGATTTTGCCCGTCGGCGACATTTGAGTCCATATTTGGACTTAATTTTGAATTTGTATGAGATTTTATTTGATATTGAAAATAAAATGGGTTTGTGATAGGAAAGTTGAATTTGATTTTAGATTTTAGAAATTTAATTTAGAAATTAAATTAAAATTTATTTAATAGGTTCTAATCAAGGAACAAAATTTGAAATGCATGGAAGCCGCATCTGACCATATAAGTCAATGGGGTGAAACTTTACATTGTGTAAAAAATTAAATTTTATAACCCCGATGCATTGCAATATAAAGTAAGAGTTTGTACCTCTTTACTTTGGAGGATATACCTTACTTGACATATTATACATTATATACAAAATATTATACAAAACGACATATTATTATACAAAATGAAAAATAAAAAAAAGAAAGGTGCAAATGAAATTAAATATATGAGCTCCTCTATTTACGAGTTATATTTTTATATTGTAAGTCAAATGTACTGTACTTATTTTTTTTTTTTTTTTTATAAATACGAGTATTTATAGGTACAGTGCATTTGATTTACAACATCAATTTAATATAGAATACATAATAATTTGTTAAGTAAATAAGAAATTATTCCGGAAGTGAATTCACAAATAAATTAATAACATATTGTCCTGTTTTTTTATTTGAAAATTTTATTTTGAAAATTTCGATTTTTAATGGTCTGTGAAGTTTCTGGAAAATTATATCAGTTTTATTGAGATTAAATATTAAAGAGTGACTTTATGAGAATTTTTGATGTGTTTTTATTGCACCGAATGTGAAACAAAATTAAAATAATTTGGATTTGTGAAATGGTAAAAATTAAAACGCTGAATAAAATGGAATTTGAATTTAGATTGTGGAAAATTAAATAAAAATTGGATTGGGTAAAAACATTATATAATAAAAATTAAGGATGAGTGTGCACTAGGGGTGTCTAATTTGAAAAACTAATTACCACCACCGACTGGCACGAAAATATATTTGTTAAATTAATTTATATTTAATTGATAGTTGTTTTAGGTAGTCGATTTTAATCATAGCCGTATTTTGAATGAATTTTCGGGGGGGGGGGGGGGTTAATGTTAAAATTCACTGTTTTTGTTTTAGTTCTGTAGATTTTTTTTGTTTTTTTCTGATTTTTTTAGGATTCCTGAACTTTAGTAATTGATAAATAATTACGGGGGGGGGGGGGTTTAACCCCCACAACCCCCCTTAAATATGGCCTTAATTTTAACAATATCAATAATTTTGGAAACCTAAGAAATGTACACACACTTTTTAGAACTAAAATGTTTTTTAACTAATTCATCAAATTGGTTTAATTTCTTATATTGTACATAACATATTTGTTTTGTATTATGTATCCATAATAACTTTGTTTTGTATATTATAATAATTTTATATTAAGTACATATTACATAAATTGGTTTATCCGTAGAAATGAATAAATATATAAGTTATCACAAATCAAATACACAGTAAGTATAATAATTTCAAACATTTTTACCATATTTACAAATTTTCAAGACATACCCTTACCGCCCACCACTCTTTCCATTGTAACTTATCTGGTATACCACCAGATTTAAAAAAATTTGAGAAAATTTAAGGAAGATAAAAATCATTAACAAACAATGAAATATAATCAATTAAAACCATAAAATTTATTTAACCATAAAACAAAGACATAAATCGAACGAAATTTTGACAAATTATAAAAATGGAGATTTATTTTTGATGTTCTGAAGAATAAAATTAAAAATTCAAAATGTTTTTTAAATACAAATTATTTAAAAACGTAATAATTAAAATAGTTTTAGTATTTGATCTAATTTGTTAAAGTTAGGTTTTGCTGTGAGATTTATATGTTGAGTGGAAGACTTCATTTAACAAATCCTGAATGACATGTAACTTGTAACATTATACATAGGTATAACCCTACAATGCAGAAAAATGTAGGAATGAACCACTCTGCATTGAGTAATATATGAAGTAATACCTAAATTGCATTTTATAAGTTTTATGTGACTGTTAATTTAAAAAAATACAAGGGTTATAGTTTTGGGAAACTCGAAATTATTGTTCTTGGTCTATAATGGTAGATTTTCAGTCGTTTGGTACCCATTTTGACTTAAATGTTTTGTGTATAATATGTATGTTTGTCACCTGTTTTGAAATTTAAAACATGCCATTCCTAACTTGAACTGATTTGTTTTAGTGGGATAGTAAAGAAAGTATCTTCCTTTGTTCCATTAATTTCAAGTGGCGTCGCGTCGGTTAAAAATAGATTTTTTTTTCAAAGCCGAACGACAACCACCTGAGTAAAAAACTTCTGAACAAGTTTTTCAAAAAGTCAAAAATTAAGTTGAAATATTGGTTTGGACAAAATTCTTTTCGCTCAGATTCCTCCCTCCCCCTGTGAGAGAAAGATATTTGCGACAATATGTTTACAAAATAATAAATTAACAGTCATCACATGTTTAGTGGCGAAGGTTTGGTTGATTCAATTCTGCAATAATCTAATCCGATTTGAACTCTGAAACAGAAATCAGAAATCCTTACTGGTTTGAATCAAGTAGTTCTAACTACTTAAATGAAGATATACTGCAAGATTTCATCATTTAAGTATTTTTTCCCGATATCATTTGTCACAAGAAGCTGGCAACATCTTTGAGGTATTAAATGCCTATAAAGGAATCGGAAGACGTTAAACGTTATAAAAACCGATATATGTGACCTGGTCTACGAAAAGGGGGCCTAGGTGTCAACAAAATTCCATTATTTTGCCGATTCCGATTGAGTTTGAGACGCTCTTGCACATGAATGGTAAAAAAATAGATATTTTCGATACAAGTTTCCTAAAATATACTTTATGAAAATAGATAACTGTTGGTAGCCAATTGGTCACCAACCGTATTACTGACTAGTGACTACCAACCGTACTTTTTGTTATTAACTAAAACTAAAATATTGGGAATCTGCGGCATTAGCGGTTCAAGCTCTAATTTCACAGAAATCCAGAGGAAAATATGAATAGGCATATCTGAAATTTAACACATGGTGCAAAGAAAGACGAGTAATAAACGTAAATGAATATTCACCCACACCAATGTTTTTAAATTCTTGATAGTGGCGGGCGACGACACTTTTTTGTAAATAAAGGTAATAAAATTTTACTATTTAGCTGATTTTACAAGATTTTTCAATGTTTCAGGTGGTCATGATAATTAGTATCAGCGATGAGTGTCGCAGAAAAAAACTTACTTGGAATAATTGTACGAATTTAACCTTAAATGAACAGAATTATTATTTATTACTATCTACAAGTAAAGTAGATTTATGTTTCTGAAGTTTTCCTTTTTCACGCATACTTTTACAAGTGTGCGGATTTACCGCTTTAGTGCGGAAAGTAGTACTTTTCCACACACTTTTGAATATCACAAAAGTAAGACTTTTTCAAACATGATTTAAAAAAATTATTTTTTTTCGCACCTAAGCTCCCTTTTCGTAGACTAGGTCATATATATCTATTGTGTTACAATTTCAGACTGCGGAGTCCTCTATAAACTTAACCAGGTATTTGAATTAAATTGAATTGTAAATTAAGTACATTGTTGTTTAAAAATAAATACTGATAATCAGTTCATTTGAATTTTTAATTTTACACCAAAATTATCTATCTATATTGAATATACGTAGGTACTGCTTACTGTCCATTTTTGTGCGGAAAAATAGTACTTTTCCACATACTTTTGAATATCATAAAGTAAGACTTTTTCGAACTTAATTAGTCTTTTTCCATATATTAAGAATTTCTGCCCACTTATTTAGAAAATTTTAATTAATAATAATTACAGCAAATTTGTCAAGTGTTTGGGGTGTTTAAAGATCTCATAAAGTTTGTCACTTGCCTATTCGTCATATTGTTTGGCTTTTAAAATTAGATCTCAGTGTTGAAAGTGCAATGATACGTCCTAGGTAAAAACTAATTACTGCAGTTAATTTTATTCTCACAAGTCTTCTTCATTAAATCCTAAGGTGAAGTTGATATAATTATGCAGTACGCATGCATAATAAAAACAAACTAATTATTTATCATTCAATTTTTTACACGCAGTATGAAGAAAAACACCAAGTATTATAAATGAGTGTATAATCATCTATTTAATTATTCCGAACAACAATTAAAAATACAAAAGTGTATTTGATCAATAGAAGATATTGTAAAATCCTTTAACAATTGCAAATTTCTTTTAATTATAAGGCTAAAAGACATGATCTCTCGATGATAATGCTCTGCATGCGACACAATGGATGCACACATTCGTATATTCTCACGACAATTCCTATTTTAATGTGCATAAGCTTAACAAATTTTTTATTTCGATTGAAAAACATGGCAACATTGAAACGGAATGATAAATTATCCTATTCCTATAGTAGTCTTTTATTTGAATAGAATATTATTTGAATTTAATTTGACAGAAGCTTCTGGTCAATGCGAAACGATAAAAATTAACGGCATGGAAAAAGTGAAAATTTTTGGGATTTTCAAAAACGCGTCTAGACCCGGACGTGTACCCTGCATATTGTCACGATTTTGTAGGAGCGTTGCGGTTCAAGGTCTGTCTAGGTCGTGTCGCCAATCTGTCAATCAGTCTCGTCACGCGCCCGTTACCAAAATATGAACACTGCATTATATATTCCGAGCAAACGAGGTATGCATGTCAAATTAATTCTTTACCGGATCATCATACATATAGAATAATATGTACAGTTAAAGCTTACATAAGTTCGCGAATTTCATTATAAATTCCAAAATTGTTCCATTGTAAAGCTAAGAAGGCTTGAAGAGTTGTTTCGGCATAAATTTTTAAAATAGTCGATAACTCATGTGCAATACATTTGAATTATTTATTGTCAATAAACAATTCATACTTTATTACACTATATACTTACATGTCTTGTTTATAGACACTGTTAATTCATTTATTGCAGAAATAAGGCAATGCCTTCATAAACTTGCGGGAAAAATTTTGACTTCTTCAAGCTTATAGGCAACTTCGCAGTTATTTAAATGATAGTAAACTATGAAATATTCAAAGGATGCAAAAAATAATTTTCTGATTTATTTACAGCGTTTTGCGATTAATATGAACTATGGAGAAGGTTGGCAGAGTTCAAAAGAATTATTTTCATGACCCAAGATGTTTTGTTACGACCAACAGTATAATATCAAAATGTTGCTGGAGTTGGAAAGGAAGCAATTGAAAGATTAAAATGGGTCTTATTTTTGACCATACGTGGTTATATATTTTTTTACCGACTGATTTAGTATTTGGTAATAAATTACCGACAATAAAATAGTATGGGATTCGGATTTTCTGATCGACCTAAGGATACAGGCAATAAAATGTCCAGTAAAAGAAAACTGGAGGAAAGTTTAAGCGACAATTAAAACGCGAGTTATTTTTAGTTTTTATTATTTAAAGAGTGGAATAAAATAAAAAGGGATTGAGGTAAAGAGTCACGCAAGTGTTAGGTTTGTCACTCAACTTTCGTCATTTCGCACATGTATCAAGTAAAAGGTGGTCATGTCTAGATGGTGATGGTCGATTGCAGGATTGACGAGCGAGTAGCATGCGAAAAGTGGATATTCCATGCAGCCGTGAAAAAAAACGTCTGCTACAAATGGGTCTGGGTTGTGCATCGTGGGTGGCAGGCGACGGTCAAGTATGATACAATATTTATACCAGTTTGATATCCTTTGACGGACGCGCCATCATTTCTTGCTGACAGACAGTCGGCCACTACACAGGTGTATATAAATTATAATTTACTTTTCTGATAATTCTCCATAGTCGGCATTTGATGCATTGCTCGAAACATCGTCACGAATAGATATTGCTCATTTAAACAACATTTTAAATTCATTTCAATTATAAAAGGAATTTTTAATTGTTTTCTACTATTGGCAAGTTTTTTCATTGCGAAGAATTTATGTTTTCAATTTATGTTTGCATTTTATTATAAAAATTGTTCAAAATTCAATCAAATCTTGTCAGAGAACTTGTATAGTATAGCAGAAATCAAAAGAAATAAAGAAGCAATTTTTCTTTTTCAAATTATATAGCTCTACCATACCAAATTAGGTCAGAATGCTGCACTGCTTGATACAATATTCAACATTTATTGTGTTTTATAAAGTCGTATAAAAAATACAATTACCCCGCATCCACAAGTCAAAAGATAATAATTTCATACTTTAAAATTTTATTTCGGAAAGGTTTTTGTGCGACTAGGTACAACTATATTAATAAATTAATTTATTATTTAAGTTCTGAAAAGGCGGGCAATTTTTTTGTTATAAAACTAATCAATCGTTTCGACGGGCAACAAAAAGTGTTTTAATTTTAAAAAATCATTCATATTTTATAAGTGAATATAGTGAGTTTGCATTTTTCTTTTAATTTTATGCTATTTCACAGTTCACACATCGGTGAGGGCAAAAAAGAGCGGTGTGAGTAACCTTTGTTTGGAAAAGGTAACTTTAAAAATCCATCCTGCGTGATAGTCATTTTAACACCAGATTGTTTATTGGTTTTGATTTTGGTTCGTTCGTATGATTTTCTTGTTAATAACTGCATGGGTGGTCAGTAAATTAAAAATTGTTTATTATTGTATAAGTAAGCTTTACATTTAATGGTATCCATTAAATGCTTTAATATTTTTAATTATAATCCCTGGATGATTAACGTAACCGCGTGTGTAAACAAAATTTTAAAATAGTTTTTCAACGCAATCCGTATGAATATTTCAAGTATCGTATTTAATCGAGCGTAATTTTATTGACACTACACGAAGAATTTAAAGAAATTGGAACGATTTTCAGGTCGCGTTTTCATCGTAAATCAGATACAAAGCGAGAATTGTGTAGTCCATAGGGCGTCTTGAATTGGCAATTTCTATTAGCCGGTACGGGACAAATTAGTGGATTATTACTCTGGGTGATCAATGATACGGTGTTAATTCCTAGAAGGGTATGGGGATTTTCAGGCGACACGTTTTGCTGCGATCCAATTTGGAGCTCCAATAAAACTGCCAAAGTAAAGCCCCGTCGATGTTGTTAAGTGACATGAATTATCCACCCCCACCCCCCGCTGACTCCAGATCTATAGCAGTAGCGACATGAAAAATTTAATGCTGATAGTAAACATCCGATAGATAACTGAAAAAAAAGTTAATTTTAATTATTTAGTAGAAGCAACCGGTTACAACTTGAATACTAATTTTCAGTTAAGGTACAACTTAACTACCCTGTAAGGCAAACTCATAAATAATTTGTACCTTAATTTACTCGCATAAAAATAGTTTCCTGCGAATTAACACTTTTATCTTTGCACAACGCGTTAAATTTTTTATTTTTCAACCCTTTTAAGAACATTACTGCACTGTATAAAATGCAGTCAATGCATTTGACTGGACATTACCAAAGCTCATCTCATATACAGGGTATTTCTGTCAAATCAAAACTGCGGGACAGTTTTCGAATTTTCCTTTTGGTGAAAGTGATCAATGATAGATCAATTGATGGTAGCCTTTTACTTGACTACCTTGACCGGTTTAAAGTTCGGAAAATCGTATATTTATATTGTATGGGATAAGACTGAAGACATTTCAGTCAGTTTGCAGTCCAAGTGTGACTGCTGCAAAATGCGAAAGAGTAAATCCTTAACTTCCATGTATACTGCACCTACATTAATTTTTTACTATCAATATAGCCATCAATAAAATATTTTATGCGCTTCCGCCGGCATAAGTAGGTACTTATTTTAGTCTTTGATGTAAAACGGTAAACAGCTAAACATAACCAGCAATAACCTAATTGTTAATTATTTTTAATTGAACAGCATAATTTTGTATTTTTATGGGACATATTTAGAATTTTAGTCGTACATTTTATTTTAAAAATGCATCGCTTTTGCGTTGATGAACAAATTTAATCATATTGATGAACAAATTCATAAATACAATGATTATTTTCATGAATACTATGAATTTTTCATCAATATGATGAATTTTGCTCATCGGCGCAAAAATGATGAATTTATCGTCAACTATTATTCACTTATTTGTATTTTCATCAATACTGACCATTTATAATATTGACCATCAATTTAAAATACCAACAAAAATATTTAAAAATACTGATCGAATCAATATCGGCTTTTTTTCAAATATCAATTTTTTAAATTGTGTTTTATTATTATATGTATAATTTCTCTGTTTGATACTCAGTTGTTAACTTTTCTGATGTGGGGGTAAGTTTAAATTTAATAGATTACTTTAGTAATAAAAAATTTATTTAGTTTTATGAATATAAAATGACATCCTAAACTTAAATGCTTACTCAATTTGTTTCGTTTATATTATATTACTTTGATATATTGTCGTGCTATTCGTGGCAATAATTATTTTCCAAATCGATTGCCCCTAGTAACACGCATCTTTTTTTATATTATATTATATTATATAATATCCAATCCAAACGTAATTCAATTCAAAATCTAAATCAATATTTTATACACACAGGATATTATTTACAAATTAACAAACATTAAAATAAATAAAAAGAAACTTGAATAGGGTAAATCCATGAAAATAACTATATTCTAAGGAAAGAATTAGATTGTTCAGGTTGTGCGGCCTGAAGGCCACACTGATAGATCCTACCACGAAGAGTGATAGGTCACCTCCCAATTTTTTTAGGTTGGTAACCTAAAATGAATCAATCGGGGGTGCTTTACAGAAGGACAGACGTGGCTCTGGCTTCTTATATAATTTTTAAGTTGGTAAAAAAACTGACCAATCAGAAGTGTGTTACGGGCTATTGTATTACTAAAATAAAATAATAACTATTAATTGTTTGGAAATTGTTTGCAATAATTAATGTAGAGTAACAAAATATTGTAATTATTTGGGAATTAGTGGAATTTTTCAGAATTAAATTGCAAACTAGCTGCTCTTCAGCTATCTAGGCAGGGCCGGCGCTAGGCACTAGGAAAACTATGCAACTGCCTAGGGCGCAAACGAAAAGGGGCGCAAACCAGATCGAGGTACAAAAATTAATTGCAGTGTCCAATATAAAATGAGGTTACTGTCGCTCTTTTCTGTTTCTTTCCTTCAAAAGTACAATAGAAAACCTTTAAATATTCTGAATGAGCAAAATTTAAGCTTTCTTAAGCCTGCATTCACAATGAACATAAACATAAGAAATACTTAAGACATAAGAAATAAAAATGCAAATAAACGCTTAATCGAGAATAAAATAATGTTATATTTCTTATGTTTTATGTATTTCTTATGCTTATGTTCATTGTGAATCCACACTAAGAAATTCTTATGAATTTTGAAAATCGACTTTTTGATGTAAATTTTATAAGTTTAAGTTCATTTTAGCTTTACAAAATATTCACTTGACGGTAGTACGTGTACGTTACGTGGATCTTAGAAATCAGAAATTAGGTGGGAGAGAGAATTGGAGCGTAGAAGTTCACTGTCCCTGACATTTTCAAATCTCGGATCTCAGCATTCGAATTTCGTCATTTTCGAGTCTTGGATCCAGGCACTCTAAAATCCAATATTTTTGATAATTTGAAGAAACATAAGGTTCGTTAAGTAATTCTCACAGGCTCCATTTTCTGCCTGTTGTCAGTGACTAATGGTATTGCACAATATAATGCAATAATGTAAGAATTTATTTTTATTAATTTTGGAAAAACTACTTGACGATTCGCAAATTTTATTTTTTATATGTACTATATTATAGTTATAGTCCATTATCTAATCCCCAGTGCAAAAATTTCGGCGAAATTTAAAATCGTAAAACATCGACCGGTCCATAAGATACAAAGATGTAAAGAGGGAGGCGCACTGCACTTTTTGCTAGGGCGTCAAATATCCTAGCGCCGATCCTGTATCTAGGTAGAACACTGCAATATGCAATTGTCTAGTTTAATTTTCATAATTTTTGTCACTGTTGAAAAAAAAACAACCTGAAGTATTTTTCTGTAAAATTTTAGCCCTGCAGCATTTAAGAGATGCAGACTATCAAAAAGATTAATTTCCTGTCAGTGCTTCATAAAACTGTTATTGCTTTAAACCAGGCTTGCAGGCTATTTTAAATAATATTGAATGTCTAGAGAATTTTTATTGTACATATCGTGGAGTTTGTCCGAGTTCGAACCTTGCTCCGTGCAACTTTTTGTTTGCTTTCATCAGCATTTTGTACTTTTTTCCTAATTTTTTTCATATACTGTTGTAAATTAGCAGTTGTAGGTTGCAGAAGGAAACATTGTCATTTAAGCGTAAACACAAGTGGCTAACGTTAATAAACGAAGCCGAAAATAGTTTTGTATAGTAGATATTTGTTTTGTAACAAAAATAACTTATATTCATTTTAAGAAGTTTTAGAAGAATAGTGTGAAACCATGTCGATGTCTGCTCGCGGTGTAGATCTCCCCCAAAAACACGTACAAATACTATTTATTTTTCTATTTATATTTTAAGACAAAAACCAAAGTAATTATACGGTTAGAAATGCAAGTGTGAGACGAAATATTAAAAAGTAGATAGTTTCCATTCATAGAATTATTTCCTTCAGGCATGGCTAATTTCAGAAGCCAATAAAAATTAAATTGTGTACGATCAATCACAGGATGTAAGCTTCGATGACTCGCATATTAGAATTTATAATGAATTTAGTGCAATATGAAGGAGGATCCGTAAAATAAGTTACACGTTTTTTGTAAGTTTTTTTAATATTCATCATAATTTCTAACCAAGGAGACGGTAGGCAACGTGGGCAAGAAGCTGCAAGGGACAAAAGATTAGCGTAATTGGGACAATGATGTAGCAAAAGTGCTCTTAATTGGATGTTTCAATAGCATCTCGAGAAGAAGCATCATCGCGATGTATAAATCAAACTTGCTACCGTTGGAAAGACGAGGTTTCAGTCGATTCGCAGAACAACACTCAGCCGATGCAACTTGGACGATATCAAGCTGGGAGTTTCGTTGTTATCAAGGCAGAGCTTATAATGTATGCAAAAATAAAACTTATTTAAATTGGCTCTTTGTTTTCATTACTGTCGTAATTGCGCCTTCCCCGCCATACCAATTCGCAGAACTTTGAATTGCAATTAAAAAAGAGCTCTGTTAAAATTTAACATTTCCAAGTACCATACCAAACTTTTTTCTCGAATTCTTCGGGAAGGTTGTTTAAAATAATTAATTAAATTTCTTTGTTGGAATGTTTATATGCTTTTTGTGTAATAAATCAGATGGTAGCATAGCTGCTGGTGCTACCGCGGCCGCACGGGCCGTTCCTGCTACATAATGACTTTCATTATGCCATAATCCATTACAATAGGCAATTTCATCTGGCTGTCGATCACGTATCTTCTGGGAAACCACTCACAATCTTAGTTTTTCGAGCATAATAATTGAAGTTTCCCGGTATCTCTGATATGCGGAGGCGGACCGCCCCGGGTGATGTCGCTCCCGAGTTACTGTTTCATTACTCTCTTCCTAATTGACCCTCGCTAATGACGTCACACCGCTGTCCAGTTTCTTGACTGCTTTGTTATTGAAAAGTTGCATGCTGAGTCTTGTTATTCATTTCGCCATAGTAATTACCTTCAAATTATTTTTATGGAAACGGATATTTGAATTCTAAAATGAATCTCTTTCGAAGGGCGTCACTTGGAATAATTTGCATAAACGCTTTCCTTGTTTTCAGCTCATGTCGAGACAGAATTCTGTCACGTATTTGGACGGGGAGCTTCTGTTTTTAATAACGCGACTCTAGAACAGATAATAAACATTTACACAGTTCAAATAAAACAACTCGACGACCCTATAAAATAATATAAGAGTTCAAGTGGTAGTGATAACATCTTGCATTTTCAACGATACATTTGCTAAATTACAATTTTGGTACTTCTGACCCCTACAGCATTTCAATGAAATCAAAAGAAACTATTTTCATTATCATGTGGAATATTGTTAGGTTTTACGTTTTTGTGCACTTCACGTTTCTCTTTGATAAAGTCCAATATTGTCCTTGTTGAATATTTTTTTTTGTTTTAAAACTTCAGTATTATAATTGAATCCAAAAAGTGCCATCTTCCTGGTTAATATTTAACGAAATATCTAAAATGGTTTGAAAATAAATTAAAGCTGAAAGCTTAATTTCTGATTAACCATTCAAAAGACGAACTAACTTTTGGCTATGCTGAGCAGTTAATTGATTAAACAAATAATGAAATTCCATTACTTAATCAAAACCACATAACAATTAGATTTTCGATAACAAGTAATAAAGGTTGTACACGTCAACTGATAAAAATCAACATTTGAGCCTAATTTAGTTGTTCTTGTCGATTGTTGGTTTATTATGTAAAGCAAGGCTTTCAATCTTCATTACAGTAAGTAACGCAGTGGCGTAGCTTTCTATAACCTAGTGCACGCAATGCGTAAAACTAATCTTCACGTAAGAAATGGTGTTTTATATTATCATTTCGTAGTGGTATTTTAAAAACTTTTCTTAATTTTAAAACAGTAATACAAGAAAATTTAAGAATAATCTGCTAAACGTACATTTGCTCCGAATAAAACCTGATATTTTGTCTAAAAACGTCACTCTCAGTCGTCCCAAGTAACATTTTGTGCTGAAAATCTTTGTCAGCAAATTTTAAGCTGACGCTTAGCAGTGTCAGCTTAAAATTAATCTGTGTTTCAGCGTCAGCAAATTTTAAGTTGACGCTTAGCTGCCTCAGCTTAAAATTCAGCTGTTTTTCAGTGTCAGCAAATTATCTGAATTTTCAGGTGATACTTAGCTGCCTCAGCTTAAAATTCAGATGTTTTTCAGCTTCGGCTAATTAGCTGAATTTCCAGGTGACACTTAGCTGCCTCATCTTAATATATTCGAATCAGCCGATTCGGCGCTGAATATCAGCTGATTCAGCATTTTCAACAGCTGAAGCAGAGTAATTTCAGCTGGTTTTCAGCCGCCAAATTTCCAATTCACCTTCTAAATGAGCTGTTATTCAGCAGCTGATTCAGCTCGATAGCTGAATTTTTTGCTGACACAGCGTGCTTGCAGATGAAATTCAGCACTTGGGGTCCCACCATGAAAAACATCAAACTCCAAATATGGAGAACATTCCTTGGTATTTCGCGATACAAGAAATTAATTTGTTCAAAATTAATACAAATGCTTTGGACATACATATCAGTGGTAGGTTATCGTGCAAGAGGCACTGATGTGATCTGGTCAAAAGTCTTCATAAGATATCATTTCATCAACTTGCTACGAGGTTATAGTTGATCATCAGAATCGGATCGATTTTGCTCTGCCAGCTCTAACGACATATATTTATGTGGACATTCAGTCGATGCCTGATCATGAGAAATATCTTCTGAATAATCTCAAGATCGTGGTGGAAAGTCCTGCTTCTGAGGTAGCTTTAGATTTGTATTGTGAGAGATGTATCTATTTATCTTTTGATAAAACACCTCAATAGAAATCCGTTTTATTACTTTTTCAATTTATTTCTTAACTATGGTTGGATAAACAAAATTATAATAATTACGTGAAATTTAAGTAAAAGTTCAAGTTCAAAGTTCGCCAAAATTCTCCTTTGTGAAGGTATTCTGAAAACTTTGGGTTCAATTTTAATAAAAATGAAAAGCACATTTTTGGGTATTCTTTAAAGTATTTCAGGTTTTACGAATTTAACTTAAAAACTCGTTAAAAAAATATTCCGGGGAGATTTAAAAGAATCTACTCGAAAATAACGAAATTGGAATGCTGGGATCCGAGATTTGCCAATGTCAGGGGTTGGGAAAATCGCCCGGAGCCGCTTCAAGTGTGAATTATTTCAATCGTCGGATCGCAAATAATAATGCAGGAACACAAACTATGTTTCCACTGCAACCGCATGCAGTAGAATGAACACGATCTCTCCCACATAAATTCGAGCTGCTAAGACCGATGTAGCGTACACGTACCGTCAATTGAATGTTTTTTAAATCTAACATGAACTTAAACTTTGAAAATTTACATCAAAATGTTGAATTTCGTCATAAGAAAGCTTCAATTTTGCTCTTTCAGAATATTTAAAGGTTTTCTATCGTAATTTTGAAGGAAAAAAGCAGAAAAGATCGACAGCAACCGTTTTAGACACATCTTTACCTTTGAAAATTGCTATCTTAGATCAAAAGTTATAAGAAAAAGAAGAAAAACATATAAATTTATTTTATTTATTTTTTTTAATAACTTCTGTTCTGTGACAGATTGAGTGCATCAATTAAGCATAATTAAGGGACTTTATTAACTGTACACAATATGAAATGAAAAGCATCAAAAACATGAAAAAAACAATGAAAAACGACAATGATAGAATAAAAGTAAATTCGGAAAATACAAAAAAGTTTATTAAAACTGATAAAATTTAAACACAAAAATAGCATTTAGAAGTAAAATTATCTTGCCAAAAATCTTAAATGGAAAAAAAGTAACACGTGGAGATAGCACTGAACTTAATAATACTATTATTCTTAATGAATTTAGAAAGAAGATTATAAAAAAAAAATTTGAAAAATCTACTACTTTTCTAAACGTTCATAGGCATTATACAAATTTTTCATTTAAATTCAGGTACACTAATAGTCCCTCTTTTTTCTTCCCTTCTTTTATCTTATTTGTTTTATTAATTTCACCTGGCGACCATCAATATCATCGTATTTTCTTCAGAGTTAGCCGCCTGACAGGGATATAAATTAATCTTATTCGTAAAATATATGTCGTGAATTATCAAAATATATCGGAAACCCAGTATTACTAAAATTTTTCTACTGTGTAATAACTAACCGCATTCTCATCAAGGGTCTTCGGGGCATACTGTAAAGCTGTACGATTGTACTGCCAAATATTGCTGATTGAGATATTCATCAAGTATACTTACGATAATAAAAACCGAAAGAAGCTGGAGGCATTCCAGATACGTTCATACATGTAGTATATATGCATATTTTTGTGATTTTCTGGTCCAATAGTAAGAACTACAAAGAAAAAGTACATATTATACAAGTTGAGCACCAACATTCGATTTCTGGTATAAGCACGCGATAAAGAAGAAGATTATTTAACGAAAACTCACCCATGCATGATCGAAAGTTTTTTTTAATTTTTGCATTTCTGAAAAACTTCTTTTGTTATAGTATCAATTTTTACATAAATTTAATTATTTTTATTTACCTATAGATATTCCAACCTACACTACTGTAAGCCCTTAAAATGTATCGCAAGGAAAACCCTAAAAGATAATTTCAATAGTTGGTTGCAGGCATATAAATTACTTTAAAAGAAGTTAATTCTAATTTAATAAAATCCAAATTATTATACTTTGTCATCATTATTTGAAATAAACTTAAAAATGAATAAATAACATTGTCATGGTAGCGCAAATCAACCCTGAAGCGTCTTCTTTTAGCTTTTGTTACGCCAGAAAATCATAACAGGTAAATACATGACCGGATATACACCATTACATTTATAATTTGATGCGCACTATAAAATCATATCAATTTCTTTGTTAAAATATTATAAGTCATGTAAATAATTAAAAATCATATTAACATAATTCGAAAAAGAACTTCCATCGCCGTTAACCGCAACGTGAAAAACTGAAAAGGTATGTTAGATTATTTTATTATAATTCAAAAACATAAAGACAACAAAATCAGCATTTTAAAGTTGTTGGCCCCAGTTCAATAAAGGATTAAATTCAGCTGCACCTACGGCAGATATTTTCCAAGCTTCAAGCAAAAAAATTTTTTTAATCCAAGAATTTTAAACGTTCTTAAGTAGTAGGTACTTAGGATTGGATATTGGATGGAAGACGAAGAAATGAAATATTGATGTGATGGTATTTAAGTACATTACATCCGATGTCCAGTAATGTATTGGCATGTCCCCTTCCCAGAGGGCAAACGTTACAATATTTGCCATTCTTTAATAGTGTAACGTAATAAATAGTAAAGTAGCGATACAACAATCCAAACATGTTTTGCAATCTTTCATGTACGTACTTCCTATATCCATTAAAAAAGTTACGCTCATTCGCTCAAGAAATTTTTCAAGTATAAGTATCTTCGTTTTGTTTTAAACTTTTCCGGATGATAAATAATCTTTCTACATAAAAATTACGTTTTTTCGTGTGAGTGGACAAGCAAGCAAAGACTATCAATCTAGACAGCAATTTATTACACATATAGAAGTGCTTGACCGGAAACTGAAAAAGCTGTTTTCGCATCTCATGCAGGGTTATTTGTTTTTTTCGACATATTTTCAACTTTAGTTTTATTGTAAATACGCCCTAAACCTTTATGGAAGGATTTCTCGACAGATATTTTTATTGAACAAATTTAATTCTGCCCGAACTTGTATGATCATCCAAACTGGACGATTGTAGCTTGAATTTTACATACATAAGTATAAATATATATCTCAATAGCGATTGTAACATAGAGTACGCAATCAATTTTGCTATTATTCGATAGGGAAGGTTCTCCAGAGAATAGTGACCATTTTAAAGAACGCACTTCGTAAATAGATATTCTATGCTGACCCTCTTAGATTCTAGCCATTCGGCAAGTATTACTTCCTTTGATATATGAGATAGCTTTTTCGAATTGGAATTCGAATTCTTTCAAGATATTATAAATATTGGCGACAACAGAAAAGATAAAATACTTTGGATTGAAATAGATCACTCGAGTGCGATTACATATTGGTGAGCAAAGTTAAAAAGTATTCCTCTTATTAAAAAAGTTGTCAGGTGTTCAAATTTAGAAAAGATTTTCCGATAATCCCTAGGTCAATAGACGCCTTATTTGGATTAATAAATTATTTATCTATGAAATCAAATAAAAACTTGAATGGATACACAACAACACTTCAACACCTCTACTGTAATCATAATGCGATCATCATCGCCCCTAACACGTCATCATAAGTGTTCATACATACTCAATCGGCAATTGAATGCATTTTCTTGTAATATAGGGTCGAGCCCTCTAATGGCATAATGGTACAATCGGCGTTTCATGATTCAATTTGGATTTTTTTAGCTATGACGATTATTTGACGCCTGTAATCACTCACACCCTGCAAGTGTGTAATGAAATATGGTCCCCGTCGGGAATATCGCGCAAGGGACTTTGTAATGCTTTAAAATTAAATAGTTTAACTTCAATAACTTTCTCCCAATGAGACTTGAAATGTTCATAGCTACCCTTATATCAATTAATAAAGTCATACGCATAAAATGCACTTACACATTTCATAAGGCTTACCATAATTGATAATGCACGAGCGTGGGGTGGAAGATCTGTAACGTCACATAATTTTTAAATTCTAATCAAAGTGTAACCCAAGCATCTAGAAGCAAAACTGGAACAGCGACTTGGCCATCCCGAACGAAACTTGAAACTTCGTCCAAAATTTTAGATGAAATTGTAGCATTTTTTTTCTTTTCAATTGTGCACTTGCGAATTCTTTTTACGATAAATCATATTAATTCAGTCAATACGTCGGCACTGTTAGACGGTTTATTATAAATTATAGAAAAGGGGCGAATATTATATTCCATGGAATATAGAATAGACTTGTAGTGGAGCAATTCAATTGTTCCTTGTTAACCCTACACCAATCGTACACGAAAGTAATTGCAATTTATAATAAAGGTACAAGTAAAAACGACACTGGTCTACTGCTTTTGCTATTCTCTAAATCCATATATACAATTCATGCATATTTGATATATTTACGTGACAAATTAAGGGGTAACTTCCCTTCTGACGGAAATTGGAAACGATATAATGTGCAAGCACTATGAGCTTCCTTCAATACAAATAAATCTAGAAACAATAATACTACAGCCGTTTAATTAAATTTTTAGTACCTACTGACAATCAATTCAAATTTAAATTTGGGTTTTTCTCCTGACATTACCATTCACGTTCCAGAGATTGACTTTCTAAAAATAATTAAAATTTGATCAATTAGTTAAACAATTAAATTTATGTCCAATCTGTTTGATTGCAAACTGTAATAATATATGACGGTTGTCCGCTCACGAATATTATTTTATTTTAATTAGCAGATAATTTTTTTCCGCGCAACGCATATTAATATAGAAAATAGAACTCCCTCATATTCTAAACTATGTTATGGCTATATTTACCGTTAATATTTAAATAACCATATATTATTCCGTCAGCAGACATTTAGAATAACATTTTTCTATCACATTTACAAAATTGTTTTCCCATACATTATAAAATATGTATATGATGTTATGTATTTATTATTCCACTTGCATGCCTCGTGCGTGTATTATTTTGAACATACGCCCAATCAATTCATAATAAACGACTCTCGTGATTGACGACAATTTAACATGAGTCTTGTCGTAATGAAGAGTGCCTAATCAGCCGAAGAGAGCTTCCTGTCTTTACCGGATGTGCATGTATGGATTATGACTGGGGATCAAGGGGCCGATGATACTCGTATGTTGTTTGGACATATTTCGATGGAAAGTTTCCGTCAATAAGTCATAATGTAAATCGGAGACGTATACGGCGCATCAAAACTCCTTCCGGATTTATTCGACCGATTCGATGCTTTCAAAATTCGATAGCCTGCCCCAAAATTAACCCCGAATTTGACAGGCAATTTATTTGCTGCATTGATAGTTTTCATTTTCATAAGCGTAACATCGCGGAAGTAATGGAACGTAAAAAATAACAGTATGCTTTACTAATAGAAAAAAAAGTCTATAGATACGGATGTTTAACATCTTGTATATTAGCATTATGCACCCTTTACTTTTTGTTTTACAATTTAACCTTTCATTAGTCACTAAAAGCCGGCTAGGGTGAAGTTTAAATTCTTTATTATATCCTGTCAAAATATTGTAGTGTAAACAAACTTTTCACCCCTTTAAAGATGATCTCTTAGATATTTATAAAATTATAAACAAAATTTTTAAATAGAAACCAGAATATATTGCAACCTATAATACGTGAAGGTTGTCTAACGTCGGAAGTAAAGGACGAAAACATATTTTAGTTTGGTTGCCATACAGCATCATTATAGCTAGGCTGAAAAAATGGCATGTTATTCCCCTTATCAAAACATAAAACCGTCACACCGTTGAAAATGTCCATTTTTACAGTTTCTCATTATGCGAGTCTATGAATAAATTCGCACTTTCCTGGCGCGTTACGTTGCCATCCACGCGAGTTGAAGACGAAAAGGAGAATTACAGATAAGCGAGTATTGCCATATAGATGCCAAGAGTAACAAACTGGGCCATGTTTTGCTCTGTACTTCATCACTTTTATGGGAGCGATAAATGAATACATCGAATTCAACACATTCGAGAGAAAGCTTCGGTTTTTCAGTTAGTTAAAGTTATAGGTAATTTTCGCAGGTAAAAGCATCTAAACATTTTAAATTGTGCACTTTTCAAATTAAATTAGGTTTTTTTATAGCAAAAATATTTAAAAAGGCAGCGATCTTTAATTAAATTTGTGAACTTTAAATGATCACGATTGGAGCAGTTAACGGCGAATAAGAATTTTTATTGAATTGTAATCGTCGATTTACGATCACGATTTATTAATTTTCGCAGTCGATACATATCGTGCGATATAATTAATTTGGTTTAGAACAAACCTGCCGTGTTTAGTTGTACGTCTGGCAAACGTTAACATTAACGTTTCACAAAGTGAAGCAAATATTACACGGTGTTGCACAAATTATGGTTTTCCGCCTGAAAAATCAAAACTAAGGTGAAGGGTTCACAATTATGCTATCAGAAAGTCAGTCGTGGGCAAGATGAACGGCACGATAGTGAAGCAAATTGCACATCGGTTTGATTGTGTGATTGACAGTTTCCTTCCGCAAATTGGAAAATTTCACATTTTTTACTTTACTTGCATTAAACAATAACATTTTTTAATTACAAACTGCTTATTACTGTAACAAAGAAAGGCAAAATTACTTAATTGCAGTGAAAATATTCCGGGTAGACGATAAACGTAACATCTTATTGTTAGATTCAATAATTTCAACATGAGTAATTTCCTATTTATCACCATACTTTAAATTCAACTTTTTTAATCTCCAATTAAATATCTATTGTAATTATGGGGAACTATTAATTCATTCAGGATAACCTACTTTGATAAATATTCAGTTCTCCATTTGATTAGAAAACAATCCCACTACACAACTGAATTGCTAGAGTATCTACTATAAATAGCAAAAATTCCAGTGACCATTTTTTTGGAAGATCTTATGTCTCGTTCGTTGAGTTTCTTCAATTTGCTGTTGATTTACTTATTGTACAAAACATAAAAATTACTAAAAACAAACACGTCGCGACCTTTCATTCAAATCGCTGCAAGTACGACAAATGAAAATATTGATAATTTTGGAGAAAATTAAATTGTTATTGATTAAGCTTGATAGATATGAAGTTGCCTATTTTCTTCACTCTAATTGGAAAGTTAATATCTTCTTCTTTAACTCTTTAAAATATTAGAGATGGGCCGAGCAATTTATTTTCGGTTCAATTTTTAAAATTTATCCTTCTTCAAGATTTATACAGTGGATGTTAACTTAAACTAAATATCAACCTCCTTTAAAAGTTCAAGTTGTCCGCCGAGTTCCACATTTTTACTAATTTATTTGTTTCACTCTCGAAAAAAAAATTGTCTACAACCAGCAAGTTACATAATTTGGATAATTTTTAATTTTTTCGCACTGAAAAACCGGTTCAAAAGTTCAAGATTGCAAAGAAGTAAATTAAAATGTTGTTTAGAAAGATGTATTGTTACTATAATAATAATATATAAACTGGGGGAATATGGCAACGATTTATTGGAGAGCGGATATCTTACTAAATTGACTTAAGGATCCCTGCGGTCTGGAATTTTAACAAATTCAATTTTTTTTATAATTCAAAAGTATAGTCTTTCTAAAATATACTGTTAAATTTTTGTAAAAATATTCAAGGTATTTCAGGTAAAAAAACTACATTTTTCTCCATGACGTTGTGGAAAAAACAAAAAATATTCAGCCGAATGATCTGAAATTTTAATATATTATTCAGAACACCATTGGCTAACGCTGGAACCAAAATCAATTTTTTATTTCAAATACATGGATTTTTTACATTATTTAGAAACTGGTAAAAAAAGTCAGATTTTTAAACTTAAATTTCAAAAGCGCGTCATTTTGTCAATTTTCAATTTCCCGGCCATAATAATTTTCTTGATTTTTATTTTTGAGATAAATAGAAGAGTCAAAATCCGCAACGTCTCGTGACTTGACATGAATTATCTTAACTAGAGGATGATTTGTTCAATATTGAATTTTGTTAATTTTATAACTTTTGTGATTTCAGCGAATTGGTTGACTTGGCGCCAACTAACGTTGGAAATAAGACTTTTTGCCAAAATAGTCCCCGAGATTTGATTGCAAATTTTATAATTTTTGAGAATTAAAAGGAGGTTTTTGGTAAATTGTTCAATTTAAATTGGAATAAATTTGGTAATAATAATAAGAATTAATTTGGAATGAAAGCTGCAATATTGATTAGACTCTATTTCTAATCATTGGGGGATAGAAAAAATATTTAAAAATGATATTATGATAAAATATTTAAGATTATTAAGTAGATGGAATAATATGGTAACAAAATTATTAAATAATAAAATAAAAATTTATTTGTGCAATGCCACGGCGGATGGGTTTGGTTATTTTTTGTTTAATGTTCCCATTTATTTTTTATCAAAATTTAAAATTTGTCTGGCAAATAAAAAAGAATTACGATTTTTTTGGGAAATCATTTGGGAAAATTTTGGAAATAGCAAAATACAGTTTAATTTGGCTCAATGCTTTGATGGATATCTTTTTGGAAATGAACGGTTAAATTCGATATTGTAAATTTAATTTTTTTCAATTTAGGCTTCGAAAATTTTTCGACTCATGCATATTGAACTGGCAATTCGGAATTTATTTAATTATTAAATACATCGGAATTAATCAACACGGAGGAATTAATCGATTAGGAATTAAATTAAATTATAAGCGAAAATTATTTAGGAATTCTTTACTTGAAGAATTATTTAATAATTTTAAAATATATTAACCTTTCGACAAAAACTTGATATTTATAATGAATTCAAATATGCAATCTACATAAAAAAATGTATCGTAAGCAAAATTTTAAAAACTCTTAGCTTGAAAAAGTTCTGGCCACTTGGATCAACAAAGAGATTTTCTTTTGGGAGATTTTTCATATAGGCGTCTATAGATAATATTTTTCTTGCGTGATTATTCATTTACATTTTTTATATCCTTCTTTTAAAAGTACATAATTTGATAAAGCATCACATACCAAAACTCATGCGTTCAATTCACGTGGCGTTTCATGTCTAATTCGTGGAGTATTTTATATATAAATTTTGGATGGGTTTCCTAACTTTCAAAATGAACTGATGAGATCATATACGAAAACGATATGAATTTATTTACCACCCTTTCTAGACTTTCATATTTGAATTGCAATAATATTTCCTAGCGGAAATTTGCTATGATAACAATTTCGGAATGTTAAAATTCAGTAGTGAATTCAATTTTCGACCATAGAGTTGCTTTATCTTCTTCAAAGCTGTCCAACTGCATTTTTTTACTTTAAATTTGTTAATTTATAATTTTGTTTACTAGTGTTATATTCTTCAACTGAGTACTGAATTTAATTGATTGTTGTGTGACTAGTGAAATAATTTGACATTATAAACAAGTGGTTTATCTCATCGGAACAATAATTGTCGTGTAATTTCAATAAACAACTATATAGCGTGAGGTTTACCTGATATCTAATTGTTTTCTTGAAAACATCAAATTTTTCTTCGATTAATTTGTTTTATTTGCAACATACTCCGAACCAAAAGTGTCACTACTTATTAGTTAAAAGTTCTTAATTAGCATAGACAATAACCTAAGGTGAAAGATAACCCTCTCTCAAAAACTGTTGAGTTTGAACTTAAAAGCTAGCTAACCCGTGTAATTAAATCAGCGGTTAAGCAAGTGAGAGTTGTAACAAAACTTCAATATTTTCTTTACATTAATTTTTTATATTATTTGTTTTATATTTAGTTAGTAGTTTTGTTGATTAAATTACGGCGTAATATTCCTTTTTTTTTTAGAAATATATGTTGGTTTTTACCTCACAAACTTACAAACTCCTGATAATGTGTTTGGAGCTACCAAATTTTCCTTTAACACTAAAAGTTTTTATTTTATTTCGCCACTAGCATTCTTAATTAAGTCAAAGGTAAGACTGTTTGATTTTAAGCACATCCAGATAGCTATTAACTACAAGAATTTTTTATATTACCAATATTGGCAGTGATATTGTCGTTACCTAATAAAATTTCCAATTAAAAAATAAAGACGACAAACCTACTGTGATTCAGAAAATGTCAATTGCTATTCACAAATCATCAACTGTCAGCTGACAAATCTAAATCACAGTTGACAATTTCTAAATATCAGCTGACAAATCTGAATAAATTATAGTTGGTGATTTCTGAATTGCTGGTGGAAAATGTGTAGAATTTCAAGTTATTGAAGATTAAAACCAAATTATTACCAATGAAAACCAAAGATTAAAAACAAAGATATTTAATTTTCGGGAATCATCTCGATTTTAAAGTTCCTGATCTATGTTAAAAAAGTAAATCGTCTACTGGCTTTGATAATTGTGTTGATAACATTGTTGTTTATTTTAAATTTTCTATTAAACAATTAAATCGACTTTTTAACTTTACTAGTAGATACGACACGTGAATATAATATATTTGTGGAAAAACTGGAGCATTATCATTTTCAAAGATAATAATGTTTCACCCTTCAACATTATTCGAGAAACCAACCGAAGCTGGGACAGTCATTCATAATAGTGCAGAACACCCGTTTGCTCTTCAAAAAATAAACCTCTTTTATATCAACATATTTTGAAATTATGAATGAAAATAGATATTTTCGATAAAAGTTAGGAAACTAACATTTTTCCACTCAAGGCAAGGTTTTACGATCGAGGCCTTCGGTTACAAAGGGAACAGGTTAGTGATAGCACTCTTTTTTTTTAATAATGTTTTTACAATAATTTGTTTCTTTAGTTATAATGTCAGATATTTCGGAATGTTCGGATGTTGATGAATCTGCGGCATTAGCGGTTCAAGCCATAATTCCACAGAAATCCAGAGGCAAATGTGAAAAGGCATATCTGCAATTTAACACGTGGTGCAAAGAAAGGCGACTGAAAAACATAAATTGGAATAATTATACGAATTTAACCTTAAATGTATATTACAAGTAAAATTGATTTATGTTTCTGCACTTTTCCTTTTTCCCGCATACTTTTACAAGTGTGCGGAAAAGTATTACTTCCCTGCACTAGGGCGAAAAAGTAGTAATTTTCTGCACTAGGGCGGAAAAGTAGTACTTTTCCACACACTTTTGAATATCACAAATTAAGACTTTTACGAACATAATTAGAAGAATAAACTTTTCCAAACTAATATAATTTCGAAGGTTGGAATTTTATAAAAGAAATAACTATCGCAGCAATGTATACCGCGACCGCGACTATGACTATCAAGATATAATCTACTATGGAAAACGGCAGAAAAATTGCCAAAACTCATACGGTGATAACAATACAAACAAGTAAATTTGTCAGCACGTTCTGAAAAAATATTATTGGTGTTTAATTTATTACTTTTTTCATCTTCAAACGCTCCTGCGAAAGGTAGCTTAGATTGATCCTTTTGGTAAAACTTAACGAAGCCGACTAGTATTATGATTACTCTATTTCTAATTAGCATACTCCTGAATACCTGGACGAGAAAACTTTAGAGAATCGGTAAAGCGTTCAGCTTTGATGTTCGTAGACACAAATATCAGTTACTATGAAAACCACCAAGATTTTGGATAACAAAAATAAAGACGAGATTAAAAATAAGTAAAAATATGGTATGATATCGAATAAAAAATAAATTAACATAATTTATATTGTTCGTTAGAAACAAAGGAATTGCGTAGAAGTTGAATTTATGTGCAATTTTAGAAGCGGGAAGAATGGCAGGCAGAAGGTATAGGATGAGCGAGTGGTCGCTTCCCGCAGTAGTAGCTCAAGAGCGATTATAAATGTAATGCTAACATAAACAAGATAGAGCCTGAGGATAATCGCGCTCGCAGATATGCAAAGCGATCCCGTTATTATAATCCATGATTCGCGTAATTCACAAAGCAGATAGCGTCACCCCTAGCAAGCTATGGAAATGCGTCCCGTTATCAGCAAGAGGAGCAATCTGCGCCCTGACTGATGTCCTCGCACGTGCTACGACTTATGATTGTCAACTATAGAAAGACAAATACAACTTTGTGTACAAATTAACATTCAGGATAATATCGGGGTAAATAATAAAATTTGCGTAAAATTAGCTGGTTTTGTTAAAACTTAATGCAAGTCGGTTCCCTCTATATAAACTGTTCGTTACTCTTTGGCAGGTATGAACAAAACGGTTCATGAAAAGCCGAGATTCTGAGGCTCGTTTTGCGGTATGTTAAAAGTTTGCGCCAATCAGAGAAGTCAGTTGAGAAAATTCGAGTCACGTCTTCAACTGTGCGATATTACATTCGTGAACGAAAAATTAACATCACTCGTTTTATGACTGTTTAAAATTCACAAGAAGCGGGTTGTCGATGCCATGTTACGGAAGAAGGTGGCGAAAGCAATAACGTTTAGGTGGCGTAAGGATGTTTCTTATTGCGGACTCTGCTTCTTTTAATTTAAACAATCCTGTATAGCTGTGATGGCGTTTCCAGACTTCATATGCAAATCACGCGTGTCGTTTAGCCTGAGATCAGTTATTTTATAGCGCATTTCGAGTTGGAATATATAAGAATTTCCGATACGAATTTGGGGAATGATAAAACTGAAGCGGCAGTACCTGCGCCCATTCGCAATAACATAAAACAGAAGCAATTCATTTCTGCAGCGCACGCATCTGCGATCTTATTACTATTCAATGATGCAAGCAACGGTTATGGGCCAAAAGAAAACACGCAGAAATAGAAATAAAGTGAAAACGTAAAAATAAATAAGTATCTCGATAAAAACGATATAACCCAACTATAAATACCTAAGCTAATACAATTTTAAGTTTAAAATTAAATTGTCGAATATTTCATTCGCTTTCGGAAGATATGCTAAAATAGTATCTACCATTAGGTACGCCCGTAGTATTTCGAAAAATATTGTTCGCCTCCTCCTCGCCGATGGAAGAGAAATTATGCGGACGAGAGTAAACGATGTTCATTTGGTTGGCAAATAAAATATATCTAGAATATTGTCGAGAAACGTCAAGATGGCAAGTTTGCCGTTACATATGTTTTAATTACCGAGATCGATGGGGTTGCTTCCGAGATTTGTGCCCGAACGGGTGAGTCATATCGACGTGGGGTGGAAGAAGACGCCAGCGAGGTGAGATTAGCGGGTGGCCTCATTAAAGTTGTGTAATAGCTTTGCGCCACCTTTCGCTTGGCTTACTACGCTCAGCTTTCATCGCTAAACAACTACACCGCACAAACCTGCGGAGTTTCCTTTCTATATTTCTGCATGCTTATAAGGACAAGAAACTATGCGACTATGAGTCGAAATAGACAAATAACTCAAGTAATACTATTATAAGTACAATATGCCGCATCTGTCGGATAGACGAATAGAATAGAATTTCGAAATCCTCATCTCCATTGTCTTCCACCTCACGGTGCGCTGTTATATTAACTAACTGAATAATAACCAACGCATAAATTAACAATTTAATTTAATGGATTCAAGTTATACTTATTTCCCCTCGTCTTTGAGAACAATGTCGACTTTTTCGCGCAGCTAATTCGGTTTGTTTTTGAATACCTGCGCAATCGGCGGGGTTTGATCTGGCGGGGTACTTTATTTCACTTCATCGCCCGTAATAAATTGAACCGTGGCTGAGGTGGACCGGTTATAAAAACACCTCTTCAGCCATTTAACTTTAATGAATCTTATCGAACATCCCATAAGTCTTGACATCACCTATTTCTTTCTTTTCGTTTTGTGTGAACTAAGGGAAGAAGACTTATAAATATACGTACCGAGGGAAAACTTTCCTATTTAAGAAACCGAAGGTGGCGATTTGATAATGAATGCTATGCCATCAATTACAAATCTACACAATCTGCATACAATTCCGTTCGAGGCAAATCTGATTTCGCATTTTAATATTAGATCCATAAATTTGCAAATTCCTTGAAAATAACATTTTAAAACATATATCCACACACCTACCGGACCATTATTTATGGGCACTGTACAAAACGAAAAAAAGTTCTGTCGATTTTGAACCGGTTATTAAAATATTTTCAATAACAATAATTTAATTCGTATAATATGCGAAATCTTTATGAGAACTTAATAAAATGTGTACATATTTTTTCTTCAGATAAAATCTTGATGTCGTCCTTGCGGTTTCCTTCGATCGTTGCCGTTTCTTAAATATTTAATGAATTATAAATTAATTTGTTAAGTGCACAAAATTTTATTATCTGGGCAATTGAATTTCTTTTGTATAATAAAGACAAGTAGCAACAAAGTCCGATGATAAAAAGCGATCACATTATTTTGAGTTTAAATAATTGAGTAAAGAACATTCGATAGGATATCGTGGAATTAAATATTGTACCGGGCACTTCGCATGAGTGACCGCACATCCCAAGAGAAGAGCAATGCTTCAGCCCAACGCATTAAGTGTCTTGAAAATATTGATTACGGGCTCAAAACTCCATTATACGACCCAACCCCGTGCAAATACATGGATACGACGCCATTAATTAACGGTTAATTGAATTAATTGCTCTCATTATTTCACATTTCGTACTGTTTGTCCCGCGTAGGGAAGACATCTCTAAGCCGTGATTGAGACAAACGGTTGCGGAGGTCATCCGACTAAATTGGTTTTTATTCGTGACGTTATCGGAAGCACTGTCGGGAAAAAAGCGATGTCCTTTTCCAAGTTTAACATACTCTCAGGATTCTAATTATAGTTAAGTAAGTAGTAAAAATCATACAAAACTCTTTTACTGCGACATTTTTTCTCGTATAACGACAATTTAATTTAAATCTCTGCCTATATCTTTCTATCTTGCTAAACTGCTCCTTATATTATACTTGCAATGTTTATATTATCTTAAGAATAAGAACGATATCGGTAATTAAAATATATTCAAAATGCAAAGCAGGTATTAATAAGTAAAAAATTGACTTCAGAAGCATATAAATGCTTGCTTAAGGATAATAAAAATGTCTGACATTAATTAATTTCAAAATGGTACTATTATTAAGCGAGATTCTTGAAATAACCCTAAATGGTTTTATTAACGCTTAATTTATAAATAGCCTACAAGTGATATGGTTGCAAATTTTATATTTAACGGATAACGTTAAAATATTGAAGAGAATCCGATAGAATAACCAGTATCCTTATAATGGCTTTGTTTCTTAAAATGTTTTCAAGGTAAAGTCAAACAAGTTTTTATTGTAAATTATTATAATGATGACAGTTTATTAAAACAAGAATTTTATAAATTTATAAAGGCTTCAAAAGGCCATAATTTAAATATATCGCGATACTTAATTCAATAAAAATTTATTATTTCATTTTTTAAGAAACTTAACTTCAAGTTGATATTTTATTCCAAAATTACGCTATAAATTGAACTTGAAAATAAAGTTGGTGGTATATCTTGACGGGAAATGTATTATTTCAGGCTTTCAATAATTACTCTCCACAAGGTTAAAAAGCGTGAACGATAAATTGGATTACAAAAATCCTAAGACCAAGCGATTCCGCTAAATTGCTCTACATAGTTCAGTTAGAAAGCTGTAACGAAATACGACAAACTCGATCATAACAACGAAAAGGGGTGAAGATTCAACCCAAAACCAGTTGAAATGCATCGTGCAGACTCAGTTTCAGATAAATCAAAAATTAAATAGTGAGAGATCAAAGATCTTACTTACAGAATAGCTATTAAGGAAACGTAAGAAAACTTTTTTGTTTTTGGTTCAAAACAGCTAAAATAATAAAAATTACAAGTAAACTTTCAATCAACGTAAACTTCCACTAGATTCAGGATTGCATTACATCGTTCAATAGAATACAAATTTTCTTAACTGTTTAACAATTTATCCAAAGGCATCCACGAAGGTACATTTCGTTTCTAGAAAGATATAGTTTGACTCACAACTTTGTATACTAATACCAGCGAGAAATTACTCTAATGTATTGCCAATATGCAGATCCAAAAAACTTCTTACGCTGCTCTTTTATTTTTAAAGCTCGCAATTAAATAGAAAATGCATGACCAAGAAGCAGGAACTACAAAATTGAACGAGAGGTTACCACAGTTTAACTTAATTTCTAACTACCCTAAACGCTGTCCGTCCATGCTCTAGTTTTAGCTTATAGTATGATTTTCAAAATTAATATGCTCTAAACCTACAGTTCTACAAGCTTTGTTCATAAAAAGATTATAATAATAACAGCAAAATTTGAAAAATACAATCCTGAGGATCTCATTAACCAACTGAAAAATTTTCTTAAATTTTACTCAGTGCAATTCAATTGGAGCGATACTGGATTGATGTGCAACTCGATTGATGTGCAACTCGATTGGTAAGGAATTCGATTGATTACCATATTTCATTACGTTGATAGAAATTAGTCGACCAATCAGAGCTTCTTGTTTTTTGGCTGACAGAAGGTTACCTAATAAGTGGATTTTGTTAATTCTAATGTACCTGTGAGTCAAAGACAGCGGCGTACTGGGCCGCAGTACTTGGTTGTAATTGGATCCCGGACTTTTCAATATATCTCGAAAATCAAGGAAGAAATTTGAAACAAATGAGCTTTTACTCTTCTTCTAGCCTATGAAGCTTATTTACCTTCTAATCTTTTGAAAATGTATTTGTTTTGATATTAAAAAATAATTACTTTTTATTTACAAAATTTACAAATGAGCATCAACGTAAACCTGCTAACTAATCTGAACGTTAAAGAGGGAACGTAAGTCAAAGCAATATCCTTTGCTCAGAAATCTTACAAGTCTTGTTTACTGAAAAAATAAAATTATACCGTAGGTTAAATTAATTTAGATTAAATAAATTGAAGTTAAAATTTATTAGCATGTGCTAAGATAAAACCCGGAACAGCTCAATTCGTATGATTTTATTGCAATGTACATTATAAAGTGTTGGTAAAATAAAATTTCATGTGCATAAAAAGAAAGTGGAAGTTAGCAAAGAAAAAAAATATATGCCAACTATAAAAATCCCACTGGTGGTTTATAAAGCGAAACAGTAAATGAAGTGCTCAGTCACTTTGAGGTACTTGGTCGTTTTTGTCTAATCTCGTAGTCGTGATTCGATTGCTTTTTTCCTGTAATGAGGCAAACTGCGGCGTACCTGTTGCAGAGTCGCTAGAGGTTTAATGTCGGCATCGGCGTCGAATTAAACTAGACGTATTGTGTTAACTATGCAAGACCGCAGTACGAAGACGATTTGATTATTAAGATGCATTGAATTTTTAATCGACTATTTTCTAAAAGTTTACAATATTAATGGCTCTATGACAATTTGAAAGTTTTCGGCAATAATAAATTGGCCTCCCTTATTGTGCAAGTGCACCGAGCGCGTCGCCGGCATTACTAAATCACTTATTAATGTGCAGGTGACGGCGGTCGCTTTGTGCCTCTACTCGTGTTCCATTAAAATGTAGCAGGAACAAATGACGTACACCGATTCGTACTCCTGCTATTGAAAGAAGGATTATGTATAACTGTGTCTGAATGGAAATGACAAATGGAGAAATGTATTCAAATCGGAATTGTCGGCGATAAAGTGAAAGCCAAGTGGTTCGCGATATGCTTCTTATCAATTATTGCGAAGAGAAATTTATAATATTTGACAAAGCGGGCTTGCGCGATACATGTGTGCGGTCACCAAAGATGGCTGGCATGGTTATGATAAGGCGATGCTTTAATGACGAGGTGGTTTCCATGACGACGGCGGGCACTGGGCAGGGCCGGGCGGCGGTCAGCAGGTGAGGCGGGGGCGGCGCGGCGTCGGCCATCACGCAATCTCAAGCATCGTCCTGTCAATATCCTTCTTGCGCTGTCTTTGACACCGATATGATGCAAGTAATTATTACCGACACCCGGAGTAAAGACTTTCAACAGATTCCAGGACGGATTGTATGTACGAATTCTCAACTTGGAAGCGCCAGCTACAACAGAGAGCGATGCAGAATTAAGTAAAACGAGCGTCGCGTATCCAATTATAACTTGGAAACGAATTTCTCATTTCGAGACAATTAAGCGGCATATTATAGTCACTGAAGCGTCGTGGCAATACAGCATCGCGTCACTCGAGGTAGGCCGTCTCCACAAATTATACTTTGGGGAACATTAATTTTCATGATGGAAGACGTCGTATGAAGCGCATCGATCGAATTGTCTGTCCAAAATATGGTTCGGCAGTGAAGCAACTCACGAAGTTGTACATTAAGTCCGGAGCTGCAGTTCCGGTCGAACGTGGCCAGCATAAGTCCGGGCCGCAATCAAGCGCCGGGCGTGACGGACATGACAACTGGCAAACGTAGATGATATCTCCGATGTTTATACAGTTATCGAGATGAGATGCTACGTGATCTACTCAACAAACAGCAGCTTATACAACAGTAATGGTTACTTCGCACCCCGAATCTTTTTATTATCATTTCACTTTCCCTCGCGAAAGCAATACGTGATACCACGACTCATAAGCCGTAGCCACCTCTTCTTGCTAGACCCGTTTTGCTGACGCAGATCGCAGGGATTGGAACAAGGAAGAAAAGTAATAAAATAACAAACAGGGAGAGATGAGACCGCGCCCAATTCAGATAAAACATCGCCACCTCGCGGGGTTGTTTCTCGTTCAACTTTCATCTCTTTACTTTTACGCTTCGCCGAAGAGTATCAATGGCTATTGTGGCCACCGTTCGCAGTAACCCTCGTTTTGGAGAAAGAAAATATTGAGACGTCGTCGATGTTACAATCCAAGTTGTACTTAAACACATAACATACGTACACACAATAATGCAATGCGAGAAATGCAACGGTTGTTGCGATCCGTCCCTCGTTATTAGCAGATTAAATAAAATATTGTCATTGAATGCGATCGTTCAAGCGTGAAATATTCCCGGGGGGCGAACGTCCCAGTATATGTAAACATACTGGGGCAACTATTATTATGATAACACGGCCACCAATCGGAAGAGCAAAGGACATTCTTCCACACGGATGCGTTGATCCCGGCAGGGAGCCATATTACTTTTATTAAACCGCTCTTTCTTTGAGGATTAAAATTTGTCCGTTTGCAGCGAGCGAACGTAATCGGAACATTTTGCAATGATATTTGAATTGTATCTTCTTTATATTAAAAATCAAAACATTCGTCGACATTGAAGTAAATTCAGTGGGGCGACAGAAGTTCGGCGAGCCGCGAAATAGAACCAGATGGAGTAAACAGACACAGCTGGGTTCGCACAGTGTCACTTACATCTCAATATACCCCAAGTCTTCTTTCTACTACTACTACCACTCTTTTACTTGTTTACACACGCGACATCCGTACAATTAAAACACGAACATCCACCCTCATCAAACTAATAGACAAAAAACTAACAGATAGTTGCATTAAAATTCAGCTTCCAAAGCTCGCGCACACCTAAATTTAAATTCTAATCCTATCCCGCTTTATTGTTAAACGATTTTCATTTGAGTGTGTTTATGAAACTTTCAAATTAATTACGCATTAAATATTTTTAAATGGAAACTTTTTATTTTTATATTTTTAGATTAAATTTAAAACAGTTTACGATACTTTTTTTCTAGGTTACCTATAAATGTAGTGCTATATTTAACCATTTAAATTATTAAAATACACTCAATTGCTTTAATTTACCGTTTAAACGCATTTGATTCAAATTATACCAAAAAGTATTTAACTTTTTTATATTAGTAGAGTTAAAAAAAAATTTAAATAAAAAAATAAACTTATTCGTGAACTTTCTGTTATAATTTATTGAATTTGAACGATACGTTTTACATTAACTTATGTTCTTTCCGTTCTTTCAAATAGCACTCTGAGCACTTCGTTGGAACACCTGATGATAATAAGTGTTCTGAACTCTACATTGATTTAATTGCAATTTTGAAGTAAAATTTGTTTTTTTCTACATATTTAAACCGAACGAGGGTAGCGAAACTTTCTCTCGAGTTACAGCCAAGTTATCCTGTTGCGAGATTTTAAATAAAAATATAAGAAAATCGCTTGGCTAATGAGCATTAATATACTATTGTAATGTAAGTGTCTGAAGAGGATTAGAAAATGTTTTATTTAAAATCAATAATATACTAATTTTCCTACTGACACCAAAATAGTACTTCGATTTAAAGGTCAATTTTGAGACTTCAGAAGGGACTTCAAGGGGTATTTCGTAATATCTTAAAACTACAATAATTAACTAATCGAGTTATTAAGCGAAAATAATACTATTAAAATTGTTGGAATTTTGAAGCTTATTTTAAAATCTTTCTTGGTTGTAACCAAGTGTATTTCAAGTTTCCCGCTTCTTCCGATAACCGCTTAATTTTGATAGCACATCGAAGGTAACAGGAAACGTTTTTTGGTGATAATTTTGTTAGTTATACTTAAAGTTATTAAAATGTTTTATACATTTTTTCCTAGGACTCATACTTACGATTCTTTTCTTTCGATGGTGTAAGTCCCTCGTGCGTTTAAAATATCTTTAATTACAATTCCAAGATTTTCGAGCGGCCACAGCTCTGAAAATATGGGTTCTAAGGTAAAAATGCTTAGTATCGTTTTGGTAGAGAATTTCATTAGATTTAAATTTGTATCAATCTATTTTATCGTATCAGTAAAGAGAAGAAGTTATCCTCGGAAAGCCGCTTTGTTGTATATTTGTCGGAGGAGGCGGGAAATTTAGAATATGTTTGATTATACTCGAATACAAAAAGTTTCAACATTTATTTGTCTCTGCCGTCTGCCCTAATTGAATAATGTCATATTTTACAAAAGTTAATTGTAATTTAATATAATATTGATTTATATCCTGCCGTTACGTAATAGCTCACTTTCTACACTGAGTTGAGTTATATAATGAGCTACTTTACGCACTAGTGCAAAAAGTAATTTACTTTCGATGCCGGCGTTGAAAGTATATATTCGCTGCGTTTTATTTTATCTGAATTGAGAAAACTAACGTTTGTTAACATTATTTTGTTAAATAAAATGCTGATAGTTTTCAGGTTTTAGTCGAGGATAGTAATATTAAAATGAGACCCTTTTTGAAATGTAATTTCAAATAAAAATCATCGATTTTCAAAAAACATTATTGGAAGATAAAATTTTGTAGGTCTACACGTGTGAAAAGAAACATCTCATTATCATACTTGCGTGCTTGTAAAATTCGGTTGACGACTCGTTTTACAACTATCTCGAGCGTTGAATAATAAGTTAATTTCTACACTGATCACATAAACTACTTATTTTATTGTTGGATTAATTTTGATAATGAAATCAACCTAGGAGGTCAGCCTACCTGTTAGCCGTGGTGACCTCTAAGTGAGTAGAGACAGTAAAACTGGATTGATCTGTCAATTGCTCAGGTTGCGCGGCCTGTAGACCGCATCGGTCCGTTATAGCCTCGTACTATTTTAGGTGTGTTATGGAAGAAATAACTGACTGGGTTCTTTAGAAATAGTAGTATTACAACCAGTGCTCCCCCCCCTTAGAGCTCCAAAACATTTATTATTACACCAAAAAATTCTGACGCTTTACACGTTTCTGAAACTATTTTAAAAATGTAAAACGTATTTTTTGTTTTTTAAACTTTGTGTTTTAATTGATGACCTTTTAAAATAATAACAAAAATACGTTATTGTACTTTTTTTTTAATTAATTTGTCGCCCCCCCCCCCTATGGCAATTATCTGGATCCGCCACTGATTACAACACAATCGTCATTAAATTTTAAAATATTTAAAATACTTAACGAACTAAGGTGAGGAAAATATCCAGAATACCAATGTTTGCCGAAGAGCCAAGCTAAAAAATTACATAAGAATCTTTATTTGAAACTACAATCCGCCCTTTAACTCAAACAGTGGTCACACCAAGCCACTTGATTAACATGTAGTTCTTTGTATTTTATGTACAGTTCAAATCCTGATCGCGTTGGAGTCGGATACACTGCTGTGATCTAAGAAATCCCAATATAGTTCTGTGGGCTATGGGAAAGGCAACAGGAAACCACCCAATTATTTAAATTCCTTCGTACGTCGTCTTGGCGTTAGGAATAAGGCACTTGAAGAAGAAGATTTGGTTAGAGGCAGTATTCTACAGCTGTTCCCCTTTAAAGTAGGAATGAAAACCAATGAATATTCTGAAAGAACAGAATTTTAACTTTCTTATAAAGTCAGGATGCATAAAATCGGAGCAACGGTAACTTCACAATTTAATTTTGAAAATAGACTTCTTGATGTACGATGAACGATGAACTTCTTGGCTTGACGGAGTGCCAGGGCTGGTCCCCATATCTCCTTCATCTGATGTTGGCAGCTGACGTTGGGTTTTGGAGGTGTTGTCCTCTTTGGGCAGCGCAGGACTGTATCTGGCTGTACTTCTTGATGTAAATTTTTCAAGTTTATCTTTATGTTAGCTTTAAAAAGCCATTCAAATCCCGTTAAGTGTGCATTTCCTGGGTCATAGCAACCGAATTTAGGTGAGGAGAGAGCGTGCTTCATTTTGCAATTATCACGATTGTGATAATTCACACAGAGGTTGTGAAATCCGCCCGGAGCCGCCCACAGGGCGTGCGTCCCAAAATTTAAATTTTTCCGTAATTTTTCAAGTTCTGTGCCCTCCGGGGGATGTTTTTAATGTAGCAGTGATTTTCAACCGAAAGAAGGCAGCCTCGATAACTTGTTGTTCGTACAAGAACTGGCTGAATCCAAAAATTTCAGTTACGGAGAAAGAGAAGAAAATTAGTGGCACGTGCTCTATGAAGATCTGAGAACACAGATTAATCTGAGAAAGAACCAGGCCGATTGTCTAACCTGGCTGGTGAAAGACGAAAATGCTTAGCCGCCTCTCGGACTTTGTTGTCTTGGCATCAAATTGGATTGGTGCCAGAGATGTGGATAGGGAGTAACACTGTAGTTGAAAGCCGAAACCTAGCATGCTAGGGTTAGGAGTTTGCGTAAGATTTTAAGGATTAACATACTCCAGACCGGATCAGGATCAGCCAATGTGGTTTCGGTTCGGATAAAATCTGATTAAAACCTGATTGTTTTAGGATCCGACATGCCTGATCCTATGGGGTCTAGTGATTCTCGGTCCGGTTTGAATCTGGCAAGCCCTATGGGGGAATCGTGACTGAACCTGATTGTTGCCAGATCCAGCCTTAATGTGAGACCTGCTCTGGCTTCACTAGGTCAGCCGGATTTGTTCCTGTTCATGCTTGATCCCAGGTAAGTTTTCTTCCTACCCGTCTTGGGTTGGACTTTGCAGAAGCTGTAGTTGGCTACCACGCTGATCAGACTTCAAAGTAAACCTGAGTGGAGCTTCGATTCATCCTTGGTGCATATAGCCTAATATAACTAGGACCGAGTTTCTGACGCTCTCAAAAATAAATAAAAATTTTAATAATTAAAAAATAGATCGAATATCCTAACATGCGCGTCGTCAGTTGATGAACACTTTTAAAATGCTATTTCAACCGATTGATTGAATAGAGATCAAACTTTCATACTCGACAAATTTTTTTATAATTTAATTCCAAATTGTGCGCTACAATTATTTAACCTCTTTGTGTTAAAACGGCGAACTTCCTAGTTGATATAGAAATAAGTAATTTAGCTATTCCGCAAAGAGAATGTAAAACTGGGGTAATTAAAATTTGAAGGCGATGTTAAAATCGAGCGTTACAAAAGAATGCGCGGCTTAAAATAAAATCAATTAATTTAAAAATTTAACTTCTGAAAATGTTATTTTGTTTTGGCTTTTGTTTCAATAAAATACCATATAAAATACAAAAACATCACAATAAAATCTATAATCACAGCATAGAGCGACGATGCTGGATAAATTTATTGCCTCTTTTATTACTTTTTACTCAGAAATTTCATTGTACGTATGCAAATAAAACATTTAAATGTGTCTCCAAATCACGATCTATTGTTTTAAGAATCGACCAAATAAATGACAGTTCAGTGTTTGCGATTCACCAGTAATGCAATATTGATTTAAGGAATCCACTTTGCTGCGGAGACAGAAACGACGACTTCTGTAATGCATTATCGCCATGTTTTAGCGTTTGGCTAATATTATTTTTAGCTAAGAAATACAAAAAAGAAGCATAGCATTGTTTTGATGCCAGCTTGCTTTTAAAAGTATCGAGCTTTCATTCTTGAAAAAACTAAACAACACTCAACCAACCAACATTTCAAATAATAATTCTTAAGTTTTCGCGAGAATTTTCAAAATTTCATACCAAAGGCTTAAACGTAAGATCAAGTTTAAACCTCTTTTGCGTACGATTTGATAAAATTACTAATTTACTACGATTTACACCTGAGTATAACACTTCATTGATTTCATTATCACACCCAACTAAACCTAACAAAGCGTAACTACCTAACGCATTCACATAAGTAAGAGGCTGTCACAGGAGGTGAATTTTACTGGTTTTACGTTATTTTAATTCCTTGAAATTGATTTTAAATTGATAATTTTTTAATTTTTTAAATAAATATTTCTTGTTCACTGGGATACTTTTCCGGAAATTAATCGCCACTTAAATAACGTGCAAGGGGAGAAAGCAATTTTGTGATTAAAATAAAGTCGATTGGGTTCCTAAAATATGAAGTATTTTAATACTTAATTTTTCCAGCTTTTAAGCATTGGCCTGCTTATTAATGAACCTCATACATAGAGCAGAGCTTTATAATCCCCCCGCCAACTGGATTGATTACACAGGCCATTTACTCCACTCAGCCCGAAACAACCCAAAAAATAACCAGCCATTGTTGATGGCTACACTTTATTGCAGTAAGCATATGGAATACAGATTCGCTTATTTTATGTTATTACTAAAAGCTCCTAGCAAATCCATACCAAAATTGCTCAACCTCATCAATCTTATAGTTTTATTGTGTCTAGTTATTGCCACAAAAATTGCATTAAGCAAATTATTTTCAACAGCGTTCTTAATAAAACTTCCATATACGAACCACTTTTCAATCACTTACTACTTGAAGTAAAAAAATTTAAATTGCAAATTTGATTGCGTAAATAAATAACGAAGCAGTTACGCATTAATAATCGATATAAATATGCATAAACATAAGCGTGGGGATAACGCATAGGGCAAATGACATAAATTAAGCATTACATCAATTTTTCGCCTGACGGCTCAAATAAAGTGACAGAAGGTTAAATGATATTTCGAGTGCGAGTTTTCATCCCCTAGGGAAGACACGCTGGTACAAATTGTAAAAATGTGTTTAAATAAATCTAAACATGAAGTTTGATATTGAGATTGGAATCTCGATAATCTAAATTGTCGAAAAAAATGTATAAAAAGTCGTGAAGCATAAAATTAACATCACGTCTTACTTTCGACTAGATTTAAACCAAGAAGCTTGAAAGCTCGTGGTTAGTAAACCAAAGCACATTCAGTGAATGCATACAGTTGTTTAAGTGATAACGTACAAGCGTTTTACATAAAACGAAAAGCAAAAATAGAAGAGTACAAAGTGCATAACACTTTTATGACTGAACAAATTTACAATAAACTTGTTCAAACGTTTAATCTGAATTTGGACACCCAGATACCTACCCACATGCGTATTTAACGAATTCACCTGGCAAAGATATTTTTAATTTGTATTAATTGTCGATTAAGGTTTCCAGATTTAAAGAAAATAACTGATTTTTTGTCGTCACTTCCAATGTTTTAGCTAAGGGCATTCATTATTTACCTTGCTCTTCGCTTAAACACAAATCGCAAAATCTGGATAACTATTTTAATTAGAAAGCTAATTGTGATTTTAATTATGTGCAAAAAATAAAGAACGATCGCAAATAAGAATTCGTGCACGTTCAAAATCTAAGAGCTTGACATTTTTAAGGCTTCTCCCTCAAATTTGTTTAATTTAGAAAAAAAGCATCTACCTACGTCTGGAATATTTACAATTTTATATTTAGCAATCTGAGCTTTCGCCGCCAAACCACAGAAGGACATTAATTTAAATAAAGTGCATCAAAACAAAATAAATTGCATGCTTTTCAAACAATATGTCAAGTGTTTAAATATTTTAAAAAATTTAAATTACTGCATTCTCGTCATCCATATATCCTGGTTATCCTCATCGTACATCACTGGGAATATAAGCGTAAAAATGTAAAAAAAATAATAGATATCTATATCCTAAATGAACTTTGCTGTCGATTATTTTCTTTTTTTGTCTAAAAAAAATCCGATAAAATGACATATGGTCGATAAAACAGCATATTAGCTTTTGGTAAGAAATTTGAAGAGCTATCTGCTTGAAACTGGTTTTCTTTTATAATTTTGAAGAAATATTAAATGCAATTTTTAAAAATTTTATGAAATTATTCTGATATTAAGATTAGTAGCTAAGTTTTAATATTTATTTAACCCAAAATAGTTACGGATGATGGTCAAATAGCTTGTAAGTAGCGGTTTGAACAACTTCTACAAAACTTATTGGTGGTCACAATCTTATACTGCTTTCTTGGATTGAAAATTTTAAATCTACTGTCATATTAATTTATTTTTGAAAGATTACAATTTCACAATCGTCAAATATATAAAAATTAATTACATAAAATATTAATAAAAATAAATTATATCTATTATGTAGTACAACAATAAGTATACAAATATAAAACAAACCGGTTCACTGTATAAATCCAACTGTGTGAGAATCCTAAGGATCTTCTTTGCTTTTTTATCGATTAATGCCCATAGGTGTATGTAGAGTAGATATTATTTCTGTAAGGCTTACTTCATCAATAGAAAAGCTTGAAGAAAATTTTAGTATATTTCAATTAAGCGGTAGGCTTTCAATATACAGCCTTCTTCTATGTGATAAGAATGTTTTGGTCATCGGAAGTAGGTTCTCAAAGAAGAATGTGGTGGGTTAGATACCAATCAAAACTCCATGGAGTGGTATTACTATAAAAAAATAATGAAAAAAATTATCGTCGTATAGTAAATATACGCTGAGAAATAAGTTTGCCATCATAACAAATTTTACAGCTAAACAACAAATTTTATGTAGCTATGATACAATACATTTTTTCTGCTCCAAACAAATATTTCTTTAATAAACTAGTTTCGTGTTAAACCAAATAATATTTTATTGTCCAGGCTGATTTTATTACTAGAACAAATCTTTTTCTCCGTGTACGTGTACTATAATAACATAGCGGACCAATAAGGAATTTATACTGCAAATTTTGGGATATGAGTTTGCAACAATTTCTTTGGGAGTTTCGTTCTTCCTCACTCTGTATGCTCAATTTTAAAATTAAAGCCTGAAGTCCTGACGCCACGACAATGGTATATGATTTCCCAGAGAAAAAATCTTTAAAAAAACTTAATTGCGTTCAAGTTGTCCTTCAGATAATTCCGTCACTATATTACATTTTTACTAATAGAACTTTTTCGTTTTTCTCATAATAGCAGCAATAGCAATCACGAATATTGAATTTTTAGGTCTCTTTTTTAATTTTTAGAAAGCTTAGGTTCAGAAAAGGTTACTTTTAGCATATTATTCAAAGTACGGTCAATTATTAACTACACGGCCGTTAATATTTTTTTTATTTAAAAAATTTGAGTAAAATTTACACAACTACAGTAGCCCTCAAAAGTAAGTTATCAAACAGTTTTTTCTACAAGAACTTTTTTATATTTCAACATTTTTCTTCTTAAATTAAAAGGTGTAACTCCATAGGCGCCGGATAAATAGAATTTTTTGTTTCTGCCTCGCTAGCGCTCGTAAAATGTTAGAATTAAAGCCTAACAAAACTGAATACTTTGCCCCTCTCTATATTTGACTCTTCCGGCGCCACTGCTTCCTATTATTACCTAAGATATCTCAAGATCATCTACATTCCTTCAAATTTTCTATTTACTAAGATTTCTTCATATTTATTAATTTTTCCAGGAATGATCTCGATTTTCTAAGATTTACTAAATTTAGTATTCCTAAGATTTTTTAGAATTCCTAGGAGTTTCTAAGATTTTTTGAATTTGCTAAGATTTTCATGATATTTTCTAACATTTTGTCAAATTAACTAAGATTTAGTAAATTTTCTAAGATTTCAGAGGAGTTTTTAAGATTTCCTATATAATCTAAGATTTCTTACGATCATCTGCATTCCTTCGGATTTTCGATTTACTACGATTTTTCAGAATTATTAAGATTTCTTGGGATGTTCTAGATTTTCTAAGAATTACTAAGATTTAGTATTTCTAAGATTTCTAATTCTTTTAGGATACCTAGGAGTTCCTAAGATTTTTTGAATTTGCTAAGATTTCCTGATATTTTCTAACATTTTGTCAAATTAACTAAGATTTACTGAAATTTCCTAAGATTTTCTAAGATTTCATAGGGGATTTTAAGATTTCCTAAGATTAACATAGATTTTCAAAAATTTTCTACTATTACCTAAAATTTCTTACGATCACAAATTTGTATTCGCTTGGATTTTCTATTTCTTAAGATTTTTTCAAATTTAACATTTCCTGGAATGTTCTAGATTTTCTAAGAATTACTAAAATTTCCTAATTATTTTAAAATTTATAGGAGTTTCCAAGATTTTTGAATTTGGTAAGATTTCCTGATAATTTCTAACATTTTGTCCAATTAAGTAAGATTTACTGAGATTTTCTAAGATTTCATAGTGAAATTTTAAGATTTCCTAAGATTATCTTGGATTTCCTCAGATTTCCTAGTATTACCTAAATATTCTTACGACATCTGTATTCGCTCGGATTTTCTATTTGTTAAAATTTCGTCAGATTTAACATTTCTAGGATTTATTAAGATTTAGTATTCCTATGATAAAACTGAATACTTTGCCCCCTTTATAATTGACTCTTCCGGCGCCACTGTGTAACTCTAGCTTTCTACATAATGAAATAAAAATGTTTAAATTAGAAAAAGTTCTTTTAAAAAGACTGTTTGCCAACTTACTTTTAAGCGCTACTGTAGATAAACTAGTCTAGATAAACTTTTTTTATTGGAAAATTTAATTTTGTTTAAATTTTATAAACTAATTTTAATTTTATGTTTGTAAATTATATTATATTGGTAGTGTAGGCCAATGGTATAACGCTAGATTAGCATCGAGAAGTTGCAAGTTCGATCTTTGACCAAGTATAGAAAATTATAAAAAACTTTATAATTAAAAATAAGATACTTTTCAGCAGCCCTGCTAGTGGAGAGTGGATCTGTATAAATGGTCTGCAAGGTTTTATTGAAAATGAAAATAGGTAAAATTATAATAGTTACTTATTGAGTTTACGATATTAAAAAGTGTTTTGTAAATATCTTTGATATGTTTTATTACTTCAAAGGTAAAGTAAAAATAAAATAATTTTGATTGGAAGTATAATATAAATAAAAATATTAAAGCGCTGGAGAATAAGTATTACCACCAACTGGCACGACAATATATTGCATTTTCTTTCAATAGAACTGTTTCCTTTTTCTCATAATAACAGCAATAGCAATCATGTACATAGAATTTTTAATATTTTAACTCGAAAATCGACAAAAAGCTCAGGTTCAGAAAAGGTTACTTTTAGCATAAACTAAATTAGTATTTTATTATCGACAATATAAAAAATATATCTTTCTATTGTAGCTTTGACCCATTTTTACCATTTCCTGGACCTGTGCATTCTTTGTGGAATGAATCCTCCTATACTGTCCATTGCATATTAAGAATTTCTTAACATTATGTAAAATTTACTTCTACCAAGAATGTACAGTGAACCAGAATTTGCATAAAGTGATAAAAAAAATTAAACTTTTCTAACGTAACTGCGGCTAGGGGGAAAATCATTGAACATATTACAGTGAATTTTATTTTATACCAATAAAAATTGTCCATTTTATCTTAAATTCAATATTTTACAAAGTTTCACCTTATCATCCAATTAAATTGTATTTATTTTATTCCTTATCCAATACCATTTATAATCTTCCTTATCTCTTAATTAATACCCATCTATTGCTTTCGTTTTAAGTTTTTTCAAAAAATATCCAAATCAAATTTTATTACTAGTTTTTAATAAATTGGCAAAAATTGCTCATGTGGCTTCTTCGTCGTGATCTACGCTAGTTGGCGCTAAGTCAATAAAAACGTGGCAACTTGAAATCATATAATATCCCCATGTATGGGATAAGTTTTAGGGTAGAACTTGGGCTAATTAACTCATTTGGCTCAATTTTAAAGAATGAAAAATAAATAATAGTTTGGTGGGTGAAGGATGATACACCACGTGAAACTTAGCAAGAAAGCTGTTAGTCTATATGCACTCGGTGTGGTTAATTATCCGCAATTAATAGATTTAATTATAGGGACCCGATCAAATGAAGATCGAAGAATGGAATTATTTAATATTTTTATTATTTTGTAAATATTTAATAATACAAAGCAACGTTACGTTTTCGGAATTTTATAGATTTTTACCAAGAAATGTTATACTCTTATATAGAAATAATTTCCACTTACATTTTTTTAACTAAAATCAAATATTATTATTTGTAAAATTAAATTTTTGCACGTACTATGTTTTTTTCTCCCTTATTTATTTTTTAGTTCCATGACTTTGCAATCTATATCGGTGGGAAATGCATGATCTAAAATTTTTTTTAACAGAAAAACTAACAAGTGTTCCGGCTTATCATACCACAAGATTTACGAATTAAAAAGTCTCTGATGGTGGGCGGGCAATTTGATGCTCATTCTTGGCGTACGATTCCTTGCAAGGTAGGTGCATACCTACCCCTATAATACATTCGCGTGTGGAAACCATACACCGATCTTAGGAAAAGCATTCAAAATAATTAAGTAGATAAACAATTTCGATTTCTAAATTTTCGCGATGTTAAAAACCCCATTAAACACAATTTACTCTGCATTTGTACTAAAAATTTCGTGAATTCTTTTCTGATTTACTGAAAATTTGTGGGTGAACCGAGTTGGACTTTTGCCAATAATAAATAAGACGATACAGTTTTCTTGTGTAAGATTTTATATTTTCCGTTATAAATTTAAACAGTTTAAAATTTTAAAATGATTTTACCACAAAGTATAAAATTTGGCATAATATAATTTGGTAGGTGGAAGCCATAAAATATTTTTTAAGTACTATAACTTTATTTTATTGAATTAAAGAAAATTGTTAATTAATCGCAACATTATTTTTCTTTAATCTACAGGACTTACGCTTTGTTAATCAAGTCTTTGCAGAAACCATTGATTCATTATAGTAACCCCATTAGATTCAATCTTGTCAGTAGAAAAATTGCAGTCGTCATCTATTTCTGCAGTTTATTGTTTGCAATCACAGGATTTAGACGTTTTCCTTGATTACTATCGATAAAGACCTTCACGATATATAATTTTTTATTTTTTCCAAAGGGAGTTTTCCTTAATTTCTAGAAAACTGTGTAAAGCACAACTTGATATTATTGTTAATTCCAATGACCATCATGGCCTACAAAACTAGTTAAAATCTCGGCAAAAGGAACACTAAGATCCAGTATGTACGTTAACATGTAGGGAGAAGCCCTTAGGGACAGAGAACAACAAGTCTAGTAGAAATTTAGAAAAGGGATAGTATGCATATCATACTCCTTGTCAAACACCATGAAACTGGAGTTTAATAATGTAACACAGTAACTCCATGATTCATACTCGGTGCAGCGTATTAACATGTTTACAAAGCTGATTTTGTTTACAGTGGTGTATATTTCTCCATTTGGTAAATTCGTGCTATCAATTTCCCCTTTCCATACTCAAATAAGAATGGAATATTATGAATTTCGTCCAAAACACAGTCATATATCACATTTAAATTTAAATTTTTGTTGAAGATTTTCTATTATTGTGAAAGTTTTTCAATCTGGAATATAATAACTTATGAAAGTTCAGTCGGTGGCGCTTTTAAACTTTATAAATGTGTTACTTTTTGGTTGCATATTATGCTTTTCATATGAAAATGTCGTAAAATACTATCACTATTGAATTTACAGCACGGTATATTCCAACTTTTAACCGATTTTTCTTTCTTTTCTATTTTGGGTTTTCTTTTTAGATTTAAAAACGAATTTATGTAAACATGTTAATTATATTGTAATAATTCAGCTGCTTTCAATTCATAAATTCAAAACCGTAAGTTCAAGTGTTTTTAAAAATTATAAAAATTCCCAAATTATTACAGATTTATATTGCGGATCTGAAAAGTTAAGTAAAAGTCTTTTTTTGCGTGATACCTTTGTGACGTCTCAAATTAAAATTTGAGATACTATCTTTTTACACAAAGAAAATTAAAAAATAAAAATTTTGGACACATTATTTACCCTCCGCAAAGAAACAAAGACATTGGCAGGGGAGACTTCTATAATTATTGGTAACAAATACAGCAGGTTTAGCGAACGTGTTCACACCGGGGTTCGAATCCTGATCGAGGAGTATCTTTCAGCCCCTCTGCAATAAATTGTTTTATAAAATTTCGTTAAAAAACAATTTTTTCGACTGAAGCTTGAAAAGTTGGAATCCTGCGCACAATTAAAATAAGGGTCCTTAAAAAGTGTGACAAAAACCCTTACACTCGTATACGTTTACCTAAAACGACTTTCCATTTGTTGTTTTTCGAGTTTGATTTTTATCAAGCCGATTCATTTTTCACTCATGAATAAAATAAAACTAAAGCGTTTTATTTAAAAAATTATCCAAGCGGTTTATCTGAACCAAGTTAAGTAATTAATTACGTCGGAAAATGTATGCATGATATGAAACCATAAAATCATAATTCAAATAATAACGACGGCTAACAAACATGATGTAATGACTGGGAGTAAAGATAGAAAGCAATCAAAAATTGATGGGCTATTACATTAGCGGCGCCTGATGAAATTGGAAAAGTTTTACAGTTATAGCTATTTTAAATCAAATTGCGATTACAAACGAAGAATTCATGCAAACGTCTACCTCAATCATAACATTATTTTGCTTATCGATCGGCGTATATTGGTTAGCGTGACCGGAAGGTAAAACTTGATGTTTTGGCAATCAAATTGGAGATTGACACGCCAAATCGGTTATTATTTATAAGCAAAAGAATGTAATTGGATTATCGTCTTTTTCAGAACGCTCGCGGCTGTACGACATGGGGTGGCGTAGAAGAAGACGATATTGTTTCAACTTTAAGCGACTCTTAACGTATATTTTACTGATGGCATTTGCCGTATAGCGTCACCCGTTATTTGTACTGCTGACTCGAGACAAGCGCCATAAATTAGGAGATATCTAATAAAGTCGCAGGGATTTATCGGCTCGCTACTCAGATAAATTTCAATCACATCGCACTCTCCATGCAAATGCCTTTATTGCTTGCACATCGAGGGTGTATTAATAAAGGTTCGATAAATAAATACTAACTAAACATCTATGATCCAAACATGGAACGACTTAAGCGTGGGCAATATGAGAGCCTTTTGACATGCTAATAGCTATGTCCGCTCGAGATGCGGGGTGCGGTTTTACCTAATGAACACCGCAATGAGACACTGGCCATGAATATTTACTAGGTAATTCGGTATTGCTTCAAGATAATGACGATGTCTGATAGTCGTGTCGTATGCTTAGGTAGATCGCCAATCTATAGTTGATTATTCCGCCTCCACGCGATTACCCTTCGATTCTGCTACCACCGAAGCAGCTTCTGTTAGCAATACCTGCTATCGACGATATAATACAATGCACAAAAATAAAATAAATTTTCTGATGGCACGTCGATCGTCGAACAAAAGCCACACTGACTGTTCGATTTGGTTTTATTAGAATCAAGATCGCATTGCCATATAGCTCGAGATGGAAGAAACTGAAGCATTAGATTTTCTGACAAATTGAGCTGCATTTGAGTTTCCCCTTCCGGAATAAGATGGATGAGGTTAGTTATAAATGTGAAGCTTTTGCGCGATCTGAGAAGATTCCTCGTCTGCCCGTTTCTTTTATACATAAAGTATCTCTAGACATCTCGCTCAACTTTTTACCGCCTCTTATCGGGGATGTTGTAGAAGCTTCAGTTCCATCATCGCGAAGAATGAATATGCCAGGGTAAACTGATGAATGTTCAATCATTGCTTTAAAGCGGCGCCAAGCCATACCGCTACACCTCGGCCCGCCCCGCTGTCCATGCAAAGTAGAAAATATGGATTGAGACAAGCCCTCCCGCGGTCTGAGATAATAATGATAAATACACGTGCCATCTGTATTTTCCGCAAACGCGACCGATGCGCTATTAAAATCACACATTGTCGACGCTTCGGCGCTTTATTATCCTTGATTAGTAGCTAACGTATAGATTTGACAAAGTGCCGAATTATACGGTCGCTATAGGGTAGGATGATTTTATTATATTAACTACATTTATCTGGTTCCTGTTTCAAATTAACCCCATGTCAGCGCATCCATCCGTCATCGGCGTCACCCTCGTCCTGACGTCAGCGCATAAGCGATTGTCATTAGGGAACAGAAACGGAGTTTACCAAATTCGTATAGCATTTTACTACGCTATAAAGTAGGGAGTGTGATTAGAATTAAGAACAGAAGGACACGGATAGCAGTGGCCAGATACAAGGGTAACGAGTTCGACCGAGGGCATTGCGGTATAATCAAGAAACGGTCTGATCTCGGATGGAATTAGTTATTAGATTAGATGGCAATGTTATCATCTACGCAAATGGCAGCGGGGTGTGAAATGACCATGTGGTCCGCAATCTCTCGGATCAGGTGCGATCGCTCGCCCGGAAAACGGTCACTAATCAAATCATCTCGAGTGGATCACTACAGCATTACAAGTCTCCCGAGTGCACTCTTAAACGTATTAACTTAAATAACTGGACAGTACAAAAATAACCATATTAATATTATTTTATTTTCCCCTCTCCGCCTCTTCCTCCTATTCCACCTTTCTTATAGTTTCAAAATTAAGCCGTAAACAAGGCATCAAACGGAAACCAATCTGAAAGCTTTAAAAAATCAACGGTGTCCTGTAACTCATGAAATATTCAGTTACCTATGTAAAACCATCTGAAAACATTGTTACAGTATCCAAAAGTAGGTATAATTCACTTCCAGGTTTATAACTGCAAACTTTTACAATCAACATTAACATTTCACAAGATTCTGTCGTAGGGGAAATCTCATTGCGTTATCCTATATATAATTTAACTGTTTTGTTGTTTGAAACAATAGACTTGCGTGGTCTTATAAATGAAGGAAAAGCTATAGATTTCCTCTCCTATATGACTATTTTGGAATGTCATGTTTTATCGGTGCGGTTTCTTTCAGTTTGACATAAAATGGCTCCAGTTATTGGATGCCTGCTTTCGACCAATACTCGCTTCGAAGAGAACATCATATAAATTCCGGGAGATGGACGGTATGAGGGGTTTTAGTTGAACACACTCGTCAATATTCCACCCAGAGAGGGAAAGATGCCGAAAGTGGACAGTCCATTTCTCTGCGCGGATATGGTGCGCTTTGTGGGCCACAAATCATCCTTTGCTGACCCTTTTGTAATTCCAGTACGCTATTACTCAGAACATACCTCGATGGAATACTAAAATTACACTTCAATTTCCAATTCTTTTCTTTTTTTACAATAAACTCGAGGCTTCGTTCGTACGGAAAAGCCTCGGTGGTTTGCAGGAAATTTATTTTATTAAATCTTTTTTTCAAAACATGCCCCGCCAGGTCGTCCTTTCCGAACAAATTAAAAATATTTCGGGTGCAATATTTTTGAGTTAATGTTTTAGCCGGCGGTATGTTTTATTAAAACACGTCCTGGTTTTGCCAAGTCCAGTGTAGTACGTGCTTTGTTTTTAATACTCTGCACGTCCACTAGCTATTCTGTAATATATGACCAGCATCTCCCTGCTATGCTTCATACATACGGAAGAATGGGCCCTACGTAATTAATGCATTTCGAGCAATTTATTTCACGGTGCTACAATTAGACGTAAGGTATGACTGGACTCGGTTACTGAAATTAATAGCAGCAATATAAGTCCGACTCAGACGGGCAGAGCTTATTTTGACCATGAATTTGTAGCAAATTGGTTATACAACTATAAATTACGAAAGCAACTAATTCCGCTATAATTTATTATAATACCGGAATCGATAGAATTTTCTAAGAAAATTTTAATAATATTATTGCTTTATATACAAGTTGGCCTTAATTACTAAAAGAAAAAATATCAAACGCCGAAGTTTCCAACACAAAACTTCTTAATGGCACAGTATCGGTAATATTTCTTAGAGTGCGAGTTTTCTTTTCTCTTTTTCCATCGCAACCGCACATCAATCTTATTTATGTGGCTACAAAATGCGAAAATGGCGGCCGACCAAACCATTTTCTTAGTTTTGTGGTCTAACTACCCTAGCCACCCTACCTGCAGATAATATGCTGCTCTAACGACATTGTGTAAGTTTTAGCTGAAATTCGTTTAACTCGGTACAACTTTTCGTTAAGACTTAACCCTAAGTTTTCTTTGTAAAACCTCCGAATTTCATTTATTTTACAAGATTATACCTGATGAAATGTAATTATATTAACCCAAATATTTAATTGAATTTTAGTTTTTATATGCGGAGACGTTGCGGGTATCGATTTTTTTTAATTCCCGATAGAGATGGCACCATAAAAATAATTAATACAAGAGGAAATTGGTGAAGAGAGATAAAATTTTGAAAAACATGAAAGACAAATATTGCAATAAAACGCTCCGGTACGAATTACGTTACATCGGATAATTTATTTTTAATAAACTAATATTTAATATCCTTGTCCAACTCGAGGTAAAGAAATAGAAAGATAAAGAAAGTATTAACAAACGTGGGCAATAAAAGTTACTAAACAATGAGAGTAGAGCACGTCCATCAATCTTAATGAAGAATCGATCGCCATACAAGGACGATTTGTTACAGACTCATAAACACTGCATGTGCTTGCAACTCGCTTAGAATAACAAACTTATGCAATTTTTTGCACCACATGTATTTAAAAAATATTTGATATAATTCGAAGGTAGATATGAATGCGAAAATTGCAAGTTGGAAATTATTATGGATTTATCCGATTGGAGCAATGCGAGGAAATAAGATACCAACATCACAAGCTGAAGTATTTGTAAGGACATATTATACAAATTACTGAGTTTAATGAATCCGTATATCAAATTTCTTTACATGCAAGACGTCATACTGAAGAGGAATCATTTAAATTTTCCTCATTTCAGATATTAATGTTTAACTAAGGTTTAGGTACACAAAGCGACTCAATTTTCTCTCATAACAATTTAATAACCCTTTAATAACATCGTAGGCGTTATACAGAAAATTAATTCGAGCTAAAGCTACTTGAGCCTTAATAACTTCTGCAGAAGGCGTTATGCAGGAATGTCATTTATGCAGGTAAACATTAAGATGAAAACGAAATCTTAATAATTGTGACACAAACATTATATAGAAGAGAAACTTAATGGGTTTCCCGTTCCTTCTATCATCATTTCTCTCTCTTTCTCTATCTTACCCTTGCAGCTTTTCACTCACAATTTCACGAAGATGAAACGGGATATTAAATTAAAGCAGCAATTGCCGAGAAAACTTGTGCATGTAAAGTTTATTCCCCTTTACGTATTTAGTTTAACCGTTTCCATTTTTGTTTCTTTAGCCCTGCCAAGACGAATTAATAACTTTTAAATGTAATTTTCCGCGATTAACTTGCTACAAAATATAGTAATCCATTAAGTCGCACTGATGAATGTTTAACTTAATCAAAATTATTTCGGTATTAAACTAAATTAATTAATTCTGCCTTAAACGCAATAAAATTCGTTTTGAATTTTAATTACTTTGTACACATAAAAAAATTATTAAATTTTCGCGATACAATTTTTATAATATAATCATGATATGTAAGAAAATTTATTATGACTTGTAAAATAATAAGAAATAGTAGACGGATTAACTAAGTTTTTTAAGTAATTCTGAACTTTACGAGCAATCCCATTGATTGCGAACGTGGTAAAAAGTTATTTATTCGAAAGTTCGTTAGTGTATTTATTACCTACACAGTTTCAACTTCATAATATTTCAAGATAAGGGATTTTCATTTTTGAAAAGTTTTTTTTAAATTAAAACCTTTTTAACCACGACTTAATTTTTTCAACATTTTCTTTGGATTTCTAATAAAACAATGTGTATTTGCAGTGCATGTTAATTAACCATTAAATTGTTTTTTTTTAATCTCTTTTCGGTAATTCATGGAGAGCATGCAGCTTTTATTAAAATCTCTTTAAGTTTATAAAAAGAAAATAAATTAGATAAAGCACATACTTCTTGCAAATTTAATGGTACGTGTGATTTTACAATGCATGATCTACTGAATTAGTACCTACTGCTGCTATTCTGTAAATTTACTAAAGCACTTCCCTAAGCAACTTCTTTTTTGCTTTTTGACTTCAGGTAAAATAACAGCTTTTAAAATTTTGGAAAGCTAATATTTACTGGTAATTTTTAAACCCCCTCCCCTCATACGTTCTGTGTTTGTCTGGAAGATCCTTTAATTTTGAATCCAGATTATTTTTATTATAGAAGTTAAGAGGAAGTTAAATTACTGGAAAATTATTGGATTTGCTTAAGTAAATTTCATCGTTTGGATATAAATTTGGATTTTTAAAAATTAAATCTGGAACAGTAGCAGAATATTATTTAAAGATAAGAAAAAGTGCATTGGAATTTGGATAGAAGAAAAAATTATAATTGGAAACATATTCACAAAACCGTGAGATTAATTACTTCTTTTTTACCTTAGGGCAAAAAAGTGTCACTTTACATCCGCAAATCGGGGTGTAAAGTAAGTATTTTACTTCCAGAATTGCAAAAATAAAGATAAAAAACAAGATAAAATCAATTTTATTTATTAATAAATTTTTCCTAAAAATCGTACCGTTCAGAAAATTGAAAGCGAAATACATGTCAATATATTAATTTTATTCTCTTCTACTCGGCGACGCGAAGTACAATTTGACGACGATCAACCCGGCTATTTATTTATTAACTTGTAAAAATAAAATGTAACATCTTTAAAAATAGAAAAATAGAAATTTAAATCATTACATTTAGGTAGAAGGAAATCAGCAAAGAAATTTTGCCGAAAGAAGTACCTACATATGATAATGAAAAAAATACGCAAAAATAGTTTTCCCACATATTACTGTAACAATTTTTTTAACTTTGGTCTTTTTTGCAGCAAAATTCATTAATTTCTTTGTATTAATTTGACTTCTCTTCTTCTCGAAAAAATAATATCAAAGAAAACAGATTTACAAAAAACAATAGGTTAGTGTGTACTGGTGTACACTATTGCAGACATTATATGTACCTAATTTTGGCTGCTTTATCTTCTGGAGCCAATATAAAAACTGGGCTATTGATTTAAGGTTTATTGATCCAACCACTAAGATTAATAAATTGTCATAGCAATTTTCAATTGTCACATTTCATTTTTCTCCATTTTTTTTCTCTTGTAAGCTGTACAAGCTGTCTTTTTGGTGTGGTAATAAAGCAGATTCTTAATATTTAATTAATTTTATTACTACGTCATGGCATCCGAATCTATACCTGAATTTTCTTCAGTCGCTTGTGTGACAAACACTTGAGCAAAACATTCTTCTACGATATCTTCGTTCTGATGTAGTTTAAAAGTTAATCGCCCTTTAGATCAACGAATTCCGGGGCAAATATACTTTAGGCAAAGTCCACTATCGTTGTCACCATCAACTAGAAAAGGCTGTTTTTAGAAAAAAAAATGTAATTTGCCTAAAATATACAAAAAGCCTGGATGAAGAATTTTTGTGTTTTAAACTACATTTTCTCAACGGCAAACTACTGTATTATTATTATTGTTATCGGGTTTTAGTTTTCGCCCACTGCACTGGAACTTAAACTTATTATGCCCGTCCGTGTTTTACTTCATCAGCCTCGTTTCCTCAACAAAGTCGAGTAGATAGCCGAGGGGCTCCTCTATTTCCAGATTTGGAAATCCAAGGTGACGCATTCTTTTTCTCGATAGTGCTGGCATTCTGGCTGGCAAAATGTGGTGAGGAGTTTCCTCCGTTTCACCATCTATCCTGCACGTAGGATCTTCATCTGTCCCCATAATGTTGAAGTGTCCTTTCAGACAGCGGTGTCCTGTAAAAAGCCCTACTATCCTTCTCAGCTGTTTTCTACTCAGCTGGATTATCTTTTTGGTCCTAGCTTCGCTGGATGCTCAGTCCAGGAAGGCCCTCCCTGTCGACAACTGAGAGTTACTACTGTAAAGGTGATGTGATGCTACTGATCTCGGAAGGACGAAGGAAATCCAATTCCAGTGTTGTGAAAATAGCTGCGTTGCATTTGGGTGAATTTGAAATGTACAAATTATTCTAAATTTTAGACAAATGTCAGTTTATGTCAAAACTTGGTAGCTTCTGCTACAAATTTTTTGGAAAGAGAGATCGGCCAATAAAACCCAACTAGCACCAAAGTACCGGCAACTGAGACGGGAACCTTGCACGAGTGACTATTACGTAACCGTCACTAAATCTACGACTTTGATGTATAAATTACTTAATAGGAATAATTTCAAGTCGCTGCTACGTAGTCGTCACCAATTGTGGTTACTTTGAAGTTACAATACTTCGAAGTAGCCTTACAGGTAATGGGGACGTCGTAGCTACCTGTATGACAACCTTGAAGTTTTCAAAACTTGCCGGTAGGAAATGGTAGTAACGGTGACTAGCTAAGATTACCAAAAAGCGACTTCAAAGTTCTGACCTCTTTTAAGTAGCATTGGTAGTCGCCGAGACATTCTGGGAACCTTTACTAATCCTTTAAAGTCGTGAGAACTTGTGAGTAATATTTATTAGTGTTATAACATAGCCGCTACCTATGCAAGCATACTACATGGTGAATTAAATTCTTTTATTTAAAATTGAAAAAATTAATTGTACAGTTATATTAATAGCTGTATTTTGTTTGCGCAATAAAGCTTACTCCACCACGTGGAGCCATGGCGTGGGCTACTTTAAAGTTCCATATTTGCAGAGCGGGGACCACCCTGTTACTAGCGTCCAGGTAGTCACTACTTTAAAGTCACATTTTTGGCTCATCACGACTTTAAAGTAATTTTTCTGGTAACACGCCATTTTTTGATGACGCCATTATTGGAAATATGAACCTTACACCAGAATAACAAAAAATACTAATTTAACATAATTTTTGCATCAAATATAGTAAATTAATGCATAAAAATTAGTTTTAAATAGCAAAGAATAATAAAAAAATTGTTAGCATCTACGCCGGTGTCAGATTCTTAAATCACAATTGGCTTAAATAAAATATTTTAATAAAAATAAAGAAAATATCAATGGCGCATGGTCAAATTTCGACGTACCATTAATATGTTTCTCAATAAACTTGCATTCGTTTTCATTTAATACTCTAGCCATCGAAATATGCTGTAAGTTTATATTACCCTAATAATATAATAATTTAAAAACTTTGTAAATATTCCATCATGTTTCTTAGTTACATAAATAGATAAAGCTTTAAATAGATAAAGCACGTAACCGGAACCCTGAAGAATTCGAGTAGGTAGTATAGGTCCGTGAACGTTGTAGTGACCACCCTGGGTCGAGGTCGGGACGTAACGTTAACGTTATGAGAACGTAGCGGTATAAGTCGCCGGCACCACCCCGGAACGTTTTTGTTACCACAAAAATGTTCCCCATTTTGGTAGCGGGCACGTAATAAGAACGTACCTATAACGTGCCCGTCTCCAGTAGTGACGACTTCGCGGTTCCCTTTAATAGTAGCCGCTACGTTCCGGGGAGTATTTGTGCTAGTTGGGAAATTTGTATTATAACGTATTTTCTGCATTTAACCAATTTCAAATATAATAAAATACAAGATAGACATATTAAGCAGACATCGAATAACACGTTTACGCGGTATGTCGTTTTATCGGCCATGTCATTATGGAACAATGTTCCTATTGGGACCAGGTTAACTACGAGAAAGTTTTTCCCATTTTTTTTTCAATTTCTTTAGTGAGATTATTATCACCAGCATTTCTTTAGGTTCCACAATGACTACAATAGAGAAACATTGTGGACAGTGTTTTATCATATTCCTGAACTTGAGTTTATGTTAATTTAACCGCCTTGTCAGAAAAACAAGGCTAGGTTTAGATGAGAAAGTGCATAATGGTATTATAATCCTAAAAAGATGATAACTTAATACACCATTTTCAGTTTAATTAAAAGATAAAATCTGAGATCGTGAAAACCACGCAATGTGTCTTAGGTTGGATTATTTTATATTGAGTTTTACAGACTTAGCGCTGTCTAAAGAAAAGGAAAGTGTTGGAACTGTAATCTATGTACATATGACTGTAATGTTCGTTGAAACTTCTCCGTTCTTTAATTATTTAAACTTGAGAAAATTAAACAAGTATATCACATTATAGTGCACACTTCTGTCGTAACTAATGAATATTTTCAAATGAATAGCGGAAGAGTCAATAGCATTTTCGTAATATTGAGCCATTCATAACTTTGTGTTCTGATTGTGACTACGGCATAAAATATTGTTTACAAGTGTCCACTCGAATTTACTGTAGTTAATATGACACGTGACTAATTCAAATGAAGAAAATTAGTCATTACACATATTCTGCTGTAAATATGTGCGTGTTATTAGTCTGCCGGCTGAAAGATTAAGAGCAACAACTAGGGGATGTTAGTATAGGGGGTGAAAGTGACCACTGGTCAGAATCAGCAGAATTATAACTTTTACAAATAATCAAATTTGAGAATTACATTACGGTTACTTTTCGTCCTTGCCTGTTCATATATGTTCACATTAGAAAGAAAGGGATCGAATTAATGGTTAAGTGAAAACGCTCAACTCTATATACGACTTTTCAGATATAAAAGGACAATTCTTGTTCCCTCGCATATATACATTCGGATGCTGTGCCTTTTCTAGTTTACCCAGATGTTACTTTTGTTTATTATTCATGAACGTGACATTTATTATCCCTCCCGTTGCAAGAAATATTTCCTATATATTAAATTACTACGGAAACTTTTTTCAGTATTCATAGAAATTCGATTTATGTTAGAGATAAAAACTTTTTATGGAGACTCCAACTCCAAAAGTTGGATGCAATAATAACTTTTATATTATTGCATTGTCACATTAAACCGATGTTTATCATTTTCACAAGAAGAAATGCAAGAGCTTCCCAGGAAATATTTTCGAATAACTGGAGCGATTATAATTTTTGGTAATTTCAAGCGACTGCCAATATTATCATCATTTATGTATTGATTGGGAGAGCATTTGTCATAGTGTGGGTGCTGGACGGCCGGGACTGGGCAATGGTCAGCGAGGGGTTCGCAAGGGCAGGGGTTAGTAAGGGGAGACTGATCAATACTCAGGTCCACCACCGGAGTGCTAACAAAGCAACTATAGCGAATTCTAGACTATTGTTCATCTAAAGATAAAATGAGAAGTTGGATTTTCCACTATTTGTTTTGCTTTCAAAGTTATCTTAGATTTGAGAGTTTTTATTTAGTTTCTTAGCACAGATTAAATTTACTTAGTAGTTAAGGAGAATATCAAAAAATAACTTTTTCTAAATCAGCGGTCATCGCCAAAACAACGTATGGCCACAACTGGAGCTGCTACAGTATATATGTATTGCTGGTCAAGATTTCTTTTTACCAAAATTAGCATAAAAACAATTTATTAAAGCTGTCAAATGTAAATGAAAGCTCTATTGGCATTTCAAATAAAAGTTCAAATAAAATAAACCAAACTGACCTATGTATCTCACGCAACCTGTCTATTTAAATGAGTAATACGATACATTTCAGGCACCAATTGAATATTGCATACGTTTGAACCAATTATTTGAAAAGAGTAATTGGTTTTAGCTTTCTTTTCAATATTTATAATAATAATTTCAAATTTAGATAAATCAATACTATTTTTTATATACGCAATCAGGGTATACGCAAGTTTTGTTCGGGTATTCTTAAATTTTTTTTAAATAAAAATAGTACCTACTTAATTGATAAAACATGGAAGTTGGAAACTTTCAAGAATTGATAATGAAATGCAAGAAAATCGACCCTAGAAGATAATGGTATTATCTCTGGATAGCTGGTAATCGCATTTGAATGTAATTATAAAAAAGTCGTTTCGACTCGCCAAATAATTTTTTTGCAAAATTATCTGCAACAAAAATAAATGTTAGCGTTTATTTATATAATTTTGCGAGTTAATACTTAAATTAAAAAGAAAGTTTTGGAAAAGTCAACTGTAAACAAAATAGCGAAATTGAGAAGTGCGCAGTTTTATCATTAGAGAGTAAATACTAGCCAGACCCTCAGATTTCACCACAAATTAACTTTTGATACGGTTCTCGGTGGAGATATAAAAAGCCAAGTTAATTCCAACATCTCAGAAGCGGACGGCTGACTCGGCCTGGCGAATACATTTAAATGGAAATGCAGATATTTCAAATGACATCCACCCTCTTCGACGAATTAAAACTTTGTAACATTAAAATCCGTCATTTCCATGAATGATTGAGTATTTGGACTTGCAGACAAAGTGAAATGGGGTGACTGAGAAAATAATTTAGTTTTTCGAGTTTGTGGATTGCTTGTGATTTTACATTTTGCTCGAGAGAAAATTAATTTTGTCGTAAAAATAACTTAAAGCGGTAAAAATAAGACGTAGATAAATATTTTAATTCCGATTTCAATATTTGCATTTTAAAAGTTGAATTCCTTTTTGTGCGTCGATAGACGATTAAAATTGTGCAAAAAAAGAAAGTAAAGTTTGCATTGATTGTTGAAAATTAAATTCAATTAATTCTGTAAAGAAAATGTTTGGCTGGAGTGGGTATGGCACGTGTTTATGTTTGAAATTGGCGTGTATCCTTTATCTGCACCTCGACTTCTGACCTCTGTTCGCTTTTCTCGACCACCTTCGACCCCTCGCCTACTGTATTTGTTTCCTTTATCTCATTTTGAGGGCGTCCAATTGTTCTAGCTGTCAATATCCGTTCGCGAGCCGTCTTTGAGAGATCTACTCGCACACTTATCTCAAGGAATTCAATTTCTGTTATTCGACCACGCGGCACGCATCATCGTCAGTGATGAGCTTTAATCAAAGTCCACCAAGGCGTAGCAGGTGGGGTTGGGAGGGAGCTATTGTATATATTTCTTCCTTACCCTTACCCCACTCGGAAGAAAAGCACTTTCATAAATCTGCTGCGAGATATATGTGCTCACAATTTCCGGGATCCGGCCATTAAGCTGCGCCTGGAGCAAGCGCGGTGTTAGATCTACCATTTCCCGTCTACTTTATTTGCTCTTTGATTTTATCCATATAATATTTAAAGACGCCTATCTTTTGCTTATTTCTTTAAATCCAAAAAAAATTCCAATTTTTGTTGCAGACACACACATTCGTCTAAAAATGCTTCGTTGCTTATCGAGCCCTCGATCAGACCTAATTCTGACTAGCGGCGTTCGCTAAAGAAACAAAGAAAACGTAAAATAAGAAATTCGCCCGAGAGGATGAGAGAACTTCTTCTGCGTAGATTGAAAACGAAAGAAAAATGACCGCTGTCCGAACAGCTACTGCAGGCGAGGAAAACTTATCAAACTTTGATGGTCGCGCCCGGAGAAATACCTTTAGCGTGCAAACTTAACAAGGGCACAACTTTCTTGATAAAAGAACAAAATAATACAGCTGAAACTTTACAAGTACAGTCTGCACACACCTGGATATAAAACATGCCAATTTTCTATTTACGAAGAACTTTATATGACTTTTTTAATGCGTCGTAACCATTTTATTTTCATTCGGCATATTATAATCGAATTCTATCGTAAAATTTGTTTACCTGCCAAATTGAATAAAAACTGCCTGCGGCCGTAATAATATTATATACGTCATTGCAAAATAATTGAAAAATTAATTTTAAACATGTACAAACACGCAGTCCACTTAGGTTATACAAAGTGACAGTGCTATTCTCCGCAAATTCCTGGCAAATCTCATCCTTAACTTTTCCTTTTTCATTCTTTGTCTTTTCTTATATGTACTATTCTCTCTGATCGAGGTTTGGCAGGGCTCAACTCTCATGGTAAATCAACTTAAAGCAAAATTTTTACGATTTCACGTTATGTCGCTAAAGAAAATTGCACCTAGCACACGGAATAAAATGTTAAAGTACGTCAAATTGAATGACAAAGTGGAAAAATTTAATTGAAATTACGCACCTGAAATGCCACATCAAAGTGATTTCTCTTTTGAAAAGGTAAATTAATTCTGTCAACTACAGACACAAACGGGCCAAATAATGATTTTATTAATAGATACGGCGCTCAACATGAGCGTCGGTGATTTGTATTGCTCGAAATACGACCCATCAACTTCAGGATTTCAATTTTTAAAACTTTTTATAAATACATGTCAAATTTGCGACTAAATAGTGATAAGTTACATTTTTTAACCGAATCTCCCAATTTAGATCCCAATTAATAACGGATGTGCATACATTATTCAATATGCATATAATATTACGTCTAAAGATCAAAACTCAAATAAATTCAGACCTTTTAATGCTTAGATGCAACAATCGTACGAAAAAAAAAGGATGCTGTACAAATGAGAAATTGCATTTGTTCATCGATCTGCGTTTTTGTGTCGAGCTGATACATTAAATTAACGTGGAAGTTCGTTTAAGTTTCCAGCGACACAATTTTACTTTCTTCGAGATAATAAATAAATGAAAAGGTAATCGGAAAAATATAGCAGTATTAGAGTTTAGGGAATGTTTGATTGAAAGTTAAGTGTGTATGTAGATGATGCGGACAGGATATAGTAATCGTAGCGTAAAACGAAGGAATCGCTCGCTTCCGCCTGGAAGAGCGTCTTTTGACGGAGGCAATTGAAGCGGTCTGCCGCAGGTAGCTGAACGGGTATGCAAATCGCAGCGCGGTCGTCATACAATCGATGATCAAAGGCACACTTGGGTTCAGAAGGCCGGCTCTTGAGACATTTTGCATCCCTCCATCGGGGCGCAGCCAATGAGCTCCCTTACGTTTATTACTTCCATAAATTCATCATATTCATAGAGCGCGGGGTCGCGCTGTTTCCTCCGATTGGCGGCCTAGCGGGGAATAAAGTGGCCCCGTGGCGCAATGCGGATTTCTTCTCTCCGCCTCGATATTAATATTGAATTTTTGTGTCTAGAGTCGCGAGATGCGCGCGCATTACTGGACAATGGTCGGTGCGCCGGACCTCATTATAGAAGAGAAACGATATTTACTGTTGGGACTTGGGAGAATCTCTGGACGACACAAAAGCTCCGCCAAAACGCTATATCTAAAAGATTTCAATTTGGCACGCTGAAAGAGCTTCGCCGGACATCGCCCGCACAACTTGAAAATCAATAACATCTTTCAACAAACACTTGACAGTACACACACGCACCACAATCCCACGGGTTGCTTCTCTTGCATTATAAAGGATGAGAAATGTAATATCAACATTGAGTCCATCTCGGACTCGCCGGACAATTCCTTTGACCATACACCGTTTCTAACGTATTAGAATGTTTCCTTACTTTTTCTGAAAGAATCAACATCCCCTGAGTATTTTCGTTTTACAAATCTAAAATTACGTTTGTGTACATACATAGATTAGGTGAAAATGAGAAAAGGGCAGGCTGAAAGGAACATAAACAATACAGAAGATAATGCGAGAGAGTCGTGCGGTATTATTATGTACGAAGGTATTTCGAGTTTTTGCTGTTTTAATGCAAGCACTATTATTAGGACGTAAACCTTGTACCAAAATAGCGCACGAAATTAAGAAGCGTTCGGAGCGTCGCCCACGCCTCACACCAATCATAACTTGAGGTTATGAAAAATAATATGCTGCTGGCTATTGGCTCGATGATAATATTACCGGCCAATAGTGCTCAAATATGAAATTATAAAGCGAGGGCATTGGTTCCCGGCGTCGCGGGCGTCGGCGCAACCCAGATCGATAACGTCCGTTCTATACACACGTGAACCTCATATCATATTGTATATCGTCATTGGACGGCGTTCATAACGGCCAGGCGCAGAACAATGGGGAACAAGCAAATGCATGTTACTTACCGCAAACAGGAGCTAACCCTTGAACGCACTGTCCTCGCGACATTAGCATGCACACTGTAATCAATAGCCGTCGCGCACACCACGTGCCACTCACGCCGTCGCTATTTCGGACCACCACCGCGATAAACTTCTACTACTAGACTCGTTAAGTAGATGACCTCAAATTCGTTTTTTATCACAAATGAGATCTGCGACCTTTATACACACAAACTTCTCCAAACTATCACTTTCAAACACATCGAGATTCTTAGGTGACACTAACGCCATCATAATAATAAGATTAAACTCAAAACGTGGGTATTTGAATTTCTCGAATCATGTAATAGTATAATTAACTGCTAATTAGTAACTACCTACAATCCTAATGAAATACAGAACATCGTTCTTGCTCGTTATACTGATATGCACGTACGTCAGCAACAGGTATGCCATAATGAATCTCAATGTCCAAATGCGTACAAACCTAACATTGTTATGGTGTAACATATTGACTTAACTTTATTTACCATTTTCTATAATTACCCATTCGTCTACGACAATTCCGAATTAACTACAAGCAAAGCTCGAAGAAGCAATCAAAGTCAAATCATCGGACAAAGGAAGAATTCGTGAATCTCAAACTCATAAAGAAAATTTAACTTCTGATTACGTAAAACTATAATCTTCAATTTGAATTAAAACGTTTATTGATATTCGGTATTAAAAAAATACAGAAAACATTTACCTGAACAATTTCACTTAATCCTGCGAGAGATTTTTATTCTGCGCTACCAATGAGATCGAATATGCAAATTTTCCGTTGTCGCTTCTCAAATAAACGTTTAGTACGTAACATGCAACTTTACTACACTTTTTAAATTTAAATTGATTATATGGAAATAATAAAACGAGAAAATTAAATTAGGATAGAATATTGCAATAATTAAAATATTTTCAAATTATGGATGGAATTTCTGTAACAGATGAAAAACTTCCAAATGCATTGTTAAGCTGACGGGGTTTTAATAAGTCTATTTTTATGGGGGACAGGGAACTGGCCTGACGCCTCAACTTCCAACTTGCAGGATGGCAGCGATATGGTGTTCTCGAAGCGATAACCCAACTAAGTAAGTGCAAATCGCAGGTTGTATTGCTCGATTCGCCTAATCTGATGGAAACGAAGTATATGCAAGCGGAAAAATCAGCCCTATTACGATTATTCTAGGTTAGATTATTTTGGTTTCGTCCAAGTCGATCGTCAAAACGTCAAGAAAACTCATAGGTAAGGTACTCGGAAAAACAGGGACAAATTATGTATATTATCCAGTTCCCGAAGAGAAAACCATAATTCATCATTGTGCTTGTCCCTTAACGTTTACTAATTCAAAATTTTAGTGGAATATAATTTTATTTAAATAAAATTTATAGAATGTGGGGATTTTTTATTTTATTTGCAAATACAATAAAAGGATAATAAATTCTACACCTAGAAAAGTATTTGATTCAAAAGAATGTATAAAATGGCACCAATAGGAAATTTGCATCCAAAAAATTTATTATGATATCAGACCAAAAAATCGGATGTAACCATCGCATAACTTTCCGAATTATTAAAATTAACGTCCAATTTACCTCGACTGGCAAAAATCAAAATACAAAATTTCATCAAGGGAAAGCAATAATCGCGAAAAACATTCCAATCGATATTTAAAAAAAATGAATTTTTATTTACGTACATATATCATGTACATTACGTACAAGATATCAAAAACGTATCACCAATTTTTCTGTACGTAGTACCTTTTCTAGTTTAAATAAAATTTAACTATTATTTGTAAATTATTGAATTTTTTAATTTCAAAAAAATTTTCAGGTAATATTAATACCGGTATTTCAAACCCTGATTCGAAATTATTTATTTAGATTTAAATAAAAATTGAATTTTGAGAATGATTTTAAAAATCAGAAAAATCAACCAAAAAAGAATTGGAATTATGGTAATCGAAAACAAATCGCATGTCGAGGCTCCTTACCAATTTTATAGAATTTTCACCATCATCTATCCACAGGTATGTAATTTTTTCTTACTTATCCTTAATATGGATTTTTAAAAATGAGTCTGGAATAGTAGCAGAATATTATTGTTTTAATTGACCGAAAATTTGTGCGATAAGCCGAACAGCAGCATGCCGGCATTGGATGCAATCAACTTTCCCATTCGTAAATTCACATTGTATTGAAATTCGAATCTAAATTTTAAGCTAGCCGGGCAGAAAATTTTAAAGATTTGTAATTTTTCGTGAAAATCATCCCTTTGTTGGGAAAATTAATATTTTATAATATAATGAAGGTACATGTATTTTTCATGATTAATTTCATTTATTGTATGTTCATTAATTTAAGTAAGTATATTAAGTTGGTAGAATTTGAATCACGTTAAAAAAACAAGGAAGAAAGAACGAGGAAGTTGAGATTTTGATAATAATTGTGCGAAATAAAATACAAAGTGTTAATTTTAAAATTGTGAAAATTGAATTAATACGGAAGATATCGAAGAAAACGGTGAGAAGTTTAAAAATTATTTAATTCTTAAAAATTTCAAAGAAACGCAGGTGTCCAAGTATGCAATTTAACACTGAAATTGAAAACTAGCCGGCATTTAAAGACAGTTTTTCCTGAAAAACGTTCCATTGCAAAATTCAAACACGTCAACAAAAAAAATTATTTTTTTCTATTTCTAATGTATCTTCCCCTTCCAAAGAAGCTCCTGGTTTTTAAATCACTGCTAAGATATTTCCTAAAAAATATCATTTTGTCCGGCGTTGAAATTGCTTAATGCTGATGATGAAGCCAATAAGTAATAGACTTTTCATTGGTTCCTTTGTGAATTATTGAACTAAAAAAATGTGCATTCCAACCAAAAAACAATGTATGTCAAATTAAAATCTGACAAATTACTGATCAGTGTTTTCACTTAAATAAATTAAATTAAATTATGAATTAATTCAACCATGCCAATAAAGATGCTAATAATTTCGTAATTAATTCAATTACATTTATCATTTGTTTTATTTAACTTAAAAACAAAAACAACATAGTTTAAATTCAAATAAAATCTCTGATTTCCAGACAGATTCGATCGAAGATAAAATTTTGTATGAAACACGTTGTGATGTGTATCATTATCCAATTTGCGTGATTATACAAATCGGCGACGCTTAGTTGTACAAACATCATTATAACGTACCTACTACTATTATTATAGTAGTATATTACTATAATATATGGTATGGTAGGGTATATACATTTTTATAATACCAATACTACATATCTACCTAATAAGAGGCTGATGGTATTATTTTATTGAGTCGGTATATTTATTGTACAAATGTATGTATGGTCAGTATTGATTAAATAAATGGTCAGTAGGTATATATAATAAAATGTGTGCAAAAATTGTTAATATATTAAATAGTCAAAATTTGAAATAGATTTATTAGAAACAGAAATTATAATATGAAAAAAAATTTATTTGAAATTAATTTACGTTTAAAAAATAAATATTTGAATTGAAATTTAGAAATATTATCTAATATTTTAATTAAATATTAATTTAGAGATATTAATAGAATATCAATAACATGTAATGACTAAACCTATTACTCTTAATTAAATAATTTAAGTGTGTTCCACCTATCTTTATTTATATAATTTATAATTAATTAAAATTGTTAACTCGTGAAAACATATATAAAATTAAATTAAAATAAAACGAGTTAAATAAACGATAATAGATTAAATTAATAATTCTCTAATATTTCGGCACTGATTGTGCCTTCATCAGAAATTAATTTATATTTTTAACTTAAAATATGAAGCTTATATTATGTGAAAACTTAGCTATGAAAATCGAGGAAACAAAATTTATATAATAAATACCCATCAAACTAAATTAATTATCCGGATAGTTGCAGCAATTACCATTGTTAGTTTTGCAGTATTCTGTACTTTATGGAATTCTAGATACTTTACAAATATTTAGCTTGTGGCTAATTATTTTCAATTTGACAGTTATTTCCATCGAAAGATATTAAAAAAGTATTAACACCAAGGTACTGACCGTATACGTGCTTCGGAGGGCACGTACACCTTCGGTTTCACTGAGTAAGTATATATTCCATTCAAAGGTGTTGCCTAAATGCCTTCCTCTGATCACATCACCGAGTTGAGATAAAAACCAGCAATAGCTGATCTCTACTTTTTTCAAGCTCACATTATTTATATTTTATATTTTGTAACTTTAAATAAAGATCATTATTATTATTAAAAATTTTCTTCGTATCTGGTGGAGAAAGCAAAAATAAGATCAAAGAGGTAGAATTTATTTGGATTTTCTAAGATTTCCTTAAATTCTCCAAGATTAGGCCAGGCATCAATCTATCTCGCATGTAAAACAACTTCGATAGACCACCAATGTCACCTTTGGAAAAAATTCAAAGTGCGAACCAAAAAATTACGAAAATTTACTATTGCTTCTCCGCCACTTTAGACATCTTGACAAATGGAACGGCATAATTTAGATTTTTCATAAGTTAAACGCAATTACCCATGAGAACAATATTACGCAATATCTCTCAAGATAATCGAAAGCTTCGGAGTGGATTTATTAATTTAAAATATTACACGTTAACTAATAATATGTATAACTATCATAATTTTACATAGACGAGCTTCCACAAAAAAATAATTTAAATGGTTAAATATAGCATTTCCTTAAAAATTGAAAAAGATAAAAACTAGGGCGATACTCGCAATTAAAAAATAAACCCTAGCCGTCTGCATTCCTGAATAATGGAAATTCTTATGATGAGAAAATAATTGAATTTAAAATAATTTGTTAACTACATTGAATTGAGTAAGAGACTAACTGAAATTTCATAATTGCAATAAAACGTAATTCTAATGGAAAATTGGCAGATACACACGCACGTGGAAAACTCCAAGGGGATTGAATAAAACCGCGCAACTGGAAATTATATTAAAGTGTTCTATCTACGTGCGTTATATCTGCCCAGCAACGAATCATCTCCCTGCGGCTTACTGCACAAAACAAAGTTACATTTCGTCGGTACAAATTAAATTTTAACAGAACGTAATTGAACGCTGAATAGCGCTTTATACGTTTCCAGAATTCCACTTATTTTAAGCTTAATACAGAAACCGCAAATAAATGTGCTTGTCATGTACGAAGAACAGCAAATCCAAACCATACGTTTCGATAAAATGTAGTTATCAGTTAGTTGCTTTAAATTTGTTATAATAAGAATCACTACCTGATTAAATTTATATTTCAGGGTACAGAGATATTTTCAAAGTCTTATAATGTGAACCTCATTATCCAGAATTATTACAAAAGGAAATACGTAAATTTTACAAAACTTTCAATTACTTTTTAAAAACAAAAGAAAATTTAAATTAAAAATCTCTTAATAATTTCTTATTGGTAAATAACAAAGTATAGCGAAAATCTAAGATAAAAGTTTTTCAGTTTCAATACAGAAAATAATCAACAATGTTTAATATAAATTGTGTATGAGAAGCACTAAAAAATTTCGACAATATTTTCTACAAGTTTAAAAATTAGAACGTGGTAATTGTTATAAAGGTTAAACGTTGGACCCGTTTGTAGACAGTATGATGAATTTAGCCTTCCCTGGGGGAAAATGATCTTCTTTACATACTGAGTAAACTCAGTTTATTTAATTTCGTGTGAGAGGCCCTAATTAATGTTGTAACTAGCGGAATATTAGCGGCAGCGATGGTTGTGGAACGCATTCCTGTGAATAAAATTACACAATTATGACAATATTATTTATTATCCTAAAATGTGAGTGGTGTGTCATAATTAAATCCAGCTATGAGAGGAGATAACATAGGACACAATATAAATCAAATATAAAATTTAGATTAAAGATCCAACCTTTCATCAAAGTTGGTACAATGAACCAGATTACTTAAACTCCAGCCAACCTACCGAAAGAAGACAAAACTCATCATACAAACACATTTCTCCACACACTGAGTTAATTCAGATTCTTTTATTTTCTTTCAAGAGGGTAATTTAATTCACAGGGAAGTAACGCACAACCATCGCTGCCGCTAACATCCAGCTAGTTTCAACATCATTTAGAGCAACATTATTATGTTGGTAATTATCATTTGGAGCCTTGCACACGAAATTATAAAGCTAAGTTTAGTGACATATTTTTGGGGATAATGCTCTAAAATATTGTGGACAATTTTAGAAACTTGCCCAAGATCTGCGAGCACTAAACTTATTGGTAATTTTAGTGTGAAATCTTTCTGCGTGTATAATACAGGTATTTCATTCAGGTCTAACGAATCCATAATGCTTTTAATCTGCTATCTGCTTGAACTTTATCAACAACAATTCAGCTGTAACCTTGTAGCAAACTTTTGTCTTCACAAGTTATGTTACGAACTCTCCTGCTTGGGTTTCACCCTGTGCATTATTCAAACCATTAACCTTATATAAATTGAAATTTATCATCAGTTGAGATCTAATATGATAAAGAGGAAATTTGAAATAAGACATTAAAATGGAGGGATTAAACTATAGATTCACATAAAATTTCGAAATAATTGAATTTGAAATATCGATTTTTTTATGGAAAGTACTTTAAAATCGCATTCTATTGACGGTACGTGTGTTACACATAAATAGTCGCGAGACCATGTTTTAGTGCCCACTTGATTTGACTTCGAAACGAGCGACTGGTAACATTGTTTAATAAATTGCAATTTTTGAGTTCTGTTGCGCCCCAGGGATGTTTAATTATTACAGCGTTCGGCTAAATGGCCCGAAGCGTAGAGAACCGAAGCGGAGAAACGAAAATACGACAAATCTCGGATCTATCACGTTTGAGTACTACAATAATAAAACAACCCATTTTGGGTCCTAATAAGGACCGGTGTACTTCCATCGCAATTGTAAGACGTAAACTATAAGAAATTAGCATTTGAAAACGACCCATTTAGGAAACCTTTCGGATGAGCGGAACCAAGTTTATGGGGTAAGCCAATCGAACAGTTGTTTCCAGTTCTTACCAGATTTTGACAATTTTTGGCCATACTTTTGCATAATCCATAAAATTTAATGTTTATAGTATATTATGTTTATAATAAAGGTGATTTGTCTTTACAGTCTAGATCCGCTCCGAACTGGGTTTGCCCATTTTGAGACCAGCATTCTATCCGGACTCGGCACTAATATGAAAGCCTGATTAGGCCCCGCTATGTCAGCCCGATTTGGACCTGACGGTATTTTAGCGTTACAGTCCAGATCCTCTTCACGGGTTTCCTGATAGGCACCAGATCTTCCTAAGGGCAAACCAGATCAGGATCTAAGAAATTTCTAGTCTGGAGGGCCCCTTACTATAAGCCCAGTTGCACATGAATTGAACCAAAGGAAGCTGTATCAGAATTTTATTTTTCAGAATAAATTTTTATAATTAACTAACATTTTACAAAACTCTGATTCAAGATTATTCCAAATTTTCTGAATTTTATTTTTTAATTCAGCGATAATGCGCAAACTCGAGCAGTTCGAAGGGCTTTTTATCATTTGATTCCAAAAGGTCTTGAGATAGGGGTTAGGTATATCTATTATATCTTGAAACCATATATTGCTTGATTTACAATTATTTATAAATAATAAAGAATAATTTATATTAAGCCACAAAGTTTTGGAAATAATGAAATAGTGTAAAAACTAAGAACAAGTTTTAATTATAGTAATTTTTTTCTCTTTCCTTATTTTGTTAATAAATGAGAAAAGTTCAAAATATTACCCCTTAAACCGCCTACAACATAGGCAACTTATAAAACTCGTTGCGATAGAAACCGTTCAAAAGTTGTACCCGAAGTAATTTACGTCGCTCATTCATTATTTCCGGATATACTACAGAACACGATTGTAACATGAGATCATGAATGAAATGTGTAGAGTACTTGACCTTTTACATTTTTCACCTATTTTTTACGGTTTATATTATAACATTTCGGTAAAGTACACGAAGTTGTTGAATTGCACGTGATTTTTAAATTAGCACAACCCCAGATATTATAATAGAGAGAGACTATCGAAAGGTATCCATAAGGAAAGCTCATGAAGGATGATTAAACTCGAAATGATCTTGACATTATTATAATCTAATTTTCACTCGTCCGTAAAGTATAAAATATAATAAATTTCCTTGTATTTGAAACAAACATATATACTTACTTTTCAAGTAAACCATTACACCAGTGACAATTCAAACAAGAACAACATCAAAGTGAAGTCTGTAAATTAATTTGCACATTTAAAAGGTATTCAACCCACGAGAATACACATTAAATAAACCAAAAGAGTCCTTAAGTTTGTAGCAAGCTCAAACGAAGATACATCGCTCACAAGACATTAATACAAAAATTTATTTTTGTATAAACATTAGAATTAGGTGTTTGTCCGTAACCACGCTGTGATTGGCTAATTTTTTTGCCTACCCAAAGAAGCTCGAGTTGTCCTTCATTAGTATTGTACACAAATCAATTCCCTTGTATCCACTAATTTTAGAATTATTTTCTAATTTTTGAATAAATAATACAAATAAAATACGTACAAAACTCTGTCTGAATGATTTACTCTTTTATCGAACAAAAAAGGTCTAAATGGTCAACTTTTTTATCAATTTAAAAAAGATGGCATCTAATCAAATTCTACACCAATCGAATTGTCTACCATTTGAAATGCTCACCAATTAAGTTCGACCCTTGCACTTCTCTCTCCGTGTCTCTCTGTAACCACGCTTTTATAAGTCAACAACTTTTTCTTTTCATTTTTTTTAGGGTCGGTTACAGTTCACCGCAACCATTTCGCCCTAGCCATTTCGGCGCAGATGTTTTGACGTTGACCCAGTTTGGCTCAGCCGTTTCGGCGCAAGTACAGTTCGGCGCAGACCCAATTCGGCGTGAGTACGGTTCGATGCAGACCCGTTCCGACGCGAGTACAGTTCGGCACAGACCCGATTCCGCGAGAGAACGGTTTGGAGCAGGGCCAATTCGGCGAAAAACGGTTCGGTACAGAACCAATTCGACGCAAGTACAGTCTGACGCAGACCCGATTTGGCGCGAGTATAATTTGGTGTGAGTGAAGTTTGAATATTTTTGTTACTTAACAAGTCATTTGTACAAAACATTTAGAGGATATGCATTTGATTATTGCCATATTATAATACCACAGTTTTGGTATTATATTATTTAAATATTAATTTTAATTAGTAATAAATTTAAATATTCGGGTTTTCTTCTCTGTATACAGGAATTTAATTAGTATCAAATTTGAATATTTAGGTTTTCTTCTAAGTATACAGAGAGGAAAATAAAACAGAAAATTAAATAAAAAATCTTCGAAAATAGCTTAACAAACCCGCAAAGACACGCCGCGTCAAATGGGATTTGTGCCAAACTATACTCACGCCGAATCGAGTCTGCTCCAAACCGTACTCGCGCTGAATTGGATTTGCGTCGAATTGTACTCGCGCCAAACGGTTTGAGCCGAACCGTACTCGCGCCGAATCGGGTCTGCGTCAAACCGTACTCGCGCCGAATCGGGTTGGCGCCGAACCGTATTCGCTCCGAATCGGGCCTGCGGCGAAACGGCTGCGTAGGAACAGCTGCGGCAAAACGGCGGCGCCGAACTGGGCCATTCCCTAAGGGGGTATACGCAGTCAACATTTTCAAAAGATCGATTTTTTTTAATTAAGAAAATTGAAAATTGAAAGAGATAGTAAGTTTTAAAAAAATGCTTATTCACACTTCTTTTAGATAAGATTTACTAGGAGGTGGACGAAGGATTTTGTTTTTCAATGATTAGAACTTGTTTTACAAGAAAAACAGTAGATTTTTTTAACGAAAATCGTGTTTTTGACTTTGAAGTTCTCTAAAAAATCCAAAATTTAATCTTTTTCAAAATTTTTCGTCCATTCCCGAGATAAAGTAATCTACTTTTAAAAAATAATAATACAAATCTTTAACGTTTTTTGATTTCTGATGATCTTGTCTCGACTTATCATGTCCACGAGAAATCACTTTTTTTTAGGACTCGAAGAATAATAGTTAATAACTTTTACAATTATTAATATTTGTTTATAAAAAAATAACCAATAATTATTCTTTAAATGACAATAAACATTATGCAACAATCTAAAAAAAGGCTCGAAAACAAATCGAGAAAAAGCTTCTTATTTCGCTCTCATGACTGCGTAGTCCTCTTAATCAATTGTTTTGAATATAATTTCTAGTTTTATATCATTATTTTTTGTTTTTTCGTAGTTATATGAAAATGAAGATTAAAAAATTATCGGAAAATATGACCTTATATTGCATTGCTATATTTATAGTTTCATTGATTTTTTATAATTTTTATCTTGTTTCATAGTGTAACATTTTTCAAATATTCTTAGTCCGTACCCCGTCAAAAGTGCTAAATAAATTTCTTTTCATAATAGTTTTTTACGCATGTATTCTTATTCTTATCTCCACAGTTAAAATTCAATTATTTTGATGCTTTGTTAGGATTTTGTTTAAAATGAATAAAGTTGGTCAAAATTTGCGCTTTTTTCGGTGTTTTTTGTTCAGGTCAGATCAGGTCGGAATGTAATTTGTACTTTAGAACAACTTTTGGTACTACACACGCATTTTTTAATTAGCCACGTCAGTGACTGCAGTAAAACACTTGCATCTCGCTTGCGCTTCCCCTTAACTGCTTGCACCAGTGTGAGATGAGTTAAACTGCAAGGCACGCAGTGACGGATTAAGGGGGGGGGGGCAGGGAGCCCACGGCCCCAGTAAATTTATTATTAAAATTATGAGTTAAGGCTTATTTAATTCCGTTTTCCTAGCCATTGAAAGCATTTAATATTTGATAAAAATTTCATTCGAATTTTGTTGCTACTTTTGTATTACAATAATACCTTCAAAAATTTCTAAAGTTTAAACCCTGTTGACCTTGAAAACTCAAAGTTTTTCTCATGTGGCGCTCGTGGGGACTTTTGCCCCTCTCCACCCCTTTAGATGGCCCAAAAATACCTCAGGGCCCCGGGCCCCAGAGTGTCTTAATCCGCCACTGAAAGCACGCATGAATTAAGCAATTTTATCTTTTGTGTATTTTAAACAATATTAGCTTTGAGGTATAACCACATTTAAACAAGGTAAGCACGGGAGATCACTGCAATATATGGTTGAAATGCAAATTGAAGATATATTCTAAATTAGTATTTGAATAGTTGTTAACATTGTGATAAATACTTATGATGTTTAAAATATTTACATGTAAAATTGGAATAATTTAATAATTAAATAAAATGTGCAGATACAATGAAATTTGCCAAAAAAAAGACAAATACAGATCCGTTTTCAAATAAATGTATTTAAATAATTTTAATCAATATTGTAGCCAATATTCACACTATATATTGTATTAATATATTGTTAATCAGTGTGTTAGCAATATTGACAATTGTCAATATATTGACTTTAGCACTATTTTTTATTTATTTATTATAAACACCAATATTTATTTTGACCTTAATTTTGTTGAGAATTTGAAAACGTTGAATAAAGTAGTCAGCCAATTTTATTTTCTACAATATATCTACCTGTATAAATCGATAACCGTTACCTACTTATTTAATTTATAAATTCTAAAACTGAAATATAAATTTTATGATTTTTTTATTAAGTTGCTTCAACTTGATAACTAAATTAAATTTCTTTCACCTAGATTGTGGCTTCACCCCCAAAAAGAGTCATCATTTATTTGTGTATGTTGGTTATGCTAACTGCAATTAAAATAAAAAATTGATAAAAATAAAAAATTGCAGTGCGATTAATTGAAACGACTTGCTCTATATACCCACACATGATTATTCCATTCCTATACTCTTATTACTTGAGGTTTGCGTGTAAATCATAAATTAATACCAAGTACGCAGTTTTGCGTAAATCATAGTCGAGATGTGATTATTGAAGACATTGCGGTCAATGAATACAATTTCTAACCTAGTACCTACCTACTAACAATAAGGATATGTTTATCTTGCACGGATATCAGATGAAAAGTAAATCTTGCACTAATAATTGTGTCCGTTAACTAATAATGATGGTGGTAATGATATCGAGAAAGCGAGAAAAATCTCTTCAAAATCAGTATGCACTTATGATAAAATGTAAATAGGCAATTAAGACATGCAATTCTATTTAATATTGCAACGTATAAAAGCCATAACTTCCTATAGAATACTTACTAACGTGTCAGACTTGTGCAAGAAATAATGTCGTCGCAAATATCAGTTTACGGTGTTTTGTTCATTTTGTGCTTGGTAACGATCAAATCGGAAACTACTCCCAGTAACGATGGTAGCGAATACAAAATTATTCAAAAAGTTATCAACGAGTGCTCTTTAAATGCTAATAAATATTCGTGTTTAGCAAACAAAGCTGCTGTGATAGTGGAGCGGGCTATCGATTGGGACGTTCCTCTCCTTGATGGAGTCTCTTTAGTTAAAAATACTGATTATGTGCATAATAAAACGCAGTTTCGATCAATTAGTAATGGAATCGAACGATTATCAAGTGCCGTGTCCGACTTTTTAGACTCGCACACTTTATCGTTAGGTTTGTCGCAAACCCATCAAGAAGAAGCTCGGCGTGGTCAGGGGGGTGGAAAAAAAGCTAAGAAGATACTTCCTTACATAGCTTTGGCGTTACTAGGAACTATTGGTATATCGTTGCCTGTAGTTTTGAAAACTTTTGCAATTATTGCTGGAAAAGCTTTAATTGCTAGTAAAGTTGCCCTTCTTATCGTAGGTTCGGTGATTTTGAAACATCTTTTCGAAAAGCACGATTCGCATTCTTCATATAAAGTATTAACACACTCGGAAGATCATCATGATGAACACGGCGATGACTACGAAAGACGCATCAATGCAAGTGCATATAAATTTTTAAACTCGCAACATGCAGTTCAGTGAAACGTTGAATTATGTATTATCTATTTATTTATTTATTTATTATCGAAGTAAGCAAATTAAATTGGATAGAATTTAAAAAAATAATTATTTAAATGTTAATAAAGCCATTGTACCGTATATTTATTGTTATGTTTCTTGAAAACAATGACCAGTGCTCTTTTATACATTTCTTAATGCACATACAAAAAAATTATTTTTTCATAAAATTTTAGGTTAGGGGATTCCCAAACGCTAATTTTTATTTTACGTAATATACAAATTTGTTTCCATAATATGTTCACAAAACAATGTTTCAGATTGTTAGAAATTAGAAATTTTTGTAATATTCTGAAAATAAATAAAATAAGAGCCACAATGTAGTATAATAATTATTATTATCGTAATAGCAATGTTCGGAACTATTTTCCTTTTTTTTTCAGGAAAATAATTTTTGTATTTATATTGAAAAATTTTGTGAAATAATCTTCGTATTTATAAGAAAACCTTTTATTTGCTTTAATTTCAATCTTAAACAAATTATTGAGCTGATGGCATTACTGGTATTTGAAAATTGCAATGCATTTCAAATTTTCTATTTCATTTAAGTGGGAAATGTTGACCTGATTTATATGGCTCATTGGATATCGATAAAATGAACATTTTAATCATGTGCAGATGCTACTACCCTTACAAATAAATGATACATTTATCACATTATTAATTATTTATGGAAAGTATTTTTAATTAGATATTTGTAATGTAATCGATTTGAAATTCGACTGAGAGACATTTTTGAAAAGTAATTAGTATAATAACAAAAACTTACACAATTTAATTTTTAGCAAGTTTAATAGCTTATCTAAATATTACATACCAGCAAAAATAGAAGTGCCAGATAATAATGAGCAAGAAATATAAATGCAGATAAACTATTTTATTTTACTTAAAATAAATTTTGGAAAATTTTAATCGGACTTTTGGAAATTAATTTTAAAACACGAGCGATTCAACCAGTAACTTAAAAAAAACAAATCTTACCGGATATTCCAATACTTCCTACGTCAATCACAAAATAAAATCCACAATAATTAAAAATAAAAATTATTCGCTTGATTTAAGTTAATAAATTTAAAGGCACTAATTACCTCATATCCAGCTTCGCGAGCAACTGATTGCAAATAAAACAAATTTTTGACTGCGGGTGTCCAAATGTGAACAGCAATTTCAAGCAATAAAGCTTTTATCGATAAAATTCGAACAATAAAATTATGAGCAGCTTAAGCCTGAAAAATTAATTTTTGTGTCATTTACATTGACGAAATTTTAAATGCAGAAATGGAAGAGCAGCTACAAAATTTGCATAAATGCATAGTAAAATTTATTGTTTATTATTTTTAATCATTCGCAAATTCAAACTTAATTTATTCATCAACTGAATGAAAGAATTTGTTAGGCTTGAAGACAATATTATTAGTTCGAGCAGTTGAATAAGAAAATTTTATCAACTTGACGAAACATCATGAATAAATTGCATACCATAGCGTGTTAATTACTGAATTAGATTCAATTCATTTAATCAAAATGCCTTATAATTATAAATACTTACATATAAATTTGCAATAAAATTTATACGTGCAACTGTCGTGCAACTTTTAACAAATATTTACAAATCAACAATAACAATAATTAAATTTTCCTAAAATCAAATATTTACAAATTACATTTTCACACATTTAAATTAAACCAGTTTCAAAATTTAAGTAATAAATAATTTAACCAAATACAATTTTCAAATTTTTTTAAATCAAATTATTTTCGAATTTATAATATTTCCATTATCTTATCTTCCACCTGCGTACCTCAATCTCCATGGAACCATCCGCCTGTTACTCGTCCGAAACTCTACAGCTTCCTGCATGATAACTTCTTCGTCTCCATCATCTTCCGAGATCACCTCCGTTGCAATTCGATTCTCTGCGATTTCCTGTATGGCAACGTCTTCCATTTTTGGCTCGAAGACCTCTTGTGGTTGATCAAAATCGCTCACTGCCAACTCCACTTTACTGTGCTTCTCTTCTTGTATTGTCCCATCCGTTTTTATGCCTTTTTTTATTTTTTTGTTCAAGTCATTTCTGAATTTTTTATTATTTCTTAAATATTTTATAAACTTCTCAAAATTTCCGCCATTATCCTTATCATCTCATCTTTAGCTGAGTCCTTCAATGTTTGAAAATCTGCCTTTATTCCACTTTTTTTGGATTATTCAAATCCAAAAATTTTGTTTGTTTCTTCCATCGTGATCCAACTAATTAATTAATGATGTCAGGGTCAAAAATCGGTTTCCATTTATCACAGCCCCACATTGGGCGCCAAAAGTTGCAATGGTATTTTCGTAAATTCAAAAAAAAAATAATTCAGCAATCCAGTAACCCTGACCTGACTATCTCAAATGGAAGCAAACTCTCAACCCCAATAGTCGGTTCAAATCAAGAACTACTAAAATAACTCAAAAAAATAATAATCCAAAATAAATGTGAAAAAATTCTATCATCGATAAATTGGCTTTTTGAATGCTGTCGATATCGTCGATAAATTTTTCTTATATGAAAAATTGCTAATAAAATTATTGCAAATAAACAATTGCTGGAATAAAGAAATATTTAGAATAATTGATGTTGCAGCGATGGCCTCAATTTATCAAAACTCATATATTCTTTTGATATGCGGATGCAAAGAACAACCAAATTCCAGTTTTCCAAATCGCCTCTTTCACAAATTCGTGAGATTCCCAAAACAATTGAAGAAAACAATTTCAGTCTTTCCAAAAAATTTCGGAAAATTTAACACCTTTTCACGATTCAAAAGGAAAAACCACCTCTCACCCAATGATGATCACCTCTTTCCCAAAAACGCGTTCGAAAATATGATATTTAGATTTAAAAAAAAAGTTAAGTGGGAAAAAAGGATCGTATCCTATCCAATGCAATTTCAGAAGACTAGCAAGTAGATTGATTGGACCGAAGGCGAAGTGGTGACGACAAAATGGTAATGACAAAACGGCGATGGCGAAAAAAACTTAGAAATTAACGGATTAATTCAACAATAAAATTCGAATAACCTTTATTGTTGCACTAATAATAATTTCACTTATGTTGAACAATCGAAAATTTTAATCTCATTTAACCCTTTCGAGACTACCGGGACGATAGATTCCAATGTGAATTCGGTTTATGCAAATAAAATAATCTCTTAGAATTAATTTGTATTATTTCAAAACTTTCAAGACTGATGGGCTACACTGTCCCATGTCCCGATAGATTGTAATAAAAACAATTTTCAAAAAAATAAAAAAACATTGTCGGAAAATTCTGAAAAAATTACAAACTGTTTGAAAAGCTCTCCATTTACGTTATTTGAAATGATATTCATGATTTTAATACGTAAAAAGAAAATAAAAATCCGTCTTGAAAGGGTTAAAGCTTTTTACCAGCATTATTTATTGTTTTGCATTAGGTATATTTACCCCCGAACAAGAACCAACATTATTTATTCCTCACATTGAATATTTTTCCAATCAAATATACATAATTTTATTTTATTATCAATTTTAATACTAATTTTGAAAGTTAAAAATTAAGAGATTTATTAAATAAAACAATTCAAATTGTTTTTTTTCGGAATGAAGAAACGCTTGCAGGTGAAAGTCCACATATGATTTTTTCTACTATTATGCTATATTTATTATATTAGTGCTTTTACAAAGCACTGTTTCAAAAAGAGAAACATTAAATCACACTCGAGCACAGTAGGGTACTTGAGCTAGTAGTATAATATTATTTAAAAATTAACAAACTGTAATCAACTATAATAGTAATAATAATCGTCTAATCGAACAATCGAAGATATTGCAAAAATGAGCTATAAAAACACTATTTAATGAAACATTACAAATTCTACTAGCTCAAATCTAATTATGGAAAATTCAAAGTAATGCAAATTATTAGAGCACTTTTAATAGAAACGCGCATATATTGGCGGTATATATAATATAATAATTGCAAAAATTTTCTCATAACAATACGATAAAATCGTATTTGTCTGCAAAAATTTTATAAAATAATATATAATTGGTTCATTAATAAAATTTGCATGAACATTAAGACATAGATAAGAACTAATTGGTGGTAGTTATATTTCTCTATCTATACTAATAAAGTTTCTAAGCTTTGAATATGTTAATATTTTTTTACAAAATTGGCTAAATTGTAAGTTATCCTGATTTAATATTTAAATTAAAATATACAAAAATATTTCAAATGGTTTTAATTGAAAAATTGCACATTTAATATTTGCTCTGAAATTATTAAAAATACAGAAGTAAAATAATCAATTTTTATTGCTAATTAATAATTTTGAGATGTTTTTATGCTCAAACAAATATTTTGCGTACTTTTCAATGCGATAGATTGCTTTTCGATACGCAATCAAGTGGATATAGTGCAAGCAAATTAGCTGATTTATAAGCCTAAACCATTATTAATTGAGACAGCATTTTTATTATCGGAAATGGTAAAGGGAAAAAGTATTTTTCGCATTTTTATATTTTTTTTAAGTGTAATAACAAAAAAAATGAGCACGAAAAAATCTCTGTACGTTGATTTTTCACCACAGAATTTATTTTAAAAATAAAACAGTTTTTGACTGGGAAATTGAATAACTCAAAAACTTTTAGATATTTTATATAAAAAAAACTGTGATTATTTATAAGACATAAGGAAGCATGCTTGCACAAAATTTCATCAAAATTGAATAATTTTTGCAAAAATTTAATTTTCGCACTTTTCACGTTTTTCATGAAAATTTTGATATCATAGTAAAAAATGATTCTGACGAAAGTTCTAGATTTTTTTATGATCTACAACTTTTCTGTAGAATATATTTTGATAGAACGTCAAGTTTCGTCGGAAAACGCAATAATATATTTTGCACACTCTTTCAACCCCCCCCCCCAAATTAACCCTATACCACCTTGGGCTTAAGTCCTGTCTACAATTAATAAATACTCTAAATTTCTCTTAAAAAAAACTCTTTAATTATATAGAAATATTCCAATCTACCCTTCAGCTTAGAAAAGAACACTTTGGGAATCCCAGAATCGGTTCACGAAAACTTAAAAAAATATTTATTCGGTTTTTTTTTTTTTAATAAAAATTGAATAAAAGCTTTTTTTCAATTACCTTTTCCGTATATTATATCTCCTTCTCAGGGAAGGGGGGCCGACACATACCGCGAAATCTGGAGGGCCTTATCGCCGCCACTGCTTCTTAGATCACATAATTAAATTCTACAAAAAATAATTATTTTAGAATACAGATATATTATGAATGTTTTAGCCAATATTATAATTAGTATGACAATATATCTTCTCTATGGTTTTAACCCACTGCAGACCAGTAATTTATAATCAAATAAAAAATAATATACATCGATAATAATTTAAATGCTGCGGGTTAGTCGTTCGATTTTATTGTGAATCACCCAGGAATGTCACTTGATTTCTTATCTAACCTAAAAAAAAGTTCAACTATTTTCGGAAATTATTTCACGGCTATAATTTCTAGAGCGATAGTACATTGGATTTTCTAATTAACTGTCTCGAAATAATGTCGAAAGCGACGTTCGCTATGTTTGTTCATGAATTACAGGTATTTGCAAATTTATTTTAATTGATAATGGTAATTCAATTAATTGAACTAATATCTTTAATTTCAAGAATTCCACGTTTGGAACCATACTACCCACCTTCACGGTTATTTTTGTTGCATTATTATTTGTCGTATTAAAACGAGGTAAAAGTAAGAAAGTATTTATCGATGAAAAGGTAAATTAAATAGAATTTTAAAGTACGAATCAAAATTTATATTGTGTCTCTTCTAGTTAATGAATGCTCGAATATTTTCCTATAAACCGGAACCTTTAATTCCTGAAAATGGAAATCAAGAAACATATTCAGAACTTGGATGCCAACTACCAGATGAGGTAATATCAAATGTAATTTTTGTTGTTGTTGCGAAGTTTACATTTTAGAGTGATCCAAATTGTTTAAATTTGGCTAAGGTAAATTATCTAAATTTGCTAAACAATAATGAACTGCGAAAGAAAGCAGAAGAATCGATAAGATTTTATGGTGTGGGACCTTGTGGGCCCCGCGGATTCTATGGTACTATCGGTGGGTAATTAATAGTTAACATTTTTATTGTTGTAAGTAACTTGAAACATTTCTAGATGTACATTTAACTTTGGAAAGCCGTTTAGCTAAATTTATGAATATGGAAGAGGCAGTTCTATATTCCTATGGTTTTTCGACAATATCTAGTGCCATAGGTGCTTATTGCAAGAGATCAGACATAATATTTTGGTAAAGAAATTATTAATGTAAAAATGCGCGATTATTAATACAAATATTTAATTTAGTGATGAGAAAATAAGCTTTTGCTCTGTTCAGGGTATACTATCTGCCCGATGTAAAATAGAATATTTTAAACATAACGATATGAAGGATTTAGAAAGTAAGCTGCAAAAATATGAAGAAATGGAACACGAAAGGGTAATTGTGGTGTTTTAAAATTAATAGAATCCCATAATTTGTAAAAATCTTTTGTTAGAAAAAACTGTTCCGTAAATTTTTGATTGTTGAGGGAATTTATGGAAGAACTGGCACAATTTGTCCTTTACCACAATTGATGGAATTAAGAGAAAAGTATAAACTTAGAATTTTTATTGATGAGTCAACATCGTTTGGTATTTTGGGAAAAACTGGACGTGGTGTCACTGAACATTTTAACATTGATGTAATTTTAACTTTCGTAAAAAATATAAATCTTAATATTTATTTTTAGAGATCAAATATTGATATGATAATGGCAACTTTGGAAGGGGCTGTAAGCTCTGTAGGTGGATTCTGCGTTGGAGCTTCGTACGTTATAGAACATCAGCGTTTATCAGGTTTAGGTAAGCGTTTAAGTTTCAAAAATTTTGTTTTTAAACTACCAGCACATCTTCAGATTAAATTAATAAGTTCATCGTCTTTGTGTATTGGTTTTCCAGTCTATTTCGCGAATGACCCCCATTCTTTCTGTCTCTGAGTTTATATTGCAATTAATTGCTCATAAATAAGTGAGAAATTACAAATTTCTTGAATATTCTTCCGATATTAACAAACTTACTATTTATTTAATTTTCAAAAATAGTACTTTATATATTTTTCTTATTTTAATGCTCAAACAATACATAAATAACTTTTATTTCATAGAAATATACCCCACCTGAAAATTGAGTTTTATTTTACGACTCGATTATTGATTAGCAATTTATTCGTAAATCATAAAATCACATATCGAGTGCTAAATGGCAGTACCTCGAAAGTCGCATTTTTGAAATTTTTTGTGTTTGGTATCATTCTATTGAAAAAATGTGTCTCTATCTTGTAGACAGCTTTTCAAAAAAAAAATTTTTTTACACTTACGAGGTCCTGCCGTTTAGCACTCGATATCTCTTCTGTGAAAATTTAATAAAACCACTTTATAATTATTATTTTATTCAAAAATTAAGCAAATTTTAAAAATCTTACAAAAACAACTTAAGGCCACTTCACACATCACAGCAGTAATATATTTTTCTATTTCTCTGACTTTGTGCTACATCTAGAGAAATAAATTTGGTACAATTACTAAACTTTAGTAACAATAAAATTTATTTTAATTGAAACCGGATAGTTACAATGCAACGGGAGAAATCAGAGAAATTTACAACAGCATCAATGGAGCAAGAAAGAGAGGAAGGCCAAAAAAGAACTGGATAGGAAGGGTAAGAAAGGCATAATGAGTTCAAGAAACCTTATGGTAGATACATGGAATGACAGAAACGAGTGGAGACTAGTCATTGGGCAAAGTCGGAAGACTTTCTAAACCGATTTATAGATAGACGAATAAATTACCTACTAGGAAGGACTAACTAAGATCATTAAGAACTGAGGAAAACGTGAAGTGCACTCGAGCATCTGTGGGTGAGCCTCAGAATGTCGACACGTAAACGATCTGCCATGTTAAGTTTATTCAGGACTCGTTGCAACGCATTTTTCGCAGCTATCAGACATCATTTCAACATCTTTACCGATTGTTCAATTAATTTCCACAAAAGTGTGAAAAACAAAAGCTGGTTACCAAAATTCAAGCTTCGACTTAAGGCTAATGTCCACTTGAGACAAAACAGTCCGTTTTTTCACAATTTTATGCGCAATTAGTAAAGCTAGGGCCTGACGAGAATCCATTTGGAAAAAAATAGATATTAATAAAAATAAAAAGCTACCGATTAAGTCATACAACAGCCCACACCGTCTGCGAGTTAATTCTCAAGTCGACCCGAAATTTTGCTAATTACGAGACTGTCGAGTCTCCACAACTGTCTCGAGAGTGTAAGTGATCTCAAATGGACAACACCGAGATTTTGATCAAGTGGACATTAGCCTTTAGAAATTTACAATAATATTATAGTAGTTAGATTAGGTACTCTGTAGAAATAAATTCAACAAAAACTAAGTTCAGGCACTTTATAGTGACTCCACATCTGGAAAAATCATTGTAATTTAAACATGACTAGGAAATAAGCAGTAGATACTTACAAATTTTGTAATTCTAGAGTCAATAATATAAACTTTAAAATCAATTAATCCTGTAGATGAGCAGTTCTCAATTTTTCTAATTATAGATTTATCCCACTTATTTTGGTATCATCTTCATTTCTTCTGTACTTTTCCTCTACTTCTTGTATTTTGTTTGAAAATTGAAGGATCTACTTATATATTTAAAACTCAAAAACTACTTATATCTCAGCCGTCCATAATAAAAACGTGATAACTCCATTTTTCCCAAAATTAAGTTATTAGTACAGTTGGATCTGTATGCTCATTTTACACCTTTCCACATAGCTAAAATATATTATTTCCTTTATGTCCTCACAAGTATTGTATAAAATCAAATGTAGTATCTCGACATCATCACTTTAAAAAGCTGTGACAAGTGTGACATGAACAAAGCCTAAAAGAGATACCGCGTATTCAATAAGCTCGTCAGATTTTGATTGCTGTTTTTTGAAATTTTCTAAGACTGCCTAACCAGTTTAATTGTATAATTCAGTTATAATTTGTTACAGGCTACTGCTTTTCTGCATCTTTGCCTCCATACTTAAGTCAAGTTGCTATAAACGCATTGGATATATTTGAAACAAATCCAAACTTGTTTCAACAATTGGAAAAATTATCTGTTTATGTTCATAATGAATTACATAAACTTGCAGAATACGAAGTTATCAGTGATTCTCTATCACCTTTAAAAGTTATGACCACCAAAGATAAGACCAATAGAGCTGAAAATATTAAAAAAATTCGGGATTATGTAAGTGTTAACATTTTGACTCTTTTATGATAAAAAATTTTTTCCTTTGTAGTGCGTTGAAGAAAAGGTGTATCTCGTTTGTTCAGATGATAATCTCTTGTTCAATATTAATATTGCACTACAACATTCCGATATTGAAAGACTGGCGAATGTTTTAAAAACCGCCTATTTAAAATTGTAATGATGGACGTATTAAAATTGTATTGCATTTATGACACCATTGATAAGCTTTAAACTGAAATTTTTATCAACATGCAAATAAATAATGTTGAATTTAAGAACTTGCACAATTTCTATAGTATTTTTAGAAATTAAGGGGTCACGCCACTATAAACCAGAAAACCAGTCTAATTTTGTCAATTTTTTATAGGAATATAGTGAATGAAATACAAAATCTGTTGAAATTTTTTTGAATTTTTTCAAAATCTTAGAGTGGCATTACCCCTTTTAGTATTTTTAGAATGTAAAAATTTTACTTACGTGTTTTTTATTCGTGATCACGTTTTTATACTTTATAAGTTGAATTTCTTTACTACTTTCGTATGTTTGCCATAAAATGTGTTCATTTAAGTCAGTGATGTGCAACCCCACAACTCTGCTGCGGCCAGACTGTGCTAAAATTATTTCGTTTTATGAAATTTATTATAAAATTTTAAAATACATTTTTGGATGAAATTAGATACAAAATTTGGTATAAATGGGTTACCAAGGGATATCTACCGCTGACAATTGGAGGAAGAAAAGCAAGATAAATTTAAATTTAAAAAAGTAACCAAAAATTTAATTCTGAACTGGTCCACGCATTACTTTGAAATTATAAAATGGTCCAAACAGGGTAAAAGGTTGCACACCACCAAATCTGCACACCACTTATCTAAGCTGATCTAAAAAAATCCATATGGGTTTTAGCAAGTTTTAAAAATAATTGATAAAACACAAAGCTTAAAAATTAGTTTGACAATGTGAAATTACGCTAAAGAATTAATTCATATTACTTAAGAAACCAGTCTGTTTTAATAGATTACTTTGAATTTTTACCAGCACAAATAATAGAAAAATCTTCAATGGTGATTTTATTTTTGCACACTGCAGAATATAGTAAACTATAGAAACTAATAAATATGGGAAATAATTTAAACAAAGTGAATTTAACACCAAAAATGTTTAGCAATGCCTTTATATTGTGTTTATCTTTAATATATTAATTATTAGGTTAAGAGCGGTTTTTTCTATGCCAGTTAAAGACCCAGTTAACGTTAACCTTTGATTGGTAGTGCCTTAAAACCGGGTTATTTAAATAAATCACATAGCTTGTGATGATATAATTAATAAAATTGATTCATCTTTATGTCTGCTGCTTCACTTTAATTGGGATTACCAAGATTTTTTTCTTGATTCGTGAATACCAACGATAAGCATTTTTAATAAATTATTATTTAATTATTGTTAAGCTAACTGACGTCGTTTGACAAAAAAAACCAAACATGATTTGTTATAGAATTAAACTTTAAAACTAGAACAAGTTAAATAAACGATATTAATTTGAATTATAATATTGAGATTTCGACGATGCTTATCGTCTTCATCAGAATTATCTCTTATTCTTTAATTATAATTCAATTTAATACCTATCATTTATTTAACGCTAAATTCTATAATATTTATCACAAGTTAAGAAAATTTTAATGAAACATTATTTGGTTTAAACCAGTCCAGCTTTAATAGGATATTGAAAAAATCTGCCCTTAATATAATAGTATGTAGTTTTGTTCCAAAGTTAGAATTTAATATTAAAAATAATTTAGTAACTAAATTTAGCATGAAGTATTATCTACTGCTTAAAATAAATTTATTAGTCAGTTACTATGTAAGAAAATTTTAATAAATTCATAATTTAATATCGAACAAAGTAAAACTTTACTTTTACCTTACATTTTTGCTGCTATTCCAAACTGGGATGCCAGCATCGGTCTCCGAGAATTTTAATATGTTGTTCTATCTATAAAGCCCATAAATAAATCTCCAGTATGGGGATACAACTCACCATGTTAAGGCTGGTCTGAAGAAAGTCATGTGGTGTTTAATAAATATCTGAAGAGCAATATAAAAATTTCACATGAAAAAAACAATCAAGTCTGCATTTACAGTTCTGTGCATGCCTCAATGCAAGTGATGCTAGATCAGTAAAACATTAACCAGCCGCACGCTCAGTGCAATTCTTGAGACTACACTTAACGTAACAGGCATGAGACATTTTGCGTGTAGAGGCTATTCCTCAGGCCTGCACGATATTTCCACCCCACTGCCAATTATAAAACACCCTCAACCTTAACATGGCTACAGTGACTTTATAAGATGATTATAAAGTTACTGTACCCATGACTTTAGTAACCCGTCCTCACATAATTACCGCCAACGAAATTAAATTAATTGATTGACATAGAAGTTATTTTTATTTCTATCAAACTGCCGATTTAAAATACCCAGCAATTTATTGCATGTAATACATGCAAAATTCAACAGCTTTCATTCTTTGATTGGCATATAAAACTAATAGTCCTCACTTACTCTTATTCATGTAGGGCCAGTTTGTCGCTCAGAAGCAGCCAACGTGTGTTTGAATTTGAATCTTGATTAGGAAAAATCTGTACTCTGTAGCTCATAGTTCAAATTCCATGTAAAACTAGGTTCCTGTCATGGTCAACTAGGTAGTGCTCTACACCCTGCGGAAATACAGCTTCACCCAATTAATATAATTTGTAAGGCAGCAAAAGGTAAGATTCCATATAAAAATTGTATAAGTGGCCGTAGATTACAGGTAATGTACGACCGAACCGTGGTATCTCAGAAAAAGTGGACGATACAATAATCGTGTCCATCAATGGTGTTTCAAGTTAAACAGACAGTGTTTTATAAAAGCAAACACACCGTGTAATCTTAGGTCAAAAACCATCCCATTAACAGGGTTCCCACTCATTTTTCAAAATAAATTCCCAGACTTCGAACTTTAATTTTAGAAATTGTCAAGTTTAATAATTTACATAAACAAAAAACGTAATTTTTATTTTTTTTCTGTTTCAAAAAGATTATTTCAAAAAATTATAAATTTGCTGACTTTCACTGACAAAACAATTTTCAATTAACTGACTGCCAGGTTTTTCAAGCAAATAGGAAGCCTGCATTACTTACATTCTTAGTAAGTTATATTGGCTACAGGCAAGTGTGGATAAGCAAAGTTCAAGGAAGATACGACACAATTAGAAATAGTTAAGACTACACGACCTGACCCATCCAGCCCATAGTATATTTAAATGTATTGTTCCTTTCTTCAGGTTAACTCAATCTGTGCAGCTGGTGTAATCTTGACAGAAATGCTACTCAACCTAAACCTGGATTTCGTCTTTACTTTGATAAGAAGTTTCACTACTTGTTCTTTTTAGCTTCCCTGTTCTGGTGCTTCTATGATGTTGAATACTAGAATACACAGAAAATAATTATTTGACATCTTAAGCTATGCCATAAGATTATTTTTTGGATCTACAGTAGCCAGGTGTTGCAAATTTCCTTTACTGAAAATAAAAAATTTGTCGTTTCAAGTTTTAACTTGAGCTATTAATAATTGGAGGGGTTAAAATATTATAGTGGTGTAAGTCAATTTGTAAGTTCTTAAACCACCCTTTCTATTAGCAGATGCTATTTTGAAGTAAAGTATACAACATCTAAGCCAAAAAATTGGAAAACCTGACTTACACCACTTTAACTCCTTCAACTAATAACGTTTTGCTATGAAAAGTTGGAAGATCGTAGTTAATTTATTGTAGAAAGATTTTTACTCCAAAAATATTTGTTTTTAAATTTTTAACTTGGTTTAAAATTCAAACCTTTTTTAAGAAATTTGGCAGGTCTAAGAATCAGAACAAGTATTTTTAGAAAATTTGGCAATTTGTTTTAAAAATAGAAAAGCAGAGGTATGCCTTATAGTCACCTTGATTGACCCAAATTGAGACCAAACTGGCAGTAAAATCCATCTAAAAAAAATGTGCGATTTCATTTTAACAATTTTTGCATACTTATTGTAGGATGACTAAATTAATAATTTTACCTCTGTAAAATACATATCCCCTAAAAACTTTTCTTATAAATTGAGCATTAAATACATTTTTGTTGAAAAATTGTGTACCCATACTACATTTCTTTTAAATATTGGATATAAAAAAAATTATCTCAATTAACTAAAAACTAACCATCAGCATTAAATAAATAAATATTTATTTTATACTTTACTGCAGGAAAATTTAAACTACATTTGAACCATAAATTGAACGACCAGGTTTACATGCATGATTACAGTCACAATTTAAGTGCATATTTGTTAAATAAAAAGAACTATCTATTATAACTAGTTGAATTATTATTTCTTTAAAATTTGTTCTCGGTAAGTTACTGACTTAAAACTAGAATATACTTTGATTTTTTGCAAGATTTTGGACTTTTTTTTTAGTTAAAAGTTAACATTTAATACATTAACAAATAAATTTCTTTTTTCAATTAATTAGTTACCCAATAAATTATTTTAGAAGTTATTTTATAACAATAACTTATCTTGTAATAAAAACCTTATAAATAAATTAAATAATTAATACTTTTTTTAATGTTTTGCTAACTAATGAACTTTACATCTACACCTGTTTACAATAAAGCTTCAGTGCTTCAGTATATTATTTTATTGCATTAAAATATGCACTGGTTGCTAAATTTCCTTCAAAGTTGTACAAGGGTGCTGAACAGTTTGCTAAAAATAAGCTGCATCTATTAGTAGATGTAAAGTGTCCTTACTAAATATGCAAATATTTATTAAAATGTATTCAATTAATTGAAGTGAATAAAAGCACCGTAAAACTTTCAAGGTGTAAATTTGTTATTATTCAGAAATCGATAATAATCTTCAAGGTGAATTAACCATCCAAAATTTTCTCTTGCTAAATCATAGGCACAAACATGTTTTTTTATATATTGCTAAATACAGAAAATATCAAATATGATACAGGTTTCAAAAGACATGAAAACACTGACATCGTTAACACATGTAGCTTTCAGATTTTGAATTTTTACTTTTAACTTAATACTCGAGGTAATTTCAAGTTTTAAAACCGTTTTAATAAATTAAATTAAATTTTATGCTAAAAATTAAAATACGAAATAGCTTTTATAAATCGGTAATTCAAATATATATAAATAAATTAATTAGACCCTGTTTGAAACCAAATTATAAAAACGTAGTATTAAAGTTTTATAAAATAAATCTGTTATAAAAATACCAAAAAAAATTAACTAGGAAATTTTTTTTGAATATCGTGAAACTTAATTGTACAAATATGTAGCTAGGTGTGGGTAGCAATCGTCTAATCATTGATTCACATAGCACTTGCAGTTTGATAAATCGGACATTCTGCTTTCTAAACTTTCCAAAGAAGTAGCAGTAGATAGAGCATCTAAATTTTGTCTTGCCCTTTCCACATCCAATATTCTTTCTTTTATTGGAGTAGGATTAATTAATTCGGTACTTGCAGCAGCCAGACGTATAAGATCTTTTTGTGATTCTCTAGCTTCTACTAAGAAGATACTTTCTTTAACTTCTTTACTTGAATACTGATCAATTTTATCGTAGATAATTCCATGTAAACCCAATTCTTTCAAATACTTTATGGTGGCTTTATCGGCATTATCGTCTCCCCAACAGAAAATAACAAGACCTGCTTCTGTTGCCATCTTCATTTGTGATGGATCTCTTAACAAATCTTCAGTGTGTACGTTAACACCCAACAATTGCATCATTTCAGCTTCACGAACAGCCATTTCAATATTCATACATCGAGGGTCACGGTAAGGTTGATATTTAGCAGTTTGTCCAACAGTTAAGAATAATACTGGATATTTATTTTGTTTTAGTCTTATCATGGAGCATATATCCGGATTGAAACCCGAAAATATTATTTTTCTAGAACCGGCGTGTTTTAAAACCACTTCAAGTATTATATCCACATAGTTATTTATGTCGATAGGATTTTCCAATTCGTAAGAACCATCTTTCAATTGCATTGTCCATTTGACTTCGATGTTAAGACCAACATGTGGGTCCAGAACTTCCATCACTTGTTGTAAAGTTGGGAACGGTTGATGTTCTTCTAGATCATCGTCAAAGAAGCGTGGATTTTTCGATTTACCTTCCGTGAGGTGATAGACCTGTAACAAAATAGCATTTTAAAATTCGATTGTAGAAGTGAAAATAATCAAAAATTGCTGCAATTAAAGTAATAATTAAAACCTTATTGTGGTTGATGGAATAAGAGCTGACAAATTTCAAATTTTCTATTCGTCTCTTCTCTACCAACTCGTTCTTTAACCCTTAATAATAAAATCTATTTATGGAAAAAGGAAAATAAACGGCTCATAATTTATCGCTAGACTTGATACATAATTATAAAAAAAAACTAGGTTGCAATGCAAACGACTTTATAAAACAAACAATAAGATTTAATTGTTATTGTACTAATTAAGATAAAAATATTTTGGTTTTTAATCAATTAAAAACTCGTGATTACTTGACAAAAATTTAGTTGTATTTAAATTTTAAATGTATGCTCATCAAAATCCAAAGAATTATCTTGTTAAAATGTTAAATTTTTATGGTCAAATTGGTTATGATTATGATTGTTTAACGCACGCATTTGACTTATTAATGGTAATTATCATATTATGAATAACAGGATAGTTGCAATAAAACTTTCAATTAACGAAAATTAACTTAAATTAACTTGGAAACACTTTAGGAAGACTTCACACAACCTTAAGTGTAATTTAACCAGTACAATTGTAAAATATTATGCAGTGACGTTCACCAGTATACTTACTTAACATGGAAACGTATTTACAATAGGCTTATTTAAAAAGTCCCAGTAAATTATACTTGGTACAGATTATCTCATGTACATAAATCAAATCCCAACATTTTGATTATCCAGTAATTTTACTTATTACCAATTTATTACATTTCAACGATAGAAATAGAAATTTCAACGTAATGATCAGAATTTATCCAATAACAAAACATTCGCCCTTTTAAACTCCCAATTTAGGGTGCAGAAAATTCTTACATTTTATTTTACAAAAAAAAATTTTATCTGCCAGTAATACCGCGGATGTGGAAAATAATTCCGGAATCAAATCACCTATTTTATCATAAAATTATAAATTTCCTGGTTAACATAATGATGATAATAATAATATAGTATAAAATTTAACATTTCAATATTTGCTTAAATGCGCACAATTTGTACAAAAATGTACTAATTTAATAAATCAAAACTAACATTGTGTTAATTTATATGATAATATTAAAACTTGGGCCACTCTACTTATAATAAATTGTGAAGTTAAACAAAAATTTAAATACAGATAGAATTTTTTTTTATATATAAATATTATCTCCAATTTTTTATCAATGAGAGCTAAAACGATAAGTTTCTTTATCAACAAATATAAGCAATCTTCTTTCATTTACGATCCGTCATTTATTTGTAAACACGAACTTCTCGCAATAGCAAACCATGAAAATAATTTAGGCAAACTGGCCACGTGGGCCATGAAAATATTATGGGTTAATTTTAAGTTATTTTATTAATTCATAATAAAGACTCAATTTTCACTTAGTCTTTTATTACAGGTTTCAGACTCTGGATCATTACCCGCTAATTATATGGTGTTGGACCGGTAACATTTAATGGCGTAGACGAGATTCGGGCTTATAACCGCTGTCTACTTCCCCCAAAAATATAGTGTAATTTTGTTGACCATGAATCAATTTTTGAATGCATACATTACATTTGAAATTTAATTCTAAAAATAATTTAATTGTACAAGTGGCTTTCAGGTCTCTAAAAATAACGTTCGAATTTAGAACATTTTCAAAAAATCAGCTATGGCAAAGTTTTTGCATTCTTCTTGCTAATAAGCAGTATCTTGTTTTTGAGCAAAATTGTAGTAGGTACATTCCTATTTATTGTTCATACTTTCGTATTTTTTATTTTAATTATTAATTTTATTATTTTCAATATTTTTAAATAAACAAATAATTGTTGTTGTCCATAATTTGCACGTAGACAGGTTGTTTAAAAAATGTCATTGTTATCCTGCTTATTAAAACAATTTCATTTGTTGAAATAATCAACTACTAATAAATATTTTTTACAATCAATTTCTGATAACAACAAGCATTTATTATCACAATATCTCGTATTTCAATTCGCAAATCTTTTCATTATGCGCTATATATGTGAAATATTGTATATAAATGTTTTATGTATGTTTCTAATACAAACAATGCAAACAAATTCAAATTTTGACTTTTAATTCTATATTTTATTCTAAAGGCACCGATCTCTTATAATATCAAAATTCACCTTGAAACTCACTTCTTTTTTCAATAAAAATAATCTGCTAAATTAATAATAATTCGCAAAATATCGATATTACTGATAATTTATAGCAATTACATTATTATGTTAGTTCTGTATACATGAATGTTTTTGTAACGGAACATAATAAATTTAATAAAACTCGCGAAGAGAAATGACGTGCATAAAATGTTGCAATTTATTGCAATTACAATCGTCACTATTTTCCATGATATTGCTTGTTTATAAAATCATATAGTACTTTCATAAACATCACGTTTGATTATTATTGTTCCACATGCAATGGAATCATAGAATTCTATGGTATTAATTAGCAAATCGGGACCTGTCACAAAAAAGTTTTAGAATAGACCAAGCAATTTGAAAATTAACTTATTGGGAATTGCAAGAAGTAGTATTAGTAAAAAGTTCAGAACGTATTCCAAAATTTAAATGGTACCAAAGGAATGATTTATTTTCCAGTCCGGTCCTGCAAATTCTGCACCATTTTCGTGCAGATAAATCGAACGGAAATTTCGTGCCAATTACTAAAATTCTAAAATACGCAGTATCATGCAAACAATCTTATATTTTCAGTAGCCGTCTTGTAATTATGAATTAGCTTCTTGAAGTACTTTACGTCTTTCGCGAAGAATCCACTTTTCTATGGAATTTCATCAAATTTTGGGTATACATAAAGAATAACCTTTTCGTATTAAATTTCTTAAATTAAAAATTTTTGTCGGTCGAATAAAGAAGATATTCGCGACCAAAGTTTGAACTTTTTGCATAGTGTGAATGTACCAGTTGACTGAAAGTTACACTTTTCACATCATAACTTGAGAAATTTTCTATCGATTTTTTCCAAAAACATTTAATTTATACATCAGTTTATTACGAATATTTTGAATAAAAGAAAAAAGTTGTTGTCCGATTTGTTAAAAAAATATGCAAGTTTAAGCTTTGCTTAAATAAAAGTGCACGAAAGTTAGTAGTTGTACTTGTATGATTTACATAATATAATATATGTCAAAGCTATTACTGTTATGCAAATGTCTATAAATCTATTCAAAATGTTTGGTGTAATATAAACTAACTGATTAATAAAATGCACTTGTTATTAGATGCATCAGGATACAAAATTGAGTAATTGAAAAAGATTATAAAATAATAAACAATAAAATGTTGATACCTATTAATTATTATTAATTAATTTGTGTTGTACAATTTTTCAACGTAATCAAACATATTTTATTAAATTGATATATCAATTACAAATTAATTGCTAGATAGTAAGATAACTATATGTTTACAGTTCAAAAGTTTTTTTATATTTTATTACCTAAATGTAAACTTTCGATATTGACCAGGCCTCTCACGACAAATTTTATAATAAAATTCAGGAATTTCGAAGAAAGCAAAGCGTTATAAAAAGATTTAATATTACGCAAAAACATAATATTATTGGCATTGTAATAACCTAATGCCAACTTAATTTTTTATATAATTTTGAAATTTAAATATTAAAAATTTGAATTTTTTGTTAATTTAAAAGAAAACTATAAGAATATAAAATAATTTTAGGAATTTAGCCTTTTTACAATAACTTTAGAATTATTTTTGGAATTTAGAATTATAAAATTTTAGGTTTTTTTTAGAAGTGGTAACCCCGTTAACCCTTTCGGTCACAGCGTTCGTTTAAACGAACAAGAAATAATGTATGTAATCTAAAAAAAAAATGAGATAAATTTAAAATCTTTTAAAAAATTATGTTATTACGTATTACCATTTTGAATAAAAAAACAAAGTCTTTACCGAAAGGGTTAAGATATACTTCATATTTTTGAAATAGTTATATTCAAAATTGCTACTGCCCAATTTATATTCCACATTCTAATGGAAGATTACAGATAAGATCAGCCTCGCGTGAAGTTTCATATAATTAAAAGGATAAGTTTGCAATTTCGAGACTTCAAGGGCGGTTATTTAGTTTCGTTTCATGTTTTAGCCATCGATTATAAATTTAAGAAATATTAATCGCACGTTTAGGACTGTCGCCGACATGCAATCATCGACCGATGAGTCTTTTGAACATTAATTTCCCAAAATTAGCAAACGACTGTCTGAGGACAATCCTTGCAACTACGTTCCTGCCATAATTTCTGCATAATATTGGTGAGCTAATGTTTAATTTTATATTATCAACTCGTTGATAAAGTAAAAATTAAAAAAATCGTTTAAATCTGTTATTGAAAGTCCGGCAGCTACCAGACACAGCGATTTTGAAATTTGTTGCCATTATTTCGTCTCATTTGTAAAAACAAATATAATTAGTTTACACCAAAGTTTTACATCACTCAATAGTAGTTGTTATCGTGTCTAGCAAAAATAGTCCGTTTGAAAGTGCAAAAAACAATAATCTTATAATAACAGCATTTTAAAAAATATAGCTTTACGTCAGGAAAAATTACTTGATAAGTTTTAAGATATAAAAATTTACAAACTATAACTGATACGATGCAATCAAATTTACAACATTTTATGTTGAGTATTTTGGTAACTTAAAAGCTACAAGTACCTACTGTTTTTTATTGCTGATAAAGAAACTCGAAATTTTACAAAACATCTAAATAAAAATTCGCTCCATTTTCATATCTCATAAAACTTTACTAGATTCAGGTATTATTGTTAAATATAACTACTCATGCAAATTTAAATTTGCAATTTTCCTGGATAATGACTAGACTATTAAAGCGGTTTCATTATAGAAATTTGCTTATAAACTGTCGAGTCTCAATATTAATTATATATCGATTTTGCACCAATAATTCAAACAAATTGTGAAATTTCTCCGTTTTAGAATTTTGAAAACTAACGAAGTTAACTCAAAAGAACAATGAGCAGACAGTTTTTTATTTTAATACTGCGAAAAGCAGAGTAACTTTTTTTTTTAATTTTCTACGTCTTATTTCACGTTGACAAAATTATCAAATACTTTTTAAAGCAACGTATTGCTTTATTATACGAAATACATTGTTATACATACATAGGTACTAATAGTTTTTTGATTGTGCAACTTAGAGAAGGATCGGTGCCAGTTTTCAAAATATATTTAGAACTACAACTATCACAATTATTGAAGTAAATGTGATAATATAATGAAATTCCTGCAAAAAAGATTTTGGTACTTGTCTGAGATACCAAATAATAATTGGTGCCAGTTGGTGAAAATTCAAAATTCGAAAGAAAATGATTTGCATATTGGAGGGTTCCGGCGTTGTAATTTTCACCATTCAATACATCCGTGACGTAAATCAAAATTTAAAAAAAATAACCTTCCTTGCTAGAAGGTCAAAATTTGCGAATTTCCAACTTAAATAAGATGTTTTTAGTTCTTAGAACTACAAAATTAAATAGTTAGAACTTTGAAATTTTGAAAACCAAGCACTTATCCAAGTTTTTGACGTAGTTGGATAACGTGATATTTAAAATTGGACGCTTGGTTATCTTTAACCACACGTGCAAATATATTAACAAGCTTTCGGGTTATTCTCAAAAAAGCTTCGTCCAATAAACGAAAATATTTAATACCCACCTTTTAATCTCATTATAAACTTTGAATTGATGACAAGGTAACCTTGCTATGTAATGTATTAGAAAATAAAATTATAGCTTCCACAGTGATGTTTAAAATATATGAATTTTTTTCAACTTCTATTAAACTTTATAATGAATGCTTTTGAACAAAATTATTATATTATAAACGTAAGTTTTCAGCGATATTTTAAGTTGAAGTTCAAGGGGTAAACTATAATAAATCTTGGTAAGAAAAAACTAAAGATTAAAAGATTAATCACACGTTTTAAAAACATGGATTGTGTTTTGGCCGATAAGCCCAGTTGTTATGTACCAAGTATATTGCTGAAATTGCATTAATTCGATTCCACAATTTCCTGTTTCTATTTTTCTATGCACTGAAGTTGAACATAAACGAGATAATACAATAATTTAATTTCTTCCCATTTTCCATGCTAAATTGGTAATTGATAAAATTCCTCCGAGACACTTTTAGTGCGAAGCATATTGTAAATAAAACAGACGAGACGAAAAACAGCAAATGAGTGTCGGTACTTCCCCTTAAAAATTCACAAGTAAAAATTCGCGTCTCCAGAATTTTGTTGAAATTTTTACACACGTCAAGGTAAGAAGACAAACGTTCGCTATATAATATAAATTTCATAATGATATTGCGTTTTTAAATCACCTAGTTGTTTATCTTTACTAATTTTGCTCAATATTGAACTTGTTTGTTATTTTAATTTTTCTCGTGTTGCCGAATATTTACCCAGCCATGTGGAAAGCCTTCATAAAGCGAATATTCGAAACATATTCGTTCTTTCCCATTAGTTTTCGGTTTTTTACGCACATAGAAAGAGGCGATTATTGATTTGAGTTTTCTAATCTATTTCGATCGCATTTCTAGAAATGTTCAACTTTTACTTTGCAATTTTTTTAGTTTTTCCAGTGCAAAACAGTTTTCTTCCCTTAAATTTGGTCAAATGTAAAATTTGATTATTTATTTAATATTTTGTTTATTTAAATATTGTTAATTTTGAGTTCTTAACGAAAATTTTCATTTTATTGTAATACACGCTATTTTTAAACAAATAAAAACTTATAGTATTAGTAAAATTTAAAAGTAATATGTGCAATTTAACATTGAGCTAATTTGCCAAACGCGAACATTCATTGAATCACACATCGCCGGGGGCGGCAATAATATTATTTTTGTTTACTACTATTATTGTTGTTGTTTGTGACTATTTAAATTTAGAACTATTTTCAGATTTTCAAATGGTAAAACAATTGAATACAAAATAGTATATAATACGCCAAGGGACTAAGTGCAATTTTGTATTACAATTGAGGATCTTTTTTCGCTACCAGTCTAAAAGTTTACCATTATTGATCAATTTTTTATCAAAAACACAAATAAAGGTGATTTTATATGCCAATAATTCTTTTTGTGCTATTAAAAGTTAATAAAATTTTAAAATTAATTACTTTTTAATTTTCTCTAGCTTACTAGAATACCAATTAAGACATCTTTGCAAAAAAAAACAAAAAGTTAAGTTGTACCTGGGTTGACGAAATAAATAAAGCGCGGTCACTGAGACCGCACAGTAGTTAAAGTGTGACAATTATTTGATGGTAGAGATTAAAGGTTAAAGTATATTAGTGAAAAGAATTATATAATATACAGTTCAATCTTGGGTTGAAATACACTATTTTTGCGGCCCAGTTAATTTAAAAAAAAAGTAATTTTCTAATTACTTTTTTCTTTTCAGTAATATTTATTTTCTTATTTTTTGACCGTGTTGGCCTTTGAATTTAACACGGCTGCACTACATTATTATACAGCTCGTTGAAGACATTAAATTGACTAAAAGCATCAAGCAACGATTACAGCCTTTGATAGTTGTTAATATAATGCTGCATAAAAACAATCCTTGATCAAAGAAAAATATAAAATTTAGAGATCCAAGCAATATTTTGATGCTTATAAAATTTTGAAAACAAATAATTGAGCCTCAAAAATTCCTATTCAACTTTTAAATTTGTATAATAAAAAAATAAAAAGGGTAGTTTCAAATAATAATGGTCATGAAACCAAAATAAAACCATTTCAAAAAAGTCTTACCTTAAGCAATTTAAGTTGTTCTAGGGTGAGGTCCTTAACGGGCAGTTCCAACATGTCATTATCTTCCAGCTGCTTTTTTCTTTTCATCGAAATGCACACATGGAAGTCGTGATAAACTACGGGAATTAAATCTTTGCTTAATTGTACATCAAATTCGACACAATCGGCTCCATGTTCGATTGCTGCTTTAAGACTAGCCAAGGTATTTTCTCTGACTTCTGCACAATTCTTGGGTTCCATTTTGAAACTCGAACCCGCTCCACGGTGTCCAACATCGAGACCACACCAAGAATTCTTCCAATAGCGAGAAAATGAAATTTCCATATCACATTTGAAATTATTTAATGGGCGTATAACCAAATATTCCAAATCGATTTGACCTAACGGACGTTGTTTAGTGCTGGTAACTGGTAAAATGACCGAACCGGTGGAAGACGATTGAAATACACTAGGTAGCAAATAAGTGAATCCGGCATGATACGGAGGTTCGTCGTCAATTGCTCTCGAGCTGTACACATACAAATCGATAAGAAATGCAATGCTAGCAGGAAATAAAACGTGGCATTGAAATACTAAACAATCGCCACTTTTAAATTCCTTACCAAACTGTCCTTGTGCTTGGAATGAACCATCGGAGGAACACAAGCTTGCAACTTCAGTAGTTGCAAAGATTGGATTCTCTAAAGCATCCTGGTTATCGGTACTTAAGGATTCTTCCATAACTTCGGCTATATTCTTTGGGAAATTTGTATTATACCGCATCAAATTCAAGGGTGTAACTTTAATAAAGGCATTACGATTAGCGTAACGTGGTCTCCACAAAACCGGATCTTTAAATAATTTTAATTGTACTACAGTTTCTTTGTTAATCCAACCACGATCTATATGGCAAAATTGCTCATTACAGCCATAAATTTCAGGTTCGTCTTTCTTTGTGGGTGACTTGCCATCGTCTTTAATAATTCTGCCATCTAAATTGGTCTCCCAACTACGTACAACAACTTGTATTCCACTTTCGATGATAACGTTTACACAATAACGATAACGAATCATTTGTTTATCGGGGATTGATATTTTTTTAGACCAAACTTCGGATTCACCTTCCCGATCTAATTGTACACTCTTTTCGGGAATCCATCTACCTAACTCGGCTACATTTCCGGTAACACACACCACTTCGTCTGATTTTAAATCGGGTACTCGGACACGAAACAACCACATTTTTGTAGAATAAGCCATAAGGTCCATGGTGCTGGCACCTTTCTGGTCGAGCATTGATTCGCCCTGACCCCTTCTTAGGCGAGCATTTTCATCGTCCTCCAAGAAAAACCAACGCTGCATTTTGTACAATTAAAAATCTGAAATTTTCGAAGAAAAAAAAATTTAATATTATACTAGTAAATTTGGACAACCGAAATTTTTATGACATAGTTTGAACAATAGCAAAAATTACCTCAACACAATAATTTACTAAACAAAAATGAAATTGTCACAATAATGTCACCTCCAACAATAAAAGCTCAAACTGAACAAAACTATCATCGGGTTCATTTTACACGTGCGGTACCGCAATGACATGTCAGCGTCACAAAAATTTTATAGTAATAACCATCCTAGCTTACAACTTTATGTGAATAAAATGAGCGGCCAACCAGCACAGAATTCGCCACCAACAACAACAACAATGCGAACGTGTATAAAATCTTTAGGCCATTTTAATTATGTGCGCGCATCATGCGCGCACATTCGCTTTTCTAGGGTTACACTTTTTTACGAAATAGAGCAAAACTATCCTCTATTATAAGAATTACCGAAAACTCACAAATCCTACTTGTGAGAAACACAGGTGTGTCCATTGTTGTTTTATTTTGCGTCAGCATCATTTTGGCGTAAAAAAATTACAATGGTAACCAGAAGTTGTAGAACAATAACAAAGATTTCGTGTCACCAACTTCAACTAACAAAGCAAAAAGCATGCCCGTGTGCGATCATCTGATCATATGTTCAACAACGTCGCAGACTTTGGGACTCCGACACCAGTAACGGGTCCAACTATAATGCAAATTGAATTTTTTTTTAACCTCAAGGTTAAAACTATGTAACTACACGTGTCGATGTTTTTGTTTTAGATAAAACAAACACTAGAACTGCCACAACAAACAGATTAATTTGGAAATTTGTTGCTAGTAATTTTGCGTTGTAAAAGATCGTCCACAAGATTTATTCTCGCGGTAATGACGAAAAGATTATTATGGCAAGCTGTACCGTTTGTTTCACAAACATAGGCGTACGAAATATTGTTTTTCGAAGGGGCAATTTGAGAAAAATTTAATTTTTGCTATTTTTAACTAAAGCGTTGCCTAACTTTTATACTTTCTTTAATTCTGTCAGATTTCAATTAGACACTCACTATTTTTTATAATTCACATTTAATTGGTGAATGAGAAGTTCGGTAATAGGTACGGATAAAAGGGATCGTATAAAAATATATGTAATTTAAATAATAAAAGTACTTTAGTATCACCAGCAGTAACCTAATGATATTTAAATAAAAAATAATATGTTTTATTCGGAGGAAATGTACGTTCTGTGCCCGTCTGTAGTTGTCAATCCTACAAACTGGTCGACAATATTTTTCATAAAGGCCATAGCCAGATGAACATTTTTTTATTTTTAAAAGTGCCTTTCTAATCCCTGATTTCTTCACTAGCCGACAAAAATACACGATTTGCTAAGACACGCCCCCGAAATTTCAGCAAAGTTGAATGCAGCTGTCTGGTTGAATTGATTTACTCCCCTTTTCACTGTCAAATTAATATTGTTATTTGTACTTATCCGCTCGTCAACTGCTACTTGACGCAGAGTTAAACTTGTCTGATAGATATCCCAAAACTATTAGACATTTCGCACGAAGAAAACTAAATCCGCGATATATCCCACAGATCAAGTCGTCGGCAGGATATTCTATCAGAGAAGAAACCGGGCATAAGTAATACTAAATTTCTCCTAATAAATATCCAATTTATTGTTCATATTTTGTAAGAAAAAATATTTCAAAATAAAAAAAAAGATTTTTCAGGAACCGTCCGTCATTGCGAATTAAGTGGTATTGAAATAATATAATATTGAGTTACTGAAGTAGTAATTATTTAGTAATTTTAACTTAACGAATATTAAGAAAAAATATATAAAAAAAAATTATGTGCCCCCATATAACATTATATTAATTTAAAAATTATACAATGGGTGTAACATATCAAAATTTCTAAATAAAAATTGTATTGATTGTTATATAATATGATTGTTTATAATATATTACGTATACCAGGGAATTTAATTAATTTATTTTATTTTGTAAATTAGTTTAGTTAATTATTATATTTTAAATTAATTTTTAAAATTAAAAATGTTAAAATTTAATATTTTATTGTATCTTTGTTTCCGTTCATAATTTCCAAATTCAATAATATTAATTTAATGCCAGGACTTCAGTATATTAAGATATTTAAATAAAAGAATTTAATTGCGAAAAAATATTGGACTTCGTTCTGAGTAGAAATTATACAATAAATTAAATTCTGAAATTTAGTCTTAAGGGCAGGATTTCGCTGACAGAGATATGTATCTACATTATTTCAATTCAATAGAGAGAGACCGAAATATGGTACAATTTCGAGATAAACATTATTGAATTTTGAAACTTAGGTTTTTGTATGCCAAAAAACCAAATTTTTAAATTAAGTTGTTATATCAACTTTATTTTACATGCTAGATTTTGAATACTTTTTATTAATATCGAGAAATAGTAACATATTTTGGTCTCTCTCTATTCCATTGAAATATTATAGCTATCTTTGTCGATGAGATTCTGCCCTTAAATATTGGAAATGTAGGGAATAGGTATGAATAGGTACAGTCAACTCTCCTGGAAAACTAGATAAACAAATAAAAATTAATTTTTTGATAATTATTTTACAAACATTTTGAATAATTTTTAATTACATACTTACATTATTATTATCGTATATTTGGTTTTAATTTTAAACTAAAATTATTTAAAAAAAAATAAAAGTTTAAATATAAATATAAAGTAAATTTTTTAAATAATTTTGATTTACAACTTTTTCGCTCAATTTATAATTAATTTTATTATTTACAATGGAAAACCTATTTCTTAAATAACATTTATTTTAGTCTTATATTTTATATTTTAAACAATAAATAAAGAACAAACGTAGCAATGTTGCACATCTTAATACTTAAAAAAAAGTTTTTTTCGATTGACACCAATTTTATACTAATCCGTTACGATGAGAAAACTGATTTACAATATTATTCTCCGTGTTCGGTTTTAAAGACTCCTGGCACGACATGCCTATCAAGTATCAAAGATTTCATCTATGAATCCAAACGTGGTTCGTTAGTTTCTTCTCTCCTATCGATTTTTTCGCACTTCTTCAGGAACTTCTTCGGGTGCTCGGGAACATCTTCAGTTCTCGATCGGTGACAAACTTGCTTGAAAAAAGACCGGAGACAGATTCAAGATCCCGCAAGGCGAGTCTACCTCGATGAAACAAATGGAAATGCAGCTTAAAATCAGATGAAGCTGTCGCGAAGTTAATAATTGTGAAATTGTCTATATAACTTCTTTGAGTAAAATATTCATATTCCGCAGCTTAAAAAACGTTGTTTTCCTGACAAAAATTGCAAATTAAGCAATATACATCCAATTATTATTTAGTACTTACGTCGAAATGATCTTCGTATGGAAAATTCGTGTTTATGTTTTGGCATCGAATGATTGTGTTGAGACTGCTCAGTGTAACTGCTCACATAATAGCTTTTAAAAGTAGCCTTTTAATAGTTTTCGAAAGTGGTCTCCTGTAAATCGCCCACAAACCTTTATAATAGGATTAATAAAATCTATACTTAACCTATTTTGTTTTAATTTAAAACTGCAACTTCATTAAATAATGTTGGATAAGGAATTGAACCAAAAATTCAGATGACTAATATTTTGAATTTTGCCTATTTTTCTGGTATAAAAATAACCCATTCCCTATGTAGTACTACAATAATATTCTAGCATCTGTATAATACCGCACTTTGACTTATTAGATACCTGGTCTGCTAATTGGCCCCAATTGTGTACCGGTCTAGCGGGCTTCCCTCGATGATCACTCCCCCCTGAACAAATCTTTGTAAACTGTCGTGAACGAACATTATTTTGAAAAATAAGAAATATTTACAAACGTCTCCTTAGTGCCTTCATGTCATTGGTATTTTTACATTTATAAAAAAAATTAAATCATCAATAATTTTGATTTTTGAAGAAAAGAGCCCATTCGGGTATTTCTTATTTGGGTGATTAATGATCTGCATGCACTTTCCTGTCTAAATAAACAAATAGCTATATACAGGCTATTAGTAATAAAAATGTAGTTTTTATTCTACGGTGGGAAAATTACAAAAAAAAAAAAATGGCCAAACGACCAATTTTTAAACTGCTAGTTTCGTAAATAGCTCGACACAAAAAAATAAAGATTATAGTGCCATGCTCGTCCAATTAACGTTACGTAAATTAGACCAGGCGCGGATCCCCGCGCCCGGGAATCCCCGAGAAAAAGCTTTTTCCATACTTATGTTAGTTGATTTCGATTAATAAGTACCTAATCATTTTAAAATCTAACTTTGCGCCCCCCCCCCCGGTGATAAAATTTGACTTGACGCCCCCCGGTGAAAAATTTCTGAATCCGCCTCTGATAAAATGACATTTCTTCTTTAAAACCTCGTTTCCATGGATGTATTTGATGTAAATTAATCAATAATAAAATAAATAAAGTCAGATGCATTGACGAAAACGACGTTTTAGATTTAGATAAATGTCATTTTTTTATTAATTTAGAAGTAATTTACGTAGCGTCAATTGGGTGAGAATGAGGTTTATAGTTGTCTTGTTTTGCACATTTAGACAAATAAATGTGTAGAAAAATTTCAGCTTGATAGTATGTACGTCGATACGCTTATTCAATGAACTTTAATTTTGAAAAAATATCATAAAACTGGTTTTACCTGCACTACGTAAGTCATTACAAAGCAGCTGATTCACTTGGCATCTGCCGCTGTCAAAAAATATTGTGTAATAGAATCAGTGGCGCCCCTTGGAAATGTAACAGTGATAGTGAAAAAACAATTAAAATTTAAAATTAGTATTCATGTTCAATTGTTCAACGGAATATAATTTATTATTATTTAATAAAAATGCGATTTCATAAAAGTTGGGGGGGAGGGCTTGGCGGAAGCTTTCGTCCTAGGAAGCAGGATATATTTAAACTGTTCTTGTCTAAAATAAAACTGATAAATTAACAATTAACCGAAACTTCTTATAAATACAAAAGTCATCGCGCTTTACTTATTTTATTAATTATTTAATGCTTTATCCAATATTTTTTAATTAGTACTTAACGATGAGGCTAACGCAATTCCAACTGTTTGCAATTGCAAAAATTAAACAAAGAAAGTAAAAATAATATTTAGCAAATGGCAATTGTTATTGTTTTATCAGACGGTGTGGATGCAACACCCAACGCCAAGGATGTCTGTAATCATAAATCTTTCTTATCTATAACTTCAAAGCAATAATGCATTTTTTGTGTAAAAATAAAAATACCAAGAAAAAACGAGAGATTATGTTATATTTGCTAAGATAATTATTGCATCAAATAATGACACACGTCATAAATGGGTTTTGCTGTGCAACAAACAGGATGGTCTTCTCTTTTCACAGAATGGAGTTCGTTTTCTATGGTACTAAAGTACTAAAATTCTACTATATTTTCATAGTTTTCCATGTTGGCCGTCAACTGCGAGGATTATAGGAATGTAAAACCTGATCATTTTTTCTTAAATTGTAAATTTTATACTATTTTGTTCAGGTTAATTTGGTAGTTACGCCACTGTACCTTGGATTGCAAAAAAATCCAAAACGTCATACTATGTTATCAAGCCTTCAGATGAAAATAAAAACCCGATTTAGGGAAGATTAGCATTTTTTGGATTTAAATTTTTTTAACTCAGGCTTGAAATGCTTTAAAAGGGAAATAAACAATCACGAGATTGCTTTATTCAATTAATTTTTGAAAAATTGCCATGGTAGCCAAGCTTTATTGGCAAAACAAATAATAATTAAAAATTATGAAATATTTTTCGTTTTTTTTAAATCTGCCTCTTCGGGTGCTTTGCCCCATAGCGCTAAAAATCGTTGATCCTGCACTGATTATTTTAATCGCAGGTAAAATTTGAACGTTTTTTATAAAACCCGTCGGATTCTTTCCTGTCAAGATGTGTTATTTCGTAGTGTTCGTAACACGCCTGATAATAAAAAATAAACATTATTGGAATGTCTGAAACACTACATGTCATCCAACTGTCAAAAAATACCATTAAACCATCTCCAATGGTTATTGCTCGGCAACATTTTAATTATTGACTTATGTAAGTTATTACTTTGGAAAGAAAAATAAATTGCTGCCGCGAGATCTGCGCACTACATAATGAAAAATGGAGGCAAAACTGCGGTAGAAATGAATATTATGTCAAGCTTCGGTGTGGGTAAACCGTTGGCATACAAAATAAACAAATAAAAACCATTTATAGTTGATTTATGCTTCCGATTTCGAAATAAGTTGGTCAATACTCGAGACGCGAAGCAACTTTTTGTTCAAGGTCAAAAAATAAAATTATGTACTATCGTCTTTTCATTGCGGATTTCATTTCTCTCAGGACCGTACCAACGCGATGCTTTAAAATCGATCATACAAGTTACAATTTATTAGGTATCAAAAAATTAAACTAGAAAGAAATTGTTTAAAAAAATATTATTACAAAACAAGATAAATAATATAATGTACAAAAAACATAAATTTTCGTATTTACATTCTATTTACATAATCAACTGAATAATAAAAGTGAATGCCAGTTATTCACAGTACTATTATTGATTATTATTGTATAATAACTTTTATTTTTGAGGCCTGTAAAGAAAAAAGTACGTCCTCATCAACATACTAAATCATTATAAATCATTTCGTGTATCGCACTTTCTTTGAACACTACAGTATTTTATATAGCAACTTATTTTATGTACAATTTTATAAATAAGAATTAACAAAGAAAACTCGAGCATCTCTTGAAAAAATATGAAATTAGTTCATTTTATCGTCAATTTTTAAAATACGCTTAAATCTATGCGTTTTGGATCACAAATCATTTATTGGGGTGGAAAAAACCACAATTGTCTCTATTTCTGCAAAAACCTTTATTCCTTACATTATTGCACAGTCTATTACCTCTATGTGAACCACCACCCCGCATATTATTCCAATTTCCTGGTGGTGGTCCATTCATTCTTAACCAAGGTCCATTTCCCCCGCCCCCTCCTCCACCGCCGCCACCTCGTCTGAAACCGCCCCGATTCATATTAAAATTGTTCGGTGGAAACATTCCCGGACCTTGCGGATTAAATGGTGGGGGAAATCGGTGATTGTTATCGTTCATCATTTGATTCGAATTCTGCATAAACATGTTGGGATTCAAAGGACCTTGTTGATTCATTAATTCTTGGGGCGGCATATTCTGATGCATCATGGGTGCATTTGGAATAGTTGCTACGTTAACATTATTCCATTCAGTCCCAGGACCCAAATTTGTCGGAATGAATTGATTTGGGGCAGAAAATGGTTGAATATTGTTTACCATATTATTAATATTAGGAAACATCGCGGGGGGCTGCCCAATATTGAGGTTAGGGAAAGGCGCTTGAATGTTAGGGAATAATGGAGGAGCATTACTAATACTTGATTGAGGTGGAGAACCTTTCGGTTCCGGCCAAGGGGCATTGCGAAAGTCGTGATCGGGGTTATCCGGATCTTCGGTGGGAATTATAGTAGGATCTTTAATTTGATAGTTTTCAGCGTCCGGTTCTGTAGGACTGTCGGGTATAAGTTTTGCATGAAAGTACAACGCTTGTAAAACAGTTTTTTCCCTAGCAAACTGTATGTCTTTTTCTAAACTTTTACAGCCCGACACGGCCAATGGTTCCGGAGTATCCATGAGCGTGGGAATTCTCCACCCTGTTTGTATATCCATAACATCTTCATTGGGTAATTTTCTTGACATTTGCAGCGCTTCACGTTCGCCTCGTACATCCATTTTTGCCATGTCACCAAATGTTTTGGTAACGTTTACGCGTTCGGTTTCGTCCAATTCGAAATACCGTATATCGACTAATTCGTCGTCGGTTTTCCACTTGATCGATTTCTTGGGACCCTTTCTTTTAGAATACACTAAAGCACCTTTTAAACCGTTAATGTTTTTAACTCGCGGTTCACTATCTTGATCTTCGAAGTCTGTTGAACCTATCGCGTCTGTTTCGGCGGCACTTTCACTTTCTTCGATTGTCGTATCCATCGCTTCGTCCTCTTTCTTAGGGTCACTCTTAACTTCTTCAGTATCTAGGGTATCTTGGTAAAATTTAGGAGCCATACTTTTAATTGAATTAGTTGGTGAAGAAGGCGGCGAGGTTCCAGACGAATCTTTCGATATACTTGCACGTCGTCTTCGTTTTTTGGGTTCTTTCTTGGTCGTAGCCGAAGCCGTTAACGCATCCATAAACATATCGCTTTCTTGGTATATTGGGGCTGCAAAAAAAAATAAAAAAATTAGTTAAAAAATTAAGTCACGATTTAGGAAGTAGGTATATGCTAAAAATTAAATAAATAATATGCTAGATTTGTGTGGAAACCTTGTTTTGCTTTCTATACTCTCGAGACTAAATTTTGTTAAAATTAATATTAATTAAAATTTTTAAAATTAACAAGCTAAGCAAAAACAAATAAATTATTATTGTCTGTTTATAATATTACAAATTAATATATTGAAGATTTTATGAATTAATTAATTTAATAGTGTTTGCTTGGTTTGTTGATAATTTTAATGTAAATCCTGTTCAATGCGACAGAAATTAGTGTTTATTTTAGTATAAGGTGCCTTTATCTATCAAAAGCTACTATTGCTGTTTCTTTTACTCAAAGTCTAATGGATTTGTCCATTGCTGGTTGTTTCATAATGCGCAGAGGAAAGATCTAGCCTGCCTATTTACTATCCTCCACTTTTAGCATTATTAAAAATATCTTTTCTAAAAGGCTAGTTTTTTATGGTGATTTCTTTTAAGAATGCAGCATGGTGCCAATCAGAACGGAGCCGAGATGAATCTAAAAAAAATTAACCGACGCGTCGTGGAGATATAAAAGATAAAAATTTAATTTTTATTCCATACAAAATTGGACACGGGATAAGCGTTTTATAAATTGCTCTAAGCCAAGGGCTGAAATTTTACAAGACAATTGCAAGTATTTGTTTTGGTCGATAAAAATTAACTTTGGGCACGAGCCATAAACCCAGTGATATAAAAAAATTGGCGTTTCGAAAAGAGACGATTACTTTACGTTTTATACAATAATTAATTTTTTGAAAAAAGTTTTGAAGAATTTGTATGGTAATATTTTAATTACATTCGTTTTCAATTAAATTGTAAAACATAAAATAAAGTGATGTGGGGGTTTTTCTATTATATGCATATCGAGGATTTCTTGATAAAAATGACCAGCCTATTTTTATAAAAAAGAAAAAAGTATTACCATATTAAGTAACATTTTTTTTCTACATATAGTAAATCTAATAATTCTACTGTATTTAATATTTCAAATACAGATTTTTGCAATTGGTAAAAATTTGCACTGCATTACAGGTTTTTTAACGAGAATCCTAACAGTTTTTATAATTTGAAATACAAATTATAAAATCTGTTAAAAATTGGTACTATGAAATACATGCCCGCCCCTGATTAAAATTAATATCTTCTGAATTAATTTCTATTATAACTAAGACATTAAATTTTTAATGTAAATTATTAACCCTTAAATCGGATATTTTCAATTATTCTGTTATTGAACTTGACCACTTTTATCAAGAAAATTACGAGTTATAGAACAATATTCCTGTTCAGGAATGTAGCTATATTTTGTTTAATTTTATAAATAATATATAAATAAATCATTAAATTTTATAGGAAATGTAATTTGAGGAAACATAGCTCTTGGCTGTTATTCAGCAAAAATTGTTTCCTCGAAACACTCTTTTTATTTGGGAAATTGTCTTTTTTGCATTATATAAGCAACATTTTTATTACGCAATCAAATTTGAAATATTTGCAATTGATTAACAATCGAATTTTAAAATTTCGAAAACTTGATCTTCAAGTTGACGTAATAATGGAAAGTTGTACAAAATTTCGCCTAAACTTACAAAGCGGAAACTTGAATAAATTACGGATATGTCACGTATTGAGTACGCGATTATATCAGGTTTCTTGTAAATTAGTGTTAAATTTCAAAAATAATTTGTTTATATCACGCTATCAGTTAAAACGAACGGGTTATATATACCAGGGCAACAGAAACGTGAACAGGTGGTGTGCGAAGTGCTAGGTTGACGTATACGACGACGATCCGGTTATATGACGTAAGTGAGTCATAGCAGGAGACCTCAAAATGTTTTGCGCTGCTTTGATAAAAGTATGACACGCAATGCTCCGAGATGACTCATAACGCATACTACCTTGTGCACCCCAAACGGTAGTATTTATCTTCATCAGCGCTCACATTTTAGCTTTCTTTCAGTGCCCCGATTCTTTCCAACCACAAATTTAAGACACCTGCTTTTCAAAATACCTGTATCTCAAGATTTATACTTCAAAGGCAACAAAAACCCTTCCTAAGCATTTTCAGTATTCAAATTTAGTTTATTTATTTGTAAAATTATGAATACAGGTTCAATTTACATTTGAACTTACCACTCGATTCAATTTAGGATGTTTCCTTAGTAGAAAAAATACTAAATTAAAAAGAATTTTAGTGTCAACTTAATTGAAGGGAATTATAATAAATCAAATAGTAATAATTACATCTTCAATGCACACAGTGTCTTGTGTCTCCTTCTTCGCGTAGCCAAATAAGCACGCAGTGTCACTTTTACGATGCACTGGGACAACACTCATGTTTTTAGTCAATTTTTAACTATGCACCCAAATAAGTGATTTACAAATTATTAGGTATAAAATGTGCAGTGGTTTACCTTTTTTAAAATAAGAGGAAGATAAAAAAACGTAGCTAGCTAGTGCAACTGTTTCCACACAAACCAAATCCAAAAAAATGTTAAAATAAAAGCAAAAATTAAAAATAATAAGAAATAGAACCGCCGCGCTAAGCCCTTAAAGAAATCTGTAACATTTGCGTTTCCAATTTTGGGCGACGTAGTATTCCTTTTACGAAACTACGAAGACTTCCAGTTTTGAAAGGCAGAATGTGTGTGTAACCTGAAAAACAAAGAATATTAGTAATGATATAATCGAGAACTTACGTTTCGGTTTAGGTGGAATTAATTTAATTGCACCCGGTCTTTCGATCGGAACATCCAATTTTGTTCTCTTCTCTGGAGGAAGTCCAGGCGCGGAATCCTTTGTGGGCGACGTTCTCTTCAAACCAAATGGTGGTGTAGTAGCAGCAGGCAAAGGAGGTATCACAGCGGGAGTGGTGGTGGGCTTTTTAACCGGTCTCGGTGGTGCAGGTTTGGCTTCTTCTTCTAAACCAGTTAATCTCATTTGAGACTTATAAACCTTCACAGTTTTCGGCCTTTCTTCGTTATTCTTACGAACTTCGATGGAAATAGAGCCCTTTCTAGCATCATCTGGTTGATTTTCTTTAGATTCTTTTGATTTTTCCTTATCTTCAGAACCCCTTTTAGGTATTTTAGGTAATTTTTGTAAACTCAATGGCTGTATTTTTGCCAAAGTATCTTTATCCTTCTCGGCTTGTTTCTCCTTATCGCTCCTTTTGTCTTTATGTCTACTACTAGAAGAACTTTTACTACTGCTGCTACTTTTGACGGAACCGTTGCTGCGATGCTTATCCTTTTTATCTCGATCTCTGTTTCTATCCTTATCTTTATCTCTACTACTGCTGCTACTATGACGATCTTTACTTTTGTGAGAACTACTTCTATCCTTATCTTTACTACTGCTACTACTTTTTGAACTAGAACTAGATTTGTGTTTACTTTTATCTTGACTTTTCTTTTCAGAATCTTTTTGTTTTGCTTCATCTGTTTTAGGTTTCACCTCTTCGACTACCGGTTTTACATCTTCCGCCGCAGTTACTCCCTGTTCTTCAACCACCATTTTCACGCCATTATCACATGCAACTTCATCAGAAGTAGAAATTAAATCTAGTTTTACTTGTTCTACATTAGATTGCGCAATAACTGATTCTTTGTTATTTGCTACGGATTCCGCATTCTGTATTGCTAGTTTTTGATTATTTGCATCGTTGTTAGTTTCATCTTTAACAATTTTCAACCACCTTTGCACCAGTTGATTTGCAAGTTGATGTATAGCTAATAACAACAAAATTTGAATTACTGATGATGTAACGAAGGCTTTAAAATTTTGTGGTGGTTAATTTTAATGTTACGAGAATGATAATGTAAAATAAAATGCGTGTACTTACTTGCAAGATCCTCCCTTTTGGATAGGCTTTTGACCATTCGAGGAATGTTGTAGGATTTTAGCCTCGCCACATCGACGGGCGTCACGATTAGAAGATCTAGTAATTCAACAACCAAAGGCCAATTTTGTGTTGTGGTGGCATCTTGTAGCCACACTTGTATTAAATTCCATCCACCCGCATCCATAAATGCATTTAACAATCTGGTGTCTGTGTTTTTCAAAATTAAAACATAAATGCACTTGCTGACCAATTTTTTTGAAAATTTGGTCATTAATCTGCAACGATTCGGAATAACATTAGAAAATCGTCTAAACAATATAAAACGTCAAATTTATATAAAAATTAAAATCTACATACCCTGCCAGTCTTTCAACTTCAGTTATTGATAAAATTCCTCCACTCGGCGTAAGCAGTACTTTTAAGCAGTCTAATAATTGTAGCGGATCGATACGAGGCTGCAAAAATAAAGCAATATTATGTTATTGCGGTCGACAAAATAGGATAATAAAATTAGGTTAAAATTTTAAATTTGAACAATATGGCGGTAATGTGTGACGTCATCACCGCATCGCTATCGACCTCCCACGTATTCAAATGACTTTCTCAATTTTAGAAATCGACATCAATTTAAAGCAAAATATCTAACTAAATTAACTTATTGGCAAATCTCATAATTAAAAACAAAAATAAATGACCGTATGGAACCTTACCATTTTGACCCCTCCTGCAGGTACGACAGAAATTGAAGAAAAACTTAATTCCACATCAACAAATTATATAACGAAAACGATATCGTTATATTAATTAAAAATACACATTAGTATAAAACAAATATAGCGTAAACTTTCATGATTCAGATATGTCCATTTATATTATTTCGAACAAAGGAACGCCCTGTCCTCCATTATTGCATACGTGACGTTTTAAGTATAATATGAAAACTAATAATTATTTACTACTAGAAGTTTGAACAACAATCATTCAAGCTTCGAGTGATTACCCAATTATATATTATATCGTTTAATAACTAATTTAGTTAATACAGTAAAATCTAAACAATTATACAAATTATTTTGCACGAAAGACGCCAGCAGAACAAGACCTCTATCATGCAAAACAGGAAATGAAGTATTGACTGACGCAAACGTCACCACGCTGTACCACAACAAAAAAATAAAATCCGGTCAGCTTACGCATGCGCTCTAAGCCCACCGAATCAATTTATATTTTTAATTATATTTGATTACCGATACTTCGTTAATTATGTAGTTGTAAAAAACCAATAATTTAATAGACATTTTAATATGTCGATAGAAACGATAAAAATTAACGAACGTGATTTGAAAAATAATTTTAGATTTGTCGGCCAATAGAAAGCTTTCGCGCGCTATAAGTTCTAAATTTAAATTCAAGTTGATCAGAGAAAATTAATTTTTTTAATTTAATTCTATTATAATACAGAGGGATAATAAATTATATATATGTATATGCTATTAAAAAGTGACTGGCTTAAACCTTTTCATTGTGCTTGCTTGGCAGTAATTTAAATCTTCAAACGGCGTTCATTTGTGGGAATTTTAAAACATTTATACAACAAAAATAACTAATTATCTGCGTCCACGAATGCTTCGAGTAGTCCTGTTAACAAAAGCAATAATTTCAATAATTCTGTTCGAATTTATTAATATCACGTGAAAATGATTATTCATGTTGGCACGTGGTCACAAGTCAAACTAGCGATATCGTGAATGCGGGCATCACACTTTTTTTTTGAAAAACAAACTTATATATTAATTATTATATTTTTGAAAATTTCATTACTAAAATATATATGTACAAAAGGAGATCAACGAACTTACCGTTTCTGACATGTTTTTATGGTAAAAGTAAAATATGCTATAGAAAAATATACATTTGAACTACTTTTTCTAATGATGTTCTTCTCTCTTCTTTATAGTAGGTATATTATTTTTTAAATAAGTATAATTTATTATATCTATTATCCTCTATTGTTGATAAAGTTTATTAGGACCGAAAATTGATTTATTTTTATATTACACAAACATGCAAGCTTTGTTCAAAATAGCTGTTCCTCCAGCAGAAAGCCTCATGGTACTAAATGAGAAAAAAAGTGTTTATGAATTTGTGTGTTGAGTAGTGCAGTTATTAGTTGGTAATACCGGTTACGAAATACATTCAAGGCAGGTTTACACAAATACTACTTGAAATTTTTAACCAATGATTATTCGTATTATTCTGATTATCAATAATACGTATGCTGTTTATGACAATATGTTTTTAGTTTTTATTGTTTTATATAAATAATATTTAAAAAAAGTTATCGTGAGTTATCGTTGCAAAATATTTCTTTTAATCATTTCCAGTGGCGGCTGGTACGGGTAGGTCGATGGGTCGCCGCCCTTCGAGAACAATATTTTATTACATTTTTTTGTTTATTCATTATTTTAATATGGATGTGTCCGTAACGCTCAACAACGTCTCTCATTGGTCCTCAAAGACCGTGCATTGTGACTTTAACGCCAACTAATGACAAAAATGTGAACTTTGTGGGAAATTATGTACAAATACATCACGGCGGAAACGTGGATTTTATTTGTTAGTGAAATTCTATAAATTTCCAGAGAGCACACTTGGTGCCTCATGGAAAATTATGTGTAAAAGAAATATGTTTAACAAGTACTATATTGAAACGCGCGACTTTTAATCCCCATTCACATAATGATTCTCGTCTTGCCTTGCTTAGGTAGAAACAGACAAGTACCAATCAAATAGATTCTTCTATCTTTCTTAAAGAAAATACTTTAATCTGATTGGCTCTTGCCAGTTTCTACCTAATCAAGACAAGACAAGAATTCTTATGTGAATGCAGTGAAGCTATCTTAGGGGTTTTCCCCCTAAATTTAGGGGTAAAAAATTGCACAGGGGTTTTTTAGGGGGAAAAAATATTTAGGGTTTTTTAGGGGTTAAAAAAATCGTTAAGGGATTTTTAGGGGTTTTAAAAATTTTATGTCGTCGAATAATAGGTACATATTGCATTTCAACTTGAAACAATTCTTATCAGGTATATGAGTGGGTGAATGAATAAAAAAATTTATAATAGTAATTTATAATTTTGTGTGCAATGACCTCTTATTTTTTTTTTTTTTTTGCAGATTTTGTTTCATCTTTCAACATATTCATTTCATCACAATATCTCTGACTTTGTTTATTTTAATCTTTGGATGGAAATACGACTTTTTTACCTAGACTATTTTACCTACAATTCTGACCACGTGGTCAAATTTTTAAAAGAGGCGCCTGTGAAAATTTTTTGGTAGCTAAAGAAGTGCTTTTTATTTATTTATTTACCAATTTGATTCATTGTAGGTCGGACTAATATTTGGCCTAGCGTGAGCGACCCGTACCGAGGAACTGGTAAATTTGTGTATAGCAGATGTTACAAAAAGGGCAAGCCCTAGGGCAAAAAAAGAAGTCACCAGATTTTATTATCAATTTAATTCTCATTTTTTTGTAACATCTGCTATGCACAAATTTACCAGTTCCTCGGTACGGCACGCCCACGCTAGGCCAAATATTAGTCCGACCATGGTCCGACCTACAATGAAACAAATTGGTAAATAAATAAATAAAAAGTACTTCTTTCTACCAAAAAATTCTCACGAGGCGCCTCTTTTATAAATTTGACCACGTCGTCAGAGGTTAGGACGGGCGATTGTTTCATGGTTTCGGCACATATCCTTCGTTCTTCCGCTTCATAAAAGCGAATAATTTGTGGAAATTGCTGATGTCAATCTTATGTTCTAATTTGGTGACCGCCTTGTTCATAGAATACTGCAACCACGTGGTCCGACGACTTCAACGTTTTAGCCTTTTCGCAAAAAAACGTCTTCGGTGAAGCAATCGGCCAATTCCATCTCCATGAACCACTCTATAAAACCGTCATATTGTTTTTGATGAAATGTATTCTCCCAACGCCATCTTTGCTAATTCGGCAATCTCGACTCTCGTGGTTCCCGTTCATGACACGTCTTCTTACTTCAAACTTCAAAGGCACAAATGTAACTGAACCATTCTAGTACTTCTTAGTGAAAAAATTCTAGTTGGCAATAATAATATTACCAACTATGCTTCATTTACTTTGTTGCTGTCAACCACGTGCTTTATCGAACAAATTTTAATTAAAATTTTGCAATTATTGTCAAAGTGGGTCCTTTACCTCCCACAATTGCAAAAAACAGTATATGCACCTCTTGCAACAAACCTTTACTCTCAGTCCAAAAAAGAATCACTTTATTCCCTTGGTGCATAATGTACTATTAATATACTGTATCTTTTAGGTGGATTTTTTTTTATCTCACGTGCCTATTGTTTTTTAAAGCAATTGTTAGCCTTTGTCCTGTTGCTCGATGTAAAGTCCCAAGTTTTAATTTCAGCCTCAATGCGCGAGACACAATTTTTTTTTAAATTTGCATCTCCATTGCAATAATTTTTTGTTTCTTGTCAAAGAGCTGTTGCTTCTTCCAATTCCAGCTTAAGAATCGACATGGGCTTACTTTAGTTCTTGCTTCCACTAGCGCCACTTGGATGGTATCGGCATTGGCATTCACCAAGACATGCACTTGTATTGATTTCCAATTTTTTATGAAATTTTAAATGAGTAAGATCTTGGAACACATACATGCTTTCTCCACCATCGGCAATAACATTGCCCATAAATGCAACGTCTTGATGCTGCTTTGACTTCAATTTCATCCGAAGATGATGATTCTTGTTGTCGAAGTGGAAGTAATATGTCACGGGCCTGAATCGCCTAAGGGGTTTTCTAAATTAGCAGCGGTGAATTAGCTGCCCGCCTGGAACATCGGGAATGCCACTAGCTTATAGTTCCTTAAAATTACTGGCGAGAACCGCCTGGTTTGGCATCAGATTGAGGAATTAGCACACAACCGTCCTCCGAGGATCTGCCGACTTTAGATCCGATTAGAGCCGTATCAAGACTGTCGGCAGATTGGCTGAGATGTGATGGGGTTACGTGAGCCCCATCGCGAATGTCGCTGACAATGCGAATCGTGGCGTGCGGAATGGGTCAAAAAAACATGGCAGGACCCAATGGCAGAAGGATAGAAGTTGATTGTGAGGATAGAAATTGGCCGCAAAGCTTATCGACTGTCTTCAAAGGCGCGAGGCTGGTAAGAGCGAGGCGAGGTCCAGTTTCTTGTCGGAGGAGAATCAGTCTTTCCGAGCAAAGGCTCCCACGCAGGGCGAGTCCGTCATCCCGCTTCCTGGGCCATTGGGGGGGAGGGACCTAAGATCGACACCGATTAGAGCCGTTGTTGATTTTTCAGATTTTGAAGATAACTTCTGCTTCACTTTTTTCAAATTGGAAATTGAAAATCTGCAGGTCGTGTTTTGATTTGGCATTCTTGTGATGTATTCTATTGGCTGTAAGCTACAATGCAACCTATTCTATCTAGTATTAATAAAGTTTAAGTTGATTTCATGTTAGAAAAAATTGCAAATATTATATCAAAATTAAATTCATAACTTACGAAAATATGATATAATATAACTATTAAAAATTAAATGATAGTTTATGACACTTTTGGTCGAGCAAGTGTGTTTCGAATTTTGGATTCTCATCAGATAAACTTGGGATATTTAAAAAACAGAAGTCAAATTATTTCGACGTTTATTTCATATTAAAATTCTACCTACTTGATGCCAAAATCAATAAATATAAATGAAAATGTTGAAAATTCTAATTCTAAACCGATCAAGTTAATGTAAAATTATACCTTGAAAATAAACCTAATTAAGTACATCTTAGAATAACTTTTCCACAAGGTTGTACAATTACTTTCAAATTCAGAAAAATTCTGAAAAAAAAATTGCTCGGTTCCTCTGGCGTTCTGCTTCGCAACTCCAATGCAAAGTTCCACTTTTTATCCGAATAAGACAATATACTATTTATTAGTTGCCGAACGTAATTTGCCTTATACTTATACATAAATTTTGGAAAGATCACATAAAACTGCTTTTTTCTCTTGCGTTGCATCCTGTATTACATTACGGACAGCAATCTCAGTCGGTAACTCGCCACGCAATCTTGCCGACCGCTATCGTATTTAAAATTTGAACGTTTTTAACTGTCATTTTTTGTATGGCAAGTTTATTTTAATCAAAAAGTGTAATGAAATTTTATATGTATAGTTTTACATGTTGTACAGTCAGTTGATGTTCAAGAAAGCCATTTTATAGACAATGAATACTCCAAAAACTCCTAGATTATCGTCAAAACGACATCAAGCACTTTTGCTTGCCGAAACACCAGATTGCTTCGAAAAAGTAACGGTGGAAACTCCACGGTCTAGCAAGAAGGCAATTAATAGAAATATAAATAAGGAAGTTAAAAATTTAACGGTCGCGGTGCGTATTAGACCTTTGAATGTTCGGGAAGAAAGTACTTGCGGTGTTACTAACGTTATTCGAGTAGATAATAAGGCGGTTTTGATAGATTCCAGTTTCGTGAGCAACACAATAACCAAAGTGGACTATGTATTCCAATACGACCATGTATTTTGGTCTTGTGATGAAAATGATTCGTTGTATTCAAATCAAAGAGATGTTTTTGATGCAATTGGATCACCACTACTTGAAAAAGCTTTTGAAGGATACAATGCATGCTTATTTGCTTATGGACAAACTGGTAGTGGTAAAAGTTATAGTATGATGGGACCAGATATTGAAACTATCGATTGCAATTCCAATGCCGGTGTAATTCCTTTATTTTGTCAGAAACTTTTTAACAAAATATCACAACTGGAAGATCTTTTGACGGTAGACGTAAATGTTAGTTACTTCGAAATTTATAATGAAAAAATTCACGACTTGTTAAGTTCCGGAAATAATGATCGTACTCCGTTGAAAGTTAGAGAACATCCCGATTGGGGACCTTACGTTGTCAATTTAAGTACACATTCTGTTAAAACGTTTGAGGAAATGCGGTCTTGGTTGGTTTTAGGAAATCAAAACAGAGCTTACGCTGCAACTGTGATGAACGAGAAATCTTCCAGATCACACAGTATATTTGCAATTGAACTGAGTATTTCGAATGGAGTGAATGCTAGTGACTCGGGTAGAAGAAGTAAAATTTCATTGGTTGATTTAGCAGGTAGTGAAAGGATAGGTGGATTGTCTCTCGATGAAGATAAACATAAAGAAAGTGTTAGTATAAACAAATCGTTACTGACTCTCGGAAAAGTTATTTACAGTCTTGCAGATCAAAAAAAAGGCACTTTTGTACCTTACAGAGATTCTGTATTAACTTGGCTTTTGAAGGTATGGTAATTTTAAATATTTAATTTGCTTTATGGTGATTTAGGAATTTTGCTCTAAAAATTTTTTTTTACATATTTCAGGTAAACGTTGGAACTTACCTAGCGAATTTTGATTACTTTGTTAGCCTAATTACAATGTTTCTAATCCAATTATTAATTTTAAGAAAACATAATAACGAATTGCTGAATTAGACGAACAACGAAATCGAGATCCACTCGGCAAGTTCCAACGTTTATCTACAATAGATTAGCTATGACTGGAAATAGCCGAAACCATTATTGCTCTCACCTAGTTCTAGAATAATCTATAGACCTAGATAAATTTAACAAGTTTCAGTACTAACAAAAAATTTTAATTACAGGAAAGTTTGGGAGGAAATTCTTTTAGTAGCATGTTAGCTACGATTACACCTGCGAGTAGTCACATAGATGAAACACTAGCAACGCTGCGTTACGCTTGTAAGGCTCGTTCTATAATAAATCAAGTTCGCGTTAACGAAGACGGCAATGATAAAATAATTAGGGATTTGACATCCGAAGTCAATCGATTAAAGAAAATTCAACGAGATAGTATTTCTAGGATTGTGTCCACACCAAATCGAGATTCGCTGTATAAACGAGAATTAGAAGAACTTAAACAAAAGATAATCGAAAAAGAAACAGAATTGACTCGTGAACATCAAATATGGGAAAACCGATTTAAAGAAAATCGAGAAGAGCAGCTAATGAAACTTGTTCAGTATGAAAAGACTCAAAAAGAATTGGAATCCCAAGTTAGGGTTATGTCAAAAGTGAATGATGATTTAGTTTTGTCTCCATATAACACAAACTTTTTAGAAGAAATGAAAAGTATTTTAGAAGGAAGTCAAAATCAAGAAGAAGACCAATCAAAAGTTAACGAAATTAAGTGTTCGATTGCTACAATTTATAAAGCTGCCCAAGTTTTGAAGCCGTATACAGAAAAAGAAGAAAAGATGCGATTAACATTTGCTGAACTCCTGAAGAGTGTGCAAATTTTAGAGAGTTCATTGTGCAGCGCAACGCCCAATAAAAAGACAGTTAAATTTAGAATTTAATTGCAAACTGTGTTTTTAAGCTTAATGCCTTTTTTTGTTATATTGTAAATTATTGACTGCTTAATTTATTATTAGGTAAAATTTATATTCCTGTAGGTAATTTATTACACTTTTGTGTTCTGTTCTAAACGTAGAATTTATTTTTGAATAAATCAGATTTGAAATGCACAGAATTTTTTAATAACCCATGGAGGTGATAGATAATACTGGATAATACTATATGAATATAGCTTCTATATGAAGCTAAAAATTTTTCAGTTTTTATTTCATTTTAAATGCAAAAAAAAGACCAAAAAACATACAAGTATACAAAACGAGTTCTGCAAATTTACAAGTAAAAATAATAAGAAATAATGTAAACAGTTTATTTATAGTTATTCAAGTGCTACACAAAAAGCAAAAAACAAACAAAAACTAACTAAAACAAATTAAAAAACGTAAATTAACAGCTAGAAAGTAAAGGCAAATTGAAAACTAATCAAAGTAATCCTCTATATCAATATTTGGATTTAAAATATCTTCGCCGTACATAGATATATCAATTTGATTTAAAATTAAATTTTCAGCGGTTTCCTCCAAATCGGTTTCTCCAATTAAAATAGCACCTTTTAACCGACCCCCGCATATTATAAATTTAATATATTCCACACCTTTCGTCATACGTATTATCATACTAACGCCCTCGTTTCCCAAAAACTGTCCATTATAAGAGCCCAATAAAATCACTTTGAAACCAAATAGTTTAGTAGAATGAGTGAACAATTCAAAGCAAAAATCTTCAGGAGCTTTAACATTTTTGAAAGCAGCAGACATACAATTAGCACTGTGACACCCCATTTGACGTGCCTGCGTCCATAATTTCATTGGAAACCAGCCTGTAGAATACTCCCAATTTGGTGTACACACATCTCCAGCTGCATAAATAAATTCAACATTTGTTCTCATATCACTCCCCACGCAAATCCCAGCATTTTCACGAAACTTAAATTCGGCATCTGTAATTTTAAAATTCAATTGAACCACAACTCCCGTTGCGGAAACAACTAAATCGCAATCGATTACTTCACCACCACTTAAGGTAACTCGAATTGGAAATTCTTCGCTTCCTTCATTTTTTTTAACATCCTGAACATCACTTTCACCGTGTATTATAATTTTACGTGCAGAACTTTTACCTTCTATTTCAAAATTTTGAAACCAGTCCGGACCTAAAGCAGCACCAGATATTTCCCCCTCTTCGTGAAACTGCAAACGCTTTATAATTGTAGTCGCATCTTTTTTCCTTTCGAGCAATGATTCTTGAAAAAATTGTGAAGCACCTGCATCTATAAATGTTGCTGAAATGTGATCTTCTCTTATGATCCAATGAACTTCCACATTGTCTATCTTATGTACAATTTCAGATGCAATCCCGCCATTTCCAACTAGAACAACTTTCTTTGACAAAGTCAACCTCTTAAGAAACATTTCAACGGAATCAGTGTCTCGAATACCTAAGACAAAATAAGTAAATATTTGCGTTTGTAAAAAATAGTGGTTAGTACACTTACCAAATACGTAGCCATCAATTAGTGGTACTACAACATTAGGTCGTCCACCAGTACAAAGACATAAATATTGGTAACTGATGACTAAATTTCCCTTAGTTGTAATTTTCCTAGTCTTACTTTCAACCTCGACTAAACTGTCATGAATAATTTTAACGTTGGGATAATGATTGCTCAAATATGAAGAATCTTTTTGTTCGACATCAAAATTGGTTATATTTTCAGTTATTTTTTGTATATTAATAGCGGTTTTTATTAACGAAGATTCACTTATTAAAATAATACTTTGATTGGGTTCCAAATATGCCAAAGTTTCCACACAACTAACTCCTGCTATACCACCTCCGATTATAACAAATGTGGCCTCCATTATTGGGCTTCTTTGTTTTCAGTATAATAATCAGAATAATCGTATTTACGGAATGGAACGTCAAATGTAATTAAACCACGATCCTTGGCACGTTCTATCATAACCAGTAGTTCTTTATGTTTCTTCTGGCAAACGCCAGTTTTTTTATAACTCAAAGTACTTCCAGTGTGTGGACTGATGAACTGTTTTAATAAGTCGATGTTTTGCTCATGTAAAACTAAATATTCGTCTCGGCAAATTGGGCAAGGATTACCAGTTGCTATCATGCCACCCCGTACACAAGTCTTTCTTGTTTTTTTAGGGGGAATCCCCCCTTTATGATTCCTACGATATAACACCCAAACAGGAACACCACCGTACGTTTGTTTATAGGCTTCGCTCTGTAAATACCTTATACTCGTCTCCACCGGTATTGCTTCCGTTCTATCTTTGGAAATGTTGCGCTCCTCTAAATCTTTTTGAACAACTAAAGATGTATGTAATCCTCTTAATAATGTGTAATTTATTAAGTCACTACTCTTTCGCAAAATATTTAATGTTAGCATGATTCACGTGATAAATAACCTAAAAGTCGTCGAAAGTGCTGATTTTGAAGTTTGCAAACACCACTAGTGGTTATTTGAGGAACCAATAGATTAAACACAGTGGCGTTTCTGTACATGGAAAGTATAATTTTTTTAAATTTGGATTTATGGAATTCATAATAGAGCGAAGCCCAGGTTGAAGACAAATATGTTCAAAGTTTTCTTGTCTACACTTTAAGAAAATGGTTTGATGTATCAAAATAATATTGTCGGTAAAACATCAAAGTCACGAATATGCAAAATTTTCATTTTTGAGTTTAATACACCAATTGGATCCATTTTTGGTACTCACTTTGTGTTGAAATCACGAAAGTTATTTTAAACTTAAAACGTCTGTAACTCGGAAACGTCAAAAAGCACATTCACGTTTCTGGTGTTTTACCGATGACATGTAGGTACCTTGAATATTAAATGAAATTAGAACTTGATTTTGCAATAGCCAATGAAAGGAATAATGCGAGGGCTTTTTAGAAGAAAACCCAATAAATATGAATAAAATTATAATTTGTAATTTTTTAAAATTCAAAAATACACAAATAAAATATTAGAAACACTCACTCAAAAATAAAATTAATGTAAGGTAAAATTCAGTAGAATACTCTTATATATATTTACAAATTTGCTTAAATCTAAATATTCAACTTTTAATTAAATATATAAACAAATTCTTTCTACAATACATGCGGTTACTCTAAATTTACTGAAAATGAGAAAATCAAATGAAACATTTAAAACTAAACATAATTCGCAATATTCTGTACACATTCGTTATCTCTGGCAGTAATATTTTTGTACTTTTGTCAGCTAAAACCGTTAATATTTATAGTCAACATAAAATTTCTAAATTTTGAAATTTTACAAAAATATCTGTGCAAGTTGGTGTTGTTCAATAAATTTAGTGTTACCTTAGAAAGTTTGAAATTAAAAAAATTCACTATACAAAAATTATTAAAAAATTTTAATGAAAACAATACAAAAGTAAAATTTTTGTACATTTGCTATTTAGGTTTCTATCTACAAAGGGACTTTAATAAAAAAAAATTAGAACAACACTGAGCACTTAATATTTTAATGCCCCTAATTTACTGCAGTTAAAATACAAAATCAACAGATTTTGCACATCAAAATTAACGACTGACTAGCATCTGCTAGAAATATTACAAAAATAATAGGTAAATTTAAAACATCGTTAGTATTATTAAAATTAACTTTGATCAAACAATATAAACAAACAAATAATACAAGATTGTTTTTGATGAAAGTTAGGATCAAAAAATTCAATTAAATTCTCAAAAATATGGAGATTTTACGATGCAATATACAAAATTCTATCACAGACACTTATTTAAAAACGGATTAATTTAAAATGAAATAATCAGTACTCTAAGTCATCTTTTGGACGAGTATAATTCTCTCCAAACTTGGACATATATTTTCGAACAAACTCTTTTGCTTTCAGTTTCACACTCTCTGTACAGGTCAAATCATCGATATTTTGACAATGTTTAAGTTCCTTCAACATCACAAAATGAGTTAACTGCAACAAAAAATTGAAAAAAGGATAAATTGGTTTCAAAGAAATTCAGTTAAATTCTTACCTTTCTAGCCAAGTGTTTAAAATCTTCGGTATTTGTAATTTTTCCTTCCGTACAATCTGGTTTCCTATACGGATTTAATATCCCAACCATAACACCGGCCATATTAGATCTGAAAGCCTCTTTAATTTTTTTGGCAGACTCGCTGTTCAAGTCCATTGTTTCCTTTAATTTGGCTTTAGTACTTGATCTGTGCTTTTTGGGTGGTTTTGCACTTTTAACTGTAACCTTGACACGTTTCTTCACCTGATCGGTAGTAACTTCTTTTTGTTTTTTCAGTCTCTCCTTATTCTCCTTATACTTTTTGGAATTTTCCTTTGCATACAATTTATCTTCTTCACTTCTCGGCTAAAAAACAAATTTAAAAATTTAAATAGAACCACAATACAACTTTTTAGTTCACTACTCTACTGTAGTATGCAGACACTGCAAGTAAGCCTATTGTTTAATTTTATAGAGGAAAACTAATCAAAATTTTGATAAACTAAAATCTTCACAAATTTTTATTTCAAGCAGTTTACAAAACACAAGATGTAATTTTTTAAAAGACTTTTTTTGAAAGTATTATTTGAGAAAATTGTATAGCAAAATTAAAAACACTTACACTTATGATATGAACTTCAGTCACCAAACCACTTCTTTTTCGTTTGATAGATTGAGCCTTGGCATGAGATTCCTTTTTAGACAAATTAAATTCTTCCAGTAAACGTTCATCGAGTGATTTTGTAGATTTTTCATTTTCGTTCATTTCAACTTTCAAGTTTAAAGCAGAAATATCGGAATTTTCAATAGTTTTATCTTCAACAACAAAATTGAAGTCGGATTTTGATTCTATTTGGTGTACTTTTTTACGTATATTCATTAATAACTTTGTATCACTCATATCATCTTCGTCACTGTCCTCACTACTTGAATCGGAACTTAAACTACTAGTATCTGAGCTTGATGTAGAATCGGAAGCTGTAAAATAAAGTGAAAAATATTAAGCATGTGGTACATAATTAGAAATATAATATTTCCGAAAAATATACTTACTTATTGTTAAAATTACAATTGACATACCTAGATAAATATTTGATATTGATATGGTTTTATTATTATTTAAATTTTTCAATAATTAAGAATAAATTAATTTTTGTCATTACCTGCCTACTTCCTATATATTTGCAATAATTTATATTTTTTTTTGTTGAAATTTAAAGTCATCAAATTTTTTAATTTAAATATTAACTGTCCCAAATTAAACTAAAAAATATGTAATTTTTAAAATATATTTTGAGTCCACATTTAACAATTAAAAGATTTTTTATTCCAAAACTAATATGAAGATTAAACTATCAAGAGTTCTTTGGAAGTTGACTGCATACATTTTCACTCATTCATTATTCGATCAACCGTAAGCCTTCTTTATGCTTGTTACTATGATTTTGGCAAGTGAATAAATTGTGTCGGTAATTGACAAATTTATTCACTTTTGAAGGACTCGACAATTTAATATTCATATCAGCGCTTTGTAATGAAATAGGCCATAATCCCTGAATTGAATTATTCAATACGAAAGATTATAACTTCCATATTTTAATAAAATATCATACATCATTGTTATAATTGGAAGCAGGAATTTCTTTATATCTAAAGTTAATAGTTTAGAAACTATCGACATATAATTTTATATTAAACAACCAATGAAATCTTTTTTTTAAGGAAGAATTTAAAAAACTTACATTCTTCGTCAATTTCGAGCGGGGGAAATTCTGGTGGTTCCCATTGCGGTATTCTAATTCTGATGTGGTAGTAATATGGACGATTATATTTATCTTTTGCACATTTCCATCTGGGAGGTAGTTTAACCGGCGGTGGAATTGGACCAGCAAATTTTACCTATACAAATTTGAATTTTAGTACCAGTAATTTGAAGCTGTTAAAAGTTTTCAAAACTAACCTGAGATGGATCTTCTTTTTCCGTAATTTTTTCTTGATAAGTGATAGTTGGTTGTGCATTATTGGTTAACATAGGTTGAATCAAAAGTGAGTTGGATGGCTGATTGTTTAACATATTTGGATGCATACTAGGAGGCGGAATTGACATTGGATTATTTCCCGGATGAGAGACATTTGTTAATGGAAGAGCTATATTTGGAGGAGGATGATTCATGTTGATTATGGGCGATTGATGGGGCATATTAGGCGATTGCGAAATGTTCGGAGGTGGTTGAGACATATCAGGACACGTTAAAGGAGGTGGAATGAAAGCTTGCGAATGGGCAAAATTGGGATTATTTTGTGACGATTGAGACATACTTGATACTGGTAGAGCAACATTATGTAACAGTGGAGGTGGCATATTGGTGATTCCACTTCCGCCAGGAAATGGGAAAGGTAATGCTGGACTGAAACGACTTATTTTGGGACTTATGATTGGATTTTGATTAATGCCTAAAGGAACATTTTGCCATTGTCTTGTTTGTTGATTCCATATGCATGTGAAATTTGTTGTCGGATCAAATGGTGCAGTAAGTCTTGGATCGGTGCCCATAGCAATACATTGAAGTTCATGTTGTCTCCACATATCTCTTTGCTTTCTTTCTATCTCTTGATGTTGAACTTGCATTGCAAACAATTTACGTCTTTCGTGTTTATTAATATTGGGGTGTACATTCGAATACCTATCGTCAGTTTTTATATTTTTTCTAGAATGATCAAAATCATTCTTTAACCGTTTCAATTGTCTGTATCTATTGCTAGTTTTTCTTTCCGAGTCGTGTTCCAAACCGGCTTTGTAACCCCGATCTGCTTCTCTTTCGTGCTCTTTCATTTGTTCAATTCTTTCTTTTTTGGGTATCCTAAACACTTCTTTTAAACCTGACCATTCTTCGAGCAATTTCACTGCAAGAGCAACTATTTCAATTGCATAATTCTTCTCTGCTAATTTGGTCTCTTTAACTTTTTGTTCCTTTTCTCTCAATTCATCGTTCAGTACTTCTGTTTCATCTTCAAACATTGTAATAATATCTTGTGCTAACTTGGTGCCACTACCTTCGATAATCCACTTACTAATTGAACATATGTTAGCCGACATTCCAACTGACTTTCGTATTTCAAATTCATCTTCTTCTTCCACTTCAGATACTTCTGAAGTTTTTGACATATTCAAAACTGTTTTCTCGTCTTTTTCTTTCTGTTGCTGCTTTTCTTGCACATCAACAGATTGTTCGATTGGTGCAGGTTCAATTTCGTTTTCAAGTTTTGGTGAATTACTTTCCGAATCAATTTCAGCAGCAACGCCCTCTACTTTAATAGACCATTTCTCGACAGTTAGTAAAACTTTACTATCTTGTAACATGGTCTTGTTTGGAATAGGCAAAGTGGCTAATGTTTGTAACAATTCCAATCTGAAACATACAGATGTTCTAATCTAACTGCATTTAAAAACAAAAGGAAAATTTACCTTAAAGGTTCGTGCTTCCTATCATCTTTAACCATTTGTTGAACATCGTTCATCCAACCATGAATTAAACGCAAACCGTGATAATCCAAAAATAGTCTACGACAAGGAAACTCTCCGTGACGTAAGATTCTCAACAAAATAGATCTCTGTGAAGGTTCATTTGCTCGTATCATCAATCGACTCAATTTTAAGGTATGAGCTTGGTTCTTTAATCCGGTACTTAGTAACATTTCAATTGCTTCGTCCACCTAAACCAAGATTCATTGAATCAAAAATATTTTTAACAAAAACAAATAACTTACGTCTACGTCATCAAATATGTCTTTCAGTACTTTTCTTTTGATTACTTTACGTTTCTCTCTCTTGGCGGGTTTTTTAACCTCAACTTTTATTGGAATTTCAGTACTGGTTACAACTTCAGTTTCTTTCGTTTCAACTGATTTTATTTCGATGGGTAAAGCTTCTTTTATTTCTATAGGAATTTCCGTTGGCACAGGTTCAGCTTCACTTTTAATTACTTCCACTGGTTTTTCTTCCTTTTCTAATTTTTCTGCTTCTTCTTCATCCTCCTCTTCCTCTTCTTCTTCATCGTCATCTTCATCTGGTTGTTCACCAAGCCATCCACGACAATTGGTTGCTTCGCAATAACATTTTTGAGCTTCTTTTCTATGTGGATAAAAATAACAATTAAAAAGACAAATCATATTTTAAAGCAACAACTTACCCATATCTTTGAAACTGATAATCAAACGTAATCTCTTCTCCTGCTAAAATAGTTTGGGTACTAAAGAATCCTATTCTTAATTCTCCATTCACTGTCCATTTTTGAGTTTCTGCATTTGGCTCGCAGGAATGATTGATAAATCTCGATATATTTCCTAATAACAGCATGAAATTAATAAGTACGAATCACAGCAGTTTTATTTTTTTTGCGGCGTTTAGGAGAATAGATTTCTTCCGGCCTTCCCAACTTTACAATAAAGAGTTTTTGAAGGAAAAATTTAACAAATTTCATGTATGAATCTGACGAGATCAGTTTCATAGATAAAACTGTGAATAAAAGCAAAACATGTCATTTGTTAAGGCGGTTTTGAATTAGATTTTTTCCATGTTAAGACATTTAAAATAGAGCAGCTCATGTTTATAAACTAGTTAATCACAGTAGGATCCCTGAAAGTGAAGTCCAAAACAGTTATAAGTTACCCTTTTGAGTTGCATCTATAACAGCATCTGCACGAAGCGACATAAAATAATAGTGTGGATTTTTTCCTTTAGAATATTCAGTGGCACGGTCTTCAAATTCATCCGGACCTATTACTTCCCCTATATATTCCAGAATGAACTCGCCACTAAAAATTAAACAATTCAATCAATTAAACTTAAAACTTGTTTATTTAGGGCTTACTAAGGAATATTTGCAGTTGCTCTGATGCCGAGACCCTTTTTATCAGTTCGGAACACTTCGCATGGTGAAAATTGTGATTTTTGGAAACGTTTATTTGTACATCTATCGTTCACTGGACAAAGTTGACCACTAAAAAAAATTATAATTATGTATCAAATTTAAAATGTAGTTGGTATAAAAAATTTACCATTCTATCATTAGCAGTCTGTTTAAACAGTCCTCACCACATCCCATTTCCCCCCTTTCAACTTCCTCGGGAGTTACGTTACAATCACAAACCATCTTCTTTGCCACTTTACATGAAAGCCTACTGGTCAAATACTGATTTTCTTTTAAATGCACAAACTGCTTAAGTCTGTTCCGCATATCTTCGTCATCATTTTTATCATCTTTAAAAGTCGATTGCTTCACAATATCAACACCATTTATGACACTTTTATTAGCGCCCATTTCTAACTCACTGGAACGCCTCCATCGTGATTTAACTTTAACTGGTTTACTGTCACTCTCAGACACACTTGGACTTAAAAAATTTGGTGAATCGGTTGAAGTTTTCTCGGAATCTGTTTGTCCTGAATTGCTATTTTCAGATGAGTCCGATTCGTTACAACTACCTTTAACACCCTTTTTTACATCTTTACCGTTGTTCGATTTAACGACCCCTTGTCCCCTTTGTTTTAAATCGCTAATGCATTTAATACGACTCGACCGTCTAACTAAATTTTCTAAAGATGTAATTGAACTTTCACTGGTGTCTGAATTGGTTTTCTCCAGAACTTTCTTAATTTTCTTTTTAGTTTTACATGTTTTCTTGGGTAAAGCATCTTTTTTAATCTTATTGGACTTTATTTTGGGTGATTTTGGCGTAGAAGCTTTTTTCGTTTTAGGTTTAATGATTGAAGGTTTTAAAAGTGTTTGGTCATTTTCAGGTTCTTTACCTTCATCTTCTTTTATATTCTCCGAGGTACTGGATGGTGCTTCTTCGACAGGATCGGCAGTTATTTCAGGAGGGTTTAAATTGGTTAAATCTAAAATTTCTGGATTTACCTCGTGCAAATGTAAGAGATCTTCTTTAATACTCGAACTATTTTCTATTTCAATAACTTCTTCACATTCGATAACCATGGGTTCAATATCGACGTTGCTTTCTACACTTTCCTCAACCTTTAAGTTTAAAAGTTGGCTAACAATTTCAACTTCAGCCTCCGACGTTTTCTGGAATTCATCCTTAACTTCGGTGGTTTGTAAATGGGAGTCGGGACTTAGCATATCTTCTACTTTTATTTCTGTAACAGTATCATAAACACTTTCACATTCTTCCGTATCCGAGTCGTTAATAACTTCCAAACTTATGTTTTTATTTATCAGAGCATCTTCCGACTCGTCAATTTGCACATTATCTACATCAACAGACGTCACATCAGACGGTTTTTTGGTAGCTCTCGACCTTGTGGTGCGTGTGCTTTTTTCAACTTTAGCAACTCGTTTCTTTCTAGGTGCCATTTGGACGCCTAAAAATTTAAAACGACAAGTACATATTTAAGAGTCATCAGAATATCCTACAATCACACAAATTTCAAACATAACCTTCAAACTTTATTAATACAATTCAACATTTAAACGGTTAACTTTATTGAAATTAAATTAACTAAACAGGTATCTCAAGACATTAAACAGCCAAAGTTTGATCGTTACCTAATTAAACAACACAAACCATAACCATAAAAATCATAACAGAAATGTCAAAATACAACGCCTGACAAGCGGCCCGCATGCCCGCATGGTGGTGCATCCGAGAGCCTGCAGACTGCATTACCGATTCAGTTTGTATTTTGGTTGTATTTTTGTGAGGTTAAATTAAGTTGTTAAAAGTTAGCTAATAAAACTCACAACACACCATGCTTCGAATATTACAAACCGATGTTATTAAATTACTCGAAGATAAGCTCTCCTTGTTAACGTAATTATTCTTTATGCAATATTTTATATCAAATTTAACTTACAATTTGTAGCATTCAAACATTAAGTATTCAACAAGAAAGGTACTTCAATAAAAGGATGCCAAAGCTAAGAAATCCTACATGGTTTGTTAGAAAAGAACGAACGGTAAGTTATTTGGTATCTTAAGTTTGTTATTATAATAACTATTTACACACAGAATCATGAAGAACTTTTAACACCTAGTAATCGGGAGTTCATAAAAGATATGGTCAAGGATCAGTTTGTAAAAGAAGTGGAAGCTGGTAAAGCGTTAGTCAAACCAAGTACTATTGAGTGGACGCCGAACTTAAAACGTACCGGTGTAATTGCTAGAAAAATAGGGCAGTTTCCGATGTGGTTAAGTTCTGGAAAGAAAATACAAACCACCTTGTTACAAGTAAGTAATTGTATTTTATTGATTTGGGTATTTATTGAAGATTGTTTAAGGTGTTGGATAATCACGTGATTAAGTATTATCCACCAGAAGAGTACGATCCTCCTCGTAAAAGGCATACATCGATCAAAAATAAACAAGGATGTTTATTGTTGGGTGCAGAATCGACAGATCCTACGGTGTTCACTAAGGAATATTGCGGAATATTTAAGAATTCCGGTGTATTACCTAAGAAATTTTTGGCTAGATTTTTTATAAGTCCAAGTGCGGCATTAAATGCTGGAACTCCAATTTCTGCTCTGCATTTTACAGTAGGAAATTACGTAGATGTAAGAGGAAAGACCATAGATAGGGGATTTCAGGGTGTGATGAAAAGGCATGGATTTAAGGGTATGCCTGCTTCTCATGGTACAACAAAAACTCATCGCAGAGGTGGTTGTATTGGAGGTGGTGGTGAAAAAGGCAGGGTGTGGCCAGGCACAAAAATGCCCGGACATATGGGAAATCGTTACCGAGTAGCTAAAGGTTTAAAAATATGGAGAATTAACACAAAATATAATGTGCTGTTTGTATCAGGCTTAGGCATACCAGGAGAAACAAATTCCATAGTTTATATTCATGATACTATATTGCCTTTACGCAAACCAAAGCATCCGATAGCATTTCCTACATATTTTGATACCGAAAACAAAAATTTAGAAGAAGACATTTTCGATGAAAGTCTTCACAAGTTTTCTGATCCTACAATTATTTATAAAGAAAGTTAGATTAAAATTTTGTAAATAAAAGATATTAAAAGGTTTTTACAATCTTAATATTTTTCAGTTATTTATTAATTTTGTTTTTTGCAGTCGATTTCAAAAGGCAGTTTTCCAAAAATTATGTTTAATTAATTTGAGTAAAATTTCTAAACTAAATTCATAAAATGGCAGTAGAGTGGTATTTTTCTTTTCTCCTTATCAGACTTCGGGCAATTCTTTAGCCACCGTACTTTGCTTTTGTATGAATTTGATATTCCATTCTAATCTTGATCTGTATTCCCATTATTTTCGTAACGCATCCAATTTTTAAAATTGGATAAAGGTTTTCAAATTCTTGAAAGAACAATTATTATTGTTCGAGTATTTTGATGCTCACGAAATAGTCAGTTTAGGTATTTATAATAAATATTATAAATCTGTAAGGTAAAAATACACAAGAAAAATGCAAGGTTTTATTTAATTTCATATTAAATATTAGGTAACAATTTCAAAATGTAATGGATAATCAATAATTAAGCTTAGATTAAATCGAAATACACTACAAATATAGATAATCATTTAATAGAACATTACAGTTTCAACATATTTAAAAATATTTTATTACATCCTAAAAACAAATGTTTTTACAATAAGTAATCAATCGTTACAATTAATTATAAATACTTGTAAATATAACAGTTTCGTTATAAATAATTTATATTTTTAATGCACCAAGTCGTTTATTCATTTTATTATTGCATAGCTTTTCAGTTTCTTTGAAAATAAAATTCATTATATTATGAATAGTTCACTGAAAGAAATAAATTCAGTTATTCTTGCTTTTTCTCTATAAATTCGATTTTATCACTTATTTAAGTTATCTACAATTTATCAACTATTTTATTTTATAAATGTCTTTAAAAACATTTGCTTTAATACCAATATCAAAAATATTTCTGAGGCCGTAACTTGTCATATAATATGAACAATCATTTTTTGTCCGTCTCTAACAACTTTAGCATTTTTATTTACACTAATTTGGGGGGCAAAAAATAAAAACGTGTATTTTTTTGTGCAAAAAGAAAAAATGTATTTTAATCCCACCCGGGGGATTGTTGTACTGGAATAAATGCTCCGTCTTCTTCTGGAAGGGAGATTTGCTACATCAAGTTGATTACCTTTTCCTCGGGCAGTGTAGTCAAGTGCTTTCCCTGATAGTTCAGTAAAGGAAAAGGTAAAATTGACTCCGTAGCAAATGATGGCAACTAAATTATGAGCAACCGATTATTTATATAAATAATTTCAAGATATGTAGTCAGAGAATAGAATAGAATTTATTCTTGTACAATTATTAATAGTGATGTATAAAACATTACCAACAATTTCCTTATATACATTAAACATTAAAACCAACACAAACATGTATTGCATAAAACAATAAAATCAATAAAAATATCACAAAACATTTAAGCAATCTTACAACCATCTTTTATCATTTTTCCGGCCAAGTAAGCTGTATTTCGAGCATCACTTAAACCGCTGTGTTGTTTACCCACAAATAACATGCCGAGTGAGTTTAAAGCACCGTCTAATCCTTTAGGTCTCCTTTCGTAGTGATTTATGTACAAGGCTCTCAAATCGACTTTGCATCGAAATATATCTGGCATTACAATACGTTTTCTGTTACACTCTCGAGGTAGACAAATACCCAGATCCCAATTGGACCATGTCACAAACACACCTTTCTTAACATTAGCTCTTGAAAAGGGATCAGACGAAACAACAATATTAAATCTTTGAACAGTGCTTGCGAACCATAGTCTAAATATATCAAGACACTGTATTATAGTCACTCCTTCCGCAACTTGATTTTGAGTTATACCTGTAAGTTCGGTACAAAACTGACTTAACACCGGTCGTTCGGTTGGCTGCACATATTGTTGAAACTCTGCAATTACTGAATTTTTTTCTATGTCAAACAAAACCAAAGAAAATTCGATAATTTCGTGAGGTAATTTATTGTTAGGATCTGTTGCATGCCAACAAGTTGCTTCAAAATCGAGAACATACAAATAGTCATATGGTTGAACTTTTCGGATAACATACGATTCGGCATTCATGGATTTTATTATATTCCTCGTACCCATATTGACACTAATTAATATTACATGAAAATTTCTTCACTTTTCTTCTGATGGTTAATATTTGTCAACATTTGGTCAAAACATTTTTGCTCGTTTGTAAGATAGCAGACATAGGCGTCGAGTAAACTCTTTACAAAGGGATACATTTTTAATTGCCTATTTATTACTATAAATAAAATCATGATTTTTCAGGTTCTAGATTTGACCCTAAGGTCAGGTTATATTTACATTATTGAATAACAATGACGACAGTGCGTGTTTAGATTCCGAATACAGTAGCGCATTTAGAAATTTAAATTAGGGGGCTTTTAAAAAAGTAATATTAAAATCTTATTTATAACGCGTTACTATAAAAATATCTAATCCAAGCTTCTGATAGATCATAACTTTTATATATTTTTTGTAAGACAAGTTTAAAGCTAAAATTTATGGCGGTTCCAATTTTCAATATTCACATTGTTAATAATCAAATATATTTTGTTGAATAAAAATTTAGTATAGATATAGTGTGACAAAGATAGACATAATATTTCAATGGAATAGAGAGAGACAGATATATGTACAATTTCTCGATACTAAGAAGTATTATACTGTCGTGGAATTCTTATGTGCAAGGGGGTTTTGTTTATTTTTGGATTGAGTTTTTGTTGAAGTTTGTAAATTTAGAAATTTGAATAAAGAAAAATTGAATTGGTAGTCGACATTTTTAATTTGGAAATTGGAAAGATTGAAGAAGATAGATGGGAAATAGAGTTATAGTTAATTATTGAATTGGATACCTACTTGATTGGTTTATAGTACAATTTTATGAATATTTAATAAAAATTTTGTCGAAGGAACGCAATGGCATAATTTATTGATAGGCAGGCATTTTTTTCCATTTTAAATTTATTATTTCTTCAAAGTTAAAGTTAGTTGAGGAAAATAGGTATTTTAAGAATTGATTTTTCTAAAAAATTCCGTTTAGAAAAATTTGGATGCGGGAAAAATAAAAAATACATTCAAGAATAACTAAAGCAGAAATAAACAAGGTTAAATCTTTTCTATAAAGTTGATTTAACAATTTAATTTAAAAATTTGGTTTTTATGGCATCAAAAGCCTGCGTTTTAAAAAAATTAATATTTTAAATTTTACATTATTTATATTAGTTTAATTTTATGAAAATTTGAATACAGTATTTTATATTTTAAATACACATTGTCATGTACCTTATTTTGTCCACCTCTGTCTGCAAGTAATATAAGTAGATACTAGTACTATTATTTGAAAAAAAAATGAAGTGCAAATTAAAATGTATTTAAAATAAAACTTTTTAAAAATAACAGGTGTATTTTCAAATAACTGCAAAAAAACTACTGCTAAATAAAATAAGATCTTCACGGGCTTCCTATAAGACTTCCAAATATAAAAATAACAATTTTTTTTTTTTTTTTATTTTTCGTAGTCATATGAGAGACGGCTGAAGATATTGCTCTGAAATTTGGCAGTAGCATTTTTGAAGTTATTTGGAAATTTACCTGCTATTTTCAACAGTTGTTTTTTTGAAATTGCAAGGTATAAGGAAGTATAAGGGAGTGTTGTTTCGATTTTCTGTAGTGTTAGCGCTCCATTTTTGAGTATACTTTTCAGATAGTATACTGTTCCTATTATGGGATTTATATCGCGAGAATTGAGCCAGTACAGGAGCTGTTTGTTAGATATGTAATAAGAAAAAATGAAAATTGCATAATTCTTCCACATAAATCCTATCGAGTAAGTTGATTTAAAGTACTTGTCTATGCGACTAAAATTCTGAATTGACAACTGGCGACCAAGTGGGCAACGTTTCAAGCTTGAAAGGCAGAATTTTACCAACAAAGATAGATATAATATTTTGTATAATATAATATTTTTATGAGTACCGAGAAATTGTAACATATTTCGGTCTCTCTCTATTGCATTGAAATATTATATCTATCTTTGTCGGTGAGATCCTGCTCTTAATTTAACCATTTTAAAATATGTAAAAAGGAAGATTTAACTATAGAGTAAATTGAAAAGTTTGGAATTTAGAAAAAATTAATTTTAAACGATTTAAACGAATTTTAAACAAATTTACGTTGGCGACATTTGTTGGTAAAATGCTAACATTTTTTTGGAATATTTTAAGGTGCCCAATTTTAGACATTTCAATTTGAAAAGTTAGAAAATAATTTAAAATTGAAATTATCTTGAATACACAATAAAGAAGACCATTTTCCTTTTATGCGCTAGATATATTGCAATACTGCATTTTTTATTTCAGTGGTATACTCGAGCTAATTTTAGCTGCTCCTACTACTTATGTTTTCAAGCTTATATTTTATAGCTTACATATTTTAACAGCTTGTTAGTAGCAAGAATAATTAAAAATTTTGCAGAAACAAAACTTTAATGATTTAATGTTTCAGAATTTCAGGAGAGGCAAAGCCTTCTTTGGTGCCGATTAGATGCAAGTATGAAAAGTTTTATGAAATTACAATAGCTGAACAAGAAATTCCAGATTTATATACCCATCCAGAATTATGGAAACTGACAGGTGAATAGCAAAAATCTATTGAAAATTCTCCCCGTTTTTTTCATTCAATATATGTCAGCCATTCAATTGATGCTTTCTTTTCATCCTGTATGGAGTTTATTAACGCTTCTCAGTACCGTCCTTAATCTTCATTTCAGAACTTTTTCGTCTATTATATGTTGCGATCTTAATAAGCTATTTGTTCAGCGCAATTCCGTTTGTGCTGGAATTTTGTTTGTTGTCTGATTCGGGTATTTGTCTTGCGGTCTTTCAATCTGATGTTAACATTATTCTCTCTTAAACTCGTTGTGTTGTTGCTAGTGTTTCTATAAGATTTTTATGTAAAGCACCAAGTTTCGGATTCGTATTTACTTTTTAGCTCTTTAATTTATTTAGAATATAAAGAATGATAAAATTTTTGCTTAATGCTGATATTTCTTATGAAACAATAATGTGTATGTACCTAACATATTGAATTTACTGCCGACTTAACATGGTTATGCCTAACCTGACATGCCTATCAAATACCGAATGCCCAACTTTCTTTTCTCCGTAATATCTCTATCTGTTTTATATTATATTTTAATTTAAAGTCAAATTGATTGTAGAACAGGAAGAAACGATGGAAAGATATTGTGTCAGATATGATTTTATGGAACAAAATTGATCTAAAACATTTGGGATCACACGAAAACCGTAAGTAATTGGCTATTTCAGTCAGAAACTTTAATTTGCAGAAGTCTAAATAAAAGTAGGCAGTCAAATTTCGAAAAAATTGAAAATTGGCGGCTGTTTGAAATATTAACAAATGAGTTATGTGGCAGAATCATTTGAAAATCTGACAAGCAATTGCTATGTAAATGTGTAATAAGTTTGAATCTATTCCAATTAACTGATGTTTAACCTTTATTTGCATTAAAAAGTAGTATATCCACATATACATAGATATTAGTTCTACTAAAAGTATGTGGTAAGTTTTGTTATAATATAATTTATATTATATATTATAAATTATATATTGGAATATTTAAAAATTACTATATTTCAATAGAAATAATAAAAATTAGATGCATGTTTTCAATTTCAAATAATATTTAACTATCTGTTAATTACTGTTTCATCAAATTATATTGTATAATTTATAATGTATTATAAAAAAACAAAATTTCACATATCTGACCTTTTGCGTGTATGATCCATTTTTGGACTACGGTAAAAAGCTCACATGACTTTTGAAATTTACATACAACTGACTACCCTATACCTATAGCGTCAGGGGTGAACGGGAAAATTTTTATTGGGCCCTTGGACGACCGGCTAAATATACGGAGCTGATCTGTCTGGAATTTTAGTGTTATGGCTAGTATCCCTCTGTATATGGTAAACAAGTTAATAAATTAACAAAAAAGAAGTCAACTATTTCGTAGTACAGTCTCATGATATTGCATAATATGCTGTGAGTAGGTTTAGTTCTGATTGACTTTCAGAACACCTTTACGAATGTGATTAATTGATTAATAGTAACGATTGCATGACATTGATCAAGGGTACCTCTACTTTAGAGGAAGTGATATACATATTAGCTATTTAAATATATAAAAAGTTCAGTTTATGTTAACCAATTGTCAAAGTTAAATTAATACTTTTCCGTGAACATAATTATATTTTTAAGGTTTTAAAAAATAGCGTATTTTATTCGGAGCAAATGTACGTTTTGTGGCTTCTTCTAATGAAACAATATACCTACTCCTACTATTTTAAAATATTTTGTGAGAATTTAAAAAATTTTAAAATTTGAATGAAATGATGGTACCAAACTAGATTACACATAATAAACAATTATAAATAATGTAATAACAAAAACATGCAATAATAAAATGAATAAATTACCGTTTGTTGAAAGCTAATAACGTGTCATTATAATAATTTAAAAATTTGAGCTTTTATAAGCAAATTGATTACTGATTTCTGTTGCAAAATTTTTTTTACTAATATGCGAAGTTTATCTACAGGAATCCTAGAAAAATTCTTACAGCTAAATGTCTATCGATAAGTTTCTATTGATAAATCTATTAGGTGATAGATTAAAGACATTGGCAGTTACTCTTTTTAAAAAAATTACAATGTTTGAAATCCTTTTCATTATTTATTATTAAACAATTTTCTTAAAAATTACTCTAGAAAGGATTCTTCAGGCATGTTTTCTGTATTATTTAATAATACAATTTTGCTGTTGTCTAATAATGTTTTTTTAAGTTCAGATGATCTTGGTCCCTGTACATTTATACCATGTTGGTTTTTAAGTTACATAATTTGCCAAATATTGTGCACTTCAGCATTATAAATTTCGCAGTGTTTAACAAATTGCGTCAACTTTTTTTTTTTACTTTAGTGAAATACAAAAATATTTCAAAAGTGGACCAATTACACTTAGTGTATTTGTTAAACACTGTCCTGTTTAATCATTGTAAACAATTACTAACAATAAATTTACGGCACAAAATCTGAAAAAAAACATAAATTACACTTCACAGTTTTTTTGTAACATACAAAAAATATAAGCACTGGCGAATTTGGAAATTTTCTGTACATTTTCTTTAACTAAAGGGTTTCTATACAATGTTGATTGTTTTACCGAAAAGACTTGATAGTGTAATTCATGCTTGGCAGCAACTCATTAGGTAACACAATCAAAGTTGATTTTGCCAATCAAATTATGAATTTTGAATTTAAAGATCGATTTGACTGGTCGAACGCTTACCTCCTGCTAATTTTGTTTCTATTTAATTTGGTATCTCGTCACGTTTTCAGGGTCTCAACCAACCTCCATACCAGATTGAAGTTATAAAGTTAGTCAACTAGCTTTAGTTCTAACTCGCAAGACATAAAAAGTAAATGTTTATCTGGGATTTTTGAGAAAATCTTGGATAATTTTGTTACAAGTTGCAATATACGAAAAATTATCGTCAATTTTGCATCGGTAAATTGAACTCAAAAGTTACGATTTTTCGTTATAAATTTATTGGCAATATTCTGCAGTGATGGAATTTTCTTAAACATATGCACAGGGAATTACACAATTTTAAATCAAATCATGGGATAGATTGGAAGGCAAGTAAAACTAACTAAATCAGAGAGTTACTAACTGAAAATGTAAATTATATTGCAAAACTTCCTGCATCGGAAAAAAGTTGGATCTAAAATGTATAAGCTATAACTTCAATAGGTGTGTAGATTGCTAAATTAGGAAGTGAGAATTGATTCGCAAAAACAACTTTAAGATTGAGATCGCTTTGTGCATAAATAAATGATAAAATTTTGCACTAATTAAAAGTATCCCTTTTGACCAATCAAAAACATACGCAATCTTCGAAGATTAACAACATTAACATATCTGTTTATTGAAAAACAGTTAATTTCCAACAATACACTATTGTTATGGTTTATTTAAAACATCACAAATATACACAATTGTTTACTAGCTGTTTCCAGAAAAACCACATAAATTGGCTGTCGCCAAGACGTAGCGCAAGTGCAGTGCATTGTTAAATCACTTTTTAATTTATTAAAGTATAAATGAGTCACTAAAAATTATTTTTTAAGTGTCGTTTTAATTTGCCGCCATTACACAATGTACTGAACAAACGCATGCGTGTGTGCGTGTAAAATGTTGTAAGGCAGCACGTTTAGTTGTTAAATAATACTTTCTCTATTGCGCTCGTTATCCTCCAGGCTACTTGTTGATTGAGAACCACAAATTTGCATTTCTATTTCGGCGAGACGATTTTCGAGTTCCCACTGTTGCTGATTTAATTTTGTACTCATAGCTGAATTTTCCGCTTCGACTGTATGCAGTCGCTCTCTCAAACGTTTGATTTCGCTTTCCAATGCTTCATGCGAACCCAGCAAAGGTGTTGCTGCTTCAGAAACCAATTGAGTCATGCTGTCACAGTGAATTGTTGTTCCTGTCACAAATCAAATTATTAATATTAGTGGGTATAACACATTGCATAACATATTACAGAAACAAATTTAACACACAACAATATTATATTATAGCTAACCATGAAGCTATAAGAAAATACAAAACACGAAATTGAGTCAACATAATGTAAAATGCAAAACAGTATTATCCAAGTTTAAAACATACCTATCGCGTTTTAATAAATAAAAACAGTGCAAATACATAATTGATTTTGTGTTTTAATTTTTTCATAGCTCATTTTGCGTTGCGCTTTTTAAAAGCTCAACGTTATTAAATTTTCAAATAAAAAGTGTTAGCGAAGCTTTTTGAATTTGATGAAAACATTTTATATGCCGTTGTTTGTATAATAAAGAAATTGGTAATATAGAGAGTGCCAGTTTGTTTTTATAAAATGTGTATTTATCAAAACCGCCAGATAACATTTTTGAAAAATATGTGGATACAATGTTTGAAGCTTTCATAATGCGTTTCCGAGACTTTTCTCTGCCTAACAGCATACGCAGCAATATATTATAAAAAATGTATTTCAATTTAGAATTTTCATGTATTTGTATTCTACAATTAAGGTATATTTCTATCCAATAATCGTCGAGCTATCGGCCTCTAAATATAATATTATGTAACGAAACTTTTCTACAATATTATAAAATATAATACCCATCATAATATTATATCCACAAGCGTAACTTTTTAAAAGAAAAACTTTGTATACGTTTATGCTTCGGCATCTCGATAAAAAACTTAATTTCATGATTCGTTAGGTGTTCTACGAAAATAATAATATAACACACGAATTTCCTAAATATTTAAAGCAGAATGGATTTTCAAGATTTTTCTATTATTACGCTAGCCGTAAATTATACTGAAACTAATTTAAATTTTCCTAGTTGGGTGTTTTATTTATCGCGATATTGCCATGCTAATATTTTCATACATTTCTTTGCGTTGTTGAAAATTAATTTCAAAAAATCGTAGAAAAAAGATACAATACAACCGATATAAATTTTTTGCTCACGCCGTTTTTTTTTAGTAAGAAACAATATAATATGTAATGGAAAGTCTCAAAAATCCCACGTCTACGCATTGTATTATGTTAAAATGTATTTGGTACCCCGGGCTATTTGATATGCGAATTTCAAGTTCTCAGCCAATAATATGGTCTTGTGCCAAATACAAACGAAATTTGGTGCGGAATTGAAATGCGGTATGTAGTATCATGTGGTTTGCACAATGTAGTAATGCAATGTGCCAAATGCAGGTCTGCAACGGAAATCAATGCGTAGTGCTAAATCTGATTCTAATTAATGTTATATTTTTAAATGTCATATAGCGAGCTTATTTACAGTATTTATGCATTAAATTTGTTTTAAAATTGTATAGAAATTTATTATTTTATTTCAAGCATATTGCGCTTACGATTAAATAATTTAAGATTAATGTTACAATATATAGAATAAATTTTATATTTTATATTGAATGAAATACAGAGACATTTTTAGACTATCCACGAGTAAATTGTGCTGTCTGAAGCCTGCACTGACTTTTTCATTTTACAATTTTTTTAGGTTGGTAACTTAAAATAAACCAATCGGTGCAACACGAAAAAAATAACAGAAGTTAACAAAATATTATATTTATTTTAAAACAAACAAGTAAAATAATCTACGGCCTCAGATTTCGCCATTTTTTTTTTTTTGAAAAAGTGGCAGTAAATAGGCTACAGTACAGGGTGGTTCAAATTCCAATGTTCTTATGGGGAATTCGGTAACTATAACAGTTATGGAAAAATGGATGGCGCATCCTTGATCTCTTTTTTTGAGAAAACCTTAACGGTGAAAACCGGAATCCGATATTTTGTTTCGTTTTCGAGTTACGGCCAAAAGTTCGCTTTTTCGACTTTTCGTTAAATGCCGATATCTCGGTTGTTTGTAAAGTTATAGAAAAAATATTTACACCTTTTTTAGACATTTTTTTGAGGAGAATAAATTGGGCCTAAAGGATTTTAAATATCTTCATTTGTTTCCGAGTTATAATATATAGTTGTGTTTTTTTAAATGGAAACCATAGTTGGCTATGACATATTTAATTAGAGTTTTTTATGCTCTTTTTAATTATATACAACATGTGGGGTCTATTCTTTCATTTTCATCCCGTTATATTAAAAACTGTTAAATAAAAATAAAAGATAGGAAAATTAAACGGTAGCTTTGTGAAGACAAAACACAAAATCATTATTGAAATCTAAAACAATTGTCTCCAATTGTTTTTAATAGGTTTTTTAGCACCTCCTCTATTATTTACCTTTTATTTCACAAGGTGAAATTTATTGGAAATTCCCGATTCAGCTTCAATTTGACGGGTTGAAATGGAAGGATTTGCATCCACAGCTCCTAGTATTTTCTTCAGCTTCTTGTATTTATAATTTTTAATTATAATAATTATAAAATAAAAGGTAAATAATAGAGTAGGTACTAAAAAACATATTAAAAACAATTGGAGACAATTGTTTTAGATCTCACTAATGATTTTTTGTTTTGTTTTGCCAAAGCCAACGTTTAATTTTCAGATCCTTTATTTTTATTTAACATTGTTTAATATAACCAGATGAAACTGAAATAATAGACCCCACATGTTATATATAATTGAAAAGAGGATAAAAAACTCTATATAAATATGGCATAGCCTACTAAGGTTTCCATTTAAAAAAACACAACTTTATATTATAACTCGAAAACAAATGAAGATGTTTAAAATCCCTTTATCCCAATTTATTTTCCTCAAAAAAATGTATGAATCTGGTGTAAATTTTTTTTCGATAACTTTACAAACAACCGAGATATCGGCATTTAACGAAAAGTCAAAAAAGCGAACTTTCGGTCATATGTCGAAAACGAAAAAAAGTATCGGATTCCGGTTTTCACCATTAAGCTTTTCCCTAAAAAAGAGATCGAAGATGCGCCATTCATTTTTCCATATCTCTTGTAGTTACCGAATTCCCCATAAGAACATTCGAATTTGAACCATCCTGTACATGAAAAAAATAGAAAATCTGCGGAAAACCCGGTAGTTTTTCCAAAATTTTCATAAATCTTTTCTTTGATTTCAATCAACATTGTCATGTTGTGATTGGCTACACATGGCAGGTTGGAGGAGAAGCCTGTGATAATTACTTAACAAATCTTATGTTTTTTTTTCAAATTTCTCAGTGCCTGGATCCAAGATTTACCGTGGTTGCGCTTGCCAAAACGGCCCGGAACGCCCGAGTGCTAAACTCGCTAAAAACATCCCTGAAGGGTTACCGAACTCAAAAATTACAGAACTCGAAAACTGGGATCATAGTTCTTATTTTACATTCGGTCATAATTAACCGAATACAATCTAAAATAAATTTATTAAAGTACGGGGGCATGTTAGTATACGAGCACGGCTACAACGTATCTACTACTCCCCGCGGCATCTTTGTCAAGTGCAGCGGGCTTCTCCCACCACAATACGCTAATGCTAGTACTTACGTTGAGCACACGGACCGACTATAGAATGCAATTTTAACGCGGCGATTGACTTGTAGATGTGAAAATTTCGATTTTCAAAATTAAATTGTGAAGCGACCGTTGGGCCTAATTCATTCATCTTTACCTCATCTGAAAGCTAAAATTGTGCTCTTTCAGAATATTCGTTGGTTTTATCTCCTACTTTGAAGGGAAAATGCTAGGTTGATCAGGGATAGTATAGTAACATTTACCCGGATTAAAAAAATTTTCCAATGAAATTATGGTAGGTCTGGTGTACATAATATTAAAATATATGGATCATTAAAATATTCTGGCAAAAAAGACCCAAAAACTTTAAAAATTGATATCAGCTACTGTATTGTCTGTTTCCATACGTGATTTTAAGTTAAGTTATAAAATGGCAGATGTATATAGAAGCCGCTCAGCTCGGAAATTACAGATCTAGAAAGACGCAGATCTATGGGTAATTTAACTAATTAAAAACATTCTCGAATTTGCTTCAAGTCGAAAATTACGGATTTAGACAGTCGTAGAAGTTTATTTTTAAGTTAAATTCCGTTATAATTAACGAAATCAAATTTAAAATAAAATAAATAATAATTCACCGGCTTTTATATGAAAATTCGACTTTTTAAAATCGATTATTTCCGAAATTGCCCATAGTTTATTCGCTTCGTCAATATTATCTGTCATATGCCGTTGGATTTTGTAAATACCTAAAATATCTTCGGGTAAGAGGATACCGTAGTACAACTGGCTTATGTTAGCTTGATATAGATGTTTTTTATTGAAATTTTTTAGAATGAAGGGGAAGCGGTTTGTAATATTTGCTATTATATCGTAGATAATATACCAAGTGACAAAGTATTTACAAAAGACAAATCGCCGTCGCCACTTCGCCTTCACCGTTTTGCTGTCAGAAATTTAGTATTGATATTTTTAATGTCAATATTTTTAAAAATAAAGTAACTTAATAATATTTTATATTGAATTTTTTTATGATTTTAAAAATAGTAAAAAATTAAATTAGGAATAATTAATAAGTTTTTTTTGTTTTCGGAAAGTTTGTAAAGCATAATTGGAGCATAATTAATATGAAAATTAAAAGAAAACTAAAAAGTTTACTTTTTGCTGTAATTGTTTCTACTTACTTAATAAAATTTCTAGTAAAAAGAGTATCACAAAAAAACTTTTGCCTATAAATGCATTAGAGATTTAATAAAGTGCTTTGAGCGCTTTTAAGTTCTAAAATATGTAGATTTAAGTCCTTAAAAGAAATTTTGAAGTAGCTAGTTAGTGATTTATTTGTGCCTTTACATACAAGGTATATTTACACAAGTCAAAAAAAAATTACATTATCACATTTATCGTCCATAGGATTTTTGCAAGAAATGTAAAGCAAACTCGAATGTTTTTAATTGCATAAAGACGTTTTTTAAACTAATTAAATTAAATTTTTCAAAAAATGTATTGGTACCAACCCCCAATAATAAGAAAAAGCACTATAATATGTATTTTTTTATTTCTTATTTAAAAAATTTTTTTTTTGTCAAACCAAGTTTTGATGACTAAAATAATGATTTAAATACCTAAATATAAAATAGCTTTTCAAGTAAATAATTTCAGACCTCTGAAAAAAATGCTCTTTTTAAAACTTGAAAATCCATTTCAATACAGGATAAACAAAGGGCGAAGTTCATATAATATAAATTACACACATAATATTATGTATGTTATAATATCTATAAAGATAAAATTGGAAAATTAAACCGTAATTAGTTTCTAAAGCTCGATGAATCCAATTTTGTTTCTCCATTATATACTTATACACATAATAATTGATATTACAACAAATAATTGCTGTTTATTAAATAATGATTTAAATATTCCAGGCAAACAACTTTAAATTGGTTTTGGCAGCACTGCATCTCCTGTTAAATATTTAAAATATTCTTGACGTAAATACATATATTACGGTTTGGAATTGTGCCGGCAAAATTGTTGAGGTAAAATCAGTTACGAACGTTTTGTAAGCTTAATGTAATTAACCAATGTACAGAGATAAATTACATTTAATGTGCTGTCCATTTATACTATCTAGGATATTAAATCTGGTCATTGCACACATTGAAAACTCTGCTACAGCAAAGACTGATAGTACACGAACTGTTTAGCAAACATCATGTACGGCTTTTAATTATAACGGAATTAAAAGTGGATAGCAATAAATAATGTTAAGGTTACCATGTATAACAAACGCCGTCTATCCGGCTGTCGTTCCATCATCAACCAAATCGTCGGTATTCACGGCAATACAAGAAAATCTTTTTATCTGGCGAAGATTGCAAGTCACACAAACTTTACGTGCGTTTTGTTATTTTATGTTATATCTAAGGTAAACATCGTCATGCAAGGGACTTTTGCAAAATTGGTATTTAAAATAAATAAACAGCGACAAGCAAAATTGGAACGAACTACATAAAATGCAAATCTTTGTTGTATTAGATGTGCTTAGCGTTTACTTCTTACAAAGTGTGATAATAAGCTTTTTAAGAGAGTTACTACAAACAGTCTTAATTGATTTTCTAGAATTTTTAATTATAAAACCTCAACACGTCGTTAAGAGTAACGACAGATAAAAATTGAATAGGTACTTATTATCAACTTGAAACTGTTAAAAGTAAATTTTAATAAGTGGTACGATCGTCGTTTGATCAATGAGAGCTTCAGAGAGGGTAAAAATGAAGTGAAAAATTAAAAAAAAACATTTACTAGAGGAGTTTTTAAAAGCAACAAAAATTAATTAAAATAATGGAAACAATGTGTAAACGACAAGGTCAGCCTAGAGATGAAGTATCGCTAATGCAAGTATTAGGAGGAATTTTTGGCTCAATAAGTAATTGGATATGCAGGGAAGAATAAAATGGTACGACAAATAAAAGTAAGACGTAATATCTCACCCGATCTGGCGTGAGGCGCCGGCGTCTGTCGATGACTTCTACCACTACTTGTTGACCCTCTTGAACCACGAGAACCTCGAGATCCTTTAGAACCCGGACTATCTGGAACACGGGGTGGCGATCCCAAAAGAGATCTAGGATATGCAGGCGTTAATCCAACAAAACATGGTGCTATCCACATATCCTCCAAAGAAATTTTCCCTTTAGACTCCACTAATCCAGGAGTCGATTGACTTCTACCCATAGCAGCTAAGTATTTAAAAACTAAATTGGTTAGACTCGCATTAACAAATTAAAGGTTTTAAAAAATTTAAAATTGATTTCTAAGAATGGAAAATTCGAAATGAAGAAATTTAACCCACGGAAAAGCATTCGAATTTATGTTACCAATATCGCGAAATAATTTTATTTTCTGAAGCAAACATACAAACAGGTTTTGCAATTTTACGGTTTGAATCCGCCAAGTACGTGATAGTTTTAAACTGCGATTACGTTGAAAAGCAATTTGAGTTTATGTACAAAATTTTATGAAAGTTTACTCATTAAATGTAAATTTTTAACATCACGTTTAAGTACATTTCAGATTTTTATATGCCTAATTTTGTAAACACTTGTTGTAAACTTTTATGTGGGTTGACCTATGCTTTACATTTTTATGAATATGAAACTTTCATTAATACAGTTTTTATTTTGCCGAAATTTCTGGAATTTAGTTTACAACAATTTGGGGAATCTAATTATGCCAGAACTATTAATGAAAATTCTGATCATACCGTTCACGTTTTGATGACGGATTGAACATCGTAGCTAACAGATAAGTCAAGTTAATTTCAGCTGCAGAATAAGTTTTGTAATTTTGGACATAAAAATTAAGTTCGCTTTTCTCTAATTATCTCCTATACAGAAACTATTCAATTAGTGTGGTAGCAGTCTATTCCAGGTAATTAAACAATTTCCTTACATTAATTGAGTAGTTGGCAACTATTTAAGAAATTTTGTATAAGTAAATATCTCTTGTTTCGGATAAATTGCTTCGTATTTCCAATTTCGCGACTTTGCGGAGTCAAGTTTACAAGACTGGACAGTAAAATGAACTGTACGGGAAGGCAGAAGACCCAACTATTCCAATCATAATTTACTATCGATTCCAATAATATTAAAATTTTTAATGATTTTGCAAACACTCAGCGGTCTCGAAAAACTCGATCTACATTAACAACTGTCTATTTTATTAAATAGTTCGATGTTCTGCTACATATACTTCATATATTTCAAAAGAGGGTTAACCCCAAAGCCTTATCAGCTATAAAAAATGTGGGCCAAAATCACGTTTTTGTTTCTTTCTCACGATTGACTGGGTACGAATGCGTATTGCGCATTAAGTACACACTGTCAGAATTACCTCGCAACAATTGTGTGTTGGGACGCACATAGGGAAGTCCAAATTATATGTTGACGCAGCTCACGTGTTAAGAATATTAATGTTAGAAAAAGTTTTGCTTAAATTGCCAGAAATATCTTTTGCGGTGAAATGAAAAGCAGTGACGTTTTCAAAGCCCCGATGATGGTGAGAAGTTATTAAGTTAACATCCTTACCTTTCTCTAATGGAGCTTTCTTATATTTTTCTAACCTCTTGACAGCAATAGCTTCTAACCGTACCCGAGCGGCTGGATACTCTTTTAAAACATCCCACATGTCTTTCTTACTTAGAACGAACAAATCGCTGTAACCGACAGATCTAACGCTCGCTGTACGCCGATTTCCTATAAAACATCAACACAGTAAAAAATATTAAGTATTCAAAACGACAACATGCCTGCATTCGCAATTAACAACAATTAAATACATTGGATATAGTACATTTATTACAGAAGAATTATTAGACTATCATGCCTTAGGTTTCATAAAAAATTCAATTAAATCGAAATCTGACTGAACCAACCACTTTGTATTATTTGCAAGCTTTCTCTTTTTAAGTCGAAAAACCAGATCGCTGTTGATAAATTGGATTACAAGAAGAAATGAAAAATATTAAATATTTATGCCACCGAGCACAAATAGAATGCCAAAAATATTATAATTAAATTTAAAAATGTTAATGAAAAGAGAGCTTTCGTTATTTACTCTTAAAAGTATGTACACCCACCGCTGCCAGCATAGCCGAGCGCTGTGTTACTAAAATATAAGCGCAATATTTCATTGGGTCGTACAAAATTTCGTGTTTCGGTTATCGAAGCCTATTATTCTGCAGTACTATTTTAAATAAATACACAAATTTATATTGGAATGATAAAGAAATATTTATATCCCTGTTAGTCGTGGAGATTTTAAATCTCCTTTGAGCAAATTTGGCCGCCTGCCAATGAAGCTCGCCGCATAAATATTTAAAAGAGAATGTGTTACACGTTAACGCAATCTTCTTCTTCTTCTTTCTTTTTGTTAAAAAAATACGATAACATTGCACATGGGGACAAAACTTTTTATGTATGGCAAAATGACGCTTTTAGCATAAAGATACATATTTCAATAAATTATAAGAAGCTACAAATAAATGAAAAATTACACCAGTATAGCATTTTTTAACGTTTGCAAATTTAAAAAAATAGCTTTGCAGCTTTTAGAACATTACAAAAAAAATATAACAGTAAATTAAAAATAAACGCACTGTTTTGTGAGCTTTAATATTGCTCAATGCGGTGTTATTATTCTGATGAAGTTCCAAGTCTGAGCAAGTAGTTCATTGTGATCAATTCAATGTTGGCAGCTTTTTTGCCGTTATTATAGATTAAAAGTACGTTTTCTAATATAATTCCTCCTAGTTGCTAGCATCGGTCTTGATGAGTAGAAAGAGTCATTAGTAAGTTATCTCTCAGAGTTAATTGCGTTCTATTTCATTTGGCGAATCACTCCATTTCGAGATTCGATTACTAGATTATACTCAAGACCATCACCATTCGGTTATAGTCAACAGGTGCTTTCTAGAAAAGCTCGATTGACAGATTTTCGTGGATTTAATGTATCAATAATCTAACCATAACCATAATAACGAATAAAAGAGAAAGTAATCCCAAATAGAGAAACAGAGAAGGAACTTAAGTTTCTACGCGAAGAAAGTATTTCAAATCTACCCATACATATACATTTTATGTAATATAGCAAATTAAAACTAATCATGCGAAAGGCATTATCTTATATTTATTTTATTTAAATTTTTTTAACTTTATTACCCATATTATTTGTGGTTTATATGCAGAATAAACGAAATAATATTTTAATTAATATTGATTATTTACAAATGATGGTAGAGAACATATAAATTCAGAACTATTCGTACTGTAACTTTTCATAATTTACTCAAGAACCTAAATTCATTTATAACACCTTCGTTTTACTCTTATACGGGGGTAGGTATCGTAACAAATGTATGTATGTGGCAAATAAATAATGATACCGATTTTTTCCAATTCAAGTCGTAAAGACAACACAAAATTAATTACCATCGGAACTGCTAGATGTGCTTTTTTGCCAAATACGTATACAGTAAGAAAAATTGACATAAAATATTATTACTGAAAAAGTGAAGCGAAAATCATAATAGTCGTAAAAATAAATACCGTCAAATGGGGTGAATAGGGACACTTTATAGTGTAAATGCGTACCTAGGGCTCGCAGATATGTGACCTATAATACTTTCCCCAAAAATTGTAAATATTTAAATTTTTTTTGTTTCCTTGCTGTCAGTGTCCCCATTCCCCTCACTGGAGGGTGAATCGGGACACTGCTTGAAATTAAGCGGTTTTTAATACTTTTTAGGCAGTGTCCCAATGTAATCAGCTGGAGAGAGAATGACACTGTCTGGGTTTAATTAAACAAAAACACGTACATTAAGTAAAAAATGGACAATATTTAATTTAAAGTACTGGTAAATCAATTAAGCTAATAAAAAAAATGTTTAAAAACTTTGAACTCCAAAAGCCATTAGATGAAAGAAAATTTTAAATGAAACAAATCAGTACTGTGTCCCCATTCACACTTTATCTTCCGAACACTCATTTTTATCCAGAAAATATTAATAAAACTTCTTAAATATGGTTTTAATTTTGTCCTTTTCATGGAAAAATATATTATCATACTGACAAAAAAGATGGTAAATTTAAAATTAACTTATCTTACACGTCTTAATGAATACAGGTTTTGAGGTTCCGTTGATCTCGGTAGTTTACACTGATGTCTTATAGAGGTTGCCAAAAAAAAAACCATCTGTAGGTGCAAAACTCAATGAGCTGTACTCAGAAACCGAAAAAATCGTAAACTGTCCCCATTCACCTCACCTGTCCCCTTTCACCCCGTTTGACATGTAAAGAATTAAATGTAAACTAAAGAAACAAAATAAATTCTAAAAAATTACCTACGGTCAGCAGATAGAAATTTGGTAATTAGGTCACGAGATGCGAACTTGTGAAATTATATATAAGCTATTGAATTGAGTCGATACAATTGCTGACGTTAAGGTACCCGGTTCGAATCCGTAGAAAGCCTAAATTAAATTTAACAGGGTTACAGCTGCATTCCCGATCTGGTTTAACCAGTCATTCAGAAAAAGAGTTTAACTGTCACGCGGTGGATGAAAAGGCCGAAGAAGAAAAAATAACGCAAAAGAAACCTACAAGAACAGTACAAAATCAATAATCACTAAATTTTTACAATATTAGCAAACTTTCTAAATAAATAAACTTCAGAAAAACAGCTTAAGTTGTCGCTAATATTTCAAAAACCCATATTTAAACCAGTTATTTATTGTATTCCAAAATAAAGAACCAGATTTTCCCTTTGAATTGATAAACGGATAAACTACCTTCAAGGAATTTTTGCTAAGTAAATATTCAATAAAAATTAAAATATTAAGAATATTAAGATCTTTTTAGTTTTTAAATTTATATAAGTAATGTGCACAAAATAACAACCATAATATAATGAAACCACAAGGAATGCAGTCTAGTAAATGATATTTACCAAGATCTTTACCTGCCGTTCCCATGTTAAGGATTGAAATTTCTCCAAAATAGCTACCGGCTTTCAATGTTGCCAAAACTGTTCTTCCATTATCGGCTACGACCTGAAGACGTCCCCTGTTTACTATATACATCTCCTTCCCAACTTCGCCTGCAAAATAAATTGGTAATTTGTAAAGCTTTGTAAAACATAATAATATATAAAAGTTAAAAGTTGCTTTTCGTTAGTCATTAAAACAATATTATATATACCTACAAGTTATAATTTAAATTTAAACGCCTAACGAAGTTAGTTTAAACCGTCATTAGAAGTAAAGTTTACTAACCAAATATGCACCAAATTTATTAGCTAAACTTTACAAAATTCATGTTGATGTAAAACCACTTGTTACTTTCAGATTGACATATTTGATACATTAATCCTTATGTCGTTGTGACAGTGAAATGTATAAAAGCGTAAAAATATCAGCAAAAAGTTTATGATTTTTAAGAAGGCAAAAAATGGGACGCTGGAGTTCTGCTAATTTCGGTTTAAAAGAAAAATGCTCGAACAGTGAAAGACATAATAGATAATTTTTTACCTTTCCTGCAAATGTAGTCCCCTGGTGAAAATAATACCGGTCGAAGTCGAAGAACTAATTCGCAAAGAAATCCGGCTTCTGTGTTCTGAAATATTTCTACACGTTTTAATGTATCTAAATGGACATTGATGGCTATTTCAGCCTTTAATTTATCTGGAAGACATGACACCGCCCTTTCCTCATCAGAACATTTCTGCGTCAGCCACAAATAATCGAACCACTTTATAACTTTCACTTGCAAATGATTTGGTACTCTTCTCATCCTCATGTACGTTTTCACCCCATCCAGTTTGGCTGTAACAAGAATTTATTTATTATTTTTTAAAATTTATTAAATTTCTCTTTAATGGATAGCGGAAATATCGGGTTTTTCGTTGAAGCGACAATTTCAGTTATCCATTGATAGGCATTCACAATTAGGATCCTACCTGATTAAATAACAATAAATTTTTGATAGTAAAATGCAAAGCGAGTTAATATGAAAAATTATCAAAAATTTACGTTTCTTAACTTCCATGCGTTCTCTAAAAGCAACTCAACTTTTATATTACTCTACAAAGCATGAATTATTGTGAATGCCTATCGGGTATGTTAAATATAAATATTACAAGCTAAAAGGAAACAGCTTTTTAATAAAATATGGTTAATGAGTATACAAGCAAAATATAATAGATAAGATAATTATAATAAAACTAGACATCATAATATACGTAACAATTAATTGCAATACTTAAAAGGAAAACTTTTGCAGTTTATAGTTTTTTTTATTAGTTTCGATTTTATTATGTGTTTTTTTAAATCACTCATGTAATATTGAATTTGGTTTTCGCGTTCGTGTATCTGCTTTAAGAAATCCATTATGCTGATAAAAGTATACCAAAACGAAAAATACAAGACTTTTTGAAGCAATGCTTTACGAAGTTTTAAAATATTAAAATAAAAGTATGCTTGAATTAAAATCATTCAATTTCCTAATACCGTCGGTGGTTAATTTTGTAGGAAAACCCAGTAATACAGGAAATTCATTTGGTTTAGAAATTTTCGGAAATGGCTGTCGCCCGTTAGTAATTTTCTATTAAAAGTGTGCAAATTGAAAACTGCATTGCGCTTGTACATAGCTTTTAATTTCAAATTTACTATAAAGTTTTATTTACACCGATAGCAATGTTCTAAATCTGCATGTTAATGGCGCAGTCAAAATTGGAACATACATAAGATTTCAACCCAAATGTATTTTCCAATACAATATAAAATTGACGATAAGCCATGCGGCTAAAATGTAAACTTCTCGTCCGTAAACTCACAGTTTTGAATCTTACTATGTAATATATTGTATTGCTAGAATTTTGTTACCAAAATTGAAAACCTTCGATTCTTTTGGTTATATGAAGTTTTATTTAAGTTCTATGATCGATTATTTCAGATTTTTAATTAAAATGCTTCCCTTAGTTTCAAAGTTTACTTTAGATATTATTATCTGAGGTCTGGCAATTCAAATGAACGAGATTGTTGTGAGCTTAATAATCCGCAAGCGCGCTTAACATAATGTATTGCTGAATTGTTGCTACCATTAGATGCGGAAGTGTAATGGTTCATTGTCTAATGACAATAAATCTGTTGTTTTTCACACCGAAATGTCAGAAACAAGCTTTTGGAACAATTTTAGCACGAATTGTGAAAGTATAGAGGAAAGAGTCACCGAAATAGCCGTGATACTGAAATGGGAAATTTTCATTCCCAAAGTGCGATGTATTATACATTTTGACAATTTAAATACTATGATTAATTTTAAATGTTTACATCAAAATTTATAATTACCGCAAAACAACGTAGTACGTATTATACAATCTACTGAACTTCCAAGTGTTACCTGCGATAGTGATGTCGACAGTTGAGCAAGAGTTTATGACTCATTTTACGATTTAACTTTAAAAGCGATTCGAAATTCTCGAGTGCAAAAGCCTGATTGTGGCTTTAAATATGTGGTAGGTCTTCAAGTCAAAGTATAAAATAACTTGAATAACACTCGGTATAAAACTGCAAGCATCCAATACTTTCGATACAGGTTGTTTCAATTTTTGCAAAAAGGTTTTACATCATTAAAATTGACTTTTACGAAAGGGAAATATATTCCGCAATAAAAAATATGTATTATATTTATGCCCTTTTAATAACATATATAACATTAAAGATATATAAATTTTCGTTGTTTGATGGCTTGAAATTCTTTATGGGCACTATTTTTTATGTTGGGATTAAATTGACTTATTGCTTCCTTTCCCAAAAGTTGGTCAAGTTTCAGCGCTACAATATACTGACTTTAATTGCAAAATTTACAATAAAAAAGAAGGATCTTAAAATATAATATAGGGTGAATATTGCAGCAATATTACTAAAATATTGGATTAAAAGTTTTAAATATTATTTTTAAAAAATTCCGAATTGCAGCAGAATAAAATTACTTTTATTTTTTTAATATATTGTCTTATGCTGCGTAACTTTTTTAGTGCCCTGTCACGTCGTAAGATATCAACAACGTCTAATAAATGTTCGCTAGCAGAAAATTAATCAAATAAAAGAACGACTTGTGTCTATTGTTCTACATCAATAAGTTTTCTAGTCTTTTAGAGATGGAGCAATGTACGATTATACTTGGTTAGATTTGGACAATAGAGTGCAATTAATCTCGGTAATAATATTAAAGGTTTATGTTTACGTTATCAAATGGGAAATCATTTCTAATAAGTCTAAAATCTAACTTAGTTAACAAGTTAATGCATCTGTAATGCTACTGTCATTGTTTGTGAAGGGTTTCTTTTGTATTTAACGTATTTTGCAGAATTCTACATTAATGAAAATTGATTTTCCAATTTATGGTAACAACTAAACTTGACGATGCGTTTGAGAACTCTTCGCTTTTTGTCGCTTTATAGCCTTTCAACATAAATTTACAAGCTTAGCGCGATGTTACATTTCAAAATTTTCCCCGCTATATTAATAATTAATCTTTAATTGATATAAATTTATACATTCATACAATGCAGTCTGCGTAATTCTTTATATAAATAATAAAGTTGCTCTACGTTAGTTACGGAAAAAAGTTAAAAGATAACGAAGATATATATTGTGTATTATACGTTTTCCTCCTTAGAAATAAAAAATACAAATTAATCTTAACTTAAAGTTGTTTGCCAGATATTAATTGTTTTCTCAAGTAACTAAAACCGTTACTAATAAAATAACATCTTAATTAAATACAAGACCACGCAGTGATAAATTGTTCTTGAACAAACAAAGCAATAAGAGCTTAAAAAGCACGAAACAAAGTAGAAGTTTTAAAAAAATCAAAACTTAGCCTTTGATAATTTATAATTAATTGTCGGAAAATATTACCTAAGTTTTTGCCGATACTATAACAAAATTATCCAGGATTAAGTAAAAATATTTTAATTAATTTTCAATTTATTATCAGATAAAACTTAAAAAGACGAAAGTCTGTTTTTCCTCTGTATACTACATCAAATTAAACTTTTAATAAAATAACTATTTTTTTTGATTAACTAACCATACTTCGGGATTTCAAAGCTTTTCTCTTTCAAAAGCCATTATAAAGTAAACCTTGTTAAAGAGTATAAGAAGAAAACTTTAGCGCGATATCGACTTGTTACAGGAATCAATTCGGCAAGGGTTATAAATTCAATTTCTAGTTTTCAGTAATTTTAATTTGTATGTACATTATATCAGTGAAAAAGGCGGAATGTTTTAATAATTTGAGTACTATATGGAGATCGATATTTATTTATTATTTGATACCCTGGATATAAAAATCGGAGCTCAGATTACTTACAGCTAATATTATTAAAAAATTATTGTATTTCGTTTTAGAGACGTTGAATAAAATATTACCTATATTCCAAAAAGTTGTTATTTCACCTTCTGGAAAACACTTCAATATTGTTATATGTAATCTTCACCGAGTAAACGTAATATAAAAGCTTCAAGTTGTGTTCCATGATGAAAATGTAAAATTTATCTTGCTTTCATCGCATATTATATTTGGTAATATTATACATTTATAATTCAAAGTACGTAATCTTGTTATTATGACATATCAGATGCTTTGAAATTATAACATTCTGAATATCTGAAAGATCAGTCGTCTCTTTAAATTTACTTGATATTTTATTCAATAGAAATTTAAGTGCTCTTATTTTATATTTTACCAAGACTAGATATTCTTTTCATTAAGACTTTAAACGAGATCGTTTCCAAACTGCATCTGTGCATCCGAATTACCGGAAAAGTAAACAATCCCATTGCTAGTAAACTTTGACAAAGCAAACTGGAGACAATAAGATTTATTACTCGAACATTATGCATTGCATAATTTGCATTTTACCAGACCAGAGGTTCCCAGCCTTAATTTCATTAATGATCAACAAGGGTTAATATAGTATATTACATCACAAGGGCGAAAAGAAGGTTACGTTAAAAAAACGAAGGACGATTGGAGAAGGTATAATTTAAATTAAATTGTATTTCCCTCTGTTAATTATTATCGATAAAGAGCAATTAAATTGCAGCTATTACGCTTATGTAAAGTACAGAACTTATATTTTGAAAATAAACTTTCAGGATCACACGTGCCACTTTGTTAACTGAAATTTAGTGGTTTTAACATAGAAAGCTGATGATAATGAGGATTACAGTTACCAAACTACACTTAAGATTTGAACTAAAATATTGAAGACCCCGAATACGGGTAATATATATTTTACAATATTGACATTGAATGTAGAATATATTGAAAAATTTCCAATCAAATTGTCAAATCCAACTGGTCGATCGTTAATTATTGTTTCACCGCAGAATAAAAAATAGGTTTCGCTAAATAATTAATTATCGGAAAAAACAAGTCGTGTTTATTATTAGTTAAAATAAAAACCTTCCCTACAATAATACACCCCCAGCGCTAGCCATAATAACCAGTGGTGTGTAAATTTACGTTCAGTTTATATTTTACGAACACGTATAAATAACGTAAAGACAAATTCAAAAATGTAATTTATGATAATGGCTAATTTTGCAGATAATGTTATCGTTCCGCAATTTAAATACTGTCATGAAATTGTACTCAACTTGATATATCCTTAATAATACTTACAATTTATCGCGATAGATCGCATAAAAGAATTTTATTGTATTGTCCTATAATAATAAGTTGTGACCTCATATGACCCGATCTAAATGATTCGTGGATGGAAAGAGCTATCGCTCTCTATTTAGGAGCGATTGACAGTTCCACACCCTCTGAATTCTCGTTAGGTAGTGTCTTGCATGGCGTTACATTGCCCTCGGGACTCGAAAAATAGATTAAATTACAAAACAAAACAATTAAATGGAGTCATGAAAATATATTATCTGAGTATTTTTTTTTGGAATAAATAACAAGATTGAATTTTCCCACTGCGTTAATGCTGCCGCTGAAAACGCACATAATGGAGTTTGTGTTAATTATGTACAACTTCACCACTTTCCATTTTAGTAATAAATTTTCTCGCTATTTAAATGAGTTTTGTTTGGTTAACTTTGCTGTGTGTCGCTTAAATCTTATTTAGCAAAATTACAAGTATTTGGCGGATTTGGCATTTATGTTTGAATTGTTATTCATTTCTGAACTTAAACCTTATAATTGAACCCGTAAATAATGACACTTTATCATAAGAATACAAAAATAGTTTCCCTGTACTTCCCCCTTCAATTATTTTAGCTTAGCTAAAGCTACCATAGAGACTTCCATGTGTCCCATTACGACATTGCTTTATATTAGTACACTGATAAACTAATCGATCATAAAGCCAAAGCCAGCAAGCACACAATTTATTTATTCAGCTTTTACGTAAAGGCAACGTGAAATAACACAGAAACTATGCAGAAAAAAGTTTGCACGCTACTAAGGGATGTGATATCTTAAAATTTGCTGCTAGCTATAATAAAAAAGTGAAAATAATTTTCATTTTACATATAAGAAACCTGAGGTATTTTTTAAATTTGTATTAGATCTGCGATGTGAAATATAGAACGAAAAACTCGTGTACACCTTACAGCATAAAAATTTTCCAATCAAATTGAATGCAAATCAACTAAAACCAATTTTTATCTGCGTTTTGGTGAGGGTGCTTTTGTGGCAAGGCGACTTTAACCTAATACAAAGTAAACTACACTTGATTTATTTTAACATTTCCCAGACAATTTGTCGACTGATGATTATAATTTTTCCTCTATGGAAACATGCAGTGGCGTAACAATTGAGTCTTAAGACTATGCAAGAAACAGCCTCCATATTTTTTCTAGAATAGCATGAAAATATATAGAACGAAATTGTATTGGAAATTATTTTTTCATTTTTTAAATCAGGCGTTTCCTTTACTTGTGTGATCACGTATAGAAAATGTCTGGGATTTACTTTAAAGAATTTGAGAGAAGATTAGACTAAATATATTTGTTGTTTACAGCAAAATTTAACTTGCAGAAATTTAAAGCAATTGTTATTAAATATTTCAGCTTTTGCGGTAAAATTCATAACTAATAAAAAAAAGTGAAAGTTATCGTTTTGGCATTTCTTCAAGTTCAATATATATTTTTAGTTTAGCACTGTTAGTTCATAATTGAAAGTAAACAGTAATGGCGCAAGTAAACAAAATGCATTAAAGAAGCTTTCAAGAGGTTAGTTTTCAAGATTTGATATGTTTAATTATATCAATAACTTAATATAATTTTTAGGTTATATTATTTTTAGCTATACATAATAGGAAATTTTTTAAATATATTCTATCGTACGTTATAAATTTTTATCATTTTTGTCACAATAGACAGTATAGGTACTTTAAAGTTGTATTTTTATTTTGAGCTATTGTGGACTGCACCGATGGCGATGGTCAGTAAGTAAACTTTTCAAGTCCATTAAGGTATTACAGTATTTAATTTACTACAGACGTATGTAATATAATGCGATTGTATTTCCATTTTTCTTTTTCATTGCTAGATAATTTAAAAAGTTATAGCACTAATTTATAACTACGAAGATTTTAGAATTTATCTGTTTGGTATAAAGTTAATATTATGTTTGTATACTGTGGGGGAAATAGATCAAAATTAAAAGCTAGTGCACAACTGTAGAACCTAGTAAGTCGAATTACTAAAAGTTAATGTTGATAAAATTACTTCTTCAGGTTTAGAAATTTTTTTTAAACAATTTTATCTTAACATCAAAGACCGCAGACATTGAGCCATAACGACAGTCCAATTTGAAGTTTAATAGATTATCATGGACATTACACAGCAATAATTGCAGCAGATTTTTTTCCTGAAAATATTTTTTTATACAAGCACTTCTGCTCCGCTTCATGTTTTCTGCTTGTGCAATATTTCAAAGAAGTCACAACGCATAGCGTACTTGCAAGAATATTAAAAAGATTTCAGGAATACGGGTTTACAAAATAATAGCTTTCCTCGCTGTTCTCAGTTGCCTCTTCAACAATGAAAGACTGTAGCTACTATCCCTATGCAGCATCTTTACAGGGATCATTTGACTGCATGATGCCCGATTATAAATAGGTGAAAAAGAATAAGAAAATTCTAAAATATGATAATCCGAGTTAAGACAAAAATATATAAATTTTCTTTGAATGTATTTTTAAAATACAGAATGTACGATGTAGTAGACCCCTGACTGTAATTTATCAAACGTTAAGTAACTTCTTAATCAGGTTTAACTTTTCCTTTGAAAAATATTTTAAACCATAAGCAGAATCCTTGAAAACCTTCTTAACCGTTAAGTTAAACCAAGAAAGGTAAATGCAGAATGTCTAAAATTTAAATTAAAAATTGAATTAAAAATTATGATTTTAAACGCATAATAGAATTTTATTTTAAGCTCAGTAATTTTTTAAATTCTACTTTAAAAGTTAACTAATAAAAGCAATTTAATTAACTTTCTAATTAGTAATTTATAACCAGTGGCTTAAGTAAGCACTTTTTTCAAGTGATGTAGCTCCTTTATAAGGAGATGAAGCTTTAATACGCGACCAACAAAATCTATTTCATTTTCAAAATCCCCATTTCCAAAATGTCGTTATTCTACATAGAAATAAATAAATAGAATTATTTCATTACAGAGAACTAATTATAAACAAACAAAATGTTTAAACAACACACATGCATTTTCCAGCGTCGGAATGTTGCACCGGTATAAGGGGATGTTCCCGAAATAGCCGCAACCCTCCCCCCCAACGATCGATGACTCGAGAGAGCTAAAAATAACTCCGGGTGGCCTATTTACCGCGCAATCCGGGAGTCGGGCAGAATATGACATTGACGCTTCTCTTAACCGTTCATTTCATTTTTGGAATAATTTCTAAACATTAATTTTTATATTTCATTTTGGAAGTAGGTAATTATATAAAAATACAAGTTTGATAACCATAATTTGTCTTTCGGAAATTAATTAAAAATTAAGTAACCTCAATATACTTCGACTTTTAAAAATACCGTCGCGATTATTTAATTTTGAAGTTCCAGAAGCACTTTATTCATTTTTTTTAAATGAAGTTTTAATTAGTCGATAACGGTTAAAAAAATCGACCTAAGAAATGATAAGAATTAATTCTAATTTTATTATTAAATTAGCCAGAGAAGAGCTGTTTCGGTAAAAGGCTTTCGGGCATGCAGAATGCCGAAATTATCCTGCCTTCATCCAAGAATTAGTTAAAATATAAAAAAAGTTTGAAAATCGTCCGAATAGTTTACTTGCTTTGATAAAAATGAGTTCACGATATGGATTAATATTTCTGTGGAGCGGTCGTCTATCTGACTGAGCTAAATAAATAACAGTTTTTAAGAAGACATTATTTATGCTTGGTACCTACTACATAATATCATAAGAGTCAGATAAAATTAAAAGTAATGCTAATTATATTTAATAACTTACCCCGCGTCGTAAGAAAAAATAAGATGTTTTATTAGAAGCAAATGTTTTTCTTTGTTGCTGGTGTACATTGTTTGACTTCGCTCGTCCATTAATCCAACAGACTCGCCATGAAAAGTACAATATTTACTCCTAATAAAACGATATACAATTTTCTTCAAACGTCAACAAAAGCTAATTTAATGTCATAACAAAAATCAGGTTAAAATTCACTTTATTGCTTTTTTTCTTTTCTGCCGCATAAATTATCGTTATCAAGTCGATGCAAGTATTAATTTTGACAAAATTTCCAAGTCAATAAAAAATAAGGTGTTTTATTCGGAGAAAAGCAGCTTTTTGTGACTCGTCTCTAATTGTCAAATTTGCTCTGCTCGCACGTCAAACCTACAAATTCGCCACAAAATGTTCTTGTTTTTCTTCTATAATTTCGTAACGGTTTACGGGGAGGGGGGAGTATCGAATATCTTACAGGCCCTAACATGGGGGGGGTCTTAATATTTAAAAAATATAATTTTATTTTTAGAAATTTATACTGAAATATACATAAATGTGGAGTACACATCCACAAACAGCAGAAATGTCACGACAACTGTATAAATTGACAACTCGGTGTCGATTTTTGATGATTTTGATGGAAATTAACATTTTTTTAAATAATCCTTAGGTAAGATATGGCGGGGGGAGGTACCACAATCTTACGTACCATTACGTGGGGGAGGAGGGGGTCAAAAATTACAAAAATTAATGGACGGTCCCTAAATGAAATTTGAATAAAAAATTTTATTTGAAATAATATGCATAGTAAGTATGCACTACAGTTTAACGCGGGAGGTACTATATATCCTTCAATAATAATTAGAGAATGTTATTAGCACTTAATACTTTAAACATGTTGCCAGCATCTTATGAGGGAGGCATAGCTAGAAAAATCCGGTGTACTAGAAAAAGCCAGTCCACGAACATACTTTGTACAAGTAATAATATATCAAATTTCTCTGGTATATAATACTATTCTAGGATTAGAATACAATATTATTATAAAGGAGGTATTTAATGGAATAACTTAACTCTAATTTATGTAAATCACATTATTTTGACATGATATACTGTATAATATTGTAACAATATAGTAGAGATCCAACATGGTGAAATTATATAGCAAAGAAGTCAGCAGCTTAAAACAGTTTAAATTTTAATAGCAGATTTAAAGTCAATTAGGTTTAACTTAATTCCTCCATTAGATTTTAATGCTAGATTAAAATTTTTTATGAAATAATAGTGTAATAATTATAAGAGCATTATTTTTCAAAATTCAAAATTAAATCAAGAGCATTTCAATTAATTTATTAATAATTTGTAATGTCACTGCTGTTTTCAACAATATTTCAGCCCGGCACAATAGGAAAGCTTTTATTAGCAGTTTCTTTGGAGTGCTCGCTTAATAGAGAAATGTATTTAGACGATTTATAATGTTACCCGAAACCATCATGTAGACATTTGATACATAATTCAAGTAGTGGATAATTTTGGTATAATATTTCATTTTTTCCGATTTCCGATAAAATAGTATACTTAACTCTACTCAAAAACTTTAGCGTTACTGGGTTTACAATTTAAAAAAATCGCGTACACTCGCTTTTCAATGTAGCGAAACACAACATAGTAACAAGTGTTTTCTTGCTTGCTCGATGAAAATCAGAAAGCAAGAGGGAAACATCTTATCATAATCTGCTTTATTTTGTAATTCCCCCACTTCGAATCGTTTCAGTTTAAATCTTTATTTAGTTAAACTTAAAGAATCACATTTTTGTGAAAGCAATTGTTTTCAAAGCAAACAAAGGGTGGACTAAAACACCAAAGTTTTATTACGCCGCCAGCAGAGTAACGACAGCAGATTTTTTGTAAAAGATAAAGAGCACCAACAGTGGCCAAAGTCTTTAAGAAAAAGGGGGGGGGGCAAATTTATATTTTTATAAAATATGCCTTTTTATAATATTAAATGATCGGAATTTATTTCCATTTTTTTTCTTTTAATAAAAACAGCAAGCAAGAGAAAATGTTTAGCTTTAAATGGAAAAGAGGTTAATTAATACCTGCTGTACTAATTACAGACTTATTATAATTTCAAATTAAATAAGATAAGCTGCATGTAAGTAGATACAGTAATGTTAGGAAAGCTCTCGAACGTGAAAGCTTTGCGCTTTTCAGTTGCTGCTGGAGCGGAGGCAATATGTACGTCTTTTGCATGGAAAAAACCGCGCAACCTTAATTTTTAAAATTCTCTATGAGTTTATCATTAATGCGATCACGAAACTTCACTATTACAGTTTCATGATTTTAATTAAGAACGAAATGACTAAAAGCGTTCCCTTTGCTCAATTCGAATTTGAAATTACCTATAGGTAGGTATTGAAAATGCAACGCTTTAGCCGCAATAATCTATCGGAGCCATAATCTTCTTATAACTTAAATTTTGTGCTTTTAAAGGTTTCTGGTTGAATTATTAATATTAATAACCATGCATCTATACTTAAGGACTTTGATTAATTTTTAAATTATAAATTCATCCATTAAACTTCTTGCAGATTTTAACAAAAGTATCCACGAAGCACTGTAAAGTTAGCAAATTTTCTTTTTGTGTTTAACCTAGCTTAAGCTGCATTCTACTCTTTGATGGAATTTTTCTACTGTATGCATAAGCTATACATAGTTGGTTGATGGAATGTTAGAGAAGCGTTGAAAGCTTACAAAGTTTAAGTTGAACTTTGAAACATAAACGAAATTTGAAAAGATAATGTGCCTTATTTGTATACTTTTCGTAATTTTATTTGTTTGCATGTAGGAAAAAGCTACAGTCATGCAAAAATTTATAAAAGTAAGATGATAAATTATTACAGTTTTGCTATATAAACCTTTGTTCCGTTCCATTACGAACGCAGTTGAATTTTTTGATTTTTCCGCCTTTCTATATACATCATCGGTTATATATTATTGCAGCAGTGCAGTAAATTTTTAAGAAGAGAACGACCAGAATCAAAAAACTTTATTGTAGTTTATAAGCTTAATTTCTACGTGATAGCTGCTGGTGGGTACATCGATCAATTTTATTGTAAGCGACCAATTTTACGTATTCATAAGCTGATTACGTGCTTTTGGAAACTATTCCTGCAGATGATTAAATAATAGATTATTCTAGTTTACAATGCTCACAGTTGGGATTATTTCAAAAGAATTAATGCCACTGCAACACTAAAATAATAAAAGGTGAGCAAAATAAACTCAATTTCTAAAACGATTTTCCACATTATGGGATTTATGTTGACATGGTTAAATATGCTAAATTATTAACTAATACAATGGAATATATGAACAGGAATTACATTTAAAATTCAAATTTTATTATTGTTAATAAAAAAAATTAATTAACTTAGACCGTTGTATATTTATGTTATACAGGAAGCTATTGTTGTGTTACATTTTTATCGATAAAAATCGGAATTTTTAATTAGAGCACAGGAAAAGTGAGCCACATCACCGGGAAGGATACCATGTAATAACTAGTGAGAAACGTAAAATTAAAAATTAATCTCAAAATTAAGCTTATGAATTTTTTAAGTACCTACTTCAGTTTCATATCGAACCCAACACAACATATTGCGAGTGGAGTGCAAGAAAAATCTTTAAAAAACACAGCAATTTATCATTTTTGATGGAAGGCTTCCATGTTTCAAAAATACAAAACTAAATTGTGTTTGACAAATGTATTACTGGTGTAAGACTTATTCAATCTAGAAGGATCGTTTCGCGTACTTTCAATTTAATAAAATGAATTGTATGCTAAATAATAATAAATTATATTTAATATGTAAATTTCAACAAAATTAAGGATTCCAATTTGTAGTTTCTTTATAAAAAATAGCCTATTATTTTTGTACCTGTTATCATTTTCATTGGGTCGTTAACAGGGTTTTCCTTTTAACAACGTTTAAGTTTGGGTCACCAAACACGACCTTCCTGGTTTTGCAGACAAGTTTTTCAAAAACCAATTTTGCTTCAATAAATCACGTAGACACAAAGAAAATTAAACTTTTGACAATGCGTTATTTTTACTCAAGAAATGTTAGACGAAATAAGACATGCAGTTTAGTATTAATTAATAATGAGTAGTGCAGTGTACAGAATTCACGCTAAAGTTGTTTTTAGCCAGATTAGCACCCCACTAGAAATGAATTATTAATGTTCACAGAACCAATAACTGCCAAAAGTAGACGTCTTGGCATGCAGTTCGAAAAAATAACGGAAGAAAATCTTAAAATGAAAGGAAAACTGGAAATTGTAAAATTTAAAAATAGTCGCAATCTTCGTGGTATTCTTAATTATGAGGATTTTCTCCTCGTTCCCGTATTCTTACTATAACAATAGCGCAAATTTGAGGCCTAATAGATTTTCATTTAAGATGATTGTGTCTAATGAAGTTTATTATCGGAAAACTTTCTTCGGCGCCATTGCTTTTTAATGGAACATCAAAAATTAGTACACTCAGTTAACATGATTTTGTACTTAAAGCTGGGCTTAATTTTGATTACAAAATTTAAATTTTAAAATTTTGAATCGATAGATAAATTATTTAAGTTAGGATTGAGAAATTAAATTTCTGTAGCATAATTAAATAAAGAAATTCTTGCGATAATTATAATTTTGTAATTTAAAATACCTAAAAGCTTTAAGAATACCGCAAATTTTAGGAATTTCTTGCACACAATTAACATTTTATTTGAAATTATTTAAGAATTTAATTTAGTGCATTCATTAACTAAAGCTTTTTGTTGACTGCAACTCTAGGCAATCGGCTTTTTAATGCGGCACATCATAATTACACTACATTATAATTTTAAATGCTTTGTTTTACCCGAATTTTAACCTACTTTACATTATTATATGTTAGCTGTGCGGTTAAAACTAAATACGAACTAATTAAAGCGACTTAACTTTAATTAAGTCACTTGTAAGTTTTTAATTGAAAGTGCGCTACGGTGAGACGACGGGATTAGCTTTAATTTTTATTTTAAAATCTGCAAAATATCCAATTTCCCAGGTTCGAAGACAACACCGGAACATTTTTCTTTTATTTATTTTGATGAAAATAAATTAAGCAACAATAGGAAAGCAGACCTTGCCGCATATAAAATAGATAAAAGTAAAAATATAGGAGTTAATCTAATCGGCATCCCCTAACTGTTTCTCGTCTCTGATTCTATTTTTCTAATGGAGGGTGAATGTCTTGGCTTTTTGTTTCACAATTATTGAACCAGAGAATTGACGCATAAAGCGGAACAATTTGAAACAAAAATAAACAATATAATAATCTCAAATTTGAAATATACAATAAACTAATTTATTATAATACATTGGTACTAAACAAATAAAACAAAAGAAAAAGTTTTATTTTACCGGAAATTTTATGATAATATCGTGATGTAAAAAAACTGAAACTTATGTTTGATTTGCAAGACATCTCTTTGAAGTATTGATAAATCTTCCGACCACCTTAAAAGCTTCGATTTACTTGATTTAATAGGGTTAGTCGAGCAAAATACTCTCGGAAAACTGATGACTTGTCGGTTTAGTAAACCTCTATAGACGTTTGTACCTGTACTGCAAATAGATTAAAAAAGAAATTAGATTTCAATGGTTTTTCTCATAATATGTAAAAATATGACTACAAAGCTTTCATTTATAATATTATTATATTACATTTTTTAAATTATATATTTCTACCAGCTTAACAATATAAATTTTATTAGGTACTTCAGGATTAAGCTTCATATTTAGGGGAGGGCTTGCATGGGTAATGAAAATAGTTAATGATAATCAATTACTTTAAGTAAAGTCCTTTTTGCTCTATTGCTAAAAAAAACAATACAAAAAATTATTTTTTGTTTAATTTCCTACAGCTTAGATCGGTGAGTATTATTTATTAAATATTATAAGAACAATATGTATTAATAATATAATGCATTTAAACAAAGAGGCGCTTCTCGGCGTTAATCTATTATTACATTCGGATCACGACTGTTTGTTGCGCAACTCATTCCCGCCATCGTTCGTGATTACCAAAGCCCTTCGCGTTTGGTCTCCACTCTTATTTCCTCTTTGTTCAGTTTCCTTTATTTCAATAAATTTCAAACAAAATACATCGTCAATAAAGTTCCACTTCAAAAATTTTAAAAACAATAATTAAAAACAAACGAAAATTTATAATTAAGAAATACCAATAGCAAAAAAATAATGGTAAAATATAGCTTAATTATTTTAAAAGTTAATGAATGTTCGATCACCATTTTTATTGCCCAAATTATAAACATAAATTCATTTTTTTTTCGAAAACTTTTAATATTAATAGAATTTAACTTCTACCCCAATTTATTAGATTAATTAATATATTGTCGAATTTTTCCTTCAATTTGTTTTTTAGAGTTTTCATAAAAATTTTAATTTTCCCTATTTATCAATTTTATTAATTTTCTCATTTTATAACTTTGGTTTAATTATTAAGTAGTACTATTACCTCTGGTTTAATCATTTATTAATGCGATTTTATGTTATTTTAAAAAAGAATCATGTAAAATATTACATAATATCATTTTGACTATATTTTATATGAGGTGGCTACTTAAGGAATTTGTTGTACTGCTGGAAGAAAATTCTTCGGCATTTTTAAGGAATTTACTTTAAATTATAGGAATTTCATTAGCGTTTCGAAAAATTAAACAATGTAAGGACGGTATGATGTCATAAAATACGTTAAGGCGAAAAAAAATCATCGAAATTTTCCGTGGAATTTACTATAAAATAAACGTGAAAATTTAGAAACAATATTAATATTGTTCAATTGAGGGACAATATTAAAGGCATTTTTTGAAATACGAGGTATTTTTATTGAAAATAAACTTTGTCCCCAAATTAAGTCGTGGCCAACTCTTTGACTTCTCTTTTATATCTGTAGTTCTTTTTACCATCACTACCACTGGTTAAAGAAGAAAGAAAAACATTAATTGTAAAATTTTTTTATTTTTTAATAAAAACTAAAAAATACACCATTTAAAGGTTTAGAATGTTTAATTTCTTATTTTGAAAAGTCATCTTTCTTTAAATTTTGAAGTAGTTTAGAGAAGAGAAGAAAGGCATTTGTTATTCCAATATTTTTATATTTTTCATCATTTTATAGAAAATGATTTTCTCCTCTATGAGGACGCCCATTAATTCGTGAGGTGTTTTATTGCAAATTTAGATCTCCCCTCCCTCTTGGTGAGATTTGGTAGAACCCCCCCTCTGGTGAGAAATATGTAGGTAATTAAATTTATTTGATATATTCATATATTTTGCTTTTTTACATTTTGTAATACAAAATGTTATATTTGTTGTAATAAATGTATATTCTTTGAATTAAAAAGTTGACGTGAGTTTTTCGTTGATCCCAATTTGACCTTACGTAATTAATGGACGCCCCCTGTCCATTTGAATTTAATAAACAAGAACAAATTAAAAAATCGGTTACATGTATATCAGTCTGTTATAGATCTACAGCATTCTGCACGTCAATTGATGAAACTCAAAGTTGGATAAAATAAAGAGGGGCCGGTAATTTTTCCCAGAGCGGAGGAAAATTGAAGATCTCGAAAGGCGGCATTTTTAGTTTCAAACTTAAATTCGTTTATAATTAACCGAATACAATCTAAAATAAAGTTATTAAATCATGGTAACATAACACGGCGTCAAGGAAACTGCAGCTGGCTCCGCCTACGAAAATAAGCTCTTGTATCTATTTACGTCGAACACACGTACCGTCAACAGAATGAGATTTTAACACAGTCACTGTTTGAAGATGTGAAAAAGATTTATTTTCTAAATTAAATTGTGAAGTAACCGGTGGATCTAAAAACTTTTTCTTTACCTCATCGGAAAGCTCAGAATGTATTCTTTTAGAATATTTATAGGCTTTAAATCCTATTTTGAAGGTAAAAAAGCAAAGTTTACTACCAGTAACTAAATAAAGTATACTATGTTATTATGTGAATTATAACTTGTTTTGAAACCACAGACTTTTAAGTACGAGAAGTGATGTTCATTCAACATGGCCGTAGGCAAAGGTGGACAATACGTCAAGTGTATTTAAGTCAAGATTATAATCGAGTTTTAGTAAGTACAAGATTTTTTCTAATACTATATACATAAATATTAGTAGTTATATTTAAAATATTATGTTAACATTATTTTACACTCTCATTTTTTAAGTTAGGTAAGTAAGACCAATATTATAGCAAGTTTTGCTTGATCGAGTTTCATTTTCTGTATAAGACGAGTCATGAAATTTTTGTGACGAGGGTTAGCTTATGGATTGTCGTCATTTTGTAGTCTAACTGATCCTATTTCTATATACATACCAATATTACAGACACCATACTGAGAGAAAATTGTGGATAATCGTTTTGAAGTCAGATAAAACCGGCCAACTCCCCATAAATCACAATTAAATTTAAATTTTTTGTTTTGTCAACTTTTAACCAGCGGCAGTCTGTATTCATAAAGAACATTACGTCAGTTTTGAATATTTTCAAACTTCAACTTAGAAATGCAGAAACAATTACTCTTGCATCAATTCTTTATAGGTGCATTGCAGTCTTAATTTGAATACATAGAAGAGTATTGAAAGCGCCAAGTATTCAAAACTTCATTATGGAAGGCATCTAAAAAGAATTCCAAAATGCAAAAGAAATAAAAATGTATTTTTAACTTCCAAAGTAATGCAAGCGATTTTGATTTATTTTCTAACAAATTTTAGTGCTTTGATGCAACATCATAAATAATGTATGAATTATACAGCGTCAATTTTCAATTTAAAGTTGAAATTGCAACAATGAAGTAATAATTCCATGTTCCTTCACTTCTTTTTGGAAACAAGTCGATGACAGAATTATTTGTAGCATTGAAACTTGTTCTTGGCGCCAAATGCAAAACGCACCAATGAAAATAGATATTTTCGATACAAGTTAGGAAAACTAACATTTTTCCATTCAAGGCGAGGTTTTACGATCGAAGCCTTCGGCCGAGAAAATTGGAAAATTGTACGAATTTAAACTTAAATGTATATTACAAATAAAGTTGGTTTATGTTTCTGAACTTTTCCTTTTTTCCGCATACTTTTACAAGTGTGCGGAATAGTACTACATTTCCGCACTAGGGCGGAAAGTAGTACTTTTCTACACACTTTTGGAAATCACAAAGTTAGACTTTTTCAAACATAATTAGAAAAAGTAATTTTTTATTATTGGGTAAGCTCAAATAAAAAACACCATAATATATATTTTGCTAATGTGTTGTTCCTTTGTGCTAGACTCATGCGTATTCTTCTACCATATATGGTGTTTGTATTTGGTATAATGTATATCGCTGATTATAATATAGTGAAATACCTAGTTATTATAATTAAATGTAATGAAAGTTCTAAGAAATTTCGGTACCTAACGAGATGTTTACAAATTTCCCCCAGTGTTATTTAAAAAGTACTTCGCTGATGTTAATAACGATGTGAATTCGCACGTAAAGACATTTAATTATTAGTGTTGAATAGTTATAATTACTTAGATAGATTGCATATTCAAATGGTATTTTGGAATTATTAAAGGTGTTTGTAGTTTATGCAGGTAACTGTATAAATAGAAACCTGATCGATAGAATAAATTGAATTATATCATCACTAACTTGTTGCCAACTATGCGTGTCGAGTTTAATACACACATCTATTTTCAACTCGTCAGCATTCAATTGTAAATCCAATATTAAACTTAATTAAATATTAAATAATATTATCGTAACTTATTAATAGACGCCAAGTTAAATAATCAATGAAAATGCTATTTATATTGTACAATACGTAAAAACATCAAATCGCATTAAATTCTTTTTAGAAAATATTAAAATCAGAACTGTCAACCGTCGGTGGTGGGACAGTGTAGGAACAGCCAAGTGATTTTCACTGGAAAAACTTTGTTTAATTTGGAGTAGCTGTTGCGATATATTCAACAATGTATTACTTTTATGTTGTACTCTCAGTATACTAACTAAAAGTTTAGTAATGAAAACAATTTCTTGTGGTAGCAATAAACAGTATTAACCTATAAAACCATCTATGAGTAGTTTTAGTAATGAAAGTATGTACATTAAGTTAGTATAAGCTGAACTATAACGTTGTTATTTATAATATGATATTTTATGTAATGTATCGTAGTTCGAAAAATAGAAGAATTTAATGAAAAATCCATACAATATTAAGATATGTAGAGATTACTAACTTGATAACATACTAAGTTATAGTTTTCCATTATAGCCTATAACTTTTACCAGTACACCCTATACTCTGATTGAAAAAGTCGGAAAATTTATGTTCGCAAATTTTAAAATGATTTGATTTTAGCCTGCAAAGTTCAAAATTTAAAAATCCATAACACTTTATTAACAATCTCAATAAAAAGTGTGTATTAGTTTTCAATTAAAATGAATAATATCGAGTGAAATTCAGTACAAATGATGGAAAACATATGTTTTTAATAGCCAATCGTAAATCAACAATATGTTTTTGTATTGCAAGTTCGTAGTTATAAATTTTAAAATTAATTCGGTTAACGATAAAACAAAATTTTAATGTTTAGATTTATGTTTTACGGTTAATTCCAAACTTTTCGCATTCAAATTTGTTATTTTAGTCAGATCAAAAATCTAATATTTCTCTGCTTTGTATTGGATTTGTTGCTTTTGTAATAATAAACGTTACATTAACTACTAACCTCAATTACAAGGAAATTGTAGTAATATCCATATGTATGTTATGTTGTGATTTCATGTTAGCAAAAACTAACATCTATGTTACATTACATATCTATTGCAAACCGGGCAGAGCCAGGTGCACAAGCTAGTTTATTATGAATTAGTAGCTAGTCGACTGGCCTTTCGAGGAAGAGCAAAAGTGATCGAATTATAGAGTGATATATTAATACAAATAGTTAATTACAAACGTTGGAATAATTTGAATGATATATGAGATTCGATAGCAAATCAAATACCATCGTACGGCAAAAAATCCAATCAAGAGTGGATGTCGTCGATTAAACAGAAAAAGCCTAGCAAGAACTAATATGGAATAAGAAAATTAATGGAAATTATATGCTATTTTTCATGAATATAGGTATACGATAAATTTCCATTTACATGTTTTAGCACGATCGGCATCGACTTTAAAAGTTCGAATAAAATAACAAAAGTTTTTAGATCGCAAACAAACATTTTGAGATTCCATTCTTGAATTTTTAAAAATTTCAAAAACTATAAAACAATCATTTCGAGAAAAAAAATATATAGGAAAGTAAAGATTCCCATTTTTTTAATAAATTTTTAATGCTGACGTCACTATAACAAAATGCCATTCCATTATACTGTTTGTGGACGTAGCGACCGTAAGCAGACCACAAAGTTGTGCGATGTTACAAATCAGGATTGAAATTTAATTTAGAAGCAACAAATCACGAATTAGAACTTTGGGGTGTTTTTCTCGACATCCTCGTCGATTTATTGTAGTGTTTTCCTTTTCATTTTAGGGTGGCATTTAAAATTCTGTATAAAAATGTTTGTTTTTTACTATTACCTCTATAGTTTACCGTTTATTTTAAGTTTCTTTTGTGTACACAACTTGTTTTGGACATTTATGCTTCATCATGTTTCCTAGCTGCCGCTACAACTTCCATCAACTTCTCAACTGCAGCACACATCTTTAATAATTATTATTTTACACCATGTTGTCCTTTATAAACATTTTAGTATATCTCAAACAATAATTCAATTTAAAACTTTACCAATATAATAAAACAATTTTTAATAATTTGCACAGCCCCGTGCCAGCTTATAAAATGAAACACGTTAAACAATGTTTACCTACCATTAATTATTGCAGTAATTATAGGTGCAGTTACATAATTTGCTGTTGGTTCAAATTTAATTTATTTTTAATAAAACGCTTTAACTTGAGCGGTTATTGTGTTGAAACAACAATAAACTGCAAGCAATATTCTATTTATTAAATTCCTTCTGCTTATAGCATGTAGTAATTAAATTATTTTGAATGTACAAAGAACTTTAAAGTAATAAAATGATTACATTATTATAAAGTTATCTAAATTTAATTATAACCGAAATTCTCAAATATTAGTTTTGTTTAATATTGAAATAAAGACTAAGTTAGCGGTTAGCAGGGGAAACTAGGGAAGCTTCATACACTGAACATAAAAAAGTTTTGCACATTAAATAATAATTTTGGTTTATATACACTTCTGATCATGTATCAATTCTCCCATAGTATCAACCCTCCCCAGTTTCGCCTACTAGCTTGCGGTGTGCGATTAGGATTTACCGACTATGTAGGCGTATTCCTTTTTACAAAAATTTAACAAAATTATCTGTACTGATTTTCGTTGTACTTTGTATTAATTAGTTTCAGCAAATTAGCTTAAAGCTTTCAATTAGACATACGATACAATGAAAACGCGTACAATTAATTATTCGTTCTAACTATAACGCTAATGGAAGTTTTGTAAGCAAGCACTTTATTCATTTATATAGCAAACCTACATATATATTTTTTGTAAAGTTTGGTTTTTGGGTGCTCAGATAGCTCGTAAAACGAAACAAGGATGAATAGGTGTTCCTGGCAAATGAGAAAAATGATTAATGTTATTTTATATTTCTTTTAATAACTTGCTTATAGAAAAAGGTTTGATCTTGTCAAATTACGAGAGCTATTTTAGGAGAAATGAAAAACATGGCATACTTAGGCAACAAAATATGTTTGAGTGGCACTTGTTAAAAAAGCAACACCTGATCTTTTTACCGCTGTTTCGGTTTATGCTCGATTTTCCTTTTTAAGTTTAATCATCGGCGATAACCAAAAAAAGTGACATCTTTTTCGCTCGATATGTTTACCTCTTTAAAATGCCTTTGAAATGCTTTCACTGTTTTTATGAACGTTGATACTCGAAGTAAGCAATTCGCAGTTTAGTACGTTCCTTAAATTTGCATATAAAATTAGTAAGTGATACTTTTAGTGGAAAATAAACTTAAATGAAATTTTTGCATTTTTTATGCTAAGAAACTATGGCCGCTTTGCATTTACAAAAAGAAAAAGTAAATTGAACCTTTTATGTATAATTAAATAATATCTAAACATAGAATTACATTTTTAAATTACTCCCTTGAAAGTAATAAAATTACAAAGGCCAAAATAAATACAGCTTTCACGTACGCGTGATTTAAAAAATGCGGGTAGCGTTTCGGTAAGGTTTATTTATTTAAATGGTAAGAGCTTCAAGTTGTAAAATTTTTGTATACTTACGTAATATTCTCCATTAATTTTTAAAATAAAGAAAACTGGAAAGAAACTTGAATTTTATTGGCAGGATATTGGGAATAACCGTGCGATATAATTAAGAACACGTTGCCAATCCAAATAAAAATTATAAAAGAATATTTTATAATTTAAGTACTTAAGCGCCATCGAGGCAGTTGAAGAAGATTTCCTCAATCGATACATCATTTATTTTCACATTCGTAGTTACAGATAATAGAGATATTCGAATGTAAAATGGCCATGTAGGTGCCTAGATGTTCTGATCAAAATCTAAAGGTCTCTAAATAACCATCATTATTTTGAAATGGAATTGCGCTATTTGCATCTCTAAAGTAATAAAAAATTGCCATTTTCAGCCGCTCAATCTCTTTATAGTTTCACATTTAATAATAATAGTTGTCTGGTAGAAGAATGTTCTTTCTGCGAACTTGGAATAAAAGTTTTTCATAAGTTTTTCTAAACTTTCAAAAGAACTAAACAATTTTTCTTGTTATTACTTGTTCTTATCAAGTTTCCACCAAGTTAATTCCCTATATCAATTACGAAATGTAAAAATTGTTTCATTGTGAAACAGGCTTTTAGATAAAAATTCAGAAAAAAATCAATTAGTGGATTATTTCATTTTCCTTTACCGGAAAGCTGATTAGGCCAGCCGTGCAGTTAAGTCTCATTAAAAACTCGACATTAGTCGAAATTATCAATTCCACTTAACAGGTCTAATTAACGCAAAAGTTTCTTATAGGTAATTTCTGCATGATGTTCAAAACCTCAAAATTAGTAATAACTGCTTTAGAATTAACACAAGAGTTAATTAATTTTAATTACTAAACATGATCAACATGAAGTAACAATTAGACAATTAGGTCTACACTTAGACACTTCTATAAATTAATAAATATTTCTGTGGATGTAATACGTTTTAAATTTAAAAATAATTGATATTTAAAATTCGTGTTTTGCTTATTCTGTCAACGGTACGTACTCTCGACGTAAACCGTGCCACTGTTGACATAATATTATAAATTTATTTTAAATTGAATTTTGTTAAATAATTAATTTAAAAATAGATCCCAATCCAGAATACATTCTAGATTCGGCAAAACAGTAGGCAGCAGAGTTTTTAAATCTGTGGTTTTACTGAATGTCCTTCTAATTTATATGAGAAAGCACTGAAATATATAAAAATTACATCACAAGTTAATTTAAATTTAAACAAGTTGCTAGTACATTTTGCAGCAGCATTTTTCGGGGAACGGGAGACGAGAAAATATACTTTAAACCTTTAAATTATTTTTTCTGCTGTAATTGATTGAACGAAGTTATTTGCGATTGTTCGATTTATCATCATTTCTGCGCAACGTTAAGCTGTCTGTTGCAATGTCATTCAGATGGGTCAAGTAATCTTGTAGGATTTTCTTCTTCAGGGAATCCCTATTGTTTTCGTTGACATCGACATTCGTAATACTATACGGCATAAGTAGCATATGAGTCAACTGTGATATTAACCTTCAGATTCATGAACTCACGACTCTGGCTTACCGTTCGAAATTAGCATTGACAACATGAATAAAATTAGATTATAAAAAACATATTTATGTTCTTTTGTACACGTGCACAAAAAGTATATTATTAAAATTAAATTAAATTGAGAATATGATGGCGAAAAATTTTTTTGAATGACTTGGAAAATAAGGAAGTTATTAGGAAAATAGTCTGAGGGTAGGCCGAGATTGCTTTTAGATTGTGAGCAGTGAAATATTGCATTCCATATTTTTTTAAATTTCTTATGTTTATTAAAATTTAAAACCCCATTGCTCGATTTATTTTTAAAGTTTTGATTAAACTTTTTAGTTAAGTTTTGATTAAAGCTAAGAAACATTCAAATTTAATTAGCGGCGTTTTTGGATTAGTTCTATCAATTTGATTAATTTCCCCGTTTGAATTATTAAATATTAAAAATGAACCGCGTAGTTGGTGTTAAACGTCCTAAAGAGTTATTATTTGCAAATACAATTTGTACTTTTTACAAAACCGCAACAAAACCTAAATAAATGTTTATTTTTTTCGTATCTATACCGTCATCGATCTAACCCATTTCCACACAACTTGAATTGTTTGATTTTATTCGTTTCCAAATTACTCATTTTATTTTATTTTTTTTACATCTCTATAAATATAAAAAACGAATAGTTACTTCACCGCATTCTCTTTAAAGAATAATCAATCGGAGAAAATGCATAAAATCTATTTTTAAACTGGCGGGCGAAGCCATAACGATTTTGATTCGACCGGGAATGAAACCGAAGATTCCCGCTTCCCTGTCTTGTCCATTGAATAGAAAGCTTCCAATTATTTACATGTGGCAATTTGATAACTTGATAAGAATGTAATTTTCTCGCTCATTGAAAATGTTAGGCATTTGAAATGAACATAGCAGCTTCGGTGTTATTTGTAGCTTTTTATCATTTATCAAATACTCAGATTTACCGGGAACATTTTATAAAGGAGAGATCTTTCAGCAAAATCGAAATAGGATAAAGTATTTTAACTTGGGCTATCCCCAAGCGACTGCTTTCAACACATAAAAGCATACCTATGAAGACATCGATTTGAGTATCTGATGGTACAACACACAAAAGAATTTTGTATACATTCTAGGGCACATACATAGTATTATATAAGTTATAAGTATTTCGTGAATATTTACATAATATTATGATGTAATAACCTTTTGTTTTGAATTTAATATGTGAAAATATAATTCGAAAAGCTTGTGCACTTTTGTAAACATAAATTTTTTCAATGAATACAAATTCTTCAGCCAAAACAAAAATTTATAATTTATGTACCTAGCAAGGCTAGCACCCGACTAGAATGAATTATTCAAACACTGGCAGCACCATGATTGAAAATTGTATAATAATATAGATTTACTTTTCGGGAAGTAAACTTTATAGTTAATTGTTTTTTGGCTTCTCTTTTAAAGAGACGAGTTTTCTTAATGTAACTCTTATATGCTAATTGTTTAAAGAAACCGTTCTTGATAATAGTAATAGCTTGAAGGATACTTGAGATTTCATCAAACTTCAACTAAGTATTTCTCCAACTACTTGAAAGACAAAGTACCTATAGTATCTACTATAGACAACATACAACATCACAGACTTGGAGTATATATTGATTTGCGGAAAGTACTTTTTATCAAAAGATTTGTCTAGTCTTACTGACACGTCAGGTGTCATTATGTAACAACTAATGTCATTAGTAATAAGTTTAAAAAAAAAATTTAAAAGCTTTATAAACAAGTCTTTCCTTCAACTTCAAAATTTAACAAACAATGACTGAAATTTAAGTCTGCATTAAAATTTTAATTGTCTGAAAGTTCTAAATTTTTGTTATATTGTGTTGAATTTATCGTAACTGTAAATTTAGGTATAATTTTTCAAAATAATTTGCAAGAAAATATTAAACTTTGTATACTTTTCCCGATGTAGTATTCTTTAACAAGCGGTTTATTTTCAAACTTTTTAGTACCAAACCTAAGAAAGTTTTACTGTTCGTCTCTTAATACACATTTTTAAATGGAACTAGAAAGAAATTTAAAATCCAAGTGAATTTTACTTGAAGATTTAACCTACTCAACTGACATGCTCCTCGTAAAAGTTAAATAGGTACATATAATATTTTTTACTTTCTTCAAGTATTATTTTTGTTTTGTGAAAATCTTTTTATCATATTTTGCTGAAAAGTTTTTAAGTTCTTGTGAACAAATTACTATTTTTTATAAAACAGGTTTGTACGTCCGTGATGTATTTTTTTCAATATTCATATTATTTTATAGAGCTGTTTATTGTAATGTATCATCGGGAGGGTGAGGGTTGCAACCTTGTAAAAAGTTTATTTTGTTATAAAACGTTTAGATTATGGTTATAGTTAGATATAGTCAAGATTACCAAGTCTTTGGTCTTTGATGGATAAAAGTGGGCAACAAAAGACATTTAGATATGCAACCCAATTGACATGCGCTTATAGCGGTTGCATATTTATATACGTCAAGGTTTAAAACTTCTGCATCAATTTTAAAGGGACGTTTTTTGTAGTAGGGTACATTCCTATCTAAATATTTGATATAAATAGGTCAAAGAGCAACGAAACTTCCCCCTACAAATTAAGCAAGAATAGATGAAATATAGAATATCAACACAATTTAGGCAAAATAAATAATGCAAAATTTTGTCAGAAACATTTATTTCAGATCAACACAATTACAACTGATAATGGAGTAATTAGTACAATAATCTCATTTTACTGGCTACCAACCAAAAATCCTGTTAATAAATATCAGAAAAGTTCATCTAATCTCTTTTGAAAAATAAATTAAATTTCCTTAAACTCAAAATAGTCTAGTCATTAGGAGCTTTTGCATGAAAATAACTCGCAAATGAAATTATTTTTGCTTAAACGCTTTACTTTGGCATCAGAAAAACAGATTTGAACCAGAACAAAGGCTAGTTTGTCACCAAAGATCCCAAAAATCTCAAAATCTTACATTGGCCGTTGCTTGCCCATCGTTTCCGATGCAGATTTTTTTTCTGTTCATCTGACATAGAAATGGTCCAGAGATAATTGAACCTAGACTCAATTATCTATAAATCAACGTATAGAACAGCTTTGTGACTATAATAAAACTTGAGCTGTAAGCGTTTAAAGTTGATCCCTTTTAAATCCCTTTAGTTTTATTCATAGGAACATAATCAAAAAAATTATGTAAAAAAATTCATAGAAAACCTTCTTTTGTTTACTTATTAAAAAAATTCAGCTAGAGTGTTGAGCAAAACCAAGAGATCAATATCTTCGCCATAACGACAATTAGAGAGTTCAAGTCTTTGGCAGCATTAATTGCGGGATTAATAATTAGCGTGTCAGCGTCCTCTTCTGCAAGATTAACAACAGAAAAATGAGATGAATTTTATTTTTGTCCTTGGAAAAAAGTATTCTTGTAAGATAGTAGCTATTATTGACTTCTTGAATAAAACTTCCGGAATAGTTTACCTTTCAGTTCTTTTGACACGTTTAGCACATTTTGAGCTCTTCGATGATGATTCTTCAGCGTAATTTTTAAGCATAAGTTTTGAAATGGGTGGGCACAAATTAGGCCCAATATATTTAGGGTGGGCATACAAAATTTATAAATTAAAAAAAAATTGTAAAAATATTTTCGGTTTACACACATTTACCATTTAAAAAAAATTCGGTATACATTTTGGGTAGTTACTTGTGTGATCCCCCTGACCCCCCCCCTGGCACCGTCGCTGCACCTTACGCGATAAAGAAGAAATTTGCGGTCAACAACGTGAATGTAAACTCCATAATCAATTTCTGCATTTAAAGGCAGAAAATAACCTACTATGCTGACCATTGAAGATATTCCAGTTTCTTAAGCTTTATGGCAGTTCACAGGTTTATCACCGTGAACTCAAAGACATGACACTCGTGGAGGGCATTAAAAGTGGATGAGTAGAGAGCCATTCCAATAATTTATCTATTGTTCCGGAAGATTCTTTATCTTTAAAAAATTTAAAGGATTGAAGCAAAAATAATTTTTGCTACCACTGGGTGGTAGGTAATGGCCTATACATACAGTATATCATAGAAAAAATAAAATTTGCGGAATATCCAGTAGTTTTCCAAAATTAACAAAAATAAATTGTTAAAATATTGCAATATATTGTACAATACCATTGGTTAATGAAAACAGGTAGGAGGTGGAGTCTATGAGACCGCTGAGAAATTGTGTGTTATAAAAGCAGCGATGCACGATTGACGTCACGGCATTTTTCTAAGTCTGCATACACTTGGTCCATAGGATAGCCCTTTTTAGGGCTGCAAATATTGAGAATAGGATTTTTCGTACGACCGCGTTTGATAAACACTGTATCATTAAAAACTTCCCTGAGCGCGACGCAACTCGAAAATGACGAAATTCGAATGCTGGGATCCGAGATTGGACAATGTCAAGGGTTGGAAAAACCGCCCAGAGTCGCCCGAGTGGTCAGCGAGAGCGTGCGGAGTGCTAATTATAACAATCCTCGAAGCGCAAATGCACTCGATAATTTCTAGGAACTCGAACGATGTTTACTCTGCAACCGCATGCAGTGTGGAATGAAGTACGCTCTCTCCTCACTTAAATTCGGATTGTCCGGACCCTCGTAGCGTACACGTACCGTCAAGTAAATGTATTTTTAAAGCTAACATGAACTTAAACTTGTAAAATTTACATCAAAAAGTATATTTTCAAAATTAAATTGTGAAGTAACCGTTGGGCCAATTTTATTCATCTTCACCTCTTAAGGAAGCTTAAAGTTTGCTTTTATAGAATTTTTAATGGTTTTCTATCATAAAAGTGTATAAGATCGACATTAACCCAAAAACCTCTTCCGCACAAAAGATTTTGCCGACCCGCGCTATTCAAAAAGTAATCAAATTTTCTGAAATTCTAGCGCCAATACTAAATTTAAATAAGTGAAAAGTTTAAGGTAAATATTATTAATTATTCCCAGTGCCCCATCAAATGAAATTTTTGACATTTTCAGGTGTAAATCTGACTTTTGTTTCTCTGCTGGTTTTAGAGTAAAAGCCGCAGGTTACAAAAATTACATTGTGATATTTAAAAGTATTCATCATAATTTTGTATTACATATTTTATAATTTTGGTAAAACAAGCTAATTCACAGTAATTTAATCATGGGCTATATTAGATTTTTTCTATACCATTCAATAAGAAATCAACATTTAAAAATTTTTTTTCGGTGGGATTCAAATTGTAGAAGCTTTTTCCTAATTTACGGAAAACATCTAAAATTGATAAAGCACGATCTACGACGCGCACGAGATACTGGTGATTTTCTCTCAAGTCTGGGATAAAACTGCAAAATACATGTCCTCCGACAGAGTTGCTTTAGTAAAAATATTTCTACATCGTTTGATATTCCCTTGAAGGCAAACTGTAATAATAGGAATTCACAATAGACCTATTAGGTCTCCAAAGGTAGAAAGTTTCTAACGCTAAATTTTCAATACGAAATAAAACAAAACATTTATATTTATTTATTATGATGTATTATTTATTTAACTGATTAAACAAAAACAAATAACTTGTATTTTAGTTGAAAATAAATGTTTACGTTTTAGTTCCACCTTGATAAATTTTCTATTCAATATTATCCATTTTACAAGCGGGGGAATCCTGCAGACCTGAATTACATGCCAGACTAAACGTAAGCGACTTAACCTGGAATCCGAATCACGGCACAAGTGAGAATTAAACAGTTTAATAACCCGAGTTCTGAAGGACCGACTGTATTTGTTTCAAGATGATATTTTTTAAATGATGCTAATGCATATTTCAACACCTTAATCCAACATTGTATACAGTAATCCTTGGCTATTCCTACAACAATCCATTTGATATTGAATTTCAGTTGAAACGCATCGAAGCATGATCTGGGTTTATTACAGCCACAGCTGTAGTGATTTTCTCTTTTAGATAATCGAATCTTTGAATTCTTGAAATGAGATTTTTTCTATAACACCACATAAAAAAATCAGAGCGGTAATTGAAAACTATCGGCGTGTACAATACTGCCGACAGCTTGAAAACTATCGTCTAATTCCTTCACGCATTTTTCTTTAGCCAAACGCTAAATTGATTTAAACTTGTTGGAATAATTCGTGTATTAATACCTAACATTGAAAATGTAATTTAAAGTTTCTTAATTAATTTATGCACTGTTACTTATTTCTTAGCAAACGTTATTATTGTTAAGAATAAATTAGTAAGTTGCCGTAAGTTGATCAAATTCCGATTCGATTCGCTCCAGCAGATCCGCTAATCGGATAAAATTATACTGTTTTCGATTTTGGATCTCTGTGCGCCATCCTCAACTCAAATCAATTCTGTTGCAGATTGTACCGACTTCCGGTTTGAATTTGCACTTTCGTAGCGGTCGAAAAATGTGGAGAAGGTTTTTTCGAAGCAATGCGACGAAACGGAAAATGTTGCGGTCCAAATTATAATTGAGAAGTTTGAACTGTGGTTTTTATGTAATGCATAAAAAATTTATGCAGAAACTTCGGTCTATGAAGTTAAGTATTTCTTTTATGGTGATAATAATGACATTTACACCAAAATATGCAAATATTCTTGCATTAAACAAAAATTATTACCAATTTCAAAAATTGATTACGGTAATAAATTACGGTAATATTCTAATATTAAAACATGATATTACATTGTTCAAGTATCCCATGCAATGTTGACAATCACTTATAAAAAATTAGGTCTATCATATGAATGTCAACGTTGTCAAGTCTCTCATTTATTACCCCTTAATGTTTTTCTACACTTTTGGTGCGTCAATGGATGTTCAAGCACAATGTTAACATATAAATTGAAAATGTTACTTTTTTACTTCTGCTATGCCGGAATATTTAAAATTGGTTTTAATTTAAATCCCAAACTTAAGCACTTTTGAAAGTGCTGACTCTAACGTTGGCAAACATGATAGGGCAAAATAAAAATTTTTTGCTGCCTTTCAAAATTCAATACAATTAATTTTTATTTTCGGCATGTTTTTATGCGCCTCATACGTAAAAAGTGTGTTTTTAGTTATAACTAAATTTGTTGCACAATTTAGAACTTTACGGATGTATTCTAATTCAGATTAAATGTTAAGTGATTACATTTAGCCGGTACGCATTACAGCAGTTTATTCCTCGTCCAAATTTTGTTATATACGTCAGTACTCCAGAGAATGAACCACATAATATAAGGTAGATCTGTGAATTGTGGTATTCAACTATCAGCGCAGTTGCTTCTAATCGTTTTCTTTAGATTCGAATGGGAAGCTTCGGACACCTGACCTGATTGCTTATAAATCAAGCTTCTTTTTTTTTTATAAAAAAAAGTTTAATTAGTACAATTAATATAATAGATTAAGAAACTTGAGTTTTCTGCAATGTTTGCAAATGGAAATTAAAATTAAAAAACAGAAGCATAGCTAATATTCGATAGCTAAATTTTGAAAGTCAAGTTTACAGTCGTTGCATACAAATTATTTTTCGTTAAAAATAGTTATTTATGAACCAAAGAAATAAAGTGACAGTTTTTGGCTCTCCTACGAAAAGGGAAATTAGGAAAATTTCTGTTGTCATGAATTAGTTTTTCGGTACCTATTATTTAATTAATTTTGAAAAATTAACTTAATTTTTATCCACGCTTAAACATGAGTTTAAAAAAAAGTAAAGATATTAAATAGCAATAATAAATTTTAGGAAGAAAAGTTGAAAATAATATTTTGGTCAAGTAAATTTATCGAATTAGTTAAAATTATTATTTTCAAATTCATTATTAAATATGTATTTAAATTATTACACATTTAATAATTATTATTGATGATAAAGTCAAACCATATGCAAATTAATAATTATTGCTATCCTTTTCCAACATATTATGTGTTAGTTTTGTTAGAAATATTAAATTAACCTTTTATTAGCTAACTTTTGCAATTTTTCTTTGTATTAAATTTCAATATTGCATTAAATTGTTAAATTGATAATCCAATTTTTTTGAGAATAATCACAGATCTACGTTGGATCAACTTTCAGCCATGATCAGATATTGTGCCGCCTTGGAAATGCAGTTAATTTGCATAATAAAGATTTAGATTACTTTTCTGGCAATGCAAGTCACTTCAGAAGGAAGTTAGTGGCATATTTTTAGATTCGGTCTGATTAACTTGACTGTGGTCTATGTTTCTTGTATTCTGTAATGGTTAGTTTAAATCACGGGTTTAAATTAATAAAAAGCTTATTACACAGCGGAACAACTTCGAGTATGTACATAAAAAAACCATGTCTTTTCGTACGTAACACACCTCTGGTGGGCTTATTGTTGCTTACCAACCTAAAAAGAAATTGTATTGTTACAGAATAGTGGTGAATCAGTGCGGCCTTCAGGCCGCACAACTTGCATATTATTAAAATTGCACACTAGTGCAGTTCTACACGATTAGAGATTTGTCTGTCCATTCTTACGTTACGCTTCTCCCATAGGTCAATTTTAAATTGCCAAGCCTATACGAAGCTAGAAAACACTAGAGCTTACGCTCCCACCGCGGACACTGCACGTAAAGGGGCCCTATTTACGAGAAAGTATTATTAAAATAATGAGTAGAGACCGGATTTTAATCATTTTTGCTTATCGTAAATTTTAAAAGCAGCTCATTGAAATTTGAGATCTAGACGATTTACATAAAAAGATGTAGTTTAACGTATAGCTTTTCATGCTTTTTTTTTTAGATTTTTCGCTTATTTTCTACTTTTGTGCTTATTTTAAACTTATTTTCGAGTTTAAAATTTAACTTTGATTTAAAATAAATTTTTTTTTCCTTATTAAGCGACAATATTTTAATTAGTGCTTATTTAGGACTTTAAATTAAATTAAAAATTAAAACGAGTTAAATTAAACGATAATAGATTAAATTAATAGTTCTTTAATATTTCGGCGCTGATTGTGCCTTCATCAGAAATATAATGTCATAATAAAAAACAATAACTATGAAACGGAATGATTCTATTGTTATTTAACCGGCCCTCTGTATAGAAAAACTACACAAAAGTCCGCGAATCAAGGAAAAACTTATTTAATGCGTTAATAGGAAAAACTTGATCCCAATAGTTAAGAACTTACTAATTAATACAGTTTCACGAGTTAACAATTATTATAATTAATTATTTAGGACTTATTTTATTTGCCATTTATATTCTTGTTCTAATTATGATAAGCGCTAAAAGCCCCGATACTAGCGAAGAAGAGAAAAGCAAAACGTTGAAGTATTATGTGACTGTTTATGTTGAAGCAGCGCGCAAGCCAATGTTAATTCATAGAACAGCGATTAGAGCTAAGAAATTTCTTCGCTTTTATCACTTATCACAGCTCTAACATAAACGTACCCTAAGAAATTTCTTCGCTCTTATCACTTATCATAGCTCCAATATAAACGTACCCTTAAATGCGATTTTCGCACCTGCTTTATTTTAACTGAGTTAAATAGATTTTATTACGCCGATTTAGTGATTTCAGTCAGCATTTCCGTGTTGTTTATCTAGCATTGCCAGATACAACGTTTTTTGCATTAAACTAAAAATAAAAATCATACTCTTTTATTTGAAAGAGTATTAAAAATTAAAAACTTTTAAAATAAACGATCCGATAGGAGCATCTTTCGCAATAATATAAACATTTAAAATCATATTTCAAAAACGGATGGTCAAAACAATTTGCAAAAAATCAAGAACGAGAATTACATCGGTCTCAAAAACATATAATATTTTGAGAAAAATCGAAAGGGGTCACCTAAAAAAGTGCCAGATTTAGCATGGAATCCCCTATATCTTTCAACTTCATTAAATAATAGGTACAAAAGTGCTTTGATTATTTCTTTCGAATAATACTGTCTAAGCTGCCATATTTTGCTTTTTTTGTTTTAATAAATTATTAACTTTTTCGATTCAAATATCTAATTGATTAAATAATTTTATTTTGATATAAACGTTAAAGCAATTTGACTTTTGATAATTTTAATATTATTCAATTGACTTCATAACTTTTCTAGCTCTTTGAATAATTACACAAGGTTTATCTGATGAGTATACATAAGAACGAAACACGCTTGTTCGACCAAAAGTGTCATAAACAATTATCAATTCATGGTATTTTATAATAATTTCGTAAGTTATAATTCAATTTTATATATTTCTTATCATTTATGTAGATATTTCATTACTATATTAACTTTTTCATAACTTTTTTTTTATAATTTGAACTTATTTTTGTAAAATAGTATGCTTTTTTAAGCACTTATTTAAAAAAAGAAACCGTGCATACTTATCCAGTTTCAAATAATGAGGTAAGGCTTACCTAATTCCTTTATCGCGTAACCATTGACAGCATTTATTTGGTAAAAGTTTCATTGGAATTTTGTAGCTACTTTTATATTACAATACCTTCAAAAATTTCCAACGTTTAAACCCTGATGACCTTGAAAACTAAAATTTTTGAGTGAATTCGTAGTAGAAATTTAACTCCAAATTCAAGAAATTTCTAAGTTCACTTTACGCTCAGCCATAGGCGCCGGAATAGGGGGGCAAAGCAGGGCACTTGCCCCCCCCCCTAGAAACTTAAATTTTTTATTTATACCTAGCTAGCGCTCGTAAAATATTAGAATATTTCTTTGAAATCATGAAGCCTAACAGAATTGAATACTTTGCCCCCCTCTATATTTGACTTTTCCGGCGCCACTGCGCTCAGCCGTAATACATCACTACTTGATGATAACAAATTTCATTTCAGAATAAAATACAGCAAAGAAAGAAGCAAAGGATTAAATTTTTTATATTTTTTATGTATGTATGAAAAATTAGATTTAAATTGCGCTCCCATTTATCGAGATCAGTGCATATAAATATACGGGTCTAGGACTTTTCGGCGCAGCCCATTCGGCGCAACCGATTCGGCGTAGCCAGTTCGGCGCACACCCGATTCGGCGCCGCATTTTCGGCGCAGGGACGATTCGGCGCAGAGACGATTCGGCGAATCCTCTTTCGGCGCAGGGACGATTCGGCTAATTCTCTTTCGGCGCAGGGACGATTCGGCGCAAAATAAATTTTATTTTGTCAGAATATAAAATTTTTATTTCATTATTTTCTAAAGCTAAATATGCGTTTAGCAAATTAAACGCATCTCATTGGCTTAATATATACCAACATAATGTCACGACGGATGGTGTTACTATTAAAAAAACAGTCAATAAAACCGACAAAATTAAAAAAATTTAGAGATGCTGACGCCCGAATTCTCGCAATTGTTCAAGATTTTGAAAACAGAGATATTATTGATTATTTGCGTGGACTAGCACATAATTTTGAAATGCAAGGCTAAAATTTTTTAATTTATATAAATATTTATATTAATATATATTAATAATTAATAAAAACTCATTTTAATTTAATTAATTATCTCATGTAATGTTATATCTATGGTATACTTTATAATTATAATTTGTTGTTTTACACCTACTCTGATTGGGTTCCCACTTTGATTCCCTCGCAAGGAAGAAGACAGTAAATACAATTTTGTAGTTTTAAGTAAAACGCCAATCCTCTTGTATCGTTCCACACTTCCAGTTGGTTTGGCGCCGAATTAGGTGTGCGCCGGATTGGCGGCGCCGAATAGTCTCTGCGCCGAATCGGGTTACGCCGAATCGGGTTACGTCGAATCGACCTTGCGCCGAATTGTCCCCACGCCAAAATGTCCCTGCGCCGAAATGTCCCTACGCCGAACTGGCTGCGCCGAACCGGCGGCGCCGAACTGGCAGCGCCGAACCGGCGGCGCCGAAAAGTCCCATTCCCAGTTATAAATATACTACCTCGTGAAGAGGCTAACTCAAGTTATTTTTAATTTTTAATCAAGTGTATTATTATTGTTTCTTCGAACCGAACATCGTAAAAGTTATCAATACCTACATTTTTTTATTTATAAATTTTGTAAGTTTTCTTATTAGATACAATTTAATATCTGTAATCATATATTATTATAATACATATAAAATTAGCTGATAGAGTGATGATTTAAGTAGCGAAACTCTGAACTGAAAAAAAATTTATAGTTGTTTTATTTTTTTAAAGTAAATACTATTCGAAAGCTTAATAAGTCTAAATAAATCAATCAATATAATATGACTATTATATTACGTGTTTCTAAAAAACTAGGTTTGCATGAAACATAGCAGTTAATTCAAATAAATTGAAGAAATAAATCAACATTTATTTGTTATAAATTTTCATTTTTCTCGGTGTACATTAACTATATTACTTTTTTGAATAATTAATTACGATACAATCCATCTCGTGATTAATACGCTATTTTATTCCCTTGTAATATAATCTACTATTATGTAGTATGCATAATATTATGTTGTATGATACAATATATTACCAAAGGTATTATAATATTATGATGTAATGCACATAATATAAAAAATGTTTTTCAGTATTTCAGAAAATTTATTTGAGATAAAAAATATAAATCAGAAATTAAACAAAAACATTTTTGTGGTAAAGTGTTAATTTTGAAATAGATGTTATCATCATGCAAATTAGATATAAATTTAAGGTTTTACTTTATGAATTAATAATGTGGTTACGAACGGTGTGAATAAATGTACCTAATTAAAAATTTATTACAATTATTCAAAATTTATATTGTTGAAGCTATCGTAAATTATTAACCACATGTTCGCACTATAATAATGATGTATTTTAAAATAATGTACTATAAATACCGTACGTAGTATTTATAATATATATAAATTTTATTTATTAGTAAATGTTTACAGATACATTGCTACGAAGGCGTCCTGAGGCCACAACGTAAAAATTTTTTTTTAATGTCAATTGCGACTTGAAATTGTCAATTTACTCTTCTAAGGCGCTATTACACTTATACAGGATGTCCCGGATTCTACATAACTTAAGTGGCGAAAAAAGGGCACTTTTCTAAAAAAAATTTAATTTTCCACCTTCACATATGGCAATAGTTCCGAAAATGATTTAGAACTTTTTTAAAGAGTGTGAAATAATCTACAAACTAGATTAAATCCTTTAATTGTCTAAAATCAACGGCTTTCGGGTTATGCAATTAAGTAATTAAAAAACTGTTGTAAAATTCGAGCTTCTTTTTGTTTTGCCACTTCGAAATGTGAATTGTGCGAAGGCGTCCTGAGGCCACAACGTAAAAAAATCAAACGCTTATGAAAATGGACAGTAACAAAATGGTGGTCTAAAAGTAATTGACACTTGAACAATTTAAATTTTGTTAATCATTTCCGCAATTTTCAGCTGGCCTCTAAATTTAACTATGGTGCACGTTTATGCCGAATTTCATAATATTTGATTGTGCGGTTCAACCTGTGCGATTGGTACTATTTCTATTCGTACCCCAACTGTTGACATACAGACGAACATGTTACTAAAATTCATCATGATAAGACACATTTTAATCAAGCAATCGTAGTGTCAATTGCGAATTCGAAGTGTAAATTGCGACTTCGAAGTGTAAATTGACAATTTCAAGTCGCAATTAACACTTAAAATTTATTTTTTTACGTTTTGGCCTAAGGACGCCTTCGTACATTGCCGATGTTATAATGTTATAAAAAAAACCTCCCCTCTCTGTGCAATATTACCTATAACAAGCAAGTAGACAGTTATTTCTGTTAATTTATATCCATTCTACATAATTATGTTAAATAATGTGAAGTTGAAACTTTGCAAACGATCTATTTGTGTGTATGAAAATTAAATTATTTATGCATTTATGGGTGGAAAGCAGGTAAATGAAATTTATAAATCATATCGTAACGACATTGCGATAAAGTAGAACTATATTGAAACTTCAAAATTTGCACAATTATTTAAACATTGAAGTCTATCGATTAGCTGTTAGTTATTCAATTATGCTAAACGAAAATTAAATGGTTGTGTAAATGTTAGACACTTTAATTGCTTTACAAAATTAAGATTTAAGTGACAACTGGCAATGTATTGCCATCAGTTGAATTGCAAAAATTTAGTGCAAGGATCGCTGCTTATTGTAATTCTGATATTTACTGAAATGGAATAAAATGCCTTTTAATCGTTGGACATGATAAAAACACTAACATCGATAAAGTTTTTGCTTTAAAAGTAAGAAAAGCAGATGAATATAAATTACGTCCCTGCTCGTTTATTTTCAAGTTGTCATTGAAATTCTAATTGGTATGAAAGGGATTTATTGCTGGGTAAAGCAACAACGGAAAATTAAATGGGTGTAATTTATAATTTTGAACTTGACCTTAACGTATCCATTTTATAAATCAGTTTTATCTTTGTTATACAATTTCTTCCTACCTTCTTCAACTTAGTGCGAACATAACTTTATAACTTTATGGGATGTTATAGAAAATTTCAAGGAAGATGTCCTTTGCACCTTTATCGACAATTTGCTTCAAAAACAGCCGTGGCTAGTGATCTGTTCGTGATGTCGGTGCGTTATTAAAATTTACTCTTAAATATATAATTTTCTTTTGTTCGCTTTTACTCAACAAAGAACATTAAAGCTATTATGGGGTGTGCTTTCCGAAGAACTTTCTTTATTATTATTATTATGTTTATTTATTATTTTCAAGAGGGTAGAAGTTTAGAAATAACTGGGATTTCAAGCGAAACCATATATCTAAATTTATAACACCAAATTAAAATAATTTGAAAATTTGATCATGGTAGACAAATTTATTTCTTGGTGTGCAATCCAAGCTTTGATTTATGGCACCAAAGTGCTATATGTATTTGTAAAATTACCATGACATTTTCCTCGGTTAATTACTTCACCGCAATATTAATCACAAAGTGTAACGTCGTTTAGCAGTGATAAGCATTCTTAAAATGCAACTAATTTTGCCAATTTAGTTTGTAGTGGTGCGAGATTTGCATGTTTAAGTCAAGCGAGTTGTAAATTTGGCTAATATAATTTAATTGACGCAAATTAAATTCAACTTAAGTAAACCCTTCTAAAGTAGAGAAGTAACTTACTTTTGTTGGAAACTATAAAGAAAGCCGTAAATTGACTTCAATTAAACAGGATTACAACAAAATTTGTTGCCAACTGTAAGAGTAAATAATTGGATGCAGTATTTTTATGACACTTTCATAATACAGGGCTTTACGATAAATCTTGATAAATTATGTGCGTTGATTAAAATATCTTAATTAAATTAACTTTTTGTATTGTTGAAGTTTCCACATTTTTTGCTCCAAGACAATCTTGCTTGGCGGCATTATCGCTAAAATAATTATTTTTAAATTTATAAAATTTACTTCTGGTTATAAAGTTCAATAGGATGATTTAGTTCGAAGTAATTTGATTTGAAATTTCTGTAGCATACAAATGACGGAATAATTTTGCGTAAAGAAGTTCCCTATTCATGATTTGCCGGGTTTTTACTGCAAATATTCTGTTTTATTCTTTACAAAAGGTTGCGTTTCTTACTAGAAGAGAGTTTAACAAAATTCTTAATGGCCTAAGGAAAAGTTTACAGACAACCGCATTATTTGTTTACTATTTGCCTAACCATGGTAAACAGAATAACCAACAAATTGTTGGAAATAAAAATACTACTTGTGTTGTAAATTGAAAATAAATGTAGTTCTATATCACTCATACATTTTCTCTGTAAGGATTTTAGTAAACACTAAATATTTACAGTTGGCAATAGAAAGTTTGGGAAAACGGTTTACACAAATAGCCAGAATAGTAAAAGGTAAATGATACAAACCGTCTTGCCCTACTTTACTGTATTACAATTTCTTTAAGTTGGAGAGTTTAGGGAAATCAAGATCTTCGTTCTGCTACAAATGTGATAATACTTTTTTCTTTCCAACCGAAACATTTCTATTTGAAAACACTGATCGTGCTGTTATTAAAAACTATTTCCCAAGTTTTTCAGTTGTAAAATTTCATTATTACATTTTTTAATACAAATAATAGTAAACAGTAAAAAATTGCAACGATATTTTTCTATAAATTTTAATTGAAATTGCATGAGAGCTATCTCGATTGAAAACGAAAATTAATTTGATTTTTACAGAACTGCATTATTTAATTTCATTCTGGTCTTTTTCATTAAACTTCGGTTAATGTGCAATCTACTTTACATAGAACGAAAAAAAAAAAACAAATAAGCAATTTACAAGTTACTCAGAAGTGAAAATGAGAGATATTCATGTAAATTTTTTTTTTATTTCTCACTTCATTTTTAAATGCAGTAAAACCTATTAGTTAAAGCTGGATTCTCCCGGAACTGTAATTCAGTTCAACTAACTATTTTGGATACTTTTAAGATAACTCCATTGGAACTTCGATATTTAACTCTGACTAGCTATCCCTTTCCATGCCACGTTGTCTGGCAATCAGTTAGTTGTTCTCCATCCTTTCACATGTGTAGTTTGGCATCTCCGAAGAGGCGTTTGCCCTCTGTTAATTACTATAATAATAATCTAGATTTGGACTTCTATTGAAAATTTGTGGTACGATCGTACATTTTCGGTATTTGCTTAATTTTTTTCCAGTAAAAAGCAGGTTTTATCCTTATCAATTACATCAGGTTGAGTAAGAACATTGCTTATATAACATGTCATTTACAGAAGGGCTACAGACCTTATGGATGCAGGCTAGCAACAAAGTTTTGTCTGGGATAGAACTTATGACATCTTTCACTTTACTAAAATTACACCAGTGATTTGAATCCAAGAATATATTACTAAGTGTTAGCTACTATTATATCTTTTGTGAATTCCTGAAAATAACTTCGCACGACGACATGCGAAATGCATAATATAACATATTAAACATAACTGCACATATGAAATTATTCGCATTAGATTTCCAATTATCCAGTTAATTGTATTATGGGAAGTTTATAGATGGTAAGTATAAGTTGATAAAGATGATGTAGTAATAATATGTTTTATGCAATAGCCGACTATGAGAGAATGTAAATAGAGCAACAGATCAACCATTTAGAAAGCTACTTTTCTGGTAGAAATTTTACAAATCCCGAATAAATCCAGTCTACATACGAGAAGGCAAACCTAATCAGAGAGAAACTTCTATTTCTTTCATTCGGTCGTCCTCAAATTTCCATTACTATGGAAATTTAAATATTGCAGAAAATATCATATTGGAAAACATCTAATTTAATTTTATTTATTTCGCATTTCTACGAGGTAGCGTATAATTAATTTGTTTTAAGCTTTTAAGGAGTTAACTATTTTATCAGTAAAAATTTATATTGGCTTTTAGTAGATACTATAAACGTCATTCCATGCAAAGGTTTAAGGCTTTAAAATCAACTGGGTTCGTAGCGCATTACATAAAAGGAGATAATTTTATTATAAACAGGGTGCTACATGTATAGAATATAAAAAGCTTTGTGACGAGGGAGGCTTTAATAAATATAAAACTGGCCACGTTAAAATTTAACTGCTATTACAGCTTTTAATCAATCTCGTTGATATAATTTTAATAATGAACATTCGGATATGCCAGTTTTATATACAATAGCCATAAATAAACACCCAAGGGTTTACAGGCCGTATTAAAAACTAAAAGTTACTAATAATAAAAAAGGGGAACGGCACAATAAAATCGGGAAACGAATTTGGCAAACAATGCCTACTCACATATCGCCGAGTTGTCTGCGTGAACGTGATAAAGATATGATGACGCAATTATTCCAAACATGTATTTAAAAAACAATATTTTATTTTGTAAAGCACATGTTTAATTGTATACCGCGTGTTTAATTAAAAACGATTTGATCGAAATATTCAATGAGCCAAAAGAGATTTAAATTCAAAACAAGAAGTCAATCTATTTGGCTAATTATTGATATTTTATTATGTCACCCTAGCTTTTCTGATAACTCAAATCAAAGCTTTTAAAAATGCTATCTTTCACAGAGTATATAAAAAGAACCTCGGATGATACGTTGCTGAGATAGAGCGTGTTCATTTAAAACGCTTTCATCTTTAATATATTGAGAAATCGAGGTGTCCCTATTTTACAAAAATTGATATTAAAATATCAATATTTAGCTTAGTTCTTTCTATCTTGGTGATAATAAGAATTGTATTCTAAAATTATTTGTTTTGAATCAAGAAATATTTAAGATGGACCGATTTAATTAAACACACGGTAAGTAACACAGTACACAAACATCGCTGTAAATGTGCGTAGGCTGGACTTCGAATCCCGAATTTACCATAGACAAAAATAAATGTAGATACATACCAAGTAGTGTAAAACTAGTTGCAAGTTACAGTAGCGGCTGCTACCAGGAGGGCGATAGCATTCCGCCCTCCCGAAGCGAATTCAAAATCATCTGTTAGAACGATTTTTAAAACGCAACTTTATTATTTTTCTCATGGTTTAAATTTTGTTAGATGATTTTTTGAAAGAAGTAAAATAAAGGGGCGATTTAAAAAATCGTTGTAACACAAGACGAAAAGTTAAAAAAAAGTAAATAAAAGAGTGTAATAGCAATAGCGTGAATCAAAAATCAAAACAATTAGGTATAGTCAACAAATTCAAAGAATAAAAGTTAATCGGGATTGCTCTCATGGTTAGTTAAGAAATTGGGGGGGGGGGGGTAGGAGAAAATTGATGCATTGCTAAATTTTAAATACTAAATAATTATACTTCATTAAATTTCTTTCAAATGGAAATTGTAAAGTACAATTTCATAAAAGTATAGCCAGAAGTTCACAACTTTTTGATAGCTTACTTCAAGCTGTGGATTAATGAAATTTTTGCGACCGTGTGAAGTTCTCGCGGGTTTTTATGAATGCGACTAATTAATTTTAGTACACAATTTGCATTAAAAAATCTTAAATCACATCTTAATAGGAAGTTTGTTCGGTAGTATTCCGGTCGTAATGGAGCAATTATATGTCGACGACAGAGGTAAAGCTTAAATTGCAGCTTTAGGGTAACTATAACGAGTATGTGTGAACGCAATAAAACTACTATTAAAAACGGTTAAAATTGTCGTTGTTTTATTATCCGGGATAGTAAGTTCGAGATAAGATAATGGGATACGCGCAGCAATCCCACCGAGAATGGTGATAAATTGAAACGGAGTCTGTGCAAAAAATTGATTAACTGAAAACGCATGGAAAACTAAATGAAAAGTAAGACTGGTAAATCCACATTCGGCAATTGTTTTATAAAGGTGCGATTTTCGCTTCGCCCCCTCCCAGGGTTCAACATATAAAGTTGATAAATTTTGTAATTAAATAAAAACTTATTACGGTTTTATTATATAATACGTAACTGAAGGAAGAAATTTGAGCATGTTTGCTATCAAGTTTTAGTTGTATATTCAGTTGAACGCGTTTCACAGTCAGTTAATATACCTTTACATAGTAGAAGTTCATATACAAGATAACTAGTGACACTGAAAGGGCAACCGCAATGTAACTAATATTATATTTATCTCAAAATTGAGTTTATACAGAATTTTCGAGCAATTCTTATGTAAAAATCATCTCTTGACGTTAATTAAAATGATGAAAAAACCAATTACATTTCCAATATAAAAACGACCCCTTGAAACTTGATTAAAAAAAATCTTAAAAAAGTAAACTACATTTATTTTTATCTATGGAGACATCCAGCCAGTGCTTTGTGCGTAACGCAATATATTCCACAAGGATCTAAATAATTTTACAAGTTGCGAATTCGGATAATGGCATATTGTGTGTTTTCGTTCATGCTGTTATTGTGTGTGCAGATTGCTTTGTGAAACTTCATTTTCAATATGTAAATTATACTATACTTTTGTAAAAAGTTTCAATTTTAAAGGCTAATTTTGTAAATGGCATGCTGTGCATGTTATAACAACTTAAAGTAATATACATTTGCAGGACTACACGCTTTGGTTATTGTTAATAGCAACCCATTTGCTTTGCCTGCTATGTAAATAAGCTTAAGGCTACAACTGGTGTATAATGAGAAAGAGGTAACGAAAAATGGAAATTAGGATGGTTTTTAAAGAATATTTCTATATTTCTCATTCTGTTTTTACGAGCAGAAAGTGTGTAACATTAAACACAAACGCCATCCAAAACCATACCTTTCGCTTTCATCATTTATATTTCAATTAAAAAACAACCACAAACCATAATAGCTTTTAGAAATGGAATATCATAAACAAAACTTAATTTCTATCACAATTCGTGTGCATACTTGATTGCAAACCAAAAGAAAATTAACATGACAAAATGTTATGTTCCCAAATTGTTTCGTTCGAGTTAATTGAGGTTTAACTTACATTCAAACTAAATTAATCTTCCATATTAATTAATTTTATAAAAGAAAATATTAGTACAGCCAAGGTTGAATCTCGGAGTTCCCCCCCCCCTTTTTGGGCTCGTTCTTAAATTAATCAAATTTCGATAATTTTATTTTATTATGGGTGAAAATATTCGATCATGCATGATTGTGATCTATGTTATGCTGATCTGGACCTGTCAATAGATATAATATGATTGATTAAGAGTAATGGCAAAATATGAACACTGCATTGCAGATAACACGTTGTAGCATTTGTTGATATGAATAGCTAGGGAGTAAAGCTATCATTTAATAGACTATTAAATAAACGGATGGATTATTAAATTATTTTGTATCAACGTAAATCTAAAAATTACCTACTTTTTTTTGATGTTATACGAATATGTACATAATTTAAACAGAACATGCAGAGAGAAATAATGTAAGCCATACGTATATATTTGAAATTAAATAATTTATATTTGTATAAAAGCTGAAATAATAGGAGAAGAAATATGAAAGATTCTTTTGATTACTCGTTTCTTGTCAAAGTTTATGGCTACAAGCTTATAGTTACGAGATTATAGTTTAGCAACTTGTAAAAGTTTTCACAATACTTATTACAATATTAATCTCGTGCTTATAGTTAAGGCTAAGTTTTGGCGATTTGGAGAGTTTTAGAAAAAATTATTAGAATCCTTGTGGAATTTGAATTGCCATGTAATAGTATGGTATTGTAAATAATGAAAATGAAATGAAAACTTACCCTGAAATTCTTTTCGTGCAGCAGACACCGAAGTAACGATATTAGCAACGTGACCCAGTACGGTTGCAAAGAGCATCAGACCGAACAGCAACTGCAAGATGACGAACAAATATTCTCCTTTATTTCGTGGTCTTGGCAGATCCCCAATTGTTGTTAACGCTAAAGTACACCAATAGTAACTTTGTAAATATTGTTTTACAACGTCCGCATTTTCAGAATCACTGTACACCCAATTTTTAGAACCGAACCCGTTATTTTTATGAATTATGTGAAACAAGCACCCGTTCCAATGAAATATAACTAAGAGATAATGTATTAAACTGGTCGACCTAAATAGATTGGGATAGTTTGTATGTCTTTCGGTACGATCCATAAACGCCCAAAAACGATAAATTTTCACTAATCGAAATGATCGTAAAATTGAATTAAAACCTATCGATAAGTAGAGAAAATCTAGAGGTAGTAGGCACAAACAGTCTATATAAAAGGTGGTTGAATTCATATAATGTTGTCGAAGCTTTGTTGCATCCGTCTGTAAAACTCCGTCTTCAAGATATCCCGTTCGAAAATGAAACATGATATCCGCCAAGTACAAAAAATCGGAAAAATAATCCAAGCAAAACCACACTAGGATTGTTTCCTCTGCAACAAAAATTCGAGATAGCTATCAAAAATAATCGACTCAAAATTAACATCGCTTACTGTTTATTTCTTGAAAGGCGAAACGGTAAATTATAACCCAAAAATTATATAAAAAAGCTAAGGACACAACCATGGACCAATAATAGCACAGCCTTCCTGCTGGATCAAACACGAAAGTCCACTTCGGGGTTCCTCTTGAACGAGGATGATAGGAATCACTTCTACGAAATCCGTAACGGCTGCGAAAGAAAATTTATTATTAGGTTACAAAAATTTTTATTCCACGCAAACCAGAATAGGTTAAATTATTATCAGATCAATGAGCACGATAATCGATAAAGCTATTATTGACTAAATTTTATCCCTTTCATATTTCAAGCATTTCACTTAATAGTCTAAAATTGACGACGCATGTCCAACATACTGATTAACTATTGTTTTATGAGATGAAAAGATTCCACTGGTGTCCGAATGTCCTGGCTGTTCAATGTGTCAATATTTAGGTAATACGCAGTGTGATTTATATTTCCCATCGGAGCCAGTGCAAGGAAGGGACTGTTATAATTATTTTTCTACTGATGGTGTATCGATTTTGTAAAATGACACTCAATTTTTGTAATACCAAGTTAATTATTAGCAAAAGCGGATAATTAAAAAAATTATGTTTTCAATCTCCGGAGCAGTTTTTGCAAATTCGACTGAAATTTTTGAACAATAAAGTTAGTAAAATTTACTCGCGTACCTATAAAAGTATGAAGGTAAAAATGTGATAAATTAAAAAAGCCTCGATAGGTAATAAATCGCTGAACTAAAAGTAAACTCGTATCGACAGCCGTGTTCTCTGGGAGTTAGCGAACGTTTATTGAAGACTTAAACTTAATGACAGGTTTAAAAGATTTTTAAGAGAAATTGTGTCATCTAATAATAACTTTTAATTTTATAAAATATATCTAATCGAAGTGGAAATTTTATAAAAATATATTTACCTCTCTGTACCACTACAGCTACTGGTCGAATTAAGGTGATTGGTGGAAGGTGGATTAATGCCAGCCGCCGATCCAGACGTTCTCCAACGACCTAAAAGTGGAGCATCCGCATAATTTGCTAGTGCAACATGTGATGGCAGTTTTAATCTATTGCGAAGATCTTTTCTTCGTGCTTTCCTCGAAAGATCTAATTCGCTAGCTGCCGAACTAACATTGGCAGCAGCATTTGTGCACGCTATTGAAATACTATCTTGGGAAAAGTAAAGCTGCTCATTGTATCCTCGGGATCTTTGAGGTTTGGACATTCCTAACTTGCAACTAACTAAATCTAAGAAAATTTTTTACATAAACATTTATCGTAAACGAAAAAAATATAAAAATCAATTTTTCGTACCTAGCAAACTCTGCTTCGAGACCGACTTCAGTGCTCTAGGGACATTCTCGTTTCCGGATTTTCCTCCACTAACGGATTGAATTCCCGGTTGCGGTACAGTCGAAGTTATTACGTCCAATCTGGTGCCACTACTGCATAGCCGATCTCCCGTCATTCGACCACCGGTTGATGTAATAATACCTGCATGAAAGTCAAAATATTAATCTAAAAGTGTGCAACTGTAACAGTTATTATTTTACGTAATTACAAATCGGAAAATTTAGGACGCCACGCGAAATTAAATTTTCGACCGCCATCAATTCAAAGTGACAGATTTTATAATGACCAATATCGTGGTTAAAAATTCTGACAAAGTAATCAATGAAATTATGTGAAACACTTTACATCGCAATAACATTGGTCAAAACCATTTAAGCTAAACCATTATTTTCAAAACATCTACATTTTTAGTACTTTTAATATTGTTAACTTAATCAGTTTATTTTAGCCTCTCTCTGTCCTGGACCCTTACGGCACTGTCCTCTACAAAGAAATTACAGGAATATTGATTCTATTCTAAATCAAACTCCTATAATAATTTGAAATTTAATTAATTTTTTTGTAAGGTCAATGGTAATCCACAATGAGCAGAAAATGCTTTTCTAAGGTGGTCAGCTGGATTGATCGTGATTTAATAATAAGCTTTCACTTAATCCATAATAGGGAATATTGTTTTGTCTCGTAAATTGTGTCTAAATCCCTGGATGTGACGTATGAAATACCTATCCACGTTTAATTTCCTATAGTCTCCACAGGAACGCAATTAGAATTTTTTTGTATACTCTGTGCATTATTCCGGTTTCTAATAGTATACTTTGGTGAGCTAATATTTATATATTAACATAAAAACATTTATTTTTAGCTATGTATAATCAATTGATGGATATCAGCTTCCTTTTATGCCACATAGCTCGGGGAATTACCTCGGTAATATAATATATAATTTTTAGTTTAATTAAACTTGATTAAATATCCAAAGTTGTATAATATCACCTAAAAAACGTAAGGTTTTTCTCAACTATTAAATGCAAGTAAGCGACTGAAAACTATTTTATTTAATTTATGTCGTGGTTTGGATTCCACGTTAAACTGTAGGTCTCATTAGAAAGAATATTCTATTATAAATTTATTTTTATAATATTTAATTTTATAAAACTTTAATAGTAGCAAAGGTTGTTTTATAAGTTAGTAAATTGCAGGTTATTAAATAAATTGAGTCTTTTTTGGAAAATCGAACATCCAACATTCCGTATAATGTTTCTTCAGAAAAAATGTAACAGTGGAAAATAATTATTTAATATGAGTAATTTCTACTAATAGGTATAATTTTTATCTAATGTACATGCAACATATTTTTTTATAATTGTATAATATATTATATTATTTTTAATGTAAAATTAATATCAAAAATATTGTGTGGGTGGGTAATACTCGTATTTGATGCACCTACATCCACATACAATGAAAGCACTTTTTCAATCAAGTCGTACAAAGGATTATCGTTTCGATAGTCTTAATTGTGTGTTGAGGATTAACCTCTCTCATAAACCTTTTATAATAGGTTTGAACACAAACTTATCCGTTCGGATGAAAATGTAAATAGGAAAATTAATTTATTTAAATTTACAATTTTTAATAAAAAACATAATTGCGAGTTTTATGAATAATTTTTTGTCTAAGTAACCTTGAACTGTGGATTTTGTTGAAAGAAATATTAATAAAACAATTTTTTGCTATTGCGGGGGTAAAGTACTAACTTTACACCCCGATTTGCGGGTGCAAAGTGGCACTTTTTTGCCCTGATGTCATAGCATTCAAATTTTTTTTGCTATAGTATCAAAAAAATTACGGGTTAAATTCAATTTAAATTTAAACTCTTTTAAAAGTTTCTTTGGCATATATTCTTTGTTTTTCCGCTTCATAAAAGCGGATAACTTGTGGAAATTGCCGATGTCAATCTTATTTTCTAATTTAGCCAAGGCCTTTATTGTCAAATACTGCGACCACATGGTTAACGACTTTTGGTAAAGTTTCCTCGATTTTGTCGGCAAAAGTTGTGCCTAAGCCATTTTTGCTGCTTCGGCAACTCGAGGTTCCCGCTCATGATATGAAATGTAACTGAAAGTTCTAGTTGGAAATATTAGTATTACCAACTGTGGTTCAATTACTTTGTTATTATCGACCACGTGATTTATCGAAAAAAATTTAATTAAAATTTCGTAATTGTCGAATTTTTTGGCCCTAGGGTAATTTTGAGGCCAAAAAATGATCTCTTTATTCCCTTGATGCATAAGGTCGCTAAAGATAAAATGGTAAATACCGTTTTGAAGTTGCCAACGTAGGTATACTAAATTTACCAAAATTAATGTAAAAATAAAACTAGATACTTCATAGTAATATATAGAAGTTCCACTGTTATCACTAGAGACCGGATAAATAAACACGGTATTTTACAAAAATAAGTTCGAATTATGTTAAAAAAAGTTATGAAAAAGTTAACAATTGAAACAAAAAAAGGCAAAAAATGGCAGCTTAGACAATATTATTCGAAAGAAATAAACAAAGCACTTTTGCACTTATTATTTAAATTAGTTAAAATATATCGGGGGTATTCCATGCTAAATCTGGCACTTTTTTAGATGACCCCTTTCGATTTTTCTCAAAATTTTATGTTTTTGAGACCGATGTAATACTCGTTCATGATTTTTTTCAAATTTTTTTGGGCATTCGTTTTTGAAATACGATTTATTTAAATGTTTATAACATTGCGAGAGATGCACCTATCGGATCGTTGGTTTTGAAAGTTTTGATTTTCATTGCTCTTTTAAAAATAATAATATGATTTTGATCCAAATCATGCAAAAAAAGTTAGATCTGGCAATGATAGATAAATAAAACGGAAAAGCTGACTGAAATCACTAATTCAGCGTAATAAAATCTATTTAATGCAGTTATAATAGAGCAGGTGAAAAAATCACATATAAGGGTACGTTTATGTTGGAGCTATGATTAGTGATAAGAGCGAAGAAATTTCTTAGCTCTAACCGCTGTTCGCTATTGGCTTTAGCTTGCGCGCTGCTTCAACATAAACAGTCACATAATACTTCAACGCTTTGCTTTTCTCTGCTTCGCTAGTATCGCGGCTTTTAGCGCTTATCACAGCTAGAACATAAACGTACCCTAAGTAGTTAACAAGAATTTAAATGGCAAATAAAATAAGTCCTAAATAAGCACTAAAATAAACTAAAAAATTAATTTTAAATCCAAGTTAAAATTTAAACTCGAAAATAAGTTCAAAATAAGCGAAAAAGTAGAAAATAAGCGAAAAATTGCAAAAAATGCACGAAAAGCAATACATTATAAAATATATCATTTTATGTACCTACTTAATTCGTCCAGATCTCAAATTTCAAAGAACTGCTTTTAAAATTGACAATAAGCAAAACTGCTTGAAATCCGGTCTCTAGTTATCACGATATTATAAAATTTTAATATTAATAAGCTTTCTAAACAATAAAAATTAAATTTGTTCAACTTTGTTAATTATCCTCTTGTTTTCTTTGCGATTTTTGACTAAAATAAAGTAAAATAAAATTTTCAAACTGTATTTTACATAATTAGAGCATCTGAAAAAAGCAATGTATTTGTCAATATTTCAAAAAGCTTTACAGGGAAATTTAAATTTATTTGTTCACTTGCTAATGTAAAATTTTAATTCGATACTAATTTCACTAGTTAATTACTTCTATTTATGTTTAAATGTAAATATTATCGCTCAGGAATATTCAGGATCAGCAACCATGGGTTACTTTTAATTATTGCACCTGTACCCGGTATACCTATATTATTACACAAACAACATTTTCCGAACTTAGAACTTAATCTATAATCAGGAGTTATAAAAATATTACTGTTTTAAAATGTTAGGCCCCAAAAAATATTCGCCGAAGGCCAGAAATTTGAAGCAACACCGACCTAGATTAGGTGTTATATTAATTCCTTTTAAGGATATTAGTTAAGAAAACGTAATAATAATTTTAAAGGCATATAAAAAGTTTTAGTAAGTAAATGACCCCAGTAAAACTAATTAAAGTATTAAGGGTAACTCAAGTTTAGAAAATAATCCTCGTGGATTTAAGTAAGATACAAATTACTTGCGTTTAGTAGCTAAGTGTCTATTACTAAAACTTTTAATTATACATTTAAGTAGCCATTTGTTCGTTTAATACCGAAATTTTCTCGTTAATACTTATTTTTTCAATTAATATTTCGCAAGAAACTAATAAAATATGATTTAGGCCTAAAGCTTCGGTTTTGTAGAATTTGCGTCAGAGTTTTATTAATTTGAAAGGAAGGTTTTAATTTAAATATGAAGCTTTTTTGATTTACGAAGATAATATCATAAATCATAAACTAGATTTCATCAAACCTCAAAAATCATATAATTTATTATTTAGTAATTCTAATTATAAACATAAACCTGCAAGGCAAATTATGTATTCTCTGTCTGAAATACCGACACGACTACCTACAGTTACTAAACTTCGGTATTAAATATTCATTGTTTATTTGCCGAGTTTCCAATTAACTTCTAAAGAAACTTTTAAACGTAAATTAACAGTTATTGTAAATAGCAACTGCATGCACTAAATTTTTAATATATTTGTGGACGTATTAATATTAATAAACAGTGGAAGTAACACTAGGTGTGAGGCAAAACGAATAACTTTGTACTTTTCATTTTTAATTTAAATTTTTATTTATTAAATTTTAAAGAGCGTTTAAATTTTTGAGTGTTAAGTAATCTTACTATATAAATGTATTTATAAAAATGTAAGCAGGTATTCATTATTGTTTTCAATTTACGTAAAACATGAATGGAGAAGAAACTCCTTTATCCAGTTACATGATTCACTATGCAGTTTATGCAGGAAATTTTCATACTCAGTTTTTCAAAATTGAATGAATATGGAAAGTTGGAGTGATATGAGTTATATTTGTTATATTTTATATTTTACATCATTGTTCTAATTGAAAGGCAGTGTAGTATGATGTGAAAACCGATAACTCTTGAAGCGATGCTTGGTTCGAATGCAAACTGTGGTCTGAACTTCATGAAGTTATGGTACACACAAAGGAAAACCACCTTACCTCAGAATAATAGCCGTAACTTGTCGGACACACATCAAAGACAAAAAATTATATGTGAAATATTACTATTTCCAAATAAATTTTTCAAAAATAAAACATCTTTAGGGTCACTTGATCATTTATTACTGTGAGAAATTGTTTTTTTTTAGATAGAACTATAATATTATATTCTGCACTAGACAGACATGGCAATTTTATTATGACCATATGAGACCTGTAACTACGCAATAATTTCGATCCACTTGAAATACAAGAAGCATTAAATTGAATAAAACGCACCTACACGTATTAAGCAGCTTAAATAATACAATTAATTTCGTAGGTTAGGAAATATAAGTTGGAACACTTAAAACAGTGTTCCAGTATTTATTTTCTTAAGAACTGTAAATTCTAAATGACTTCAATCTCTGAAATTGCACACAACTCCATTTATCAACGCTCTTAAGCTTCTTAAGGACTTTTAGGCACTTCTAGCTTTGTGCACACCAACGGATAATAATGTCACATAACTTTTTTCACTCTTTCATTCGATAAATTAAATTACACAAGCTTTTAAGGCAAACAATAAAATAACCATATATTTTCCTAATCCCTGGTGTTAAAGAATAAAAACAAAATTTTGATATTAATGACGCAGATGGAAATTACTTAATAAAATGTTTAAAAAACGATCCTTTTGTTGTATAGACGAGATATAAATTTAATTTGGGTAATTACATACTCGGTAATTTTTAATTACATTAATGGAAGCTTAATTTCTAATTTTAAAATTAAGTCCTTATCAATGTGCTTATATAAACCAATTAACTGACCAATCGTGGAATCCTTAATCCTCATGGTTAAAGATAACCTCAAGATAATTTAATTAACCTTACATTGGCAAAAGTTTCTAAATCGGTTTAGGCCCGGTTTAGCAATGCAAAATTGAATAAACAGAAAGGCAAGTGCTATTGCAGACCTGTTTACTTTTTATGTCCACTACGGCAGTAATTAACTGCAAGTTTTTCCGTGAATTACCATAACGGTTCACTACCTGTTACAACTGAATTTTGAAAAAAATTTACATTTATTTATAAAAAGGTTCGATTATTTTCACTAAACTAAATTGATTTTCTAGCTGGCTGCATTTTGGTTTAATAATATAAAAGGAGGAAATCCTATTTTCATTGTGAAAATGTAAGTTTTGTGATGGTAGTATATTGAAGTTATTTTACAAAAAGCGTCAATTTTCATTCAATTAATTTGTTTACATTTTGTTAACTTTGATATTTTTTTCAACGAAACCGACTATCGATTAAATCAAAATTCTCTAAAAAAAAATTATGTTGGAAACATTTGCATTACAGTAATCAAAACGTTTTAAATTCCACGTTTAGAATTTACGATAACCAGGACCGATTTCATAAGGAAATTTTACTTTATTTTAAACTCTCTTATTAGATTCGTATTTTCTCAGATGTGAATAAAAATTAAATTTTTTAGTCCTTGATGAAGAAATCAACATTGTCTTCTACCTAGACCTCTTCGGCTTTCTATTTTGTCTACCAATATTTGTTAACTCTCGCAGAGCAGCTCTTGAAGAATTGAATGGAAGGAGAGACCAGGAAAACGATGGAGGAAAAGATAAATCTCACCTGGCAACGGCGATGGTACGCCGGATGGGAATATGAAATATTCACGTAATTTTTTATACCTAAAGTGAACCAAAAATTGCATGTCAGGGGCCCAACTTCTAAAGGACCTCAAGAGATTGAGCAAAACCATAAATGGGCTATCTTGCGGATGCTAAATACTAGATGAACCAACCAAGATGTTATTGGAGAATTGGAGTGCGACTTGTGAAGGTTGAGCAAGCAGTGATAAAAGTGAAGATCTTCGCGAACTGTTCAAGAGAACACCACCAGACCTTATTTACGTTTTTCTATGTAGTTGTAAAACTAGACTTTATGGCTATGTCTGGTTATTCTGTAGGTTTTGAAGAAATAAGTTAATTGTATTTCTTCAATTGATGCTATCGACATATTGGATTGGATACAAGAAGATTGTCTAAAGTTGATTTAGTTTTATTTATCACTCACGCTCTTGCTTCCGCTACATTTTAGTTAATTTATACTAAAATTAAGAGTTAAACTCTGATAAGTAGAAGGTCTGAACCCAAAGCTTCCAGGAAGACGCTGATTAATTTAATTAAAATTTTAATTTGCGGTTTTTTGATTTACGGTTCTATGTATCCGTTGGTTGAGCGTCACCTCCTTCTTTTGCCATCGACTTTTTCTTGTATGACGAGCTTCTCCATTCCATCACGTCTGATGACATGTCCGAAAAAACTGATTATGCGTCTCTGAATTGTTGGTATGTAGCAATATTGAATACCAATGTCTCAATCAGTCTCTTTTTGACATTTTTTTCGATACGATGGCCTTTCCATATCTTCGTCAGCGCCGACTTTACCATTCCGATTCTCCTTTTAATTTCCCCTTTAGAACCTCCCATTTCCGATATTCCTGCTTCAAGGTATATAATTTGTGCATTTTCATTCAATGTCTCCAATAGCAGTCCGTGATTAGTTAACTTTTACAATCTACTCTTACTAACTCAGCTGGAAAACAACCTTCTGGGTCCCATTAATCAGCTTACTGATATCAATATTATAAATTTTTCATACTTGGTCGAGAATCGATGACCTACAACTACACTATATAAATCTAGTACTAATTAATTCATTACAATACTTGTTGGAATTACAAAAACAAACGAAATCTTCAAAACAAAAATCTTAAATCTTATATATTATGAAAGAAACATGACTATATATTGCGATGTACTAGGGTAGGTTTTTTAAATTTTTAAATATATAAAATCCCTTAACCCAAATACAGCATCCGTTGCGCTATGAGACTCTTATTCAGATTAAGTTGTAGGTTGACTTTTCAAAAATAAAATCGTAAATCTAAATTTTTAAATTTATTTGCCCGTTATTGTTCATTTCTATATAAATTTTATAATTTTAAGAGAACAATAAAATGTGTTTCCATACGGCTCGATTGGAGATGTGATTTTTTTTCAACTTTTAAGAAATTCTTCCAATTTTCTCACCGTTTTATTTTATATTTTTAATTTTTGCTTCTGTTTATCCAAATCAACACAGCTGTAATTCACCTTTTCTTATCTTCAAATGCACTTTCACTGCTGTGCAGATTAAATTTTCCAAAGATCCAAATCTTATCATCTAACAATGAAATTTTATCCAACCAAATCAAAATCAAACTGCTTATCATTAAAGAACCACTTTTCATTCAAAATTAATTTAAAAAAATATCGGACGTCAGTCTGGTCGATTTGTTATAAACCAACTTTGTTTTGTGCGCTCGTTCCCTCTACGTCCCACAAGTCGCGAAATCATTTAAATAATTTAATTTTGAATATTTACAAAATATTAATTTTACAACCGTTAATTTTATAATTAACGAAAACGACACGACAATATTTATACATCTTATGGTGGGGCACAAAGATGATAGAGTGCAGTCTTAGGGAATAGAAGACTAGTTGACTCAGTCCTAGGGAGTATTGGTCTAGTCCTAGAAGGGCTAAGTTCTAAGGGAGGCTAAGGTGCAACTTGGAGCTTCGTACGTTATTGCTATGTGATGACACATTCAACACAGAGCTTGTTCTGTTCACCAGAAAGAAAAAACGAAAGTACATGAAAATGCCTAGCTTAAAATAGCATCCGAGGTCAAGTATCTGGGAATAATACTGAACAAAGGGCTCAATTGAGGTAAACACGTCAGTTTTAAAACTATGAAAGCGGGCTTGGGATTTTCCCCGAAAATTGCCCTCTGGCTGTACGATGCCATTATAAGGCCTATGCTATGCTATGATGCACTGGTTTGGCGGCCCAGAACTAAATTGACAACGGCAGCGTTCTCCCTTCATCCGCTGCAGGGAGCTATTTGCTTGGCTGTAACGGAAGTGATGCAAACGGCACTTACTGCGGCTTTGGAGGCTCTTCTCTGCTTTCTCCGCTAGATCTCCATGTCGAGGAGCAGGCGCAGGCGGTAAGAGCTGCTCTTAGGATGCGGGCAAGGGCCTTTGGACCGATAGGCAAGGAATCGGTGGAATATGGGAATCCCAGAGGATTGCTAGAAAAGGCTTCCTCTTTGAGTCTCGAAGCCGACAGGATACCTCCCAAATACATTTGACACGACAAGAACCAACCAGACTATACCTCTGTCCTCCAAACGGAGCTCATGGGTATGAGCAGGGCAGCAGGGCTGTTTTTGTGATGCTTAACCGGCAAAAGATCATTTCGGGCCTGGTGCTTCAATGCATATAGGGCACTGGATGTAGTATCCACATGCAAGCCCTAACTCTTAGTTAGGTGTAAGAGCATGAAGAAAATGAAGGCAACGAAAGGACTGATGAGTTGGCGAGACTGGGCTTTGGTAACCCACCATGTGGTCCTAAAGCTTTTGTCACGCTATCCATTAAACCCTTAGATTCAATCATAAAACAGGAAACTCATAGATTACATGCGGAAAGATGAGTAAATGTGATTGGATGCCGACAATCAAGGGCGTAAATACGTGAGTCCCCTCTGGTAAGCATACAAAATATTATCTGCAATATTGTCTCGGGACAACCTGCGAATCATCGTGGGTTTTCTCACGGGGCACTGCAAGTTAAACAAACACCTATACACAATGGGACTGGTTGTAAGCCCGACTTGTCGTGGGTGCAATAAAGCAGACGAGACGATGGAGCATATACTTTGTAACTGCCCATCGCTCGCATCATGAAGAGGATCCATGTTGAGGAGTTTCTGGCCAGACATGACCAGTATTAGTGGCACGCTGCCCTCTAAAATGCTTTAGTTGGTTCTGAGTTTGGGGTGGCTTGAGGAATAGGAGTGACAGTGGGCTGCTGTAGGGGGTAGCATAATGGGCCCGATATGTGGCCTGAGTGCGTGCGAATCTCGGTTTGCCCTCCAGAATCCAGATGAAACATTTACACTTCAAAGCCATATAAGCAGATCGTCACCATCATTCAACTTTCATACTGCTGGTTTTTTACCCCTACTTTTTTTCTACTATGAAATTATTCCATCTGATTTAATTTTTAAATTAATTATTAACAATTTGTAACAAACAAGAACACTTTGTTACTTTAGGGTGTTCCTAAAAAATTCCTGACGAATTATGTAAAAAGATAATTATTGAATTTAGTGGAACATAATTTCGTTAAAAAATAGTTGCGAAGTAAAAAATATCATTAGAAATGAAGAGGCGATTGCAAAATGAAATTTATTGTTACCACAGTTAGTATTAATATTTACTTTTAATTACGCGCGCCATTACCTGGTTTGCATTATTCGCAAGGCGCTAGAATCAGAAAATTAGATTTCCACAAGCTGCGCTTTTATCGAAAATTATTTCGTTATTGTTGAAGCTAACGATTTTTGCGGCTATGAAGAAACCAATTGAGATTATCGATAGTTCGGCACTTTGAAAAGTGCTTCGGCCATCCATGGACACCTTGCGCAAATTGAAGATGAAAGTTGTGTAATTTTTAACTTGTAGGTACTGATTGTTCAGAAGCTTATCAACTTGTCAGGCTAAGCACACACGTATCATCTAAGCTTTAACATAAACGTGACCTGAGATTAAGTCTAAACTTACTGTACTTCAATATAAAACTTTTCTTTGAAAGATAAATCAAAATTACCACAAAAATAACAATCGATGTATAAAATTGCATTGTCGTAAAACCGGAATTGAAGCTTTTTGCGAGAAAAATTGAGTAAAATGGAAATAATGTTACAAATTTGAAAAAATCGTAATGGAATTTTAAAACTTTGGCTGCAGAAAACGGATCAAGGGATTTATTGCTGCGACAATTTTAAATTTTTTAAACAATCATGTTTTATCTATATCTGCTGAATTTTTGCTACAACCAACATGTTACGATACATACATACCATGTGCACATAAACTTAACATTCTAGATGCTATCTAAAATTTATAAAATAAATTTAAGCCAACTTAAAGAGGGTATGTCATTTGTGACGTTTAGTAACTTACAAGAACTTTTATAAGTTTATCAATTTAACTTGGTGGGATGTTAATCCCATTTCGGAGTTACTTCGGTCCGCGTTTTTCAAAAATCAAATTGGAAATTAAAGTTCGGGAGCTTTCATGATTTTATATAAATATACCATGCTTTAATCATATAATTTTAAATGACGTCTCTTACTCGAGGGAGTGTAGTGCCAATCCTTGCAAATATGCTTTGTTAGTTGATAAATTAATGTGCTTAAAGTTGGCAAGTTTGTGCTATTCACGAGAAAACTACAGCTGTTCCATATTGCGTATATGTTCGAGTACATGGTGAAAGCTTTAGTCGTGGCAATTAAGTATACAAATTAGTTAAACGTTGACACCTAAACGGTAGATTAAGACGCTTTTAATTATATGTGCACAAAGGAAAACCAAGGAAAAAACTTGAACCAAATTACACATCCAAAGATGTTTCATAAAATGAAAAATATAAATATAGCAGTCTAAGCTTTAATCGCATTTCGATATCTCAACAGAATACTGGAAACCGAATTTGAGAAACAGTGTTACATAATTGACAGACTCACAAATGAAATATTCACAGTCCAATTCATAAATGTATTCATGTCGATGGCTTGCAAACTCGACGCTTTTGTTCGCAAGAAGAATTCTAACAGCAATGTCAATGCTAATATTACAACTGTAAAAGCGCGTATGACCCATGTAATTTAGATATTAAATTTTATTTACTAGGTGCACGAATTGTCATCGTCGCAATTTGTTAAGCAAATTAAACAATTTATATTAATTTATACACTAATGGATGTTATATCAAATAACACATTAAATTTTATCACTTCGTATTCATTTAATTTAATTATTGGATTACTAGAATAAATTTTGCAAGATATATCAAAATATGAATAAATGAACAAATCCTGCATCATAGATTTTTATTTTCGTTTTCTTTATGCGAATGTGCAACTAGAAAGGATTGCAGTTTTATACTGAAAATGAGTTTCTCTGCTGAGATTTCTTCTAGTATGAAAATTTTGCAGCAATAAGTAAACAACTCAAACTTGTTTCAAAGGGAAGTTTTTCTATTGCATAAACAAAATTGTTATTAAAGCTATAAATAACAACTTGTAAATTTATTTTATTATTACGGTACCTGTGCAAGAAATACAATAATTAATTAACGAAATGCGGCACGGCATTCTTTCGTGTATCTAATTTAAAAAAAAGGGGAGAAAAATTCTAAAGCGTGGGTATCAATTTTTAGACACTGCGAGTACTTTGAAGCAATTATTTTCAAGTGTCTCGCACTTGGCTGTTTTAAGTTTTACAAAATTGTTACACTAAGAAGTGATGGAATAAATACGAAATAAATTGAATTCAAGAAAGTGGATATAGAGAAGTCGAATCAAATAAGCTGATTCGTGAACAAGAAGACTTGGGTCAGGAATGTTGTTATTGATGGCAACTAACAAGCAAAATGTGCTTCTAAATGTCTTATTGTCTGTTCTTTTTTAAATAATAAAAAAACAAACAGCTATGTTTACTAAACAAATCATTTACATTGTTAAATTACACTGGGGCAATAAGGAAGTTTAATCAAACTAATTTAATTAAACGAAAAACCACAAACCGATTTAAATTTCTGTTTAGTTTAAAACGTATTTGTTGGCGTGTTAAATTTGTTTATTTATTTACGGTTGAACTATTTTAAATCAAATTATAATTATTACAGTGTGTGACATTACGACATGCAATTTGGGGTAAACCCGAATTACAAAACTAAGGGTGGGTTGCATCGACCTTAATTAGTGTTGTTAGCTAATTCAATCTGTACCAAAAAAAAAACTTGACTAAAATATAGAGGCTTCAAAATCACATTTTTTCAAGTCAATTGCTTGGTAATAAATTGCAACACATTCAATTTTTAAATTTGCTGTTTCTTTGTTGGATGCTTCCACCATGTTAGCAATCTTCTCCCCCGAGAAGGGCTCACATAAACATGACGTGTATAACAAAATATAATTTGAATTTTTTGCATAAATATTTCACTTTGTACACTTCCTTTGGCTTCGGATCAAACGTGAAGAAAAACTTGAGTTTGGCATCGGATAAAAAATTATCCTTCGGCAGACTCTAAAAAAGATTAAAAGGTGAATTGCATCTTCAAGTCTTAACGTAACGTAACGTAAGTTAAGAAAGAGATATTGAACGTATTTCTGCAGCTTCGATAAATTTTTCAAATGTTTTTCCAGAAAAATCAATCCTTAAAATATTTCTGCCCGTATAAACTGTATCAAATTAAAATAAATCGTAAATAAAAAGACGAAATTAAATTTGATACCTGCATCCAGTTGTCCGGCTACCGAAAAATTTCGTAGTTCCTTCTAAAAATTGTCAATTAAAACATTCCATAAAACTCCGCTGTAAACGAATCAAATTTTCAATATAGAGTAATTAATTATAATTTTATTTCCCATTTATCTCCTGTAATTTTTTGAAATTTCAAATCAACAATCGACACCTGTTAACTTCGAAATCAAATTTTTCCTTACCCAAATCACTTTTGTTATTATTAATTATATTTTTCAGCAGAAAATTCAAATCAACCGCTTTATTTTTATTAATTACAAACATTTTAATTACATTTTCCGTACTAACAAATTTCGACGTCTTGTCTGTCGGCCATTTTTGGTAAAAACCCTGTTATTTAGTGCTACTTGGCGATTAGTTATAATGAACTAGCGAGAAGTAGAAATATTTACAATTTAAATAATATTTAGATAATTATTCAACTCTCTCTGTATATAAAAAAAAACATAAGTACATATTATAAGACATAATGGGCATTTTTCAATAATAATAATAATAATAAATGAAATAATTTGTTCAGTAAAATTCTATATGTACGAGGTCTACAAAATTTTAGTAATTTTTTATATTTAAATTTTTACTAATTTTTACAATAACTATTTTAACTTTTGTAGCAATAAATGCTATATTGAAATTGCTACAAAGAATTACAAAATTTGTAACAGAAATTTTTTCCATGAATTTTTTACAGTGAAAGATATTCTTGTTAAGCTCTCTGTATCATCTTAGATCAAACTCGTTGAGTTAATCAATTAAGAATTCTCGCGTGCAATCACTCCAAAAATTCCCAGGAATTCTTTAAAAATTCCCAAAATTTCTTTAATAATTCTCAAAAATTCTTTCCTTTTAGGATTCACGTGTACACTAAAAGTATAATAAATTCTAATGAGTTGTAATATGTTGTAGTGAGAAAATACCGCTTCACTTGGCTCGAAGCCGTGCTCGTTCTAACATGCCCCCATGGTTAAATAAATTTATTTTAGATTGTATTCGGTTAATTATGGCCGAGTTTAACATGAAAATTAAAATCCCAGGTTTCGAGTTCTGGAATTTTCGAGTTCGGTCGCGCTTCAGGCATGTTTTTGAATGAGTTCAGCACAGCTCGCTTCGCTCGGGCGCTTCAAGCCGTTCTAACAGGCGCAATCAAGGTTAATCTTGAATCGGAATCTCCTCCTCCTACCTGCCGTGTGTAGCCAATCACTACATGACAACGTTAATTGAATTCAAAGAAAATATTTAAGAAAATTTTTGAAAAACTACCTGATTTACTATTTTCTACCAGTTTTTCAACAAATTTCGTCAAAATTTGAGGCCTTAGATTACTACCGGCTCCCCAAGCATTTTTATACTCCCACCCCCATAATCAAACTTTCTCTGAGAAAACTAAACTCCTCAATTTTTAAGTCACGCATCCTTGCGACCTATCTGATTTAGATAAAGCCCAAACAAGATAAACATACAACAATCTCAACCCTGCCTTCACCATTTTTGTAAAACGTGAAAATCTCTTGTAGTTTAATGTGGTTACTGTCGATCTTTTAAGAGTACTTCCTTCAAAAGTTCGATAGAAAACCATTAAATATTCTGAAAGAGCAAAATTTAAGCTTTCTTATGAGGTGAAGATAAATAAAATCGACCCAACGGTTACTTTACTATTTAATTTTGAAAATCGACTTTTTGATGAATATTTTACAAGTTTACCTTCATGTTAGTATTAAAAAGACATTCTATTGCCGGTACGTGTGCTCTACTTGGGTCATAGCAACCGGATTTAGGTGGGAAGAGAGACCATTCAGACGGGCAAAATTTCAATTTGCTAGCGTATTTTACTGCCTACTTGGCTCACTGTCAGTTAAACGATCATCAGATGAAGAAAATTAATAGGTACCTACGGCGCCAACATGCTCCGCATGTCAATGATGCTACGCTACTAGGTGGGAAGAGCGTGTTCATTCAAGTTCATGCCGTTGAAGTGAAAACATCGTTCGAGTTTCTGCATTTTCGAGTGCATTTGCCATCCGGCGTTTGTAACAATTTACACAGGGGTTGGAAAAACCACCCGGAGCCGCCCGAAGGTCGTGCGGAAAGTAGGTTTTCCCTGTTCCTGAAATTGGCAAACCTTGGATCCCAACCTTCGAATTTCGTCATTTTTCGAGGTCCGTGCCCTCCGGGGGATGTTTTTAATGAGTTTTGTCAAGCGCAACCACGGCAAATCTCGGATCCAGGATTTTTGTTAAATTTGGAAAAACTACTGGACCATCCGAAAATTTTATTACTTAATATATCTACTATAATTATAGACCATTACCTACCCCCCAGTGCAAAAATTTCGGCGAAATTCGAGCTCTTTATTTACTATCCAAGTTTGGTTTTCAGCTTCCATTTCCTTAAAATGTTTATCAATCCAAATCTTTTAATACAAACTATCGTAAAACACTTTTTATTTTTCAATTAAAATTTTTCTTTTTCAAAAGTAACGGATGCAACTAAAAAAATGCTCCCGGCTGCATTGGCGGCCTCTGGCAAAAAGCCAATTTTTATTCTACTCGAAGCGCAAAACACAAAATAAATTTTACAAACAAAAGATTCAACAAATCATTTACACTATAACAAAACTCAAAATATAACATAATAAACCTTATTTCAAAACATAATTACATAATATATTAAAAAATTGATTCAAAATTTATATTTCAAAATATTTAATTTCGAAAAATTGAAATTTTAACGTGATGTCTACTTTAGAAACTCTCGTATCAGTGCTGAACTCCCCCCCTCTGCCCTCCATGCGTGACGTAATTTATGAATCACCCCGTTTATCATTGTTAAATACTCAAATAAAGAACTTGAAAATGAATAAAAATTTACTTGGATAAATAATAATCACGTACACATTGTTCACTTTATGATTAAAATACTATTATTTTAACGTTTTGTTTGTTTAATTTTATATTTTACATTATTATAAATACCACATAAAATTTAAAAAATTGTATTTTAAATTTATTTCTACTACCTACAAATACAATATATTGTCGTGTGATTCGTCGCAATAATTATTTCTAAATCGACTACCCCTAGTAAACACGCATCTTTTTTTATATTATATCATAATATACCTAATGTCCAATCCAAATTTATATATTTTTTATCCAAACGTAATCCAAGTCAATATCCAAATCCTTTTCAATTCCATCAATTTTTAGTTTCAGCTTCCGTATACAATATCCAATATTCAAATTTCAAGTTCCATTACATCCAATTTAATAAAACGCATCAAATTTTCTCTACTTAAATTTTTTAATATTAAACCTCAATATCAAATTACTTTTTTAACAATTTTTATAAACTTTGCTGATCTACAAGGTCTACTCACCGCAAGCAGGGCCGGTTAAAAAGCATTGTTCTCCGTTTTGTTTCGTGCAAGTTTGTTTTTACAACTACCAATACCAAAATTTACAAAATTACAAACATTGAAATAAAAAAAAACTATCAGGACTAGGAAAAATTCATGACAAAGAATATACATTATATTATTATGTAGTACAATACATTTCATATATTTTAAAATCATAATTGAAATTGTTCAATTATACATAATAAGTTAATATTAGAAATAATATAAACATAATAATTATTATGTTTATCGATAATAAATTCTGTATGTACCTATTAATTATTTGTTGCTGAATAGATGTGTTGCCTAGCAACCTAGCTTCGATAACATTTCAGTAGATAATTTCTTAACCACAATATTAGCAATGTTTATTTGTATATTATAATATTATGTATGTAATTTAACGATTTATATAGTAGTATTTTACACCAAGCTCATATTTTTCAAATTTAGCACAATATTCATCATATTATTATTATTATATCAAATAATGAGTAGGGTTTTTTCCAGTGTGAGAATGTAAAGTATCTAATTGATTTTTTGAACACTCTATAATTTCTATATTATGTATAAGACGAGCTAGAAGATACTTATTACCGCTCATAAACATTTTATAATATACCTCAATGAATAATAATGAAAATAATAACAATAGAAAAGTTTTTTTCCCGGAAAATAATCTACAATTATTTTAAATATTTTCGAATTTAATTTTAAAATAATGTAAAAATTTCTTTTCAGAAACTTCAAGAGCTGGTCCAAAATAAAAATCTAAAAATAGCAATTAATCAGATTTTCTTTTTGCAAGATCTTTCAAAGGCTTAAAAGAATTTCAACTAAAATAACTTATTATTTATTAATATGTACAAATTTCTATTTTAATAAATTTGGTGTAATAATGGAAAGGTTAATTTAAACGTTTTAATGCATTGGTCATTTAACTAGTTCAGAATTAACCTAACTCCTATTATTTGAACAATAGGAGATAATGCAAGTAAGAGCAATTAATTTTAATTGTCTTTAAAAGCCTTTTAGCTTATTCATTCGAATAAAAAAATTAGAATTAAGTGTCTTGCTATACCAATTGAAAAATTATCACTTTTAATACTAATTTAGATAAATTTATGATTTTTAGAAAATTTAAATACCAGCGTTCTTAAAAATGGTAATATGGTAAAAAACGATGTTGGTATTTCCTAATTTACTTCAACCTTATTTGTGTAATGATTTGTGTCATACCGAAACCGGTCATACACCGCTGAGTCTGCTTAATTCATATTTTGCTATACTAAGAGGTAAGTCTTATCCTGAAAATCCTGCTGACGTATTCATCGTAGATAAATCTGCTAATATACCATATTTTTTAATTTAACTTAACTTCTGTCACTGAAATAATATAATTTTAATAAAATCTAAATGGCCAACAAGTATTATCAACCTAAAACCAACGACACTTTTAACATTGTTCTACAAGTTGTTTGACTTTGATCAGGTTGATGGAACTATGTAACTTCTTTAAAACCTTAAAGTTTCTCTAAATTGTAAGAAGGCAAATGTCAAAGCCCAGATTCAATATTATGTTTGTTGTATATATTGCGATGTCCAAATATGTAAAATGGTTTAAAATTTAAGAAAACCTAATTATTTACCTTATTTTCGGAACATCCATCCCCTTTTGTTTTTAGCATGAGACTCCTTTAACTTAATTACTTGTGATGTTGAATAATTAAAAGCAATAATTTGTCAATTTTAAAATTTATAATTTTATCGAAAAGTTAAACAAAATTTTATCTTACAAATACACAGCTAAATAAATTTTATGTAACATTTAAATTTCAAATTTTGATGTTTTTGATCATCATCCGTTTACATCGGTTTACCAATAAATCAATTCCGTCTTATTGCAATTTTGGTCTTATTTAAATTTTAGTAATTCTTTCAACCACCTAGACAAAGCTGCAATTTTGATGGCAATTAATACAAATTTGATAAATCAATTTTATCGTGGTTTCAAATTTTACGAAAAATTAATCGTTCGTGCACTTAAATTGTTCTCACCCATAATAAATTAGAAGTTTTCATTTGTTTGTTGTTGTTTTCATTTACCATTTCACCTTTTGTGAGAATCTGCGGTTCATACGTTGCCTTACTCGTTCCTGCTATTGCTGACGATTATCTTTGGACGTGAATAAATTGTGGTTTTTCTTTCTGTTGTAAAATATTGGCACAAGCACTCTTGCTCTGAATTTGTAATCTTCAGGTAAGTTAAATCTTTTAATTGTATTTGTCAATTACAATTAAAATTCAAATTATTTAAACTTTTGATTCCGGGCTTTTCAATTTTCGAACTTTACGAGTTGACGGCTTTACCCAGAATGAATTATTTCACCAATTTTTCTCCCTCCTTGATTTTTGTAATTTTGAAAACTTTTATTCTCCCACTTAATTTTGGTGGGAATGCAAATTCGTGGCACTACATTTGTTGATTTATGACACTTTTATTTTTACACAAATTAATAATTGATTGAATTCTCATCGACTTCATTGATGATTATTGGCATTTGTCTTTTCATTCAAAGATCATGGACCAAAAATATCTTTTACACTCATAATTATTGAAAACTCAACTCAAAATTTCTTTTCAACTTTGAACAATCATTTAATCTAAAAAATATGAAACCGAATTATTCATCACCACGGATGTTCAGTTAAAAGAAAAATCTCACATGCTTAAAACAAATTATCTACTTGAATGCTTTAAAATTAATTTCTGTTTTTAAAATATTATTTACAACTTAAGATGCTATGCAAAATGAAACATGACAATATGTTATGATTCAATTCATAAAAAATAGTAGTCAAGGTGAAGCATCATTTCATAAGTATCAATTCACATCACTGCAGTGTTTATTTAGCATCTGCAGCAATTTAAGCACAATATTGGTTATAAGTAAAAAAAACCTTAAAGGCATACAAGTTAATGTTGGCATCTGATTATATCAACAATAAAAATAAATATCTTAACATTTACTAAATACATATTCTTTATGAAATTTAACTTATACAATTCAATTAGGACATGTCATGCAAAGAAATAGATTTTTGTAACAGCAAACACTTCAAGGAGTAAGTTTAATACCCTCCGGTACACATTATGCAGATTATTATTCCACGAATTGATTTATTTTGAAGTACTGGTGGTTTAAAATAAAGTGGTTGAGATTTACAGATCTTCGTTCTCTTATAACTTGAAAAAGGATCATCGTGAATTCCATTTGCTTATCTTTTGGCCTTTGCATGAACGCACTGTTTCTATATCGTTTTGAGTATAAAAAAAAAGTATAAAAGAAAGAATAACATACTTGAGATTGAGTTGACCAGTCGCCGAGTTGACCGTTGCCGAGTTGTCGCGTACAGTAATTTTACTGTTAATTGTGTTGTACCGCTGTTATCCAGTCTGTTCATTATAAGAAAAACCCCTTTAGTGACGATAAATAAATACACGTCAAGCGTGTGATCGTCTGGTCTTGGGTTTCTAGCTTTGTACTATTTGAGCAAGTCTTTCCTCGCTCATTCCTGCAGTGCCTTTCTCTATCTAATAAAATTAAGACTTGAATGGTAGCAATATATAAGACAAAAGGACCAAACGTGATCAATTTCTTGAAAACAAAGCAGATACCCGAGTAACTACTGACAATTACTTGCATAATTTTTTTTTTAAATTATTATTGCTGCTGTATTTGTAGGATTACCACTCACTCAGATGAATTTGAAATTGAACTTTTTGTCGTGAGTTTGAAGTTTATAAAACTTTTAGTACGTGGGTACTACATTAAAGTAAATAATAGCTGATGTTTAGTTGAACGCTGTATATTTTTATTGTTATAAAATACATGCATATGTACATGGGTACCCATAAGTATCGATGTAAAATTAAATATTTGTTATAGCTTTGAAATGTCAAGTAATACTTAAAAGTTAAAATAAAATTTTTACACATGAATAAAATTTTTACACATCCGGTCATAAATTTTTATAATTTGCTTAAAAACTTGTCATTGTCAAAATTCCAAACGCTCTATAGTTCAACGTGGCGTTCATTGCATGGTACAGATAATTTTGCAGAAATAAAGATATTATTATGTAGTTTACGTGTATAGTTAATTTTGTTTCAATAATATTATATTATTTAAATTTAATTTTGCATTTAAATTTTATAATCCCAAAGGGTTATCCTTAAATTGTCCTATTTTAGTATTTTATTCAACAAAATGTACTTGTTTAGCTTTGTAAAATAAACAAGCCGCTTAATTGTAAAATAAATTTTACCTTCATATTTAATAATTTTAAAATGCTGTACCAGCTACGCGTTTTCGTCTGCAACGTAATTTTAGCACTAATTAACCTACGCTTTTATTTAAAAAAAAAGATGATGTTGCATAATATAAAAATTTTCAATTATGATTTAACTGGAGTAAATTTAACTTTTCGTGTTGAGTGGCAGATGATAATAATTAACTGATAAGTTTCGTAATTAGATTTATAATGTTGCGTTACTGTTGACCTGAAGTAATTTATTTGCGCAATTTGAAATTATCAATTAACATTAACCTAAAGGGCTGTAATTCTATAAAGTGATTATTCAGGGTACAAATCGCTGTAAAATTGTTAGAATTACGGTAATCGAAGCTCTGAAACTTAAACGATTAAACATATTTTATGCATGAGTATTTATGAAACATTTTCAAGTGAACTCTTAAAAGCTAAAATGCAATATTACAAATTACAATTTGGCTTCGGGTTATCACTATGTAGTTGAGTTACAAGTGAAAATTCCAGGTTTACTTCGCGTAAAATAACCACCGATTATTAAAATACTAACAAAAACAGATGTTAAAAGTCGTAAAATATAGGAACATTTTGGAAACATTCGTATTTGTAGTAATTTTAATTGATATCGGGAACATGCTTCAACAATTCGACATGCTTTTTCAGCAAATCTTGAGATTTTTGATAAAGCCCGCTTCCATTGTGTTGATTTTGAACTAAACGTATAGCTTTATTGATCGGATTATAATTTTACTAAAAAAGGCAGTTAAAACGGGTTAAAATCCTGCAGCAATGTAAAATTATTAGAACTTCGACGTAATAAAATCATTTGCTACGTTCGTTATTCGCTGCCATTGCGATGTGACGTCATTATCCTATTGAAGCTTTCTCAAGCTGTTCTTAGTTACCCCTATCTTAGCAAATTTACAATTTTTGATAATGGAATCACAGAATACATTCGAATGCGGAAACAATAACTGAGGAACATGTAAAACTCAGCCTGATAATTTTATTATACCGATGTAAACGAGGACGCTTTCAAATTAAATTTCATTTATTCGTTGCAATTCAATGAAAATAGCAGTTTACGCACCGAGTGAGAAAAGAAACAGATTACCAAACGAGTAACGGGGGAGTATTACCCTAAGCAATTGAATTCTACAATATTTACTGCCTGATCTCGTAGCAATATTATATTTAAATATTTTATTCAAAAATTACTTCAAATACATAATTTGAATAATAAAATTGCCTGAAGCATTAAAAAATGTGACCTTATCGTGCAAGACAATAAATTGTGCAAGACTCTCGCAAGACATGACCTTGTCAAATAGTGTCAAATAGGACCAAGACATGAAAAATATTCTTGTCGTATATTACAAGTCAACTTTTCCAAGATAAATTTCTTGTGTCCTGATATATTTTTAATAAATTATTTTTATTTTTCAATCAAGATGTAAAACCTCGTGTATACATCATACTATCTTATAATTAAATATATTAAGCTGCCTTTGATTCGCTTTAGAGCTTGTCCAAATGTATAAAATGGTTTAAATTCAAGAAAACCAAATTATTTACCTTATTTTCGGAACATCTATCCCCTTTTGTTTTTAGCATGAGACTCTTTAACTTAATTACTTGTGATGTTGAATAATTAAAAGCAATAATTTGTCAATTTTAATTTTTTTTATAATTTTATCGAAAAGTTAAGCAAAATTTTATCTTACAAATACACAGCTAAATAAATTTTATGTAGCATTTAAATTTCAAATTTTGATGTTTTTGATCATCATCCGTTTACATCGGTTTACCAATAAATCAATTCCTACTTATTGCAATTTTGGTCTTATTTAAATTTTAGTAATTCTTTCAACCACCTAGACAAAGTTGCAATTTTGATGGCAATTAAAACAAATTTTATAAATCAATTTTATCGTGGTTTCAAATTTTACGAAAAATTAATCGTTCGTGCACTTAAATTGTTCTCACTTATAATTAGAAGTTTTCATTTGTTTGTTGTTGTTTCCATTTACCATTTCACCTTTCGTTCCTGCTATTGCTGACGATTATCTTTGGTCGTGAATAAATTGTGGTTTTTCTTTCTGTTGAAAAGTATTGGCACAAGCACTCTTACTCTGAATTTGTAATCTTCAGGTAAGTTAAATCTTTTAATTGTATTTGTCAATTACAATTAAAATTCAAATTATTTAAAGTTTTGACTCCGGGCTTTTAAATTTTCGAACTTGATGAGTTGACGGTTTTACCCAGAATGAATTATTTCATCAATTTTTCTCCCTCCTTGATTTTTGGTAATTTTGAAAACTTTTATTCTCCCACTTAATTTTGGTGGGAATGCAAATTCGTCGCACTACGCATTTGTTGATTTATTACACTTTTATTTTTATACACAAATTAATAATTGATTGAATTCTCATCGACTTCATTGATGATTATTGGCATTTGTCTTTTCATTCAAAGATCTTAGACCAAAAATATCTTTTATACTCATAATTACACTACGGATGTTCAGTTAAAAGAAAAATCTCACATGCTTAAAACAAATTATCTACTTGAGTGTTTTTAAATTAATTTCTTTTTTTTTTTAATATTATTTACAACTTAAGATGCTTATGCAAAATGAAACGTGACAATATATACAATCAAGATCAATATACTACTTTATCAATATATCATAAAATGGTATATTGAAAATATTTTTAAAGTTTTTAAATATACTAGTACACTACTACAAGTTTCTTTATTATATTTTATTTCTATAAGTTTAATAATCTTTCTTGGCGCTCAAACTAAAGTACATGAGTCACACTTAACATCTAATCGCAAACAACCGTGACAGTTTAATAAGCTAGCACTCCCTACGCGGAAAGCCCGAGAGACATAGTGTGAATTTTTAAACTCAATATAAATTAGAAATGTCATTCTTTCTCAAACAGTTTTTTTTCCGGAATAGTGTAAATAGAACTATTGGTTTTCTTTGAAGAACTTTGATAATATTTTGAAACATGCAATATTTATTTGTAGTAATGTTATTGTTTTTATTTTAAGCCACTCTAACGTAAAATTTATTTTATTTCTAAACAACACTAAAAATAGCACAAATATAATAAATTGTCATATTTTTATTGAAATTAATTTTAATTGTAATTTAATTTAAATATTTAAAAAAGATACAAGGTAATAAAAGTAAGTGGATTTTTTAAATTTAAACATATAATTAATCATTCCACGTAGTTTTGAATTAAAAAATAATTCTTAGCAATATATATTTATCTATCTATATGTAGTATATACAATGTACATATTATGTATATCATATAATTTTTGAATTTCAGTTTTGTCAAAATATTGAATATTTTATATATTGAATATTTTTTATATATTTTGAATATTTTATATATTGGAAATTAACATATCAACTATTATTTTGTATGATAATAATCCATGATTGTATGATTTTGCAATCAACAATGCAAAAATACAGATGAAATACAAAATTTTGAATTTACTGAAAATCACGGTAAATTACAAAATTTATACTTATATATTATTTATTCTTTATTTTTTAAATACTTTCTTTACTGATTTAACCTTTGCAAAAATTACGTTTCCTTAAACATAAAATTAAAATTCATTTATTGCCAGGGAGTGAGGTGCTTTTTAAAAAATACCTACAATATTTAATATTTGGGTGTACATACACTGAAAAAAAGTCAATTAAATTTCGACCAACGTCTTACTACATTTACTAATGATTGAATCAATATAAAATTATTTGAAAGCACCCTTACAATATAAATAATAGCCTTTATTTAAATTTTGATGTGTAATAATAATAACATTAATTTAATATTTCAAATTTTCTAGCGTAATCTTAAATTCAATTTAAATAACCATTATTCTTTTGAAACATTAAGGAATATTAAACTGAACTGACGTTCTCCAGAGGTAAAAGAATCATTTACCAAAGCTAACGTAAATTTAGACATGCTGATAGAATAAGTCAATAATCCAATAAAGCCAATGGTACCTAATTGTTTTCAGTTTAATTACAAACCCGTAATATACAAGTTGTTTTATGCATACCTTCATTAATAAATGTATTTGACTTAATTAGTTGTACATTATTCCGACTTAATCAATGCACTGTTGTAAACAATTAATATCAAATTGCTTTGTGTGCTTTAAATTAGATTTGTGAATACTTTTGAATTGCCTACATTTTCATGCAAGATTTTCTCACCTAACTTCATTGATAGCTAAAATTTAATGGTGAAATATGAATGTTGAACTATGAATTATAGTTGACATAATAGAGAGTTGATTAGTTATAATAACAACAGCAACTACATTACAAAAAAATTGCTAACTTTAATTAGAACAATCGCAAAATTGTTATGAATTCAATGTGCATTTCACAATCAATTTTAAATTTAATTTATCAAAGTGGAAATGAATTTCATAAACAAGTGTCAAGACACAAAATTTAGTTGTAAATGCGACAAACTTGAAATATAAAATTGGTCAATTTGTGTAAGTAAAATTCAGTTTGGAGAATAAAATTTAATCTAAGGCTCTTTATTAATATGCAGCAGCTGTAACATTTCGACTAAGAACTTTGGGATATAAAAATTTATTTTCTTTATTCTATTGTAAGTTTTCTCTTTAGTTTCAATACGAATAAGTTAATCAAATTACTCGCAACGTGTCTTCAACAATGTTCAAATTTTCTCTTACACTTCGGAACATTTTTACTAAATGAAGCAAACGTTAAATCAACCATTGTAGCATTCTCAAAATCTGATTGAATATGAATAGAAAATTACGTTTTATTTGCACAAAAATAGAATTCTTTTCAAGTTAAGTAATTTAAAAATTTGAATAACTTAATTACTCTCAGTTGATTCTCTCTAATAAAATCGCGAATAAGATGTATTTCTCAGTTTGAATGTCTTTGTTCTTCGTATAACCTATTTTTGCTTATCTGTTTAGGTTCCTTGTTTGTTCTTAAAGTGATAGACAAGAAGATAAAATTTAACTATAAACTCAAACTTACTACGTTAAAAGTTAAAATAAAATTTACGCCAACACTTTTATCTTAATTTTGATTACTCCTTTTTAAAATTTAATTTAAAAATAATTTCTTGCAGCATTTTCTAACTTTGTTTTCATTAAATTTTTAAACCGAGCTTACGTTAACGCTTACGTACCTATGTACGTAACTAAATTAATCGTACAACTTGATCGAGTTTTGTATAAAGGCATTTCAATGAATTTGAATTTAAACGTTTGATAGTGTAAATACATTTGTATTTTGGGCCTTGTTTGTGATTTTGTTGCTGTACATAACTTAATATGTTAGTACCACTGTAAACAGCATAGTTTGTTTCCAACCTCACAGTGAAAGGTGAAATTTTACAGGTATGTCGATAAATTTTTTAACTTTAAAATTTTTTTCCTGTCAGGGGATACCTTTCACTCGACTGCCGAAGGAGGGCTACTAATGTTTTTCGACTTTACCAATTGTAAACAAATGAAAGTGAAGAAAGGGAAAGCAAAGAAAAATTATTTAAGGTAGAAGTAAAATCATCCAGTGAGTCTGATTTTGAAAAATAAAATATTTAGTTCGTATTATTTAAAAAATACAATTAGTAAATTTATTTCTCATTATTTCTTGCTGTTGTCCATCACATTCCCTGCAGGTCCAGTGTAAATTCGGGTTACTTTGGACAAAATTAAGGTTTACTTTGTGACTGCATTCTGGAAAAACTATTGCATCTTATATGCTTATGATTTAATTTCCATTTAAATACCGTTTCTGAAAATGTCGACAATTTTCTCAGTTTCAGCGTTTACACTTTTGTTAATTTTACCGAGAAAATAAGTTTTCCAATTGATTTGTGATTTTAAATTTTACTTAAGCAATTGTTAACTTGTGAAATCAATATTAAATTGAAATACTATCTATAAATAAATTTCTAAGCGATTTATGGTAAAATAGTAAAATTTAAATTTTGCACTAGAGTTTTTAAACATGGAGGTTTTGTAAATTCTCCTAGTTTATACCGAGATTATAACCCGGGTTATTTCTTTTTGTTAATTCTAGTTGGTGTCGAGAGATTTATTTGGTAACGAGATTATCAAAGCTTAGATAGGCTTTAAGACGTTATCCTATAATTTAATAAAAAAGATCTCTAGAAAAAATTTAAAATATAATTCCGCAAACGGTTTCACCTTACTATGACATCGTCAGGCGAAGAATCATATAATTATATTTTTATAACTTGTCGTATGTTTATTTTAAAATGTGGTTAGTGCGATTATTTTAAAATACTGATAAATCAATACAATAATATCATCATTATATTAACAATTCCAAATAATGCTAATGCAGACCAATGTTATGTTGTCATGGAAATGTCTATATCTGTTCGAAATTTATTGTTGCTTGTATGCTCTCATCGAGCAAAATTCAAAATGTTCAATGGCTTATTTAAATGTGAAATTTCAAAACTAAATTCTTTCTTTTCTTGTTTGTTCAATTTTTGTAGTTTCATATTGAAACTCCAGACTATCTCTGTTATTGTATTTTAAAATTATATTATAAAAATTATGACATATCAGGATATGGTTCAAATCAATCGAAATTAACCTTTAACCTATAGATGTTATCCATAAATTAAACTAGAAAGTTTTCTAAATTTTTTATACTATTTCATGAATCGGCCACTAACAGGTTTACAATATGGCTATTTTGCGGCTTCCATTTAACCACGTCTACCTTTGGGACAATTGTACCCACATCGTGAGCTTTTTACAAATGGAGTTTAAGAATGTTATCAGTTGACGTTTCGCTATATTTTGTAAATGCGATTCAAAAGTTTCGTTTTTATTATTCTTAGATGCTATCACCGATTCGATTGGAATTGAATTTACATATGACTGGGTTTGAATCTCACATCAGTAGATATGAAATTAGGTAACAGATATTTTTATAAGAAGCTGAAATTTATGGACACATTTTTCAGCAATTCTGAAACGGTACACTCTTTAATAAATTTGTCGCTACGCTTTCAAAGTACGAAACTTGCATCTGGGTTTTAATTAATTGGCTGCGTTAAACAACGAATTATGTGCTTATTAACGAAATCGGATCCTCATTTTATTATGAAATGGTGAGAATAATTGCGTATTGCAATATTCTGAGTTATTTATTACGTTTATTTAATTAATTGGGATGAGAAGTAATTTTAGTTGCAAATAAAATCTGCGATCATGTTTTAAACATCAAATTAATTAAGAAAAACAATAAATTGGATTCCTGTTGGAAGATATAAATCGGGCACCTACCTGGCTAGAAATTAATTACACGGTTTTAATAAATATGCCTTATTATTTTATTATAAATTTTTTTTATCCCAGTTGGTGTATCCAATTTAATTCTTGTTATTCGCTGAATTGAATGAATTCTTTACCATTGAATTCGATTTTATATAAAAAGTTACAAGTGTACCTAATTTTTTTTTCATATTCCTATAATTTGAAAAATTAATAACTGGAAAAATGACTTGGAATAATCTTATTGGTTAAACATAATGCTTGATAGCTTTTGTTAACAAAGAAACTTCATTTTCGAAACTTTTCTTGTTGTGAATCAAAGTTAACAATATGAAAATACTTTTTGAAGTATGTCAAAGTTGCAAATATAATTTTTTCTTTGGTCGGCTCTAAATAAATTTTGTTTTACGTTTTAATAAAGACTCAATAACTTCCAGTAATTGGCTTTAAGTATGTAAGTGATTATCATCATAGCAATCAAAATATAAAAATTTATGAGGAAAGCTTCTTAGTTAAAAATCTTTTTAGAGTAGGATATTGTCGAACTGTTCCCTGTTGTTTGTCTATGTGTTTATCAGATACTTCTGTACAAGTGCGGATCTGCATGGATTGGTTCGATTGAGGATCACTTCAAGTTGATAAGAATTGATAAAATTCAGGATTTATCTCGGTTCGACTTCCTGAACAGAAACTTTTAATTTGATTTTATTGCGCGTAATGAACAGAATAAGCCATTGATTTTTGTGCTCTTCTGGAGATGTAGCAGCTATTGCATTGTTTCGGATTAATTTAATAGGTTGGTTTAAAACAGATTATCACCAAAAAAAAGTTTCTAATTACTTTCGACTTGTTTAATAATTATATTTTTTGAAAATTTAATAAAAAATTCTTAAATGCCACAAAGCCACGAACCTCGCCTGCCAGAAAGTCATAGGGGATTATTGAGCTTAATTAAAGTGGGATTATACTATGTATAATATGTATATACTATACTATGTATATGTGCAGTTATTTAATAATTCATTTATACAAAAAAAAACATAGGTTGCTGTTAAAAACTTTATCATATATGCAATACCTCTAGCGATATTTAAAATTATCCATCAATTATTAGTATATTCATGTATTTATTTAAATGTAGGATTTACAGAATATTACACAAGAATGCACATGCTGATATTTTGTATGTAGATACATATTAGTTTATTTATTTACAAAGGAGGTATAATTTCACAGTGAGTTGGTTAAATTGCAAACATTATTGTAATATTTTAATTGAGCTTGATTAACAACAATAATCAAAAGAAAATCACAAGAGACTTAAACTTCGCTGGAGCCTGTGGGGGCAAAAGTATTTGAAACTTTGGATCTCATAACCGCGAAAAAGAAACATATTCAAAAAAAGACAAGAGAACGATATTCAAATTTGTTAAATCTTTGTTCATGTTAAAAAAGTCAATCAACTACGAGAGCAGCATGAATTTTGAACGATATTTATTTTACAGGTTAGTTGAACTCGTAAATATTCTCTGAGATTATTCAAGGAGACTTTTGTGGTAGCATCCATTTAACTTCCCCATTGAAACATTTGGAGAACTTGGCAGATTTTAGATCTCTTTGTTGGTCTTTAACCTGAAACCTCTTTTTAGTTAATTGGCATCCCTTTACAGTGTGCCCAAACAACAACCGTGTTCGTCACTTCTGGAAAACACAAAAACAACTACTGATTTCCATAAGAAAATTAGTAGTGAATAGAAACGATCGAAGTTTCATCTAGACATATAAAATAAACTCTCTAAGGAATTCATACTAAATAAATAAATGTGCGGTATCTACCGAACATTTGACATAAATAATTATCGTATTTTATTCTGTATTCCATACACATTTTCTTTATGTATGTATATCTTGAAAGTGGCTTGCCCAGCTCTGCATTAGATGAATCAATATCGATGGCTCTACAGCAACTTAACCAATCTAATCAATAAACTTGATGAGAATAACAAGTTCATGGAAGAATTAAAGTGGTTCAAAAAACTTAGAAGCATCCATTTAGCAAGCATAATGTATTTCAATACACATATTCTCCATTATGATCAAAAATAACTTTGCTTCTGGGGTGAACCGCTCGGCAGAAAATTCTCTTATATTACTTTCTAGGAATACCGATGATAAAGTTCTACTTCAAAGTTCTACTTATTCTTAAACTACAAATTTCAACGTCCTTCATCTTTCATGCACACTGATCAAATTTACTTTAAACTTTCTCTATTAAATTTCCCATCGATAATCTATTTTATGGCTTCTTCAAATTAAAGCACTTCCATCACAAAACAGAATTACTAAGATTTGTAAATAATAAATAATCTTCCTTCTCTAAGAGCGATCATTCGATACAAAGCTTTCTGTATTGCCGATTTCAAATTACGATTCATTTATGTCTTGTAATTATCTACGTTTGTTGTATAAACTTGAACTTTAATGGCTCATCGTAAAGTAAAAGACATCAATTGAGTAAATTGTTAGTTAAAATCTTTTGAAATTCAGCTTGGAAATCAAACCGAATGCAGTGCATTTGCTTCAAATAACGTCGGTGTTATTTTAGGAAATATATTTAATTAGATTTAGAAATTTATTGCAAAACAATGTATCATCGATTCCACTTTATATTTTATTTAATTAATTTACTTTAACAAAGATTCTATTCTACGGTTAATATTATCTTGGTTATCAAAAATAAAATACAAAAATTTTGTTTTCCTATTTGGCAAGAACATATACAATATTAACTTAATATGTTATGCATACATAAAATCTCTGTTAAGTAATCGAATTCGGACATTGGGGACTAGAACCCCTATAGCTCTCTACTAACTTCCATTGTATTATCCAAACTCGAATACTTGTTATTGTAGCATTTATTTACGTAACATTTTGCTGGATAGGTTTCATAGTAAGTAAGAACAACCTAGTGATATATATATCTATGTATAAATAACAAACTTTAAATTATGATGTAAACTAACTGTTCCAACTATTTGACAAATTATATAATAATAAACAGAGACTGTATTATTAATTATTAAAATTGGTTAGGTTTAACACTGAAGCAAACTTGGAGAAAATCATTAACCAACTTTTCGTGTTTAATAAATTCCACTAAAAATTTCATATTAGTCGAGGATTCAATAATTACCCACTTTGCGCACTGATTGAATTTTACCTAATATTGAGTAAAACATTCGTTGCGATTGAAATATCACAAAGAAGTTTTTATTGAAGAAATTGAATAGAGAAACTTAATTACACTAATATAACACGAAAAATACAAAAAGGAATGAAACTTAATATAATAAATAAAATACAAACAAAAACGAAAATCGCAAACATGCAAGTTAAACAAAAGCGTATAATTTAAGTAAGAGACAGACAATGGCAGAAAGCATTTTCCGAAATGCCATTCAATATATTATTTTATACAATAAATATTAAAAATTAGAATGATAACGTTGAACCTTTTTTTATTAATATCTAATAATAAAAAAAAAGAGCTGTACAATTGGTAAATTGAAAATAATTTAATGTTACATACAAATCGTCTTAAACAATTAAACTTGTAAATATGATTAATTTGCACCAGGAAGCCCATTTAATAAAAGTAAACATTATTACGAAATTAGTAGGTTTGTTAGCTATTAAAATGCAAAGCTTAATCAAAACTCAAATAAATGCTACACAACAAAATTAAACCCATGTGTGCAAAATCAATTATAAGGTTAGTTAAGTTAAGCGTATTTTGTTTTTGGCAATCCTGGGAATTATTAATACAATTCAAAGGGACGCAACGTGGGAATAGGGCATCTGGGAAAATCATAGCACCTCCAACTAACGCGGTTTCAACGCTTTTGCATAAATAAAAGCAAACTTTTAAGCTACTTGGTATTTTTCAGGTATCTTGTTTGCAGGTTTCGATACCGAGACGTTAAAAGCCGCCAAAAACTTACGATCATCTTTGTGTTTATTAAAATACAGGAAGTTTTATATTGGAGTAGAAAGCAGAAAATATTCCTTACTCTAAAGCGCTCATAAGCAGTATCTGAGGTGATATATTACCTACGTCATGACACTTTTCCTAAAAGTAAAAACTTTTGTATAAAAAGCTCGTTTCTAAATGATCTCGGATATAAAAATAGAATTTTTACCTATAAGATTTTCTTGACAGATTTAAATTTATACCTTGCCAGAATAATCATTAATTCCGACCATTAATTTAACACTTTACTTTTTTTAAGCGACAATTAAACTTTGCAGTTTGTTTTACTTTCGAGTATCACTTAGCTCTCGGTTTTTGTGATAACATCAGCACCTATTTCCATTCAATCGATTTAGTTTCGAGTTGTTAGTCATTTACTGCTAGATTGCAACTTACTCTGTAAATTCGCTTCAAGATTAGTAGATTACTAATTTCTTATTCGTAAAGTTTAATCTCAGATTGAAATTACTTATTTAATCTTTGTAGGTACATTTATTTAATCTAACTAAAGCAATCTAGGCTGTTTTGCCTAATTACGAAAAAAAAATTAACTGCTTAAAATATAATATTTGGAATCGATTTTGGTCTGAAATACATCGAAGGTTACAGTTCTAATTTTTCTCTTAAGTTTGGAAAACTATGTATCGATTTTATCATATCAATTTACAGCACTCAATGCAGGATGACGCAATAAATTTCTTCAATCTCACTTTAATCTTTCTGAATATTGAATTTTGGTAGTAAAACGGAATTGCTTAAACTTCATAAAATTAATATTTTTTAAATATTAACAGACTCTCTTGCTGCTGCATAAAAAATAGCCATAAATTTGGAAATGCTACCGCAGTGGTCACCATCCGTAAATCCATATACGGAATAAATATTTAAGTATCCGCAGTGTGTAATTTGGAACAAGAAACGTGCAAAATAAATGTTTAAAATTTTTTATGACAACTTGTAAGATTCAGAACAGGTATAAATTGCATTAATTTGCTTAAGCAGGTGCTTTGCCGCTGTTTCATTGCTTCTTCACTTACCGTCCTTACAATTTTCCTATTATCTCAGTATATTTTAGTTTTTATTCGAAATTTTGTTTTGTAAAATGTTGATAAACAAAATATAGCTTTTAATTGGCTGATATGAATAAAAAGGAAGTAGTTGTAGATTGGCAGTGGTAGGGAATACCACCAACTTTTTGATTGAAGAAAAATCATCACAAATCAGACTTTCGTATATTTATCGATTTTATTATCTTCTATTATTTTGGGAAAATCTATTCGCTTCCATGTACTAGCATATTGCGTCAAGAAGATGTTGACCGATAAGCATAAAGCCATTGTTGATACAACATCTATTAATAATTTTGAAATGCAATATACGGTATAGTGAACAATGGTGCAATATACCGCAATAACAATATTGACTTCCAAGTTCAAACCACTCGATATTTGTACAATATTGAATACTAATAATACCAATATTGGTATAATACAGTGTAAATATCGGAACAATATTGGTACCATAATTACTGATATTGCCATTGAATGATGTGAAATAATACAAAACAATGTAAACATTGGTAGAATGTCAAATATCAAAATTTAATAATGATTTGATTGAGGCGGTACACCATTGCTCTAACTTCTATATTAGAAGTTCGTTTAACATTAATCGGAATCTCGTTAATTCATTTACGTGAGAAACTGATGAGGTAGGTCCGCATGGAGCAATTGAAACTTTCCAAATAGCCGCGAGATGTTCGAGAATCAAGATAAACTTTTTGAGTTTGAAACACACACAGACAAGTTAGGGATTTTTTAATATAATAAGATGCTACATACTAGGAAAATATTATATTACTAAATGCCAATATCAATTTGAATATCTAGAAAACTAGGATTAACAAATTAACCAGATTTTGTGTGCCTAACCTAAGCTATCAGATCCTCAAATATTTTATTATTTTAAGTGTTTAGATGTTTGATGCTCTCAAGTACCATAGATCAGTTTTAAATAAAAAAATACTAATGTTGCGGGCGCCAGTTAAAACAAATAAAACAAGCAAAAAACTAAAGTTATTTTAATGGATTAAAACTATCTTGAAAAATTACAATCAATATTGGATAATGTTTTTACGTTTTTCTATTGGAAACAGAAATAATTATTATAGTATACTGAAATCTGTGTAGTATCACAAAGGAGATATGATATATGGGATTGTTGACAACTAAAATGGTTCAGATTTCACTAAGTAGTAAGAAAATATGGATTACTATTGGACGTTGGATTACTTGAATGTGCGATACTAGATCTTGCAAAGAAGAGAGAAGGGAAGTAGCGCATATACTATGCAGAGCAAATGTTGGCATTATTCACTAAGTTTAAAGCCGCAGCCTGTGGTGTGTAATCCATATAATACATACACGTCATTCAAGTATGACACTAAGGATCAAAACATGAAATCCATGCACGTCATTTATTATATACTACCTATATGCAGATAGTTACTTACGAGTATTATATTTAATGCTAAAATATTTTTCTATAATTGCAATTTGAAAGGCAATAATAGCACAACGAAAAAAAATTGAAATTAAGAAAGACTAAACGAGTTCTTTGTAAAACTTTTCGCAATTTCTTGTTCTAATGTTGTTACACGGTTTGTGAAAGCACAAAGAGATCCAATTGAAAGTTGAATCTAAAAGATTCAACAGCCATTAAATTATATTCGACGGTAGTTTATGGAAGGTATATTGGTATGTATATGAAGCTCTTGGTTGACCTAGATGGTGTTTATTGCAAGTGGATGCATTTGAGGAAATATAGTTTAAAAGCAATACTTGTTTAATACCAACCTTGTTAAGATCGTTTTACTGCTTTACACGTTTCATTTTATAGCTTAGGATGAGAATGGTTTCTAGTGTTCAATTTTATAGTTTATGTATATAAACTTTTCTCAATATATAGGTAGTTATCGTACATAAAAGAGAAGTAATGCTTTCAATTTATTATCGGCAGCACTAAAAATGTAACAAAAGATTTACGGAATACACTGTGCAACGTAAAACAAATTATCTAAACACATTTAAACAAATGAATCTACCGCATTAAAAACTTGGACTATCGCAAATGTTCGCGTAGCAGGAGCCAATGTCAATTTGAAAAAGTCTAGAGCAACACAAGGAATTGTTGCTTTAAATTGTTTTATAAAACGTAAGATTGATATCACGTTTTCTCTCGCACGGGGAAGACAAAACCTAGTCTATCGTTGTAATTTTCTACAAAACTAAAGCAATTTCTCTGGGTTTTTTATTTTTTTGAATTTACTTATAATAGTAGAAAATACTACGTTATCACGGACTTTAAAATAAAATAGAAAAACAATTTCTATTGTTTTTGAGCAAGTTGAGGCGCCTGAGTGTGCGAGAGAGAACTCTTTGTTTTATAAATCCCGGCTTTAATAAATATAGCGTAACTTGGCAAAAAGTAAGGTTATTAGTAAATAGCAATCAGAAATGCAATTGCTATTTTTATATTATTCTAGTATGTTTTTATAATTTATATTTTGCCATGACACTTTAACATGAAAAATGTTTAGTAAAATTTATAAGCTTAATTTCAAAAATAAAGAGCGAGGAACATTAAGAAGTATAAAGTCTGCATTAGTATACAAAAACAAAGAGCGATAAACTACTACAAGCGGAAAGAAATTTTGGTAAATACATAAATATCTCTAAAAAGAGCATCAAAAAAGTTTTATCTCTCATTCTTTGAGCTAATATTAATAACCACATAATAATTCTCGAAATTAAAAAGGAATAAATTTAAAGATACTCGAAATGTGCATGGCAATATTGTTCGGTACGGCCTTCAACATAATAGCATTGCGAATATGATATATACTTCTCAATATATCAAAAAAGTAAGCCAATTTGTACTGAATCTGTAAATCTAAGCTATTTGATATAGGAAACCTTAACTATCATAAAGAAGAAACTTGGGTCATATTGTCGAGAAAAATCACTTGAATTCATTGTAGTCAGTGAAAGTTAGATCGTTATGTTAAAAATACTACACAGTAAATTGTTTTTATGCTATGCTAGTATATACTAAAATTTTCCTTTAAGTTTCTCTTTTAAATTTAAAATGATATTTAATGCGAAATTTAAAGATAAACTTTTAATTGGTAACAGCACTCCGTAATAAACAAACTTCCAAACATTATTTATTTTTTGAAGTGCTATGTTATTGCAAACTCTTCGTTAAAACTGTAATGTTTGATACTTACTACAATATTTAAACGACTGCAATTTTTACCTGCAACAAAAAATAAATGTTAGTACAACTATAAAACACCAATTAATTTTGTTTTCATTTTTCACAACTTACACTATAAAAACACATCGAAACATTTTTTTTATTTTAAAGCAAAACATGCGTTGGATAAAAGGGCGAAAATAATTCGCAAGATAAATATCAATACAAGAAAATTATTATTCGAAAGTTTATACATTCAGCAGCATATAACTTGCCAATGCACGCTGCGATGCTTGCTTATTTTATAAAATCGGAAATTTATAGCATACGAGAAAATAAAATCATGGCAATATGGACCTCAAGGGCTAGAAATATTCTAAATAAAACGACCAATCTAATTCTTGTATCAAATATAGTAGGTATTCGGTTGAATAAACACATCATAGCTAGGCGTGTAACTTTTACGAAATGTGCACAACTGAAAAATCTTTCTCTGACAAGATATATTTTTATATGAATTTTTACATTGCATGCCACAACTTCTCCAGCTCTCAACAGTCACTCTTCCGTTATTACGTTTAGTGTTATGTTTCCATTTCAACAATTTTGAGGCTCATTGTCAAATAGCCAAGTATAAAATTCATTTAAAAATCGATTAAGAAAACTTTCTGGAGTAAAATTATATGTTAATGTTTTTTTTAAATCGCCATATCGGCAAACGAGAGTTTAATCTCACTAAAAGTTTTTTAATATAATCAATTTAGTCGCTCGTACTTGTAGATTTTTTTAATTATTCGTTCGCTTTAAAAACGTAAACAGTTCAAACTAGAAAAGTTGTGCATTTTATTAAGCAAAGCGATTAATAAAAAGAAATCGAGAGAAATTTAAACTTGTTTACCTTAAACGGAATAAAACTATACAGACAGGTCGACTAGTTCGTTCCCACGTATACAAAATGTAAAATCAATCGAACGAAAATATTTCATTTATAGGTAATAATCGCCAAAATGAACATGCTTTTGGTGAGCAATTTAAAATAAAATAAATTTCCAACAGGTTTCTCCCAACTCTAGAATTGGTATTATTTGCTACCATTTGATACATATCACTCTCAGTATGTAATCGATATGTGGTAAAAGCGACGTTTAATGAAAAATAACGTTTTTTAAAATGAAAATTACAAAAGTTCTTTGCCAACTTCAAATCCTCACGTTGACACTTACATTTGTCTGCGCTCTTTTCAGTTTTGAAAAGCATTGAGCTCACTCAGTTCAGTGCGTATTGTTTTATGTTTTCCTGGTGTGCGAGCAAACTAAGGACTTAGGATTAACGAGACGTTGACGCAAAACTAAAACGTCAAAATTTACGAGAGTGTCTGTAAACGTAAAAGTGACGATAACCGAATGGGCTGTGTAGGTGATGCCGCTTTGCCTTTTATTGGCTCATATCTTTTATCGTTGCACCAACATAAACATATCCCAAGCGTTCGTATGGTTTAGTTACTATACTGTACGATTCACAAAACTTCAATGTACGTCATCAACAAACTGAATTTAGTAGCAACGAATAATAATAATAATTGTTCGTTGGATATTCATGAAAATATACATTAATGCGGTAAATTTACGACGATCGTTGAAAATTCGTGATCCGTACTAACTAGAATGGTTTTGTATGTAGTTATACTTTATAAATAATTAATGCATTAGATACCTATGTAAATATCAAAACTATAATTAATTAAATCGTTATTTTATGTACACACGTGTATCTAGGTTGTTGTCCAGATTTGTGTAGATACCTACCCCATACTTTTAGTCTAATATAGATCGGCTCTCTTCTTTTAGTGTTCTCTTTACATTGTCCAACCACTTAAATCTATTCCATTATTTGTGTTTATTTCTGGTTTCCGAACCCTATCAATTGGATTTCTTCAACGACGACTTGATTCATTGACCCATTTACCTGATCATTTTGTTCCTTATTTTCGATTTAGTAATTTTTATTAAAAAGTAATTTAAAAACTCGTATTTCATTCAATTATAAATCGTTAACTAGATTAACAAATATTTATTCAATATTTCCCTAAGTGTAGGGTGTTTACATCGGCTTATATTTGCCTGTATGTATGTATCTAGTTGATATTATCCTGTTTATAGCGCAGTACTTTTGTAATTGAATTGAAGCACATTATATTGCACACATCGTAATGTCGACAATTTAATTTTTTACAAAATGTTTGCACGATTTCATTTATTCGCTACAAATTTTTTATGGACTGTTATTAAAGTTTGTTTGTTTGTTAAAGGTTTACCTTCACCACAACAGTATGTCAACACTGGGGGTTAATTATTTCATGCAATAGCAACATCGTGTAAATAATCTAGCCCTGCAGCTAAACCCACATTTTGAAAGAAGATCTTGAGACTGGTCTACTTAAACCTCGTCTCGATGTGATGGCTTTCCACCTTCGAATACCAACAAAAACTCAACTCGAAGCCCTTTAGTTGTGAGATCAAAACTAAAGCAAGTAAGGCAACCTCTACAAACGAATGCTGATAGGGTTGCATAACTAACTGTTTATTAGTTGCAGCAAAGCAGCAGTTGGCACTAGTAATTGTAATAAAATCTGGTAACTTCTTTTTTGCTCTAGGGCAAAAAGAGGCTCTTTACACCCGCAAATCGGGGTGAAAAGTGAGTACTTTACCCCCGGAATTAAAAAATATAATTTTTCATTAACAAACTAGTCGTTAAATATTTATGTTTTTTCGATAAAATTAATAAGGCATATTGGCATCAACTTGTACTTAATTTTGAAATAAAATTATTTCAACATTTCAATAATATAATATGATGTAGCAAATTATACAATATATATGTACATAGATGTGGCACAGCTCTAATTTTATTATGAAAATATTTTTAATTATTATCCAAAGATACATTTTTATTCAAATTAGACATCTCGTTATCGACGAGGTTCTTATCTGTCAAATATTTCAGTAGTTAAAAACTTTTAATTTTTAATATAACTTTCAGTAATAACTATAGAGTGCGGATTTCTAGCTATTATGCTAAATACGTAAAAATTAAATTTTTTTTAGTTTTTATTCTTAAACTGTGCTTTTTTGTGACCTTTTGGTGGTTTTTATGCATCTAAATTTGTTATGCACTTTAACATACATTAAATTTTTATTTCAAAACCGTAATATGTCTTGATATTTCTTCAACCCTTTACACAGAAAGGTCTGATCCGAGTCCTGGCGGATTAAACTTGTGTGTAAATGCAACGACGTCCCACTCGCTCCGTCATGACGTCACAATATATTTTTTTGAAAGCCCATTTCGTCCTACACGACGGACAAAATGGGGTGAACTCCACAATTGTGACAATAAGTTTTATTCCGCACAAGATTTGATTTCTTTGTTAAAGTATTCCTATATAGTGCAGGCAAATTAGCTGATTTAGAAGCCAAAATTAATTTTGATTTAGAAGCCATTATTTATTGTAGACAGCATTTTTATCATTGGAAATGGTAAAGAGGCTTATAATGAACGTAAAAAAAAAAATACAAGCCCGGGGGTGGTATAGAGTTAATTTGGGGGAGTTGAAAGGGTGTGCAAAGTATATTATTGCGTTTTTCGGCGAAACTTGACTTTCTATCAAAATATGTTCTACAGAAAAGTTGTAGATAATATAAAAATCTACAACTTTCGTAAGAATCATTTTTTACTATGACTTCAAGATTTCCGTGAAAATTGTGAAATTTTTGTTTTTTTCTTTTCATTTTTGCAAAAATAATTCAATTTTAATGAAATTTTGTGAAAACATGCTTCCTTCTATCCTAAATAAGCAAATTTTTTTTACATAAAAAAATCTAAAAGATTTTGAGATATTCAGTTTCTCAGTCAAAAACAGTATTATTTCAAAAATAATTTCTGTGCTGAAAAATCGAGTTCTTTTGATGCTTATTTTTTTTGTTATTACATTTACTTTTTGATGTAATAATCAAAAATAGTAGTTCCTATTTAACAACACGCTCAAAAATTGAAAAAACTTTAAAATGACTTTTGCAACAATGCATTTTTCAGTAATTCTAAGAATATCGATCGATTGTTGGTTTTTTACATTGCTTTAGTGGCTGCGATACCACTTCTGCTTTTGCAAGCAAAGGAAAAAAAACATTGAACTCTCTCATTAAATCTCTTATCTAAATCTAAATCTCTAAAAAATATTCTTAGCACACCTTTTCAATCCCCCCAAATAAACCCTGTACCACCCCCGGGCTTGCATTATTTTTTTTCACGTTAATTATAACCCCCTTTACCATTTCCAATGATAAAAGTGCTGTCTACAATTAATAAATACTACTCTAAATTCAATTTGCCTGCACTAATAAGAGGGATCCTGTCTAATTAATAAATTTGTTTAAATTCAGAAATATTTTAAACTTAGCTACCTCATTTTGCCCGGCTTCTCCTATAATATTACTGAATAATAAAGTGTTTAATTTGTAAATTTAGCTTTCAAATGCTTATTTTAAGGTTTTCGTGCATTTTTTATAATTTTTAATACTAATTTCAAGATTTTGCTGCATTTTTAATGCTTATTTGCCAATTTTTTAAAGCATTTTAAAGCGCTATTTTCAATTTTTTTGTGCTTAAAATTCAGCACTCTAGTAATAACCAATTTACTTCCAACTCCATTGCTTTACAATTTAATTCTAAACCAATCTGTAAAATTAACGATCTATGTTTTTCATTACATCAACAATGTTATCGTTGAAAGAAGGTAATGATCAGTGCGGCCTTTAGGCCGCACAATCTGTACAATCGAGTTGCGCAACACCCAAATATAGAAAGAAATAGCACTCAAATTTTTTATAAATTGAATAAAAATAAAAATCCCACATTGTATAGAAAGTCATGTATTTCCTTCCATCTCTATAAAACTATAATTAATATATAATAAACTGAACACAAGAAATATAATTAATTATAGCTGATGCTGATGTTTCCAATTAAAAAAATTGCAGAAGATTTTTACATTATTAATATTGAAATCAAAGCATTTCATGGAAGTTCACAGAAACTAAAGATATTTTTATTTTTAATCCAATAATGCTGAAAACACAAATACGAAATTTAATTTTACATTTTAATTTTCATACATTGGAAACTTCTGTAAATTATTCAAAATTCATATTTAATATGGATCGCGTAAACAAAACTTTTATAATTTAACAAACTCAAATATCTTTTTTAATCAAATGAAACCCAATAGAACTGACAAGTTTTTCTAAAAAGGAATATCCCAATTTTCCATATGATGATTTCCAATAACACTTTTACACTATCAGATTATGGAATAAAGTTTATACAGAAAGTTAGAAGTTGGATTTTAAAATAATAATTCATCACAGATTTGCGAAGTTTAAAAATTGAATTTTCAAAAAATATCTTTCCCACAGTCATATTGAGATTTGAAAAAGGATATCTTCTAGTTTTTTTAACCTTGATAATATTGCTATATAAGTAGGTTAAATAAGGTAATACCCAAGTGCTACTTAATGGCGACTTGATAAATTGATCCAATATAAAAAAAAACTTATAAATTTTTAGTGAATTTCAATTCATCAATGTCGCTTCTCTGTAGTGAATTAAAGTTTACATGTTTGCAGTTAAATTTCTTTTAGTAACGTCAAGCAATACGATCGTGATTTATATTTCAATTTGAAAGTTGCATTTGAATATCTCAGCGACATTTTGGAAATAAAGGACGCAATTAATTGAATTAGTTAGCTTTAAGTTCGTTATGAAAATTATAATAATAATATGTAATATAAATTAATTAATAAACAATTTTAATTGTTATTAGGAGTATGCACTTCTAAACCTTATTGAATGATCTTCGTCCTTTCATAAGTTTTAAATTAAAGTTCCTATATTGTTCTCACAACTTTGTTCTGTAATTTTCAAACGGCATCCTTTTGAATCGCATCATGATATAAAATCGATTGTCGGATAAATAATTAATTGAGTAACCGTACCGTGAATTGTTAATCAAGTTCATGACTGAAAATGTTTAAAATGTTAATGATGGTTTCAGTAAATTTCGTATTAAATTTTAAACTCAAGTTTGTTATATTCAAGCTGTCGTATACAGGTAATCAACGCAAGTTGCATTGCATTTGTTCACTAATCAGTTTTTAAAATGTCGAACGTCTCGCTGAGTTGCTTATGCTGGAAATAAAATTTTTTTAATAGTAAAAACCAAAACGTAAAGAAAATTAAAATAATGTGTAAATTATAGACTCATTCTAATTTGAATATAATACGAGACACTTTATTAAAATTTTCGCCATATCAATAAAGCTCTACTTAATATTAAAGTGACCATAGGGGTTTAATGAAGTCAAAATTACACGGTCAACAGTGTGTTGAAAAGCCTAGAATATTAAGAGAGGTGACGTCAAGCATATATTTACCTTTGAGTAATTTATCGAACTGGTATTTTAACTTGGATATTATGTGAACCCTCTAAATTTTAGTGTCATTTATCAGCCCATAAAAAGGAACTCTGCAATAAGTGATGTGCAAAATTTCAACTCTATATTAATCTGTTTACATGCTTTAAAAATTAAGTTGAGCTTGTTGACCATCAACAGCATAATTAAAAATTAATATTTGTAAAATTAACGTACAGATTGTAAAGTTAAAACAGAAATTTAACCCTGATGGGTAAATATAATAACTCACAGAAGAGTGGTAATAGAAAGCATAGGCAAATTAAAAGTGATTGATGTTAAGGTATTTGTACAATTACGCAATGTAATTTTAGCCAATATAAAGGAAAGATTTAAAAATTATTTGCATTTCATATATTTAAAAAAATAAATCTTATTTTTAATAAAAATTAGATAAAATAAAGAAATAAAATAGAAAAAGATAGAAAAAACATTAAAATAAAAATATAGACATAATTATTTTGTGATTATTTTGACGAAAAATGTACTATAACATTGCAAGTATAAAAACATAAATGCGTAAACTTCTTTATTTCCCTAGGGAGTTTCTGTTAGATTAAGTCATTATTCTACACCCTGAATCGTATAAAATTATATATACAATATCTCACCAATTGGCTATGTGACATTCAAAAATATTTAAAAAATACTTATGATAGTCTTTTTTCCTATTTATTTGAGTTTAATTATTTGTTAATTAAATTTATCACTATTGGAGAATAGAGATTATTATATAATATTCCGGTTCATTTGAAATTATTATAAATTACTTAACAATTTTATATGCATTGTTATTATTTTATATCATGCAATTGAAACATTTACGATTCAAGAAATAAATATAACCAATTTAGTCATATTTATATACTAACGTTTAGACAGCTGAATTGTTATTATAAAATTAAATTTATTAAAATTACTTTTCCCCACATCGCATATTTTTAGATAATATTTTTTATTATATACCTACATTTTATTACAATAAAAATAAAATAAGCACTACTTGTCGTGAAATAATAGTTCCAATCTATGTTTTCCAGAGTTGAGAAATTTATTTTTTATAACTTCTTCAACAACCACTTCAATTTCTCAAATTTATGGAGTAAGTATATTTAATATCACCAATCCATTTAACCTACTTTGTGATACCTTTTTAGCCTAGCTTTATACATTTTTATTATTTAATATTAATAATTTTGCTTAATGAAACAAAATGAAAATTTTGAACGATGCGGTATAACGACACAATTGAAATTTTCCTACTCAATTTGAAAACAATTCCACAAATTGTTTAATCCGTTTTCGGTTCATTATGTCAAAAGCATTAGGTGGTTAATAGCAAAGTTTTTTAAAATTATTAAACTGACAATTTACAAGTCAGTTCGAAATTCGAAAACATTTTATGATTTTTAAAACAAATTTTTTTTTAAGATATCCTGGTTGGGTGCCAAATTTAAATTGGAACTGTAAGGGCTGATAAACAAATTTTTTTTATCCAGTTAAGGTAGTTATTAAAAACGATTTTAGCTGGAATTTTATATAATGTAATAAAACATAAACATAACATTTTTTTATTTCACAACGAAGAAATGAGGATAAGAGAATTATCCGATTCGCCCCAAAATTGGGGGCGAAACGGATCATTAGTTTAGGTCTTTCAAAAATGAAAATAATACAACTAATCAAACAACTAATAAAATCGATAAACATTCAGCAGCTGGACGTAAAGTCATTTTGCAGACTTGACCTGCCTTGACCTTGACTTGCACAGCCTCATTCGTCATTTTTTTTAGATTATGATAAATAAAAATTTCTTGATCCGAATCGCCCCAAAAAATTTGATCCGATTAGCCCCATATGTGAGGAACATATGTAACTCGTGCGTTTGTATCGTCGACTGAAACAAGATAACGCAATACAGACTCAATACGCACACTACTGTCTATTGTTTTCAGTGCAGCGAGAACGTGCGGAGGTAACAGGCAGTGGCGGATTAAGATACTCTGGGACCCGGGGCCCTCAAGTATTTTTAGGTAATAATAATTTCACGTAAATCAGGCCCGGTAACGTAACGTAACTGTCTTAAAGATTTTATTGATCCGATTCGCCTCGGTCTACCCTATATAGGGTAATATACTTGGATTTCTACTGGTTTTTTGAGAAGAGTGGAAATTTACTTTACTTGACCTAGAACAGCTAAATAGTCAAATCAATGGAACCGATAAACAAATAGATTGACTAGCAATAATAATATTAATCAATTATTGATTATATAAAATAAAGAAAATTTTCAATTGAATTCTTTAACTACCTGTTTCGGTTCTTTCATGACTTATGTAAATCGCAGGAAATTTGCACTAACTGAGTTGGAACAAGTAACACCGCGCTCGGGGAGTAGAGATTTTGATACGGATTTGTAAGAACTCTCTCTGGATGATTGATCAGAAAGTAGTACTCAAAAACGTAGTACAGAAAGCAATACGGAATATCCATACACGAATATTCAGTTTTTTCGTTAAATAAAACACGCGTCTTAAGAAGAAGATATTTCGTCCGGATATCTAGTTCTTGAAGTAAAATTCAATTTTCTAGAAACTAGAAATCAAAAAGAAATAATGAATTACCTATTCTGGAGTATCGTTACGGTCAGCGATCTAAAAGTTTAAAAGGCTTTTGATGACAAAAACAGAATAAAATGAAAAACGTCCTGAACAGTATTGAATGAAGTCAATTCTCAAGATTTGAACTTCATGCAATTGAAGTGGAATCAAAATTGTTGACTGAGCTTGGTATCATAATTCTGCTAATAAAGACATGTTAGAGAAAATACTAAAATATAATCAGGATTCAGAAGATTCAAATGAATATACAGAATAAATATTATGTTATTGATACGATTTTGCAATAATTTATTTGATAAAATAATATTACAAGAAAAAATGAAAATTTTGGTTGGAAGTTAATAAATCCGAATAATAAATTATTGCCTATTGTATATTGGCTGAAAAATTCTTTGATAAATTTGAAACCTAATTTTCTGTAAAAGATGCTGGAGAAAATCTATATTAAATTTGATCTTTTTATATTTTTAAATATAAAATTTTATACGCTTTTGCATCAACATGATTTTAGTATGTAATTTAAATCGAAGTCGTCTACCTCCATATTTATGTCCGAGTTTACTGCTTTACCAAGTAGCCTAGGTACAGAGCAGTAAAAATAACGATAATATAGTTTATAATAAAGTCATATATAATATCTATAAATAGAGAACATTTTCGAAGGATCAGGAATATTCTGTATTATACAGATAAAATAACTAAACGTTAATGAAATTATGAAGCAAATTGCCAATTATACTATAAGTAAACTATCGTTAACTTAATAACATTTAAACTTATCTGAAGGAGTAGATTGAAAGAGAAATTGAAAATAGAGTATAATTAGGAGACTTATCGGAGTTGTGGAGAAGCTGCCAATCGTTAATACTTAAAAATTCCCCCTGAGAACGATCCTTATTGGTTAGTAGATCAATGGTGCAATTATGGAAGACGACGATTTATGTTGTTTTTCTTCAAATTTATATATAAGTAAATATTAATTCAGTTCATAATCTTCAAATTTATGTAGGTACAAATAATATGATGTCACTTGAAACATAAAATAAATTTTTTGTTGTGAAACAGCAAAAACATTCTCTAATTAATTGCCATTTTGGTAAGGGATGACTGATGAATAACGCTTTCTTGTTATATCACTTTAATTGGTAAATTTTAGTAACTCGTCAGTGTCAACTTCAGTAGCTAAACGTTAGAAGAATCTCTTGTGAAGTAATTACAATCAAAAACTTCCATCTTTTTTCAAACTTCCAGTACTTTCTGATAGTTGTGTGAATATTAAGTACTTCTACATATTTTCCTGACATAATATAATTAAAATTAATACCAGAGAAAATTAACATTACGTTTTGCATAAATTGAATCATTTTAGTTGAAGATTAAAAACAATTCTGTAGTTTCCATATACTTCAGCTCCATATATGAGTTTTAATTAAATTTTTAAAAGAAAACAAATTCATGCTTAAATTCCTACAAATTTTCAGTGTTTAAACATAGCGAACAAGAATATTTAAAAAAAAACTTAATCCACTATTTTCTGGAATCATCGTTCCATCACTGCCCCGGTTAAAAATCCTCTGGAATCTCCCTGGCTTAGACTAAAAAATGCTTTGATGCAGCTGTAGTGTGATAGTAAAAGACATGTGCATTCAAGCATTTTTCAACATTGTCCCTTTTCTGTTTGTTAAAATTGTGCTGCTGTGAAATAAAATATTTTTTATATTTTAGAGGCTGATAAAATATCATAAAGAGGTAAGAATTTGCAAAATACTGCATTATAGAGTGGTAGACGCTAACCGCAGCTTGATAAACTGATTTTCCGGATTATGGCTTTTCAATGACTTTTGGTTTTCCGCAACGATGTTACTGTTTGAGTTTTGAACTTTGCAAACTTACCAACTTAAATAACAGTGTAATTTTGAAAATAAAACATAAATTAGTTAACATCAATTTGCTCGTATTTTAATCAAAACGTTTAAGCCTAATACCGTCAAGGTGCTTAATTTTTTAAGATTTACGGGGTCGCTAAAAATACCATGAAAACAACCCTCTCTTCAAACATAGTCATCTTTTCCCATAAAATAAGCTTGTTATAATATAGACTGGATGGATAAGCAAATATACTAAAAATATCATTTTCAGAAGAAAATTTCTGGAAAAGTAATCTCTTTATAAAATGAAACAAAAGTGAATATTTATTCAAGACTAAAAATAATATTGAAAGAATTAATTACAAATTTTTATTCTTTTTAATTTAATCATAAGTTGGGTAAGTAAGCACAAAAATTTAATATTTAATGTTGTAGGTAAACAAAACCTAATTTGATTATTTAAATATCGCAAGGTTAGAAAGGTGAGGTACATTTTTGGAGTTTAAATTTGTAGTTAATAAATTATTAATTAGCGGTTGATGCTGGCCGTACGTTAGGCTTAGAGCTATATAACAACCAACACCTTGCAGGAAATTACAACAATTATTCTCAACACAAGGCTTTGCTACAGACAAATGATTGTGCAGTGGGTATTTAGTTTGATTTACGCAATTGTTCCGCATAATATACGCAATATTAATCTTACCTGTTTGACTACAATGCTTTATAGCAGCTAGTAATGGTTAAGTCGTCCGCAATTTATTTCGCTATTTCAACATGCAGTTCACTTTATTTTTCGATATTCCATGCATCAGATATTATGCAATTTGTTTTTAAATTGCCATGCAACGCAAATATCGTAAAGGTTGATGGGATATGCTACTATTTCAGGTTTTCGTCTTCATTGTTAAGGCGAGCGAAGCAAGACATCATCTTCTATGACATTTCCTAATTCCAAAACTAAAAGGCACTTCATATCGTGCATAAATTTTACTTAAAAAATCCTCGGCCACTTGTCTATTAGCAGTTCCTACTATTTTTAAACGTCAAATCTGTAAAAACGATTTATAACATCCAAGCCCTTACTGTGAGCTTTCTGTCATTAAAGACATCCCTGAAGCGACCCCAATTCGAAAATTACCTATCTGCAAAGACAGGATCTATGAGTACTTATCTCAATTTATAAAAAAAAATTCTGTAATCTCCAGAACTCCAAAATTACAGATCTAAAAAGACGAGATCTTTAAGTGGTCCCTGGGGTCTGGAATTTTCAAAACATCTCTTCTTTTTTTTGATAATTAAAAAATATAGTCTTTCGAGAATAATACGGTAAATTTTTTCTAAAATTTAAACTCATTTATTTCAAAACTACATTTTTCTCCATGACGTTGTGGAAAAAACAAAAACTATGCAGCCGAATCATCTGAAATTTTAATATGTTATTTAGAACACCATTGGTTATCGCTGGAACTAAAATTAATTTTTTATTTCAGAAACTTCGTATTTTTGATATTTAATTGCTGGTAAAGAAAAGCCTGATTTTAGAATTTAAACTTCAAAGGCGCGTCATTATGTCAATTTTTATTTTTTTTTTGTTTTTTTTGTACCGCTCATATATGGGCGGGACCCCATATATACCGTAGTAGACCAGTGGTGCCGGAAGAGTCAAATATGGAGGGGGGCAAAATATTCAGTTTTGTTTATAATTTTAAAGAAACATTCTAATATTTTACGAGCGCTAGTTAGATAAAAACAAAAATTTCAATTTTCTTGTGGGGGCAAGTACCCTGCTTTGCCCTGCTTTTACTTTTACGGAAAAGTACAAGCACACTTGTAAAAATATGCGGAGAAAAAAGAAAAGTTCAGAAACATAAATCTACTTTATTTGTAATATAATGTATATTTACGGTTAAATCGTAAAACTTCGCCTTGAATGGAAAAATCTTAGTTTTCCTACCTAGTATCGAAAATATCTATTAATTTCTGTAGGATTTTGATTTAACTAAATATATTAAAACAATTTATTCTTTTCAGATTTTTTATACGCGGATCCTTTGCTTTAATTCGATTAAAATTAAAAGAACTTATGTAAGTATTTCTTATTTATTAATTACCCGCAGTTACTTAATTCTTACGCCTGACTTTCGCTAGACCGGACATGGGCACTTCTAGTGTTATGCACATGTCGCTGGTTATTGATTTCTTCATCAGCTATCTTCTCATTTTCATGCAAAATATTTTAGGCGCAATTATATCATTATCCATTGCTTGCCCTTCTCTTAACCCCAATGCTATGATGACATCTTCATTTATTTTGTTCTGGACAGAAAAACCAGGGCCAACAATTTTATCCCAAAATACCAAGACAGATTATATGCATTTATTTGTGTAGTTTGTATATATCAGAATACAAAGTGAATAATAAATACTTAATTCAAAACACGTAATTCGATATTTACGGTACACTAAATTTCATATTTTACCAAAACGTTATCTCAATAGAAACTTTCCACTGCCTTTTAAAACGTGATACTCCGTTATTGTGTTTTGCTTTCATCGTTACAAAATTTTTAATGAAAATTCTATCGAAATATTCAATTTAGCAAACAAAACTGAAAGATTTACAAAATTCAAAAATGTTTAGATAATCGCGCCTTGAAGAATTTTAAAAGAAAATCTAATAATAAATTAAAATCCTAAGTAGGGAAGACGGAAGAGTATAATTTGAATTTCTACAATAATTGTCAAGTCAAAGACGCAATATTCACGATTTTTAGACAAAATCTACTTAAGCTTCTAAACTAAACAAACATACCCACCGCTTTTTTATTGATTTTCTTTAACGTTTCATCATTTTCACTTATAGTGACAGTTGCAATTTTAAAGTCATATAGGAATGAAACAAAAATTCTTTCTAAAACTTTTCACATTAAATATTTAAGATTAAATTTATAACATTCTTCTTATTTTTATTATGTCACCTTCTCTTTCACAAAAATTTATACCTTTTCATACAACGACGCGACGTAGTAAATATATATTATGTATAATATATAAAGTATGTGCTGGACGAGATTTATAATATGAATAAAGGAAGTAAGAGCAATATCTCTATTCAAAAATAGGAAGAATAAGTTTGCTAAATAATATATTAGTAGGATTAAATGAACGGTTTTAAGTGATCTCAGATGCTATTTTGTCAGTGGAACCAGAAGGATTTAGAAAAGGTAGATCCTGTGCCGACAACGTCTTTACTATCAATCAAATCATACGAAGAGACTAAAATTTAATTTAGAGACTCCGTAACTTTCTAAATAGGTTATGCAAAGATGTTGACCGAATAAATAGTTTACAGCTATGAAACAAGGGAATACCCGAAGCATTGCAAAATTTTTGTTTTCATAAGAAAAAGAATTTTAATAATTATTATAATAAATAAGCAATATTTATTTAAATCCAATATTTTACATAATATTCATCTTGGTTTCCTCTTTGAATTTTTCTTTTGTAACTTAAGTAAAAATAATTTAAATTTTTGTTACGTTTGATAAATTCTACCTCTTATTCAGATCTCAGAACATGATATCGTTAAGCAGGTTAAATTTTATATCGTTCTTATAATAAAGCTTCTGCGACGCTTTCAATTCTTCGACATTGATTTAAACTTTACAGGTTCTCGATTTTTTTTAAATTACTAAATTAATTTTAGAAGGTTTTTTATATTATATTTGGAAATAATACAAAATTGCATATCCTCGGTACAACCGAAATGTTCAAACGAAACCCATCTCATACCGGAATAGCAAGCGGATATTGCAGGTTTGTCTGCGGCTATCGCCAATCGAGTTGTTGCTCAACAGGTATATAAAATACCTGGCCAACTTATTTTCCTTTTTCGCCAAATTATATTCTGAACGTCAAAACAGTACTGCTACTATTAATTCTGAATTTATTATATTTAAAATTTTCTATTTTGGTCTATATGTTCAAGTACCTTTTTCTTGGCAGTCAAAAATGAATCAATGATATTGTAGCATTATTTTATTTTTAATACTCGATTAAGATTGGCTATTTAAGTCAGGTTAGGTTACTGGGAGATTAATAGGTAATAAAAATTTTATTGTTTATTTAATTTTTAATTTTAAAATTTTTATTTCCTATATATGCACTTGAGTGGTTTTACTGCAATCTTAGCAGTTCACTGAAATTTAAATCTTTTTCTCTGATTTTAATTTGAATTACTTCTTCGGGCAGCGAAAGCCAACAGCAGATTCATCAGTACTGCAAGTAAATCCTCGAGTCGTTCTCAACTTGAAAAGTCTAATCCTACCAACTTTCAAAACAATACAATTTATTGCACTCTTTATTTGCACTTTTTAAGAATTTGATCAAGATCAAGATTTCTTCCTTTCAGTGTATGTACAGTTCCCAGCAAAACTGTTCGACTTATTTAAGGATATTTATATAAAACATACAGCTTCAAAGGGAAACTAATTTTTTTTATTACCTATTGTAAAATTTTTAATAAAACCCAAAAATTTAATTTTGAGTAGTGCTTTCTCTTTCTCAGAATAAAAATTTAGAATACTGGATTGATTTTCTCTTGTCAAATTCAAGTCATTGACTTTTGATATTCATACGAAGTTATCGATTTAACTTGAAAAGTATTAATATTCCAACTTAAAAAGTTTTTGCATAATATAATAATATAATTCCTATTATAGAATTGCATTAGAATTTTGACTTCCATGTGGGAAGAAATAAAATCGTGATCATTCAATTTGTTGCTTTTTTCCAACAAAAAATATTTTTTTAACATACATTTTTGATACAATATATTTATTGTTATTCTTTAATTATAATGCACGAGTAGGTGGGCATATCGTTTACAAAATATAATATTATTTATTATTACTATTATATTCTGCAACATTTTAAAAAAAAATTTTGTTTGTAAACATCTAGGTATGTATTATTAAATTTATGTGCATTTTTTAATAGCATCCCCTTTTAAAACAAAATGCTTTTATCTATACCGTCAGTTTTGAGTGAAAGCTTACAAAATTGTAAGAAAATGTACAGAATACCTGATTGCTGTATATATGCTGTATCCCATACAGGAAGTAACGACGGGCCCAGACTTGGCCCAGGCTTGGCCCAACTCTAAAGAACTCTGGCCCAGGCTTGTAAGCCAATATTGGCCCAGGCTTGGTGGAAGTCTGGAATGATAACGTCGTGCCAAGCTTGGTTACCATGACTGGGCCAAGCTTGGTTGTCAAGACTGGGCCAAGCTACGTTACCAATGCTTGCCCAAGTTTGATTGCCAAGGCTGGGCCAAACATGGTCACCAATGCTGGCACGACGTTATCATACCAGGCTTTCACCAAGGCTGGGCCAATACTGGGTTACCAAGACTGGCCCAAGTATAACTGCCAAGACTGGCCCAAGTATAACTGCCAAGACTGGCCCAAATATAACTGCCAAGACTGGCCCGAGTATAACTGCCAAGACTGGTCCAAGTATAACTGCCAAGACTGGCCCAAGCTTAACTGCCAAGACTGGCCCGAGTATAATTGCCAAGACTGCCCCAAGTATAACTTATTTATTTAACGAGTACGATCTTCTAAATTTTTACATAATAAAAAAATTATGAAATTATTTTGTAAATTCTTTATTTCTACACACCTTTTAAACAATGTTCAAAATTTTAACAAACACTTAGGTTCGCTTTTACAATAGTCGGTTAAGTATTATTTATCCAGGTTGTAACGGAGTTTTTCACGCAAAGTTTTTTTCGGCATATCATCTTTCTCACTCTGAGGTGATGAGTTATGTGGAACATCATTAGCATATAAGTCTTCACAGTTGACATTTTCAATATCATCGTCACTATTGATAGAATCATGATCACTACTGTACAAATCACTGTGATTACTATTATCTAAATCATTATAACATTCTTGTGAACCACCTGCTTCTGAAATAACAGAATTCTCACTGCTCACACAGTTTATAACTTTGTTTTTTGATTGAACGTCTGTATTATTGGGATTATTTAAAAGTTGTCGAGTTTTATGTAAAGCACGCCACTTTTTAACTCTGAAATATGAATCAGACATGGTTTAATTATTGTTATAAAATGTGATTCAAATCAAAACTCAATATGATGTAGCACGCTAGAAACAGTAAGAGAACAACTTGCAGAATGGTCGTGTATTTATTGGAAAAGACGTTCCGCGCAAGCACACAAGTATACATGCGCAGTACTCCTGGGCTCTCCAGTCTTGGCCCAAGCTTGGCACACCATTGAATGGTCGAGGCTGGGTTACTCAGTCTTGGCCCAAGTCCCGCACGTCATTGAATGGCCGAAGCTGGGATACCCAGACTTGGCCCAAGGCTGGGTAACTGCAGGTATGGCCGAGGCTGGGTTACCCAGGCTTGGCCCAAGACTGGCACGTCATTGGATGGCCGAGGCTTGGTATCCCAGTCTTGGCCCAAGTCCCGCACGTCATTGAATGGCCGAAGCTGGGATACCCAGACTTGGCCCAAGGCTGGGTAACTGCAGGTATGGCCGAGGCTGGGTTACCCAGGCTTGGCCCAAGACTGGCACGTCATTGGATGGCCGAGGCTTGGTATCCCAGTCTTGGCCCAAGCCTCGCACGCCATTGAATGGCCGAAGCAGGGTTACCCAGACTTGGCCCAAGGCTGGGTAACTGCAGGTATGGCCGACGCTGGGCTACCCAGGCTTGGCCCAAGACTGGCACGTCATTGGATGGCCGAGGCTTGGTATCCCAGTCTTGGCCCAAGCCTCGCACGCCATTGAATGGCCGAAGCAGGGTTACCCAGACTTGGCCCAAGGCTGGGTAACTGCAGGTATGGCCGACGCTGGGCTACCCAGGCTTGGCCCAAGACTGGCACGTCATTGGATGGCCGAGGCTTGGTATCCCAGTCTTGGCTCAAGCCTCGCACGCCATTGAATGGCCGAAGCAGGGTTACCCAGACTTGGCCCAAGGCTGGGTAACTGCAGGTATGGCCGAGGCTGGTTTACCCAGGCTTGGCCCAAGACTGGCTTATCATAGGAATGGCCGAGGCTGAGTTACCCAGTCTTGGGCCAACCATGGTACGCCGAAGTTCGGCGTCCCACTCTTGGCCCTAGCCTGGCCCCGTTGTTCAACTCTGGGGGCTCCTGTATGGGATACTGAAAACAAAACATTTATATTATAGTTCTATTTTTTATTAAAATCTTTAACCGTGTCATATCATATCAGTTCTTGTACCTATGTTATGTCAAAGCGATTGAAGAATTTTAACCTTACTTTCCCTCATCTCAAACTGTCGCTGTTCGGAATTCCAAAATCTTATAAATTCTATATTATCGCAATATATCTCCCTTCAAAAAAATCTTTTGTACCTAGCCATAATAATAAAACGAAATTAAATTATCAAAATAATGCAGTGCATATCTAATTTGCAACCCTCTACCGATTAAAGCGCTCATCTTAAATTAAAATCTAAGATAAAAATAACGTGGTAAACACTAACGTAGCGTGATAGACTTAATTTACACGCTCTTAAACAGACAATTTAAAAAAATTGTTCAGAGGAAGAAATTAGGTAATCCGTCATGTTTCAGAAAAATTAACACTTTTACGATACCATTAAGAGAATTAGTTTTAATTTTATTACAAAAACCTAACAACCCTCATGATTTGATTTTATTTTAATTAAAAATAAAGCTTTTCCCCTTTTCTTGTAATTGGAGTGTTTGAAACGATTATTTTCAATTTTCTAATTTTCCAAAAATAGAATCCGTATATTTTTAGTTTTAAAGTATCATAAAACTTCCGTACTCGTTTTGGCTCTTCCAGCGACAAATACTTTTACACAAGTTTTAACTTCAAAGAAAATTCGAAGTTCAAGTTTTACAAGAGGTCAAAGCTAACCGGACTTTGAGCGGATATATTTTGTTTTTCGTCTTGTAATATCTCGTCTTGTCACATTGTGCTTCTGCTATTTTTAAAAGGTGTTCAAAAATGTAGCTAAATATTTTACGTATTCCTTATGTTTTTTTCTAGGAAATTCAATCTATAATCTAACCGCAGAGTGAAATAATGCTTTGGATCCCTAATTTATTTCACTTGCAAATGTGGAAGACAACGCTGTCCAGGTATCCTATAAAGGACTGAAATTAGTAATTAAATGTGTGACATTTAATTAGAAAACTGAACCAGCTAAATTTTCTTACTTCTTTTCCAAGATTCTATTTCCGCCGATATATTTTACTTTATGATTACAGTCAAATATCCTATTTCTTTCCTTTGGCACTGCGGCAATGTGAGATTTTTACATTCAAAATTCCACAATAAACTGCTTTCGATGCAATAAAGTGACTCCAGCAGCTTGGTCAAACCAACGGCATAGAAATAAGAGAAAGAAAGTGCAAGATCTGAACAGCATAACAAGAAAATATTTTGTGATTTGATATTTGAATTTATTTCGAAACCAGAGAAAGCTTCTTTGAAAATTACAAAAAAGAAAATTATGAACAGCTATAATAGCGAATATAAATATAATAATCCAGAGTTAAAGTAAATACAAACTTTTTACAATGCGATATAATCATTTTCCTCCATGAAATTTAGCAAAATGAAATCGTTACTCGAAAGTTGCCTACATTTTATTTAATAGTGAAAAGGTTAGCTAGGGGAATCATATCTAAATATTACTTTTAATTCAAGTGAAAACTCAACACAAACTCTCATTCCGTTTGTAATATTCGCATTTAAAAAGTGGCTCACTTTTTACGTTAAAAGCTGTTTTATGTGTCGTATTTAATCAAAAATATGTTCAACATGTAGGTATATGTTAGAAGCTGATCTTGAGAGTATTTATTTGCAGTCACTTAGTCTAACAAGTGTTCGTCAGATTAGCCTTAATTGCAAAAGCAATCAGCAGCCGTGCAAGTGAACCAACAATTTAACGTGGAATCGAACCGAGACAAGTTGGTATCTTAGCTAAATGCCCAGCATACCAAATTACTGGGCGATCGATATCTCTCTCCCGGTTAACGTTATAAGGGTGGTTTAGGAAGCCTCTAGTCACTCAATTCAAGTGTGAATGTAAATTCAGCCTTTTATCATTTCTTATGCTCAAGTTAACGTGCGTCCTGCTGCACCAAACACACTGTATTAATGTCTGCAATAAGCACGCAAAAATTCTATAAATTTCAACTTACAAATTTATAGCTCGAGCATGAAAAACCTCCCTGATAAAATTACAAAACGACAAGTTTGTTTGCAAAATAAATTAAATTGAAATCGTTTTTGTTTTAGTATGAAAATTGAATAATAATAATTCTGGCGGCACAAAAGAACCGCTGGCTGCTGTATGTACTTATACTTGAGTTGAACTTTGTATTCTACTGCACAAAATTTTCAGGTAATGGTTATATAGCTATGTATTTTATGCATAAAATGTCCCCTGCCATTTGTTTAGCTTTTTACGCGTAAATTTGACTAAATTAGAGTTTAAGGTATCAGATAACAAAGCGTGAAAAGGAATAAATTAATTTCTTCGATGAAAATTTAATTGAACACAACGCAGATTTAATTTTACTACTGAGTAAAAATTTACACCTAACTGCCACTTAAAAGTAAAAAATAAGAAATCATAGATAAAAACTAGTGCCTAATTTTTTTTTAGTAATTAGTGCAATTCTATAGTTTAGAATAAATTATAACTGAAAAGCTACTTTTTCAATTTTTTGAAAAGAAGAAGAATTTGAAAAATGAAACAATAGAACAATTTAGTTAGGTTATGACTTAATTTTAGTAATTAGTGCAATTCTATAGTTTAGAATAAATTATAACTGAAAAGCTACTTTTTCAATTTTTTGAAAAGAAGAAGAATTTGAAAAATGAAACAATAGAACAATTTAGTTAGGTTATGACTTAATTCTATCAGGATTCCATGTCAAATTATCAAAAACAAAAGCACCGGAAACAAAAACACCGAAATCCAAAAACACCGAAACTAAAAATACCATCTATCTGAATCTACAATCAAACAACTGAACACCTAAAATTGTTTCGTGAGTGCAATCGATGTGAGGTCCCTTTTAGGGCTCATTTGTTTATTTCTTTTGTAGTTTTTAGAATGGAGAAATATATTTTTCGAAACATCGACAAAGCAAGTCATATTTATTCGATTTGTCTTTCTAACTAATCTAACTTTATTAATAATTTGTTTTTAAATAATAAAAAAAATTCTTCATAAAAGTATGATAAAGTAAATACGTAGTTTATTTGGTAGCAATTAAGAAAATCTAGTGTTTAATTAAAGCAAAGTTAAGGTAAACCAAAGAAAACTTATAGAAATTTAAGGTAAAGCTGGAAATAAGAAAAAGTGAGGTGATGTTGATTTTGTTAACAAAATTAAAGCCAAGGTTAGAAAATTTTGAAATTAAATTAATATTATGCAAACAAATACCTTTTATAACTCCATAAAATAAGTAAAAGCAATCGAAAAAATTTATAGTTAAATTAAGAAACAAAACAATTAAATTTTGAAATACAGCCAATCACACAAAAAACAATTGAAAATGGATCACGCCATGTTTCAATTTATAAGCCGGCCCTGGGCTGTACAAATTTCGCAAAATTTGTTTTATTTAGACGTTTTGACGTAATGACGTCAAAGCCCTGCTTTAGCTAGACATTAACATTAACGCTCGGCTAATATAAGGTCAAAAACCATGCATTTTGGGCAATGTTGACATATAAAATTTCATATGTGTTTTTACAACATTGTCCGGGCAATGGCGTCATTATTCCCAATATAGAATGGGCATTATCTACTACTTTACGGTGAGGAATGTTTCCTCATGAATACAACGACCAGATATATGAACAATTTTTACCTCAGCAACATGTAATTGTCATTATCATCCATTGCAGGACAGTAAAATAAGAGATGCGCTATGGATCACTCTCGTGCCAGAATAATAATGATTAATTTAAAAAAATGTATTTAATTATTTTTTAATTTTTATAATTTTCTAAAACCTATTAATTTTTATTATTCTTGTTAGTAAATAATTATAACACAATGATGACAACATACGTAAATGTTGGCTGTCAAATTCAAATTGCCATTTCGTTGTATCGGTATTTATTCCACGATCATTCGTTTTCGGCCAATTACGTAATTGACCGGTCAAGGACGTAAGTATTAGAATCAGTTGAAAATATTTACATCATTGCCCACTGTTAACGGGTAATCACGTCAATGGCCGGGCAATGACGTTAATTGCCAACATAAATTGGTATTGATGTCGTTGTCCGGCCATTGACGTCAATGGCCGATTTACATCATTGACCGTAACATATATAATATAAATTGAGTGTATAAATAAATATTTATTTTGTAAATTTACAAATTAGATTATCACAATTTGCGAATTACAACTAACGGTTTTTGGCTGCGACACCGAATAAGCGATTTAAACCTACGAACCAAATAACAAGAAACTGTTTGTTTATAAACTATAAAACTTTCGGCCACTGCGCGGCTTATTAGATGGTTTTGTGGCTAATAAATCGTTAATTTTGAGCATAAATCCGTTATAAATGTTATTAAGTGAAATGTTATACTTCAGGAACTTAATTTATGTATCCAGCGCAGGTTTCTATATAGCGCAAATACCAAATACGTATCCCTAATAAATAACATCTATTTGCGGCATTTAATAATTTATATAAATAGTATTAAGGTTATGATGGTTCTAGATCAGTTTTCTAGATTTATCCACAATTCTCGATAACGGTGTTATAAAATTCAAAAGGCACTGTAATTAATATGAAGCTACTAAAATATAAAACCGAGATTTAGAGCTTTTATAACTTAAGGACAGGATTTCACCGACAAAGATAGGTGTAACAGTTAAATGCAATAGAGAGTGACAGAAATATGTTACACTTACTCGATATTAACAAGAAGTATTATACATACATTCAAGAGTAACTAAAGCAGAAAGATATAATATAAGATTTATCTTTCACATAAAATAAAGTTGATCTAACAATTTAATTTAAAATTTTGCAAAAATAATTTTTATTCTAAAAATTTATCTTTTGGTTATTTTTAAAACCGTAAATTGTAACATATTTCGGTCTCTCTCTACTGCATTGAAATATTATATCTAACATTGTCGCTGAGATCCTATCCTTAAATCTGCACTTAAATTTTAATGCTATCCTAAGTTTTGTTTAGCCCTAAGTGCAGAATAATCATTATTATAATATATCGAAATTTATATTATGACAATCTTTGAAGCTGATCAATCAAGGTGATACAATATAAATTCGTTATGTTTACTCCATAGGACCCTCAAAGACATAAGATATTGTATTAAGATTTGATTTCAACATAAACAATATTACATGTAAGCGGGATTCACAACAATTCAAAAAATATTTTTACACAATAGGAATATTTTAAATACCTGCTACCAAGACTATATCTGTAAATTATTTAATATTTAAACATTTTTGGTCATATAAAAATATTTTTCTTTTGTAATCTAATGGACTAAGTTGAGCTGCTTTGAAATGATTTGAATCACACTTACATAGTATACTGATGACGCTTCAGTTTGTAATATTGTTAAGTTCGAATCAAATTTCGAAACAATGCTTCAAGCTATTCAAATAGCATTAATACAAATGTCTTGTAAGGTAAAATTTTTTAAATTAAATACTAACTTCTGAAAAAGTATATTATATTGTTACAAATTTTCCACGTCATTGGATGCCAATGGCATTAGCTCTATGCCCCTCAATCTAAGGCAAACAAAATTTACGGCTATGTAATTGTCAGCAAACATCAGTAAGGTAGGATTTAATTGATTAAGTTAAATTAATGTTAAATTGACCTTAAAAAACTTGAAAAACTCATTTTCGGTTAATCCGAAAAACTCTTTTGGATTAGCAACAATACACGATTATGAACTGATTTTGTACGAAGATTCTAATTGTCAATTATTCACAGACCTCAAAGTTCGATAGCTTTAACATTAAATTTACATGAAATAATCTTTGGGTAGAATATAAATTAACCAAATTTTCAATCTTTTTATGAAAATATTTGTAAATGAATTCTGCAGTATCGAAAGGTTTTCAATAACAAAACAGAAAGTTTTTTCCCCAACCCCAAGATTCTATTACAAAGTGACGCAATTTTTCAAATTAAAATTAATTAAATTATGAAATTTAATCTGACATTTAATAATCAAGTAAGTTGAAAGCAAAAGATAAAAATTTAATGCATACCTAAAAAAATTAATCAAAAGTGCTTTAAGAACCATTTAAAGTCTTATCGTCTCTGAATCCACTTTTGAGAAGCGCAACTTTTGATATTATCTGATTTTCTTGTACTTTTCTTGTTAAATTGAAATTCACAATGACTTCAACTACAACAATGAAACTATTGTTAAAGTATCTCTAACAAGATCAAAATGTCCACTGGCGATAGACAAATCCAACGCAAACTCTGTCACATGTATGCAGCATGAATGAAGTTTTCGTTTGGAAAACCAAGGAAAGAAGCGAGCAAGAGTTACTGCTACGGTCCTAATGTCACCACGTTTTCAGATGTATACTTTTTTTATTGCTCTGCTCTTTGATAGTGATAGTCGAGAGCATTATTTACACTTTATTACCTTTGATAACGTTTTTCGACGTAAGTACAAAATTTAGCTTTTACTTTTATAAGAGTTTAAAACTTAAAGTAAATTGGATGACTCTTAAACTAAAATAAGCCAAAATCAAACAAGATATTCTTGAAAGTTATTATTTAATTTTTTAAACAGAGCCGGTTGTCTTGTGAGCTTTGAAACGTGAGGTTTATTATACGACACAATTCAAATATTTTATTCGAGCAACAGGAACATATTTTATAAGAGAAAATTTAACTGCGTAGCTTAGATGTCCCAGTGTAAAAACATAATAACATACCCGTTGCACTAAGGGAATAACTTTAGGGGCAGTTGAAAGCAAGCAACATGTTTTATAACAATAATATACAAAAAGAAAAAAGTAAAAAACTTCTGTTTAATACTGATATAAGGTTTGCCTTATTGAATTTTATTGTATTAAACGTAGCTTTATGTTATTTTTTTACGTTTTTATTAAACATTAAATTTTGGTATCATGAAAATTTTTATTATATCCTATATCTTTTTGTAAATAATTTAATAGTTTCAGTTTGTTTGCTTTTAAAAGGCAAAACGCCGTTTTATTAAATTTTTGCTACTTTGCAATGCCATTTTTCTTGTACAAACGACAACAATAATTAAAATTCACACACAATAATTATTTAATTATCTAATGCGTGCTTAAAGTTCATTTCGTGTGTTGCTTTTGTATGTTTGACTCACAAAAGACTTACCAACTTATTAATTTATACACATTGGGGTTGTGTTTAACCAAATACTAATTATTAAATTTAGTTTACCGCATACTTGCTTACTACTTTTCTATCCCGAAAGCTAAATTAAATTTAGAATAAATAATAAATACATATTATTTAGGTAATAGTATCTAAATTAACAAACAAAGATATGAATAAGCACATGGAATGTAAGGGCAATACTAAATAATGGAAAACTGTTTGAAATAGAATAAGGGGTACGAAAGATAGAAATTTAATCTAGCAGCAGTTTAGGAAACAAGATGGAAGGCTAACAAAAAGGTCGATGTGAAGAATTACAGATTTCCGCACTCGGGTAAAGAAAAACACGGCAGTAGGAGATTCCAATTTAAGCCAATCAGTGGAAGATTAAGTTATATAATAATGAAAGCGAAGAAAGGTAAATTTACTATTTTAAGTAGATATTACACAACAGAAGAAAAATGGAACTTTGGAAAAGATCAGTTTTAAAATGAAATGGAAGAATTGCCTGAAAAAGTTCCAAAACAATAATTCTGGGAGATTTTAATGCACAAATAGGGAAGAAATGTATGATTCGTGACATTACGGAAAGAAACCAAATAAATAAGAAGCAAAAGATAGACAAATTCAATCATTTAAATTCAAAGTAAAAGAAAATGAAGATACAATAAAAGAAGAAAGTATAGATAAAGAATGGGTACAATTAAAGATTGTCAGAAAACATGTCAGAAAAACAGGTTGGGAAAGAACTTTAAAAATTAAACCTTAAAAAAAGAAGCTATATGAATATCAGATCCATAAAAGATGAGAAAATATGAAAATGAGACACTGAAGAAAAGACAAAGTCTGCTTAATTATGGGGACGAAAATAAAGTTGCACAAGAGATAATAATAGCAAGAGAAGAAGCGACGATGATACCAGAACGAACACTTGAAGAAGTAGTAGCATAGTATAAAAAATAGAGAGTTGATAAACTATGCATGAAGAAAAATACAACAAAGAATACATTAACTCATATGCGAGATGTAGAAGAAAGATACACCGAAAAATAATATTGTGCCAAAAAATTACACACTTGTTTAAGATTTCTGCACAATTTGTGTCTAGATTGGCGCTAAACCCAATATTGTGTTAAAAATATGTCAAAGTTTTGGTCAGCAATTTTATATAAAGAAATTTTATATAGAATATACAGAATATGGGATACTGCAATCATTATAAATTCAGTAATTATAAGCACTACGAGATTGAAAAATTTCAAGAACGTCACCTCCAAGCCGCAAGTACTATAGTCGAAACCTGGAATGGCCCTATAACATTCTCCGCAATTTACTGCCTTCCAAAACATAATATTAATATTACCAATTTTTTAATTTCTTTGAAACTCTCGAAAACAGATTTGTTTCTGGCGGGGACTACAATGCGAAGCATCAACAATGGGGTTCTAGGTTGGCCAATCTCAGAGGTAGAGAACTACTGAAAACTATCTCCAAAAACAACTGTGGACACATTTCAACGGGCAAACCTACATATTGGCCCACTGACAAAAATAAACTGCTGGATGTCATCGATTTTTGCGTCATAAAGGGTTTCTCTACAAATTACCTGCATGCTCAAGTCCTGTCTGGATTTATCATCAGATCACTCACCGGTTTTGGTAACATTACATGTGAAAGTACTCCAAAAGCAAAACCCACCATATTTCATAACCGACTGCAATAATTTTTGACTTTCAGTTAATCAAAACATCATCACAGATCTGCGCCTCAAAACCGAGACCATACAGGACGCGGCTTGGAATTCAACTCCTATACTGAATTACTCAGAAAAAAACAATCAATGCCCGCAGAATATAAAGACAGCAATTGCAGAGAAGCGGAAACTCAGGAGAACCTGGCAGAACACAAGACATTCAAATGATAAAGCTATAGACTAAACCAAGCAACAAGAGCTTTAAAAAATATGCTACAAAACAGTAAAAACCAGGCACTTCAGGATTACTTAAATCCTCACACCCACGGAAGCCACGGAATATTCTCTGTGGAAGGCAACAAAAAAGTTTATGGACCTGTCCCCCAATACAAAAACTAAATGGAAGTTGGGCAAGTAGTAGTCGGGAAAAAGCAGACACCTTCGCAGAACATCCAGCCAACACATTTAAACCATTTCCGGCGGAAAACTCAGAAGCAGAAGAACAAATTACAAAACTATTGGAAACACCACATCAACTAGACTTTCCACTTAAACCCGTTCAAATCAAAGAGGTAACCTCCATAATTAAGAAAAGCAATTCGAAGAAAACACCAGGCTATGAACTTATTACTTATAAAGCCAGGAAAGCCACCAGAGCAACTAACATCTTATCGTCCCATCGGCCTTCTGCCACTCCTTTTAAATGTCTTCGAGATGCTTCTTCTGAAACGTTTAGAACCACATTTGTTGAAGAATAATGTAATACCAGAACACCAATTTGGCTTCAAGAAGCAACATGCTATCATAGAGCAAGTACACCGTGTCGTTAACACTGTAAACCAAGATTTGGAAGAGAAAAGATTTTGCACTATTGTCGACAATCGATTGAGTATGGCATCCCGGACTGCCGTATATAATAATTATGGAATCACATCAAGGCCCAACTGTAGTTGCAAGTCACCTACAAGCCCACCTTCTACAAATCCAAGACTGGCTAAAGAGATGGCGCATTCGAACGCAAATGAAAAGAGCCACCTGCCCACCAGTGACTCTAAATAGCCAACTGCTCCCGTAAGCCGATGTGGCTAGGTACCTTGGAATGCACTTGGATAAAAGACTCACTTGCAAGCATCACATCTGGTGAAAGAGAAAACAGCTGGGTCTAGCACTCACAAATATCTACTGAATGATCGGTCCTCAATCACAGTTAACCTTGGAAAGTAAAACTTTGTTATATAAGTCTATACTGAAGCCCATATGGTCGTATGGATTTCAACTATTGTGCACAGCATGTGACTCAAACATTGAGTTATTGCAGAGATTCCAATCGAAAGTATTAAGGATGATCACTAATGCTCCTTGGTACATACCCAACGACATGATCCACAAAGATCTAGAAGTCAAATTAACAAAAAATACCAATCAAGACTAAGTGTACACCCTAATAGTTTGGTCTCCTTGACGATGGGGATCATACATGAAGATTGAAAAAATTCAAACCGATGGACTTAACCCAACGATTTAATTTGTCTCAACAAAATGTATGTAAGGAAGGGGAGAAGCACTACTGGGTGTTTCTTAAAATATTAGAATGCTGTTAAACCATTTACTTTACATATTTACTTTACATATTATTGTAAATAAGAAATGGAATTTTAAAAAATATATAGAATATAGACCAAAGAAAACTTCTGAAAATGATGATATTGTAAAATGTATCAAGTATCAAAATGTACGACAGGGAAAACAAAGGATAATATTTTAAGAATAATATCGGAATAGAAGCCAAGTGAGGTGAGAAGCAGAGAAATAACGAGAGAAAAATGGATCGATGAAGGGCTGGAAGACTTGAGAAAAATGGGAGAAGTAAGTGTAATAATAGGCAGTTATGGAAAAAATAGTGGCTGAGACGAAAACAAAGTAGAATTAACGAGTGAAGCAGATGAATTGAAATGTTGCACCTCACGAAAAGGATCTTAAAGACTTGGAAAAAAGTGGGCATATTTCTAAAGAATGTTAGCCCTTATTGATTGATATTCCATGATATTATAGAAAATTTTGAAAAGAAAAGTTCTCAGCATTATATAAGTCAAGCTTTTCGTATATAGTTAAAATAGAAAAACGACTTTATATTTAATGGAGAAAATATAGAAATAATAGACTAGACACAAAATTGATTTATTTTTAGGTAAGTTATCCTTTTATACACTGTCAACTTCTTTCAACTTTTAACAATGAACAAGAAAAAAAGAAAGAACCAGTAGAATACTTCATCCGATATCGTAATTACTACCGTTCAAAGTTTCTGTGAACTTTGCGATTTTTATTATTTTGCATAATAGCTTGGTATTTAGTCGGCTGAACGCAGTAGCCATTTTGCTAAATACTCCAATTATTAATTACCACTATAATATCATTAAAATGTTGTTTTTACAACATTGGTTGCATTTCCCTAATTGAGAACGTCCCACTTAAAAAGCAATTAGAATAAAAGTCTACTATTTCAGTTTTATGCAGTATGTTTCAACCACAATTTAAAGATAAGAAGTAACTGAAAACATTAAGCTCACTTAGTAGCTTTTAGTTTTCAACTTCTTATGCATCACAAAATCTTACCAAAAGTTTTGAAAGCACAAAAGCGTTTGTTGTTTAGAAAAGCTTCTAAGATTTTGACTAATTTGAACATATTTTTATAACTGAGTGCATTTTCAATTTTTAAATTCCTGTTAGCAGTGTTTCGGTGTTTTAACGAAACCCATTATTTACCACGCTGTTCCCCAAAGAAAATGCTGGTATTATTTACAAAAAGGTTTACCTTAATTAAATTTTTTAATTTGAATTATTAGATAACTTTTAAGTACTTTTTTAATTAAAAGTGTGCTTATCGAATGCATTTAGGTACTTACAGAATGAAAAAAGCAATTATATGCACGTTAATTCATAATAAAAAATATGGATACATAAATTTAATTGCAAAGTCCTATACTCCAGTACCTACCATTAGCATGTCTATTTAATTAATTTAAATTACTGCAAAACATTACTGAAAAAAATCAAGAAGCGTTATTATTCGCTAAATTGAATTTAAATTGTTTCACCATTATTGCATATTGCAATATTATGTACAAAACAACAAAGTTTCTGTTTGTTCACAACATTTCGAATGGCTCAATAATAACACTTAATTGAAACTTTTTTTATTATATTCTTTTTTGTCACTTAGCCTTGAACTATCACTGTATCAACAATCTGTTGCTTCGTCAGGCTAAAATGCATTTCTGAAGTTTTACTTTTTCGCAGAAATTTTTTTTACTCCAATTGGGTAGATCAACCGAGATTTTTACTTGTGCTTTCGATTAAGATGATTAACTCAACTTTCAAAGCAAGAACTTGTGATTAATCATTTTTCTATTATTTAAAAAAAATAGTTTACAACTTTTGTTAATTTCAATAGATCTTTCTCTATGTTGGGTCGTAGGACCAACAAACAACCTTGTTCATATTTTCTTTAGCTGAAAGTTTAAGGGAATATCTAGCACCAGTATCTAAAAACGTATTTTTATGTAATATTCCTACCATGGTGTAAAATTCTTATAAAAAAACTTAAATTTTTGAAGAGTTGGTTTATAAGCTTACTATAAGCCTGTTTTGATTCATCTACATTACTAATAATTACTATGTTATTATGTTTTTCAATCTCGTCTATATCTATCTAATCTAGCTAATCTGATAATCGGGTATTGAAACAATTTAGGTGTTAATCAAACAACTATATTTATTGATCTATGTTTCGATGATAATTTTAACCATTGAATTTTTTGATAACATTTAGAAATAGTATACAGGCCATGGTACCCTCAGGAGAAAACTGAACACTATGTTCACCAGGTCCACAGAACTTAATATAGATAAGAACAAATTTGATTTCTTAATATTCTTAATTGATAATCCAGAAAGTTTATTACACCAGGCAAAGAGAGCTAAGAGTACTGACTTAGTGTACTAAAGGAGTGGAGCAAAGAGCAAAGCGACGAAGGAAAGAGCAGAGAGCTCTGACTCTCTCATCCTGCCACTACTTTAACTCGTAATTTAAAATTTTTTTTTACCTTAACAGGATCTTCTTGTAGCTCACGGAATAAATGGTGAATTTTATTAATTCCTTCACTTTTTCCTTCACCTTTATACATCAGTGGCGGCTTGTCGGGGTAGGCAGAGGAGGCCTCATCAGTCCAATAAGTATGGTTTTAAATCGCAAACCCATTTTTATGTACCACTAAACCAAATTCAGCCAAAAATATATATTCATTTAAATCGGTAAAACAATTCCGGGGTTTTGGTCTTTCTTTCTTTTTTCAAGTCAGTTAAAAATGGGTTTCCTTCCATCGAATACCGCTTCTATTCAAAATTACATAGAATATTTTATGAGTGTTCCTACTTCTACGTTAATAGGGGTCCATATGTTAACCTAAAACCGTTCCTGTACGATATGTGTGATAGTAATTTAAAAATACCGTAGAGGATGCGAAAACGTCTCACAGAGACTTACATTATACATTAATCAGCAAGGAATACAATTGGAATACTTAAACAAAATAATTACATATTCCTACTTCAATTAAAATTTAAATTGGTTGATGTGAAATGATTTTTATCCCACCCTGTGCTTTGTAATGAATTTAAATTTTCAATTTGAATTTTTTATTCAGATTTGCCTTTAACTGTTATCGTACTGATGTCAAAAATATTATCGAAGTGAAATCATTATTTAGTAACAATAAATCACAAATCCCATCGCAATAATATCATAAAGATATCAACAATCTATGTTATATTATAGTAAGTGATATCTGCATCGAGTAAAAAAATTACAGTTTCGTTTTAGACAAAAGAAATACTAAAAATGGAATATTTTTGTCTATTATATTTAACTAAATTTTTTCAAAACCTATAATATGTAAAACAAATTTCTTAGAAATATAGTAATTGATAAAATTCATTGCGACACTTTCGGTGTGGAGCATATCATAAATTAAAACAAAACGAAGTTAGTATTTTAAAAACAAATTTTAAATTCATTATTTAACTCTACGAAATATTATGTATCCGAAACAACCAATTGATTTACTTATTTGAATATTACGTAAAATAAAAACTAAGATTTGGGAATTCCCATAAGATAATTTCCATTATAAGCGGATATTCAAAGAAATAAATCATTTTCTTTTTTAGAGATTCTTCAGGATTTTCACAGCACTCTGGAAATCAATGACAAAAGATAATATGAAACTTTGTCTAACGGCAGTTAAGAAATCAAGATAATAATCTATAACCGCCCTAACGATGATATTGGTAATATCACTATAATAATCTGACATTCACCTATGGTGACAATCTTCCCGAGTGATAAAATCTTAATCATCATCAACAGTGGTTGAAAATTTGGTTGCAGGAAAATTTTCACTTCGTATTGAATTATTTCATCTCTGCAGTGTCACGTAACGTTGCCCATCAGAAAATACAGACATTTGAAGATTAATTCGTACACAATAAAGGATAAAGGATAACTTGGTATGATATTTCAGAAGTCAAAAATAAATTTCGGTTTAAAGACATTTTTTGTCTTTCGTTCAACATATATTGCTAAAATTAACGGTATTCTGTCATGAAAATATTACATAAATTTTAAAACCAAATAAGTTGGAATACATATACAAAACAAATGTTGTTATATTTCTTTTGATGTTGGGTACCTACTTGAAATCATTAAAAATAATTGTTCTTCGACTATTGACTTCTAAAATTGATCAAAGAAAAATAAGTATTCCGTTTTACGCAATTCGTAAATAATGAACAAACTAACAATAAGATCGGGTGAAAGTAAATTTGTTAAATGTGAACTCTTTGATATGAAAATGCTTTTCAAAGATTCGGATAATTAATGATTAAATCGTAAACTTCTTTGTAAATCTAAAATAGAATCAAACGCTCGAAAAGTGCTAAATGTAAAATCTTTTACTTTCTCTTCCTACTATTTGAACAAACTGAATGAAAATGCAATGTCGGGAGTAGGTATAGTGGAAGTTGTACATAGGAAGAAAAAGTAATAATTTTTTCTTTGTACTTTTGTCGACGTCGTTTCTCACCAAAACTGGCAAAGCGTTTGCAAGTAAAAACAAATGGGGTCATTTGACCGCCTTATTTAACTTGTATCATTAAGCGTAACTTTAACTCTGTGCAAAAGGGTTAAACTTGCTAAGAGCTGCCTCCCTTCTTTTGGTGGAGACGAGACTGGCAGGAGTCAGTTTAATGAGCCTGCACCCACAAAAAGTTGGATAATATATTTAAGTATAAGTAAATTAGAGCATGAATTTGTTCGCAATTTATTTAAATTTGTTAATTAAAAATTATGATATTTAAATTTAACTTTGTAATTTATTCAAAATCATCCATTATTAACGTCAATGCTCAAAAATTAACACCCTTCTTTATTTTCACCTTCATTTTCAAATTTGAAAAATTATTCCAACGTAAGTTTATAATTAAATTATTAATATGAATAATTAATTGCTACTTGGATAAAGGGTGCCACGTCAAGATGTTCCAGGTGCTGCAAATTTAAATTCGATGCCTTATTTTTTCAACATTCGGAAATTTTATAATAATATGTAATTTCCATTGCTAAATACTTTGGGTTAGAAATTTAAACGTGGCACCACGAGAAATTGTATAATTTGAACCGACAAGACTTTGCAAAGTTCAATTCTCTTCGACTGATAAACCGTTTTACGACAATAAATTCTAAGGGTTTTGAAAATTTGATTAATTATTGTCAAAATTATATTGGGATTTAAAGCTTCCTTACCGGATTTAACAGCTTATAATAGAAAATTTCTTTTATTGAATTTGCAAATTATTGTAGCACAACAAAAAACGCAACTTCCTAAACTATGCTTCTAAAAATAAATTGGAAAAAATTTCAGATCCCAATGGGATTCTCTAGTTTACCACAGCATTCTGATTCCCCCGAGACAGAAATTTTCTTTCAATTATTTTTTAAAGAATTTTTCAAATATTAACCAACCGACGACGACGAGTGTATTATATTCGACTACAAAAACGTATTCCTATAATTTGGTCAGTTTGACTCTGAGCAGAGAATTACTTCGTAAACTTTTTTATTTAGCGAAAACAATTTTAAAGTAAATCTATACTTGGAATTTAAAATTTTTTCTTTAAATTTAAACGTAATTTGCATTTAAGTCGTCGCAACTTGAATTTACAAAAGTTTTTCTTTTACATTTATTTGAAATAAAATTACATTTGGAAACTAAACTTTTAAAACTCAAACATGGAGCTGTTGAAGTAAATGAAAATTTTAATTTGGAAAGTTTAGAAATGGTTTGTTTAGTAATACCGGTCGACCCATAATGTCATAGTCAAATAATATAAGAATTTGTATAATTTTAATTAATTTTAAAATAATAAACATTACATAACAGCAAGTACGCGAGTGATTTATTTTACAAATTACCTTGTATCGATTTTATTTTAATTGCTTAATGTTGCGCCTAATTATGAATTTCAGTGTTTTATACAAAATTAATTAATGGAAACACATATGAGTGAGATATGAAAATTTACTCGCAACTATGTTTATGTAAATTGGTGTCCGTACTTATAAAATGAATAAAACAACATCAAAACCGACATCGCATTTATTAAAGTTCCAAGCTCTAAAGCTTCCATATAAATGAAATCTATTCTCTCCCATCTTATAAGATTACTTTTTTGACAGTTACTGGTTAAATTTAGAAAATATAAATTACTTTAAGAAATAAGCAAACAATTTTAATGATTTCGCTTAAGCAAACAACAAAGTGGGTTGGCATGTTCAAACATAATTCTCTTTCTTACATACGTAAATACATATAATATATTATTTATAATAGTTGCACTTGCAGTATTTAATACAACTGTGTACACATTATAATTCAAATTTATAGTTATTAATTTTAATCTTTTAAAATTTTAATTTTAAAAATTAAATGAGTTCCGTAATTTTAAATCTCATTCAACTCGAGATCACAAGAGATCTTCAAGTACAAGCGACACTTGAAAAATACAATTTTAAAGTGCAGTGGTTTTTAATTAACCAATGACTAAAATATTTTGGTTTCAAGTTGAGACCAAGTATCCATACAACCGAAAAGAAACAAAGTTGATTTTCTCAAGTAAAGCTAGATTTTTATCTCCAAGTTTTATGTTCTCCTAAATTGGAAGAAAATTTTGTAACAAATTGTTGCAATTTATGCTAAATTGCCTAAAGAAAACAATTTTGAATAAAAGTTTAGTGATTTTGTAAAATTATAAATTTAGTAAAACGACGTCCAAGTTTTTGAACTCATAAAATTAGAAAATTTCGACAGATATTTTCATTCAACTTAAATTGATAATAAATTGTGTAAATTTCAGTATTTTAAAAACTGATACAGTTTAAAATTTTTTTGTTTTTCGAATCTTGTATTTAAAATTTTGTATAATTTTGAATTTGTAATTTGCTAGATTAACATGGAGAAGTCGTAGGTTCGATCTTCGACAAAGTATAGAAATTTATAAAAAGTTTATAATTAAATAGAAAAATATGAAAGGCCATTTGCCAGCCCTGCTCGTGTAGGGTGGACCTATTTTAATGGTCGGTGAAGTTTTTGAAAGTTAAATTGGTTATATTGAGTTTGTGATATTAACAAGTGTTTTATGTTTTATATAAGTGTTGATGTGTTTTATTACACCGAATATAAAATAAAGAGAAAATTGGATGATTTATAAAATAAAAAATTGGCTTATGGAATGGAAAATAATGATAATTGGATTTGGTTAATACAAAAAGCAATCGATTTTGAAATATTTAGATCTTCTCAGATCAGCATAATTTTTTGAAATTTATTCCCTACATGGCACGCGGATGCCTTACAAAGTATGCGTTAAATTTTGTTACATAGGTTATAAATTTTTGAGACAAGTGACCGCTCTCTCAAATATATAAAAATGTAAATACCTTTGTGACTGCAAAATTTTCTACGCATCAATGTTTTAAGCTGGATTTATAATCGCTTGCTTAACCGCTGACGATCAGCACATTATGTAAATTTTGCAGAACATTTACATTTGCAATTTTAGTTTAGCAATATTATGGGGTTGAAAGTGTTTTTCCATTTTGTTAGAATATACCTATTATAATCCTACATTTATGGCGGTCATAATCTACTACTTTGTACTTTTTAACCAATAATATTATAAATAGGTATGAATACTCGTATGTGGTTATGGCAATAAAATTAATATTGTTCTTGTTTTGTATTTTATGGCAAAGTTCTTGTTTTTTAAACAAACGAAATATTTTATTGCAGATAGGCAATTCCCATATTTTCCTAACTGGAAAGCGTGCACTGCTGAAAATTGAATTGAATCTTCCCATATTCTGAGTGAGAAATGACTACATTTTGGTTTGTAAACTAGATTGCTTCCATATTATAAATTAAATTATATAAATTTTACTTTACAACACATTAATTTAAAATATAACGAGGTGGAATACGGATGACCGTAGTTCAACTACACATGAAAAATTAGAATATAGAATATAGAAAAATTCTGCATTCTGGGCATTACATTAAGAATATCGGATTAGAAAATATATAGTGGATAATATTTCTATTTTGTAGGTTTGTAAATTATTTTACAAAAAAAAAATATTAATTAATATTGTAAATTTTTCAAAAATACGCAGATTAAATAAAAGAACGTTTTTTGTAATTTCTTTTGGTATTTTGCTATCTTCGGATGTTCATTAATGGTTTTAAGTTTATAAAAGCATATAATTACGTGGATTAATAATTTATATATTTTTATATAAGAAGAAGAAGTAAAATAGGTTTACATTATATTATACAATTAATTAATAAAGATAAATCACTGGAAATTGTAGTATCTAGTGATCTTTTATTTTGGTTTGAATTTTGATATTTTTTTAAAATCGTAATAATTATAAATAAAATCATTGGAGCTGTTAAGAAGCATCTGAGATCTGATAGGTCTCGAAGTTGAGGCCTATCTCGTCTTTCTTCTAGTTCTATCTTTTTTTTAGTTCATCATCTGATGATACCATAGTATAGTGGACTCGTTTGCAATTAATATACTTACAGTGTATACAAATATAATAGTGTAATAAAATTATAGAGCAAGAAGAATAAATAAAGAAAATCAATAGAAAATAAAAGGAAACACTTCTTAACAAGCAAAAATATTGTCTAGAATGAGTCTAGCAGATAAATGTGCGTAAAGTTAGCCTTGCTACTTTTGACAATTTAAAAATTGCATATTGTGCCGGATTGTGCCCGATGTGTGCCACTGTATGCTGTATTTAAAAAAAAATTCTCTTTTTGGATTTTATCGAAGTTGCGTATTTTGGGGTAGAAATTAGCCTCGCCAATTTCGATAATTCTAAAATTGATTGTTGCATTGTATACTGCTCGACCTGTGCTGTTATATGCCGTAAATCGTCAAATATTTTGATAAATAACATTTTTTCGATAGAAGTTAGCCTGCCCATTTTCGTAAATTCTAAAATTTTAAATGGTATTGGATTCTAATTCTTCAGATACAATTCTTCAGCTTCCCTAGAAACAATTTAATAATTTTCGGAAGCACTACATAGTACATCCATACAGAGTGATGCAAAAAATATAAATTATAAATATTGTCATGGTTTTTTCATGTTTAGTGTTGTTTTTAACCCCCGACGCAAAAAGACGGGTGTTATAATTTATTTAATGTGTGTATAAAATTTGTAAAAATTAAGAATAAATTAGCAGTAGCAGAATAAACTAAATAAAATTAATGCTAATTTTAACTAAAAAGAAGTTGCTAAAAAAAACTTTTTAAGGCCAAGTTGCACAACAACTTGTAACTCCTTTAATTAATGTCAATCATAATATCTTACAACAGGGGTTTTCAAATCCTGCGGCACCAATAGCAAAACGGGTTTTATTTAAACCAAATCAACCGTGCTGCAATCACGTAAAAAATGTTATCGACTGCAATTTTTTTAAGTTCTTCGCTGAAATAGATATTTTCGATACTAGGTAGGAAAACTAAGATTTTTCCATTCAAGGCGAAGTCTTACGATCCAGGCCGTCGGCCTCAAATATTAGCACAAATATTTTTTTCTAGAAAAAGTCTTACTTTGTGATATTCAAAAGTGTGTGGAAATGTACTACTTTTCCGCCTCAGTGCGGAAAAGTAATACTTATCGAAAATATCTATGTGCTGGCAAGTGCAATTACATATAGTGATACTTTCAAAACAGTATCGATCGGCCACTAGACTGCATACATGCAAATATACGAAAAATGGCTAAAATTTTATGGAAATTACAAGGAAGGAAAATCAACTGACGTTACAAATTTTGCAAAAATTAATAATGAGAGTATGAATTTATACGAGAATTGCTAAGCATATCACTGTCTTTTCCATATATTTAACCCCCACTACATAATTTCCTACGTTCTATCTGTCAAAGTCAAATAATTTAAGTTTTAGGTTATAATCACAAAATATTTATTCAAGTAAAAACAAACTATTGTACCTGAGAACGTAAAGTTTTACCATTCACTGACATTTTAAAGTTCTTAAAAGAACTACGTAATTTTAATTGTAAAGTTAAAAATTGATATATTTACAACATAATTCAAACTTGCAACTTGTCAAATGTCAAAACATTAATAGTAGAGTGCTACCATGAAATTATTTTCACTTCTGTGGGGGTGTCGGGGTTAAAAGCTGAAACTTGCAGGAATGAAAGGTGAGATGGCATATATTGGTAATCCGAAGGTAATCAAAAATAATCACGCGCAAAAGGGCACTATTTAAAAAAAATGAGATAATACTATTAGCAGGAAGCCCATAAAATGACGATCATTTTGATATATAATTTGAAATCATTTTTGTACGAAATGTATTTTTTTTTAATGTTTGAAAACTGAAATTTGTTAAGTCGCTTATGGGAAATCAAATTTTAAATTGCAATTATCTCGGTTCGAACTTGGCAAAAATTTTATAATATTTGACATTATTAATTTATATACGCTTCTATTTCCGAAACGAAAGACTAAATCAAAATTTTTTGTACTTGATAATAGTTGCGCATATGTGTGGAGAATTGATTAGTTGAAAAATTATAATTTTTGGTTTAATATTAAACACGATATGAAATTATTAGTAACATTTAAAATTTTACATTTTGAATGCGCTCACTACAAAATCACAATTTCCCACTCCAAATTTGTATTGTACAGCACCGGTCATGAAAAGTGCATCGGGAATTAGTTTTTCTGAATCATTGAAAATTTGCAATTTCAATGTTTAGAATTAAATTTTGGCTTGGTTTCTTGTTTATTGGAACGTTTAACCTAAATGGTCACTTGCATTTGAAAACTACTCGTCAAAAACATTTTCTTTGTCGAGCAGTAATGGCGTAACCGATTTTTATGTTTGTTTTTACGGTATTTACAAACATTCTGACCCATACAATTACAGGATCCAATGCAACCCATATTATTTTTCTTGCAAGTACAGACCTTACTTCCGCAATCAAGAGCATAATAGAATAATTTTTTGTTTTGATTGCAGAAGTTTAAAGGAAATTATACCTTTTTGACATCCACATGAAGCTAGAACTTTTAATTCCACAGGAAAAGGTGGTAAAGTTGTTAGAATAAATTGATATAATTTATTCTATTTGCTTTATCAAATTTCCATCCATGATCTGCAACACTCGGTAATTGAAGACGAGGTTGTAAATAATTAAACCGTATTTTAGCTTGATAATGCGCTCTCAAGCTATAAAACCTTAAAGAATCTTCTGTTGGGAGTAATTTTGTAATAGAATCAGAAGATGCCAGCAGTCTTCTTATAATATTAATTGACGAAATGTCAGTATTTTTTGAATATGGTTTAATAACAATTTTCTGGATATTTATGAATATGTCTTCCAAAATTTGATGCATTCCGGCACCGCCTAAACACTCAGAATGATCTAAAATTGTTTTCTATGCTGATTTTTTCCCAATTCCTAAAAATTGACTGGTGGTAAGACAACCAGTTAATGTCGTATACTGCTACGTAAAGGATTGAAGTATTTCTTGAAATAAACTACAGTATTAGCACATCGGTATCGTTGCACTAAATTATGCATCTAGAATAACTATACCTTTTTGCAGACAGTATATGCACCAAATCCTAGTATCAGCTTCCTATTGATTAGAACTCAATAAATCATCAGCATTTACTTCGAAATTTCCTCTCTATTCTAAAATATTTTTGAAACCTCCACTAGTTGCAAACTGTAAATTTAATTTTTCTGTGGAGTGTTTAATCAGTTGCTCAGATAGAAAATGTGTTAATTGTTTCTTATTAAATTCTGAATGAATAAATAAATTCCATTGTTGTGGAAGTGGAACATCAGTTCTCTCGATTACTCCGTCAATTCATATTTGGGGACCCCCTTTTGTGACGAGTAATATTTTTTATGAAATCTTCTTTGATGTGATCGAATACAACATCGATTCGCATGGCATTGTATTTATTTTTGACTTGGTTACTTTTACCAGTAAGCCCACGATTTGTCAAATGCAAGTGACCATTTAGGTTAAACGTTCCAATAAAGAAGAAACCAAGCCAAAATTTAATTCAAAACCTTGAAATTGCAAATTTTCAATAATTCAGAAAAACTAATACCCGATGCACTTTTCATGACCGGTGCTGTACAATACAAATTTGGAGTGGGAAATTGTGATTTTGTAGTGAGCGCATTCAAAATGTAAAATTTTAAATGTTACTAATAATTTCATATCGTGTTTAATATTAAACCAAAAATTATAATTTTTCAACTAAGGGATTCTCCACACATATGCGCAACTATTATCAAGTACAAAAAAATTTGATTTAGGCTTTCGTTTTGCAAATAGAAGCGTATATAAATAAATATTGTCAAATATTATAAAATTTTTGCCTAGTTCCAACCGAGATAATTGCAATTTAAAATTTGATTTCCCATAAGCGACTTAACAAATTTCAGTTTTCAAACAATAAAAAAAAATACATTTCGTACAAAAATGATTTCAAATTATATATCAAAATGATCGTCATTTTATGGGCTTCCTGCTAATAGTATTATCTCATTTTTTTTAAATAGCGCCCTTTTGCGCGTGATTATTTTTGATTACCTTCGGATTACGAATATATGCCATCTAACCTTTCATTCCTGCAAGTTTCAGCTTTTAACCCCGACACCCCCACAGAAATCGTTTTTAAGCGTTTTATTTTGAATCGGGCACTCTACTATAACCAAACATTAATAACCAAAGGAATACCTGCATACTACGTTAGTCAAATTCATAACTTTTGTCTGTAAGACAACTCATAATTTTTTATCTTTGTCCCACTTACGCTAAACGATATATGAAAATTATATATCTTGTTTTTTCTAAGTTCAGAAAACAATGACGCAGGGCTTTTCTTTCGTGGTTTTGATAATATGTGCATTTTCCTTCTATTTTCCTTAAATCGTAGAACATGCCCTTTCCATTTACCTGATGGAAGTCTATTTTCATACTTTTACCTAAAATAAAAGGTTGTAAAACGACTATTGCATATAATAGGGCTAACTTCTATCGTTAAAATAGTTTTTGGCGAAAAACTTTATTTATCAAAATAAATTTTATTTATCAAAATAAAATTTTATGATTTTGGGCACACAACGGCACAGGTCGAGCAGAAACCAATGCAATTTTCATTTTTAGAATTATCGAAAATGGCGAGGCTATCTTCTACCCCAAAATAAGCAACCTCAATAAAATCCAAAAAAAATAAAAAAAAAAAAATACGGCACAACGTGGCACACATCGGGCACAATCCGGCACAATATGCAATTTTCAAGTTGTTAAAATTGGTATGGCTAACTTCACGCACATAAAGTTGCTGATGACCATCTCCGTGATTAAAACGAACGTAAATCTGTCGGTCTCCCTGTGTTGATGATAGATAATGATATAAAGGGAATTGTTCAGTAATGAACTGATGAAGAGAGATTCTAAAATTCAATGCCTTATCAAGATCAATTTTTGTCTAAAACCCTTATTATTGCTCATTTAAGTATTATATTGATATTTTGGCTTTATATGCTGATAAAAAAAATTAGAAATTCTAATTTTCTGTTGAGTCTTTTAAATGGAGAACTGATACAGCTAAGGTATTTTTTTAAATTTTAATATAATATTGGTATTTATTAAGTCACCTCAAAAATTGTCAATCTTGATAAACCGTGCTCTTCAGAACAACTTACCTACACTTACTCAGATTAATTAACTCAAATTGCTTGATGGCAGACATAAATGTAAGGCTATCGTTTAATTTTACTTACAAAGTTGATGTTATAAATATTTTATTCCGTAATTTGTTGAGTTTCGCCAATCCTTGATTGTATTCTGAGAATTCGCCAAACCCCGCTCAACTCTCGTTATGTGACGAAAAATAATTTTCGAAAAACGAATATAATAATTTATTAAAATTTACAAAACATAAAATTTTTAAATTTATATGGATGAACGCAATGCTAAGATACCCAGCCTAACGAATAATTCTCTTTGCCAAAGTGATTAAGTAAATGTGACATTTTATATTAGTCGTTATCATTTAATTTGGATTATGTTCAAAAAATTAGTAGGAAAAATTCAAAACTTGCTTAAATATTTTTTAATTTATAATTTGTAATAAAATATAACCCTTATTTATAACTATAGTATGTGCACATTCATCGATTCAGGAAAGTTTCAACTAGGTACTACTTATCCCCGATCACGTCTAAATGCTAAATTTTAATTTAAACATAACAAGTAATATAAAAGAACAATCAGTTTTTTTTAAATGTACATAGTACATGCACAATGTACATAAATGCAAATTCACAATGATTCCAAAGTTTTTTGTAAGATTTTCAACTTAAATACTACAAGTTAGTACAATTCTCAAATGAAAGTCAACAGAAAATTTAAATATTAAACGCTATGGCACCGAAACGCGATTCGGTCGAGCACAAGCATAAATGGCATTTTTAGAATCTTTTCAAGTACTCCAATGTCACATCGAACGGAGTCGTAGATGCTCAAATTAAAAGTTGATTAACATCTATAAATTGAAATACGTAATTTCCAAATTACTTCAACTTGAGCGTCAGCGGCATAAACTATAAATCCGCTTTAATCGTCACCTCACCTACGGGATTCTTCTTATAGTTTAGTTGGCACGATTAATTTCCACATTACAGTGTTAATGGCAAAATATTAAACTTTGTGTCATTAAAACTTTTGGAAGCAATAATTCGTCTAGTAGGTACTTTCATGCTATGGTTTCTTATTAAACTTTCATTGAATTTCCGAATTGACAATATTTGTGAAAACTCATCCGAGTGAAAATGTTAATTGCGATTGCAACAGCAAATTTTATCACACGAAACCAAAATTAAAGGAAACTAAACAATCTTTGAAATATTATTGTCAAATTGACATAACAAAGTCGGAGACTCACCTATTGGTGTGGAAAACGACAGAAACATCGAAATTGCGTTACCTTTACTAGACGCTACGTGGTGAAACTTAGAAATATCGTGCCGACCGAAGAACACCTTTATATTGCATCTTTAATCTGAAGAAATTCCCACTGGCAGATTTTGTCTTTCAATTTTAAGTTCCGGTATTTATCCAAGCTTGGATGTCGAAAACCTACATTACCGATTTGAGGTATCCATGTTATGTGATGTTGACTCAGCATAGCTGTAAAATATAGCATTAACACTGCAAATACAGCTTTTATTTTAAATAACTTCTGTGTTCTTTGCAGTGAAAATTCAGTTTATTCTGATAGTAATAATGTTGAATTATTACATCTCACACTTGGACGGGTGACCAATTTAAGAACACCGTTTACCTCATTTTTTTAAATATTAATTTAGTTATAGGTAAATTTATGACGAATTTGTAAAATTGGTTTTGGAAAAAAAACATCACAACAGTGGGGCCGAAAGATTTAAATATAGAGGGGAGCAAAATGTTCAATTTTTTTAGGCTTTATGATTTTAAAGAAAAATTCTAGAAACAAAAAATTCAATTTTCTGGCGCCTATGCATCACAATATAATATATAGTCGTGGATTTTTTGTGTTCAGAATAATTGTATTTATTTATTTAAATTAAATGTGTGTTTATTTATTTTTATTTAATTTATTTATAAATGCCCTATGTTTGTTGAAAATTTTAATTTTGTAAATTTGTGTTGGTAATTTTGAAAATGAACTTGCGCGGAAGCACATGTAAAACGGCGCTTTGTGCCATCTCTGCTTAGATAGAGTGAACCAGTTTTAAACGGTCTGCGCAGTTTTTTGAAAACTTTGAAATTTTTGAAATTTTGAAAATATTGAGTTTGTTGAGTTTTGAATATTAAAAAGTGATATTATTAAAGTTTTTGATGTGTTTCATTGAATCGAATGGGAAACAAAATAAAAATTGGATGATTTATAAAATTAATAATAAGCTCATGGATAAATGGTAATTGATTTTGGTAGATGGTACAAAAATAAATAATTGGATGATGGATCAGATAAAATAAAAAGAGGATATAAAATTATTATTAATTTTGGGATTTTACTCTAAAATTTTACTAAAATTTTATACTCCGGGACATTGCAATATGTATAATGTACTTATGCTGAGTTTCATAAAAGAGGTTTAAAATTCAATCTGAGATTATAATATTCAAACAATATAACAACAATGCATTTTAATTGTTGTAACTATGGTTATAAATTTAATCGTAGTTTAAATTTTAAGATACCTATTATATAAAACCCTTAAATATAATATGTATGAAAATATTTATTATATTATTATTATTAGAGTACGGATTTCTAGAAAATTTGCTATACCTGGTGTTCATTTTAAAACTTCCAGCAATTAATATCTCAAAAAGTTGTATCATAACATAATTGTTTTCTTCATTTATTGACCTTTTCAAGGTCATTTGAAGGTCAACTAGTTTTTTTTTAAATGGCACCTTATATTTTTTTAGCAGATTCATGTTTTTGCATTTATTTTATTCAAAAATTTTTTTTCTTCTTTCTACCACGCTGTCTCTCATTATCAGATTCTCTGGAGTTCTTGCAGCATATTATTCATTTTGAGCTCCGTACAAGAAAATTATTCGAACTTTCATCAGATTTAAAGTTAAAGAGGAAAATACAAACTCACTGAAAATCACAAAACTAACAATAATTATTATAATAGTTGAAGAAACTAAGGTCAATTTATTTGTTTTATGTGACAGTGTTTTGTTTTAATTGTCCTTAAAATTATAAGTTGAATAATGACAAAAGCAATAGCAGCCTTCTAAGTTTTAAAAAATTAAATTTCGATTATAATCAACTGCAGTTTATTAAAATGTTTATATTTTGTTTCAATGCATTTTACTCGAAAAGTCTACGTCAAATAAAAAAAATTTTTGAACAAAAGTGGTTTATTTTTTTATGCAAAATATGAATCTGCTAAAAAAATATAAGGTGACATTTAATAAAACAAATTTGATCTTCAAATGACATTGAAAAGGTCAGTATAAATTTAAAAAAACAATTATGCCATTTTCTTTCCCCCTCGCTATCATATAACTTTTATCCGAAACATTTTTAGTGCTTATTTTAACACATTTTCGATAAATTCTAAAAACACTTTTGGTGCTTTTGTTTTCGGGCTTTTTGACATTCGGTGCGCTTTTGTTTTCGGCGATTTTGACTTTCGGGTGTTTTTGTTTTCAGCGTTTTGACTTCAGCGGTTTTGTTTTCGGTATTTTTGACTTTCGGTGATTTTGTTTTCTGTGTTTTGACTTCGGGGTTGTTTAATCTTCAGTGCTTTGACGTGGAATCATAAATTTTCAATTAAAAATTTAGAAATACATTTAAAAATTCCATAGAAATTATAAAAGCAAATGCTTAAGAAATCCGATTTAAATCAAATTCAGACACTAATTTTACATTATTTGTGTATACAATATATTACATAATATCTAATTTACCTATCCAGCAAGCGCGGATACAACGGGGAGGGGGGTAATTTTATTCGCAAAACTGGACTTGTCCAGTTATTATCCCCGCAAGTAACATTAATTTTAATTTTTACGATGAATAAAATTATATTAAAATAAGGGAATTCTCCTAAATGGAATCTAATTAATTAAAATTATAATTTTCATGTTTTAACAGATCCTCTTAACAGTTATTATTAAAAAATTAATATGTATTATTATACTTGCTGTAATAACAATAATAAATTATTTAGCTTATTGTTTCAGTGTACTTACTATTTTTCGATCACATGGTTTCATTGCCACAAGGCATATATTTCACTGCTGGTAGATTTATTTCGCAGTATTTAAGAGAGTTTAAAGTTTCAAGTAAACTTTTTCTCATTGTAGAAAAAGTGGTTTATATTACGTATCTAAAGCCATCAAACTTGCGGTTACTTCTATTGTAATTCGAAGTAGTTCAAGTTGAGTGAAAAACCAATTGTATAAACTTTTTTATTAGTACCGAATCCATAAATGATTGTCATAATTTTAAGAGGGACCTGAAAAAGATCGTAAAGGTAACCATGGTCTGGTTTTTATAGCATCTAGAACAAATGAGGTTATATCAGAAAAACTTCTAATTGGGTAAAAGTGAATTTCGATAAATATATTAGAATATTTTATAGTTTCGTTTCCGTTTTGTAAACGAGTAGTCACGTAGTGACCCTACGTTATCCTGTTTCTCTCTTTGAGATATTATCTTGACATTATCTATATATCATAAATATCGCGAAAATAAATTTTTAAAGTTACATTTGAATATCACACAGCGGAGTCCACAATATCACGCTGACAGTTTTTAGAAGTATCCAACGTGAAAATACATAATATATTATTTTAAACTTTAAGTTTTAATTTTTATTATTTTTCCAGCTTTTGTAAATTTATAATTGCAGAGTTTGAATCTCTTAATTTGTTATGCAAATGAAGTCATTCCTGCGTTAGTAAAACATTTTTGGAATAGAGTAGTTAAGTGAAAATTTTGTCTTCAACTGCCTTAATTTAGGCTAAGTGCTAGAAAATTCTTCTCATATAATGAAATAGTTGTAACTTGGATATTACTTAAACAATAAAACATTTAACTTTATACATTACATTTTCAACATGATGGAATATTTTCATTTCAATTTATAAAATGGAAAATTATTTCCTTTATAATCTATTCGCCAGAGCATCAACAAACGTTTGTCATTTTAACTTTATTACTTCAATTTTATTTATTTATTTGTAAATTTAATTTCCTGCTTTTAGTTTAAAATTCAAATTTTAAAATTAGTCAGTTAGTGAGGGCTGAGGGCAGGGATTTTATTGGAAACTTTCTTTGCGGCAATCCGCACATTTTAATGCTGGGCATTGGTATGTTCAAGTTCAATATTGCCTCAGCGAAAATCGTCAAATCTAAAATTTGGTTTTAAAATAATATAGAAAAATTTTTGAAAATACAGTTTAAAACTTTCTTTTGAATTTATTTATGAACTTTAAAGTTAATGTTCCAATGTACAATTATAGTTAGACTTCTAATTATGTGTAAGGTAAAACTTTGCGAAGTTTTCTCATGTTGACAGAGTTTGAGTAGTTTTATCGAGTAATTAATTACCTCAGGAAGAACTTTACGAAGATGCATCACAGAGGTAGCTACCTACATAATATTTGAATAAGTTTCCTAATGAATTTTAAATTTTGTGTCCAGTTTTTTTTACAAAACTCAAGTTGAGTTTTTATCAACTCCGATGCCTAAATCTAATCTAAAACTTTCTATGTAATAGAAATAAAACATAATTTTTCCGAGTGAAGCAATTTATCAATACCTCACCGACGCATCCATACCCACAACAGCGGTAGTTGATTATTAGACATCGGTAAATTGCTTTCAGAAAAACTAGGAAAATTTTTACTATTTTGAACGGTTTTAACATTTTCGAGTAAGCCTTATTAACTTTTACGATACCTTCATAATTAATTGTTTCGCATTGTTACATTTTATTGCCCATCTCTTAATATCATCAACGAGAGTTGACTGTGTTGTCTATAAAAACAAATAAATAAATTCATTATCCCATAACTGTTTGCAACTAAAACCTTAATTCAATGTTATTGAATTTGTAAAAAAATAACGAGTAATGTCTTAATAAGCCCTAAAAATAGAAGTCATTTTTTTTCTTTTATGTGGTTTTGTAAAAAACCCTATATATAAATGATAAAAATTATTACTTTTAAATTTAACGCTTTAAAAAATTGACACTTTAAACGACCAAAGTTTATTCGTCTGAAAAGTGATAAATTTAAATTATCCTACGCAAAATTTCTATATTGTTACGTAAAGCTAACGATTATCAGATTATCTCTAATTAACTAAACCAATTTTAACTTTCACGGTTCACCTTTGTAATATTTTAGCTTTTAATTATAAATATTTCTATATAACATTGATTATAAAATTTTTAATGCAAATCGTATTACAAAGCCACACAACGCTGATTGCTTACCTGCAGTTTGTTTGGTTCTTTAAATTTTATCAACACTGTTATTGTAGGTAGATATTTGGTTGCCCTTCGTTAAGGGATACATCTCAACTTTCGTTAATTCAAATAAACGTGACTCGAATATAATCAAATCAATGTTCCTACGAATATTTCCAATTAAAAGTACAAGTGTTTCGGCCATTAAATTAACAGATAACGTCATTAAGTTTTCAAAATATTAATTGCCCTGCTCAACAGAAGTAATTGTCGTTGTCGAAATAGCAATGGAAAAATGGAAAATATATCTTCATTTTTTGGGGAAAATTTTAACAAATCGATTTTAATATACCTAAATGATGTTGTTTTACACGTGAAGACCCAACCCGTATATTGCCTTTTGGAATTGCTCCTTCTTTTGAAAAAACGGTATAGGTAAATACGCGTGAGCTAAATATTCCACGCCCTGTATTTTCTAGTAAAGACAACAAAACTAAGTGTCCCAAAAGATATAATTCACAAACATGTAAATAGAGACCACGCATAAATTCCTTAAAAGTTTGTTACACAGTTAATTCAAAAGTTCATCATAGGAGTGGCTGACATGATGTAATTGAGGTTGTCGTGTAAAGTGTGGTTTGATGATTAATTATCTAAACACAGTCACTGTATACTCAATACGATGAACGTTGCATGTAATTACATGTTACTTTGTCTATAACTAATATTCTTAAGCACTCAAGTGTTAATTAAACTAATTTTTTGAAGGAAATTTCAACAGAATCAGAAGAAAATAAGGGAAATCCTGGAAACTTTGACATTGTTTATTTATTTAAATATTGTTTATTAGTAAAATTAGAACAGAAGCTACTAATTTATATATTGCTGTGGCTAGCTCCCTTTTTATTATCTTGATTCCGTTATGTAGCTGAGTTTACCCGACCAAGCTAATTTATTAATTGTATAAAATTTACTGTATGCCTTATTGTAATCTAAATAATTGAGTTTATATCTGATCGTTGGTTGTTGTAATAAAATTATATAATTGATTGTTTTCGTTGCTCTCTTTTCAAGAAAATGAAAAAATCTAGCTTAATTATTGATCAGATCCACCATCAAATTTTGATTCAAAATTCTCGCTCCTATCCAAATTTCCGATCATTCAATTCTCATTCATTCTACATATTAAATTACCTGAAAAGTCTTCTTCTACATGATCATTTCTTTTCGTATAATTCCCCTCACTTTCTATCCGTATACTTCCAAATGTTATTTCTAAAATTAAATTTATTTTAATTAATCTTCAATGAATAACATTTTCAAATTGAAAGATGAGAAGAAAAATAACAATGTTTTAAAAAATAAAAGCAAATATATTATACCACGATAAGGCTTAATATAAATAATTGTCAATTTTTATGGTAAAATAATCTACAATTGATTTTGCAGGGTTGGACTAAGAAAAATTAAGATACACTTTCAATACAATTAAATTCAGAAGAGGTGGACTTCGGATAAACAGATAGAAACTCTAGCTTGCCTCTTGCCTCCACAGATACCTTGAAGAAAATCATATTATATTTATTTATTAAAAATTACACGCTCGTCAGGTTTGAAATAAATTCGATAAACACTCTAGGACGATTTTCATAAAAACTCCTCCGACAAGTCGACCTTGTTTTCTTTAATTTTAATATTTTCTGCCTTTGATATTTTTATCGTGTTTTTCTTTTCTTTTTCATCGGCAATGTTTTAAATTACAACTACTATTTTTCTTAGCAGATTTGAAAAAAGTAGCAATCTTGAAAAATGTCAAAAAGTAATATTTTAAAAAGCAAGCTTGACGTTTGACATTTTTTGTGAACACCTTTTAAAATGTAGTTTCAAATATTAATCAAACTAAGTTTATTTAATTTGATTGCTAAAGCTTAAAATAAAATACAACATAAATAAAGCAAAAATGAAAATTTATGAAATCAAAAACAAAATAAAATTTTCTGTAAGTTGAAATAAATATAATTTAGCAAATTTCTACAAAACTAAACAACCAGTGCCGTATAAAAAATTATATCAAGCTTTATTATTCTAAACATTGGTATATATTTACAAAAATGTATAATGAAAGTATTAAAAAAATTTTTAATATATAGTTATTCTATTTTAATAAAGCTACGTTTCCAATCTCTGTTTTATATCACGAAGTATTTCTGATTTAGATTCTTTAGTTACCGGAATAAGCCACGTTTTCAATTTTTGTTGTATTTCACAATGTCTTCCTTTCCCTTTCATATATTTCATTATACTTCAATCGCAGTTTTTATGTTTTTAATAAAATTTTCTATGCATTTGAATTGAAATTAAAATTATTTTACATAAAACATTTTGTTATTATTTCAAGTTTCATGTTTTAAAATTCAATACAAGATATGGTTCAAAACACAAAAAATTACCTACCTATGTAGATAAAGCAACAGTTTAAATACCACAATGCCACAAAAATTAAAAAACGGGTTGTTAAGGTGTACCAAATTGTATGTTTTGATGAATTATTAATATCAACTTCGAGTTACTATCAAATTTATAAGCAAATATGCTAAACAGCTTAATACTGCTAATCTCACTCTTGTTAAGCTTCCTAATTATGTTGCAGCGTGAAAGATGGTAATTAAGCATGCAATTAACCATCGTAACTTGTATTAATAAACGTGCTATATTATTTCTATCAAAACTAAATTACGATTATCGTAAATGCGTAAAAAAAAATTTTAATCGTCAAGCCGTAATCATCAAAACATATTTTGTAGGTATTATATGATAACGTCGATTTTGTTTGTAAGCCAGTAGGTATTATATCAAATGCTATTTTTTTAATGGTAAAAAAGGTGGTAGTGCCAGCCCTAAATAATGTGATAGAAACAGATTTTCAGATAGACATTTTAAAATATAGTATCTAATAGAAAATACATATATTTATTGATTTCCTTGATTGAAGGCAAACTTCCCTTTGTAATAAATAGAATTTTGAAAGTCGATTCAATTCAACAAGTTCATATTTTGTCAGATCCTAAATTTATTAGCAGTTCATATATATAATATTGGATTAAATTACTTTAAAAAAAGGTTGCCGGTATTACCTTTGGCTTTGCGCAGTGGTGCCCAGTACGAAATATTTTTAGATATCAGTAAAATTTTAATCTTAGAAAAAACACTATATTTTTTTGAATTTTTTCAATGTTTTTTGTTTGCAGTTTTATCAAAAATTGAATTAATATTATAATATATAATTAATATATACCGCAATATTGTCCTGTTTTCTTTATTGAAATTAATTTCATTTAAATTTTGTCAAGTTGGTATTTAAAATTGTAATTTTGTATTTGTAAATTTGATATTGGTAATTGTAGAAAAGGGTACTTGCTCGCAAAAATATTATGTAAAACATTGCTTTTTGACTAGCCCTGCTCGTGTAGAGTGGACCTGTTTAAATGGTCTACGAAGTTTTTTTTGAAAATTATAAGAGTTATTGAGTATAAATATTAAAAAGGGTTTTATAAAAGTTTTTGGTGTGTTTTATTATACCGAATATAAAATAAATTAAAAATTAGTTTATGGAATGAATAAATAAATAAAATTGGTGGATGCTGGAAGTTATAGAAATAAAGACAAAGAATGGTTTATGAAAAGGCACTACATTTTATTGATGCTGAAAGATAAAAAATATGGTAACTTGAATGTCTGCCACACAGAAGAAGAAGAAGAAGCTACTAGCGCAGAAAACCAAGAAGATGCAACAAATAATTTGATAGAAGAAATGAAAAAGTAACAAGATGAAAATAAGACAAATACTAAAAATTAAAAAAAAAGAATTTTTGAACACAAAATACAAAATTTCTGGCAAGATAAGATCACAAAGTATGCTTCTATGAAAGAAAAGATGAAGGATATTGTCGGCGCAATTTTAGTAAATGGAGAGGTGCAACAGTTGATTAAAAAAAAGTACGAAAAAATAAGAAAAGGATGCGAAAAATTAAAAAACTAAAATTTCGATCTAAAACGAAAATTAAAGTTGGACATGAAACTACGTTTTGTGGACGATAGGATAAACAAGGAAGAAAAATACTGGAAATAGACGAAAAATAAAAGATAAAATTTTAGATACAACCGAAAAATTTGAAAGGACGATATGGATAAGAAGCTAAGCTATTTTTATCCAATAAAATCGAGGTTTTAATATCTATTTTTTATAAAAATTCGATATCGACCCGTTTTAAATTAATGAATTTTTTTGTGCGAAATCAGGGAATCAAACCACGTTATAATCATCCAAAAAACGGAGTAGGCAGAGATTATCTTCTATTTTTTTTTTCATATTTAAATAGAAAGAAACTAGAATAAAAATGAAACATTTCTTGGTAAAATTTGATTTTTATTCATATTTTGGAAATAAAAAGTGAAAAATATCCATTGTAAAGCTAATAATGCAGACAGGGCCGGCGCTAGGCACTAGGCAACAGCCTAGGGCGCAAACCAGTTCGAGGTACAAAAATTAATTGCAGTGGCCAATATAAAATGAGGTTACTGTCGATCTTTTCTGTTTCTTTCCTTCAAAAGTACAATAGAATACCTTTAAATATCCTGAAAGAGCAAAATTTAAGGTTTCTTAAGAAAATTCTTATGAATATTGAAAATCGACTTTTTGATGTAAATTTTATAAGTTTAAGTTAATTTTAGCTTTAAAAAACATTCACTTGACGGTAGGTGTACGCTACGTAGGTCTTAAAAGTCCAAATTTAGGTGGGGAGAGAACGTGTTCATTCTACTGCATGTGGTTGCAGAGGAAACATCATTCGAGTTCCTAGATTATGGAATTAATTTGCACTCCGAGTATTGTAATAATTCACACAGGGGTTGAGAAAACCGCCCGATCGGTTAGCAAGGGTGTTTGAAACGTAAGTTTTCACTGCCCCTGACATTATCAAATCTCGAATTGCAGCATTCGAATTTCGAATTTCTATAGGGATGTTTTTAGCGAGTCTCGAATCGAGGCACTCTAAAATCCTTTATTTTTGATAATTTGAAAAAACTATTTGACGTTTCGCAAATTTTATATTTTATATCTACTATATTATAGTCCATTACCTAATCCCGGCCTAAAACCGGCCCCATTCGTCCCCCGCGAAAATATATCTCCCAGCATTGTAAGTGATTTCAATGTTTTAGTATAAATGGAGGGAGAAATATGTGTCTCACTTCAGACGCGCGAGTACCGAAAGATACAAAGATATATAATCTTATTATAGGGTTTTCCAATAAGAGGTGTTATTTTGATATTCTAAGAAAAATGGATTTTTTTGAGAAAATTGATCGAATTTTTATTTCATTATAAAGAGGAAGGTATGCCGTTAATAATGGAAAAAAACATCAGCCAAATGACCACCACGACCACGCTTACAGGACCTTATCCTTTTCATAAAATTTTCTATAACGAAATCGCAAAGTGGCTGCCCTAATATGTCCTCGATAGCCTCACGAATTCCATCTTTGAGGTCTTGAATCGACGCTGGGCTGTTGGCGTAGATCTTATTTTTCACGTTGCTCCAAAGGAAGAAGTCGCAAGGTGTTAAATCACAAGATCTCGATGGCCAATTGTGATCACCTTTTCGAGAGATAACACGGTCCGGAAACTTTTCCCGTAAAAGATCAATGGTTTCGTTTTTAATTTTAATAATTTCAATGCGTTGTTGAAGCGTGTATCGTTCCATTTTTATTAATGGCGTAGTTTCTACTTGCATGCATTGATCTTTTACGGGAAAAGTTTCCGGACCGTGTTATCTCTCGAAAAGTTGATCACAATTGGCCACCGAGATCTTGTGATTTAACACCTTGCGACTTCTTCCTTTGGGGCCACGTGAAAGATAAGATCTACGCCAACAGCCCAGCGTCGATTCAAGACCTCAAAGATGGAATTCGTGAGGCTATCGAGGACATAGGGCAGCCACTTTGCGATTTGGTTATAGAAAATTTCATGAAAAGGATAAGGTCCTGTAAGCGTGGTCGTGGTGGTCATTTGGCTGATGTTTTTTTCCATTATTAACGGCATACCTTCCTCTTTATAATGAAATAAAAATTCGATCAATTTTCTCAAAAAAATCCATTTTTCTTTGAATATCAAAATAACACCTCTTATTGGAAAACCCTATACATAGATATAAGATACAAAGATAAAAATGGGGGAGGGCTGATAGATTTTTGCCTAGGGCGTCAAATATCCTAGCGCCGGCCCTGAATGCAGGTAAAAACTGCTAGTGATTAATTCAACAAATATAAATAAAACGACAGTCTTGATTAAATTCAGTAATAAATAATCGCCAAACACTATGTTTTTTCAAAATCAGAAAATTCCAGAATTTTCTTTTAGAAATAATATGTGTATCATTTACTTCTCTGCTGATTTAATCAAAAGGTTTTATTGAATTTGAAATAGTGAATGATAAGCATGGAAGATTCATCATTGAAAAGGAAAATATTATTTCCTAGTTATATTTATTGAATTATTCACTTGCGATTTTTTTTTAATTATTCATCTTTTTCACCTTTTACTTCCAAAATATGAAAAAAATCAAATTTCACCAAGAGATTTTTTATTTTATTTTTTTCTATCAAAAAGTGGATGAAAAAAAATTATAATCTCAGCCCACTCTGTTTTTTGGATGAATATACGAGGTTCGATCCCCTGATTTCACACAAAAAAATTCATTAATTTAAAACGGGTCGAAATCGATGTTTTCTAGAAAACCACAATTATATCGGATAAAAAAAGCGATAATATTGAAATAAATTAATTAGTAAAAAAATAAATTTGTTAAATTGGACATTATTTTTATAGTTAATTTAATCATCATATTTTTGTAAAATCCACCACTTTCTGAACTATTTTATATAATTATATTTTATATATTATGGTAACCAAACATTACGAAGTGTCAATGTAAACAAGTAGTTGACTAAAGCCAAGATTACAAGTAATTTTGGATAGTAATTTTGGAAGTCTCCAGGGGCGGATTAAGGTACCTCTGCGCCCTTGGGCACCCCCTGCTATAATATACATGGTGTTCCTGGATACACTTTATCTAACTTAGGTGATGATAGAGGAGACTTCTCTAAGAAACATTTTAAACAATTTTGTTTTCTAAATTCAAACCCTCGAGAGTTGGACTTTTTTAAATCATTCTTTTTTTAATTTCAATATTGATTTTTCGGTTAACATGGATTATTGCTGTTTTAAAGAACGTGAAATAATCTTCAAACTAGATTCAAACCTTTTAATGTCTAAAATCAACGGCTTTGGAGTTATAAATTAAATTAAGTAAAAAATATTTGAAAAACTCGAGAATTTTTTTATTTTGTTTTTTTTTTTCAAAACCCTGTATCTTTTAAACAAAACATTATACAAAAAATTCGACGTCCAATTCCAGATAGGAAATTTAACGGACTACAACTTTTGTCTAGTTAAAAATTTTTGTAAATCCAATCCATTCGGCAGAAAATCAGAAAATAATGAATAAGGCAGCTACAAAACAAAAAATTTAGGTTAAATTTAAGAATATGCTCAAAATGATCACCCTCATTTTCAATACACAGTCGTGACATATTTGATATTCGCTTAGTTTAAGAGATTGGTGAATTGACAATTAAAAATTATGAATTTTTCTTGGCGCATTGCGCCCCTTTTTTCGTGCGCTTCTAGGCACGAGCCTAGCTAGCCTAAACGGTAATCCGCCTCTGGGAGTCTCCGGTTTTTGATTTTTGATTGTGGTCGATCTCGAGATTTTGAAGATCGTATTTTTGTATTGCTAAAGGAACTGTGATTGGAAACTTTAAATTTAATTTAATTAAATAAATTTAATTAGTTTTTAGGAAGAAAATTTACGGAACGATCAATTTCAATAGAGGAGCGATTAGATTTATTTTTTATTAAAAAAAAATAACTTAATTAAATAATTAAGTACTTTACCCGATATATAAAATTATTATATGTTACTAAAAGAATACTTTGTTATTCTCTTTAAATTTTATATATTTCAAATTGTTATTTCAAAAAAATTTTAAGTTGGGAGTTGGGATTTTAGAAAATTAAATTGTATGGTTTAGACAGCATTTACACTGCAATATTAAAACGTCTAGGTTGGGCGTCAAATAAATGCTGTGTTATTTTCAACTAAACTTTTTCTTTTAACGATTTTTAATTTTTCACAAAATATGAAAATCTATACCCATTTAATTTTTTTGCTCAAGTCTACGTATTTTGTTAATTAGGTAAAATTAGATTAGTGGTACCGCGCAATTTTTTTCTGTAATTTCTTGAACAAGTGTTTATCTTATTGATTTGAAAATTTAGACTTTTATTACAAACAATACTGATTTTATTTAAATATTAGCTGTACAATAAACCTTAGATAATAAAATAAAATTGAATTGTTTCAACTTGTTGCTCTATTTAAAAATGTGACTATACTGCAAATTTAAAACGATTCCAAAAAGTTTATGGTTATATCTCTGGTACTGTACCGAAACAATGCAGTTTTACATTCTAAAGTAGTAAGGAAAATTGCAACTATAGGAAAGCCAATTTTTATTCTTTCCCTGTTCTCCTAACATTCGGTTAAAATATAACCGAATTCCATCAATTTTTACTACATCACGTCATCTATTTTCTACATATACTGCACCATCTAAATAAAAAATAAATCTTCAATAATACAAACACGTATTATACCATACCTTCTTATATTGGTCTCAATTTTTACCCCAATATTTGACCCCTTGTACCTCGGCTGTTTGAGATAAAATCAAGTTATATGAAGAAACATTTTATTTACTTTCAAAGTTACATCATGTGTTTTCTTTTTATTGTTTTATTTGATTTTATTCTAAAAAATAAATTTAAAAATAATCTAAATTTGTAATTAATACTAAAAATCTGTAAAACTCATTACTCTATTTTCTCGAAAATCAAAGTAAAATGGCAATTAAATTCTTGAGTTATCGTTTTTCTAACAGAAAATTAATACCAAATCCTTTCACACTTACATTTTGGCACCTATTATAAAGTTAATTAAAACATCGTTTGTAAATACCTCCAGCATTATTAGCTATACTTCATTTTCACGTTACATATTTGAAGCCAGTCTAAAGATTTCTCTGCAGTATTTCCTGTAAATCGGTGTTTGTTTTACATTTACAGATTCAATAGGAACCACGATAATGTTATACTAGAATAATTTTTAAAGACTTCCATTATGCTTTTACGAGAAATGTTATTTTATAAAATATTTAATTATAAGTTATATGCTATTCATGCACAAATCACAACACTGCTGCCCTCCAGCAGCAAAAACTTTCTTGTTACAGCTGCAACTACACTTCACAAACTACAGCATCTTGGATAACAAGCTCACGTCAAGTGGATAAGTCTGTTTTAACATCTAAATAATTATATTATTAACTTGATTGACCAGCAATATTATTTTAAAAAATAAAATATCCTAATATTGATTTTTAATGAAAAGTGATTACGCAAATTACGTAAAATTTACTCTAAATAACTTTTACAGCAAAGTAAAATATATTTCGATGATTAATTAACAGTTTCATAACACTAATTGTTTACCTTTACTTGATCTATAATAACGATAAGTAATTAAATTTTCCATTGTATATCGGAATTAGTAAGCAATTTAATCAAAATTTTGAAATGTAAATAATACATTTCTTATTTGGATTTTTTCTACTTGTTCCATCGATCGGTCCGACTTTTTCTAATTAATTCTAAATGTAAGTAATATAAGAAATTTATAAGTCAAATTTATATAGTACATAGTTAAAAAGGATATAATAAATCAAAGTATAAAATTTTTTAATAAAATCCCCTCCAACTGTTGAAAATCCGAAACCGAGAAAACCACTTTGTGAAATCTAATAATGTACAGTGATGACTTTATGACGCCATAATTAATTATAAGAAACAATTAATGTTCAATTAAATACCTGGTACTAGTCGTGGTCCATTAATTGTAGCAACCGGTCCACTCCCATATTTAACATGACAAGGATCTGCGTTACTTGATACCACCGCAATTTCATCAAGTTCGTGTCCGTCAACAGAACCTAAAGCACTTCCTCCGTGAGCCACCAACCTTCCGGCCGAGCTGTCGTGTGACTGCTTCCGGCCTCTCCAACTCAGAACCAGCCTTTTTGCAGTGGACATCACGCCATCCTGTTAATAATGCACCTCCGAAGATGCTATTCACAATTTATAAATCATCCACTACATAACAATACGCGTCACTTTGATTACCAACGTTTTAGGTTTTAAATTGATTACATAAACTTCATCATAAGACGGCCACTTGTTTGGGTTCATTTTATTGAATGGAATTTTTTAGCTACAATAGTTTAAAAGAAATTTAATTAAAGAACACACAATACAAGGAAGCTTTCAAATATTGTGAACATCAACAAACTTCACAGTTTGGATAGGTAACAGATATTCTTATAACAGAGAAACTGGGGCTTCTCATAAAAATAAATTGAAGGAAAACCTCAGACAAATTTGGAAAATTCAAAAATTAACCAAACCTTGTTTTAAATTTTACCCGAAGCCAGCTTTACTTGCAGTTTTATAAAATATAAGGGTGGCGCAAAAGTTTTTTCCATAACGAGATTACAAGTTAAAAATGTTGTTTACTTTGTTCGCAATAAAAGAATTACATTATTCTTCACTGCATATTCGGTTCATTGTTATTTCCTAACTTGACAACATTTTTTATTCATTGTTGCACTCGAGGATCCCCATTTCACCTCACTTTTGAGGTGCTTCCCGACTGTTATCTCGATGTTGTAATCAATAAATGCGAAAAAATAATAAATTATGTTTATTTTAATATTTGTGTGACCATTCGCGACGATCCTGGCATAACTTTTTAGTCGGCCCAATATTGAATTCCAAAGGTTCGCCGAGAAGAAAAGTTTTGCCTCGAAAAAATTTCGCATTAAATTTATAAATTAATATTTTTCAATGCATGTCCCGAGACACAACACAAAGTATCGAATATTATGAAGAAAAATAATTTGCTTGATTAAACTTATTTCGTGTTTTTTAAAGGGGTATTTAATGGTCAACTGTAATTAGCAAAATTGTGAGTGCTTTTAGCAAGTTTCAACTAGAATAATTATTTTTCTCTAAATTTGTGCTTAGAGACCAATTAAAAGTTAGAACATAGGGGACTAGATTTACTTACATCTGAACTGAAGTTTCAATTTGGCCAACACTAGAGACTTTTTTTAAAGAGTCGGAATATACTATTACAAAAGAATATGTAGTAACCATATGAATATGGAAGCTTAATATTAATTATTAAAAGAAAAAAATTAATAAATGTAAGCGTTGGAAAAATATTCAAACTGTGGAAAAGTCTCAAATAGCTAATAAAAATAGAAAATTCAAAAACCTGTCGGAACTGCCGTCGTTCTAAATATCTGTTAGTGTTAGTAGAAAATGTTTATTTTAGGCAGACAGCTTCAGATCATCTTTGTATTATCGGTGTAACAAAAAATTTGTTTCTATATTAATGGCAACCAATTTTTACTTTTTCAAAATTTCTTTTTTACTGGTACGGTAAGCAATGCTCAAATGAGAAGACAATTTGAATTAAAATATACAGACAATACTATTTTACTGCGACAGTCGATACTCTGACACTTCCAATAAGATTGTTTATGATATGGAATGTAAAGACCTCTCAATATGGCTCTACAATGACCGTTATCAAAGCCTGATCAATATATTTGCTTTAAAAGCGTATTTTTTTATAAACCAACATATAAACTTAATACATAATATACGTGCGAACGAATAATCAGTGCAGTTAATTAGGATAAGAAAAACCATTCCAATTAAAATGATTAATCCAAATTTTCTGCTATTTCAGCTTTTTTTTCTTTAAACTTGACAATCATTGAAATGTCAGCTTCTTTAAAGAAAAATCAAGAGTGATATCTATGTACAGTGATGTCGAAACGTCAAGAACCTTCTCAAAGAGAAGTTTGCGACAATACCCATGCTACAGTTCCTACGGGACTTATAAAACCATTCAGGTTATGCATCCTAAAATGATATTTCGGTATTTATTCCCAAGACTCGACTTTTATATTTTTGGGCTAACCACAAAAATACATCTGTTTTGATTCGTCGATATTGAAAGTTGTCTGTCACAAAACAAATTATTTCTCAGGATTTAATATAAGAAATTATACCTATACGTAAAATCAGTGACTATTATTCACAGAATATTGGTGTGGGATTAGGTGGAATGGTAGCACAAAGAGATTACAAATTTTCCAAACGGTTGGTTCAAAGCAGAAGGATTTTGATTTAATTTAATCTATAGTATTTGATTTAATTTAATATTTGCAATTTATACATTTTTTTTACTGCAGTGCTAATACCATGCTATAGACAGTGATGTGCTTGCGGGTTTTGTCGATTTTTACAAAGGGGTATTCTAACAATATTATGGAAGAACTAACAGAGACATGCGGACTATCATGAATATGTAATAGGAACAAACAGCATGGATACGAACAGAAAACAAAATATTTGAAGAGTTCGACAAAGATGTTCTTTTCTTACAAGTTATTTATTTAATTTTTATCATTAAATCCAATTTATTTAATTCTAAAATAATTTTATTTTTTAATTCTTCCTCTTAACTCAGTCTTAATTAATTAATTTTGCTTTGCATCTAATTCTCAAACTTTATTTTCAAATTAACATATTACAATTTAATCTCTACAAATGAATACACGACTGGCCTGCTCGACGTTAGGGAACAAGTAAGTCAACCCTGTTCCTAATTAGGAATAAATGCAAAGGAATTGCGATTCACTTCTAGCTCTGTCTTTGTTGTACGTGGATATTTAAATTTACAAAGAAATAAGTTAAGTTCAAAAAAGCAATTGTTTTGGAAAATTATTTTGTATCGTCATTTGTTTCGAGTAATGACGTCATCGACTTTTTTAAATGGCAACCCTTTTAACGGAATAAAATCTTTCTGCTGTCAGTAGGTAATTGAATGGTGGAATACTAAAAAGGTTTTAGTAACATTTTTAGATTTCGCGATAGTGCCAGCAAGTAACTCAAAAAAGACAAATACAACTATACATTGTTATGATTTCCCTCTAGATTTCATTTGTAATAATCTTTGTTAAAAAAAAAAAAATGTATGGCTTCATACTCAGAAATACGTTTCTACGCAGAAATCAGCAATACAATTTTCATCTATTTTATTAATCATGTAATTTAAATTTTCAATTATTTTCCAGTTTCAACTGTATCAGGATCAGAGAACACCAAATATACAAGTTATCTTTTAATTTCAACCAAAAACGATAAAAATTTGCAATTTTTTTATTGATTTAAATAATATTTATTAAATATAATTTTAAATATTAAATATAAAATAAATAATATTGTGAATTGCTTTTATTTATTGTGGGTGTAACCAACTGGATATTGGTATGTATATCACATATTCTAGAATTTAAATTACATAATTCTTTATTTTTAATTTGATTATGTCCTAAAGCAAGATCTGCATTGGTTTTTCCCGACTTATCCCGACTTTCAAAACTATTTCGTAGCTATAGAATGGTTTATCCGCAAATACAAAATAATTCTTTCTTTAATATGTTAATTCCTTGAATTATCAAATGGCTTTGGTAACGCAGTTGATTATATCTCGCTTACATTTTGAGATAGCCTAGGATTGGTCCCTAAGTTGGAATTAAATAAAATCAAATATCTGTGAACTTGATTGGTTTCGGCTTTTTCCGCTTCATTGTTTGTTTTGATTCTTCGTACTTTCCAAATGACCGATTCGAGAGAACAAAGAGCAGAGATTTAAAAATTTGCAGATTTCCATTTTCTATGCATACCAAATATTTGAGTAAAAAATAGCAGTCAACTGAAGAACGCATTTTTCATATTGTACTAATCAGCTAAACTTTCACTTGCTTACATTTCCATTACTTAAATAAAAATTATGGAATATTGAATATTTTGTATTATTTTTTTACCTTAACAATTAAGTGCATTTTCCACTATTTTTCTATACATTTTTCATGACCCTTAAAGTCGCCTATATGTTAGTTGGTTCAATAAAAATTTGATTTATTATACATTAGATGAAAGGATATTGGCCTTCCCTCTATATCCTTCCATTTATAGGATGATTATCATAATATTTAACTTTTCATCAAGTTCCGCTGGCAAATGCATGCACTAGCAATGCTTTAAACAAAAATGTTTCTGAATTTTTTATAATGTATTTTACGTTTATTTCTAGGGAAAATGCTTTACCAGTTTAGCAGGCTTATCCATATTCGCTTTCATATCATACTAAAATTATTTAAATTTTTATTGCTGGTTGATGCACAACTACGATTAAACACTAATTAGTCCACACCTTTACAGTATAATTTTCATATCAAAAAATTTGTTTAGGTCGAAAATGGCAAGAATGGAAACTTTAACGTATTTTATTTTTTGCGTAAAAATCCTAACTATTTTTCCATTTCCAATACAAGTAAAATCACTTTCTATAATACAACTGCAGCAAAACTTTTATCCTATCAATTGATGCGATGGTTGTGAATTGGTTCGTAAATTAAATAATAAAAAAATGTAATTTAACAAAGGTTTGATTAATTTTTCGGATTAGCACTGAAAATCTAAATAATATTTCATTAATATCGAATGGGTTGCATTAAATTGGGTTTTTATCTATCGATATGTTATCTAATCGTGCACCATATTTATATTGTGTTAAATTGGAAAAAAAATGTTGTTTGTCATTATGTCTTAAGACTTGCGTATTATAATGCGTGTATGTCAGATTGGCAGAAAATGTGATGTTATATGTATGAAAGTTTTGAGCGTATATACAATATATAAGGAGAGCATCGATCTCGGTCTAGAGCTCAACATATGGCTCGGGAGTCCGGGCTCTTTTAGACCACGTTGCTCACCACTCCGGTGTACGTGCAGAATACAAAATTACAGTGTTTTGGGTTTTTATTGCTTTAACCCCAAGTGTGATTTAGGCACACCACACAATAATTGATTATTTTTATAGTGTTCCACTCGGAAGTGATTAAAATTATTTAGCAATACAGGGAACAATATCTCCCGAAGGTATTAAAATTTTTGTACTGAAAGTAAAATATTTTGTACGCTTCTTCGTGGAATATAATACCTGACAGAAGTTGAAAATAATTAGAAAAAATTTTCATTACCCTGAATTATTTTTTAATTAAAATATTTTACGAAACCCGTTAATAAAAAATTATAAAAAAATAATTAACATAATTTAGCAACAAAAATGGAGCAAACCATTTGTAATAAGAATAGATTAGTCGATAAAATTTTTTTTAAATTTAGCACATGTTTTAGAGAGATTAGAGACATCGCACTCAAATCGAAACGATTTCACTAAATTATTAAAATTACAATAAATCGACACAAATAAAGTTATTTTGCAAATGTAACCGGCTTTAGCAGCTACCCCTTGCAGCCGTCGTCGATTCACTACTGCGGTGGTGATCCCGACGCGCAAACTCCAGCATCCAGCTCTATCTGTATGCCCGGACTCAAGATAAAACAAGGAAAAGTTACTCAAAGCGTATGAGATCCGCACGAATTACGCACGCAACAGTAATTTGACAAAGTAGAACTTTTTGTCTCTGCTTGTCAAAAAAAGCTTGTTGCATTTAATTCGCAGTACGACAGATCTGCCGTTTTAAAATAATTTTCAAACGGCCAGATTACAAGATTATCCGTCTTAAAAGAAAATTTCAGAAAATTTGTTCATAATTTTCCATAATACTACAAAGGTGGGACGGAAGCAATTTTCCAGTCGCGAATGTAATTTAAGAACGCCGCACCTTAAGTCGGTAACGTTCATAGCAGCATGCAAACTCGCTAACGATTTCATGAATTTTCCAGAAAAAGAATTTATTTTTAAAGAATATTACTTTTTAAATAAATAAAAGGTAATTTCAAAATTACGGTTAGCTTAAAAATCTCTGTTTTACTTACTTGGCGAAGAAACGCACCATATATTGCATTAATTCGGCCAACATTAGAGGATTAATTTTAATAAATAGAATTTTTTTCTCTTTTATTATTTGCTCTCTAAAATTTTAATTTTTATTTGCACATTTTTGAAATATTTAAAAGCAAAAATTAACTTTTACAATGTGAAAACCGTAACGATGCTGGAGCATGAGTAATAAAGAAACCTTTAAAATAAAAAATACATCGGCTGCAAGTCAAGTAAACAGACGAAGGATTAGAAGCCAAAAGATGGAAAAAAACGATAAACGTAAAGAGAGTGATTTAAAAATGGAGTGGCGTGGCAAACAGAGCTATTAATCAAATCTAATAATATCTGATAACTATGCGTAAGTATAAGAGAAAATTTTACATCAAACAAGAAGTGTCGAAGCTTAAAGAACTGAATTAGATGAAAATGGAATCTAACAGCATAAATGCCATAAAACGATTTCCAAACATTGTTATTGAAGAAATCATGTGGCAATTTCTTATTTTTACCTTAGAAATGAATTGGTCTTGTGGGGAATAAAGAAAATTTCACATAGACAGACCTCTTTTGCCATACAAATTGTTTAGAGACAAATATTAGATCCAATACTCCAAAATAATATTTCATTCCAAAAAGGACCTCTTTGCGTTTTCTACAAGCAGTACTTTGAAATTGATTTATTTTTCAATACTATATACTTTTAGAAGTTCTGAGGGACTTCGTTTTGCTCTTGCCAATTTTTCCGTTTTTTATTTAGTTTTGGGATTAAAAGCTGCTAATGACAGGTTATTAATTATTCACTTATAGGTTATTTTTCTAAACCCTGATATTTGAGGTTTTTGTGGCAAAAAATTCAATTGTTACCGCGTATGATCCTTAAAAATGTTAATATACGGAACACAAATTTTTTAAACAATTTATTGTGGTAGTCAAAGTTAATGGGGTAAAAAATTCCAGTTTTAAGAAGATCAAGTTGAGAATATTTACTGTATTTTAATTTCAAAGCGATGATAATTATTGTTTAATGGATCTAATTATAAAGTTAATGACCTTTTCGGTTTTCGATATTTTAATTGTAGCAACCTCACCTAATAGTACAAAATTTCTTATTTGCGAAATTATTATTTTAATTGCTGGTAAAACTAAAAGTTTTTTTAATATTTTTTGGAACACTTTTTGCGATTATTGCTCTCCCCTGATGAGATTTAGTATTTTGGTTTTTGCTAGCCGAGGTAAATTAGCCGTAAATTTTAATAATTCGGAAAGTTATGCAATAGCCACATCAAATTTTTTTTATTACTCGATTAATTTGTTTTAAAAAAATTTAAATAATTTATTTTAGCAAGTTTTTGTATTTAGTAAGTAAAATACATACCTATAACTTATAGTTACAATATAATACATAAAATAAACGAACAAACACGTCAATATCATTCAAAGTTAAGTTCGTATAATATAGCAGGCACCAAGCTTTACTATGAAAATTATAATTTTCCAACCGACCATAATCAAAGCGCAGCGTAGGGAATTTTCATTCGAATTACCGAAGCTGCCATAGTTGACTACTAATAATTTGAGACAATTGAAAGTTCTATGGAAGCTTCACATTTCTCACTTCAATTTGGAATATAATATGGAAATGATCAATCTTCTGATTTTAAAATATTCATTTGCATCGAAAAAGCTGAAAGAGTCAATTTATGCTGAAAAAAAATTGTTTCAAAGTTCTAGATTATAGTTAAATAAATTAATTTTAAAAATACAATTTAGAAAATAAATATTAATAAAATTTTCTAACTGGAGATACCAAACTGTAAGAGACACTTGAAGGTACTTTTTTAATGCTCCAAGTTATAATGTCCTTGTTTAAAATTTATTTTCAGGAACAAAATTTGTTGCTACTCATTCAAAATTCCTATGTCGACTCAGGTTATTTTGATTCCTTATTTTGAAGTTTTTGTTCATTGGTTCATCCGCCATATTAAATTTCCAATCAATTTGGTTGTGATATCAATTTCGGGTATTTTCTCAGTTTTTCAAGTGTTTTTGGGGTAAACCAAGCAACCTGAATAATTCTGGATTGTGAAGGGCGAACTGAAGTTCGCGTGCACTCCAGTTTTTGTTACAGCCCACATTTTCCCTATTACCCAAGCCATCCCAAATTTAAGAGAAACACGAGTATTCTGGAGGGAGGTGTGTCGCTAATACTGGCCATATCAGACCAGAAGCACATGCTCCATCGTTTCATCTGCTTCATTACATCCACAGTAATTTGAGCTGTCAAGTAGTCCTATTGTATACAGGTGTTTATTTAACTTGCAGTGTCTTGTGAGAAACCCAGCAATAATACCAGAGTTGTCCCTGGACAGCTGTCAATATCTTTTGCATAGCAAACGCATTTTCGAACTCACTTTGTGTCCTTTTATCCAACTAATAGTTAGGACGTTATATTTTGATAACATTGCATTCAGTGTTTGATTGCATTCCAGGTTGCACTGCAACACTAAGCCCGAAATGATCCATATGATGGCCAAGTATCATAAGAGTAGGTTTACTGTCTATATAAGTATTTGAATCGTTTTCCCCCGGATATCCTTTTCTTGGACTATTTTGTTTACAAAATACTGTAAAAGCAGTCAAGAGCAGATCCAGCCAATAACCATGGGAGGGGTATAAAATGGCTTATGGACAAAATTAGGTGAATTCAAAAGAAATTAAAATGGAAAATGAAAAAAGTAATTCTCTTTTCAATTTCATCTTAATCTCATCTTAACTAATTTTTTTCGGAGATTGATGGGGGGTAGTTACCCCCAAACCCCCCCCCCCTTGTATCTGCACTTAAAAGCAGTATTTCTTTTGAAACGATCTGTGTACAGACATATTATGTCAAACCTATAAGTTCTTGTTGAGTCCGACAGAATCTCAAACACTTTAATGGAGGGAATAAAAAAAAAAGAAGCAGCCTTTTCGATCAGTCGAGAAGTACCCTGCTCAGATTGCATAGGATATTATGTATCCAATGATGTAATATCCATCTTCATTAAGGCGTTCCAGAACAAAATCCCACAAAAGTGGGGTGACTCTGGGGCTACGTCGTTTATCCAGCGGTCCACATACTTTCTCCCACGTCTGAGGGGTGGATACTGGTCCAACAGCTCGTCGACGTGGATTCGGCGGAATCGGTTTGCAATGGATAAATAATTCGAGTCACTCGACATTTTTGAATAAATTTTATGGTGATTACTCGTTAACGTTTTAAAACCAACTGGAAGAATTAATCTCGATGATTGTTGTTATCCATAATTATGCCAGTGCGGTCTTAGCGGTAGGGGCAACCTGGGGCCTGATTCCTTTTGGAATTTCATGTCTTCGTGACTTCACCGCCTCCGTCACACTTTGACCAATCTCAAAAAAAACGACAGAACGGAATGTAATCTGATCTTCTCATCCAGAAGCTGCGGAGTAGCGCACTTGATTCCAAGCAGAGAAAAAACAAATTTTTTCTATCACTTCATTGTGGCATCTTCCTCAGTCTCTCCCGCGCCTTAAAGCTTTCGCCACGGGTTGATCAGCGAGACCAATATTTCCGAAATGCGGCATCGGAACGGCGATAGGTTGTTAGATCCAGACACTGCGACACTGATTTGTCAGCAACGGGAAAGTTTCTTCAGCATCATATCTCGGTCGGTTGTTTCTTCTGGTTACGGTCATCTCGGCTGGACTTTTTTCTGCTGCGGCATCTTTCCTAATAAAAATCGACAATCGGTTTTGTCCTGGTTCGCAGCTTTTTCTTTAGTTTAACGACTTCTCGGTCGCTTTCTCCTTCAGTTTGAGGAACCTCTCAGAGCAGCGCAACTCCGGTTGCTCCTCGGTTTCTCCCTCGGGAGTTCGATTTAAGGTCTTTTACGTGGACGATGCCGAGAGTTTTTCCTTCCTGGTCCATCAATTCCACCATTGGAATTGGAGGTTAAACTTCTAAAAGCTACTTGCTCCGTCTCGGATGCCTCCAGATCAGTAATGAACTTATTATCAATACTAGCTTCTGTAATAAAGGTAAGTAAGTAAATTGGGAGCTTAATGTTGTCAGTTTTTAGGATTTTTCTCGCAAAGACTAGGATTCGGATAATCTTCGTCCAGAAGAACGTAGACGAACAACGGAAGGGTATCTTTGTGAAGTAAGCTATCCTGAATAACGAGGATGCTCAATTGTTTGTAATGCAAAATTAACCCACCTATACGTTTACCTCGGCAAAAAACTCGACAAAAGGCAACTTAATAGTAAAGTTATCTTTCCAATACTTTTAAAGCATTCTAAATTGTAAAGATTAACAGTTTTCTGTAATCTACCTAGCTAGCAGAATTTCGGGTCTTTCATCTTTTTTGACAATTTCGTTTTGGGTTTTTGCTTTGGTGGATATAATCAGCTCCGCGATGTTAGTTAGAGTGAAGTCTTTCCCCAACTGCGTTTGGGCAGATTGTCTGTGATCCGTCCATTTGATGCAGTGGAAGATTGTGTGTTCTGCATCGTCCACCTCTCCACAGTAGTGGCAGCTAGGGGTATCTGCGAATCAGGTAGCTGCGGAAGCATCTATGTCCGCTCAAAGGCTGGGTAGTTTCGTACCTCAGCTCGCCGTGTTTTCTATTTATCCACGGAAGAATGTCCGGGATTAGACCATACGTCCACCTTCCTTTGTAGGACGCCCTCCATGATGACTGCTACATTTCTTGGATTTCAATGCACTGGTTGTTATTTTTCATGTTGTTCCCCGATCTGTATTTTGCGTATCTCATCTGTGCCTTTAGATAAAGTGGCAGTTGGGGCAGAATTACCAGAACAGCGTAGGTGAAAATGGTCCAACAGGCTATAGGCTCTGTACTGCTTAAACTATCTGGCAGTATACTTATTCTTGTTTAGTGCCGCAACCCATATCGGAGCTGCTTACAGCACAATGGAGTCCGGAACACAGCTCAACAGCCTTCTCCTAGCCTCGCTTGGGCCTCGCGTGTTAGTCATAATAAATAAAAGGGCCTCTGTCAGCGTTGTCGCCTTCTTGACCACTCTCATTATGTGGGGCTTAAAGGACAGATCTTTATCAACATATGTTCACACCCAGCACTCTGACCAGGTCGCTTCGATTGTCTGGCCGATCACCAGAAAATGTACCGGCCTCATTCTCCGGGACAAGTTGTAAACCCTAGTGATCGTCCGTTTGTTGAGATCTGCTATAGTTATATTCGCGAACTACTCCATGCCCTCCTCCGTGCGGGCATCGGCTACTATCGTAATGTCGTCTGCAAAGACGGTTAAGCTTTGCGGTTATGCCTTGCTAACCAAAAACGGTTATGTGGGACTCCGCTAGTTACAGGTAGCGTATGTTTCCATAGCTCTTCTTCTATTCTCAGATGGGTTTGGTGGAGGTAATTTGACACGATATTGAAGAAGTAGGATGGTATCTCTCTTTCTTTAAGCTCAGACATCACTAACTCCCATCGAATGCGTTCGAATCGTCTGATTCGCCAAGAGCCACCCTTCGCAGATGAGATTTTGATTTTTCGCAGATGAGATCTCTCCCAGCGGAAGCCAAGCTGTGTAGGGATACTTTAATGCTCTCGTATGTAGTCTTATCAAAAGCCCCCGCTTGGGGCCCCAAAGTATGTCCGGAAACACCCCATCTAGTCACGGCGTTTTGTAAGAACCTTGATCAGATTTACATTTTTACAGTTCATTTCGGTCTAGAAAGGGTGATTGTAGCAATACCTCGGCAGTCTCTTCGATGCTCTCCATATAGGAGCCACTTGAAGGATCCTGCCAAGCTGTTGATTTGAGTTTTTGCAGCAGAAATCCTTCCAAAACAAGTACAAGTCATCTTGTACTCCAACCGTTTTAAATGCCTACCAGTCAGATCCATTTTTCGACCTCTCAACCTTAGCCACAGTACCGACTGTGGGGACAGCTAAGCAGCATTGCTTCATAACCCATCAGCAGATTCAGCAGCATAGAGAGGTTGCTATTATCCCTTGTTTACCTCAGTTTTTTCTTTTGCCTATCTCTTTCTTTATTTTCCTTTAGACTTATTATTTTCTTTGCCATATTCTCCCCATCCCACTTTAACCATTTTGAGAAACAAAATTTAGCATTATATTTCAAAGAATATTAGCTATGCGTCATTTTTTGTCCTGTGTTCAAATTTAAAGTGTTACATTTTCTGCGAATTATCTTCAGGTATGCTTAGAACTGGCTGGATAATAGCATTTGACTATTATTTGAATAACTTGGCACAATCAAAATAAAATAAACTGAGAACTTCTGTATTAATTGCATGCGCAAATTGTAAATTTGCATTGTAACAAAAAATAATATATGCATGTTTATTTAAGAATTAATAAACTTGGTTGGAAGTGTTCCACTTGAAATTCGCATATTCATATTCGCTTTCGAAACCGTTTTACTACATTGAGGCAAATAGCTATAGTTTGATTATCAATTACAGTTTAACGTGTTTTATGCTAAATCACTTAATGGGTAAAATTTGTTATCTCTGCTGCTAACATAATTACAGTTAAATTAGTTTAAAATAAATTCAAGGTTTGGAACGACCATTTTTGTACTATTGTTTTAATCGATAAATTTACTAATTAAAAATGTATACCTACCTTGTTTTTTTGTCGGATATAATTCTCGCGGCTCAAAATTCGATTAATTTAACGCTCGTGATGGACACCACTCTCAGACATTTTACTCACATTATATTAATAACAACTGAAGATGGAAGTTTTGACAGATATGATTTTCAGCATCAGCATACAGACATTTGCTTTAAATTCAACTTAATTTGAAGCTGTACGTTTCTTTGGCGATGTCTCATCTTAATTCCCGCATAACTGTGAACTTTGCAGATCGAATTCAAAGAGTGTCAGAAATTCAGAATTCCTTCAAGGTTTCACCACATCTCGTTAACGTACTTGACTTTCTTAGTTAAATATGCTGAGCAGAAGAAAGTCTTGGGCATGTTTCTATCCAAAGTAATCAGTAAATTTTTTTCCCACTTTTAATGCACTCCAAAGTGATATGCAAATTTTCATCAAATTTTTCTTAAAGCTTTTTGAAAAAAATGTTCCTCTTAATTTAAACTTCGTTCTGTTCAATATATTCTAGTGGGGCGCTAACCTTGTTAGATGCATCGCCCACAGTTTAGTGAATTATTTAAAATTATACAGTATAAATCAAATGGTTGAAATATTAGTGATATCCTGGCGCACTTGGAAAGCAATGACTAGCTTTGTTCCAATTTTTGATGGCACAAACTTTAAAATGATTATTCATTTGAAATCTACACAATCTTGAATATTCTTGCCTTTCGTGTCATTGTCTCTCATCACTACATCCCACTATTTCATCTTTAGTCTTTTTCTGTTTCTCTTTTTATCAATTCCACTCCGTCACTAATCTCATTGATTATGTTCTCAATTTCATCGCATAATATGTGACAGTTTTTGGTTCAATGCGCAATGTAAGAATTAATGGATCAACAGATTAAATTATTAACGCGTCAATAATTGATCATCTGTTGATCCAATAATATGTTGGCCAGATGCTCTGATGGGTGTATAGGGAATTTTAGTTATACATTCGCTTAAAAGCAATTATCAATAATTTTTCACAAAATGTCGAAAAGTAACATAATATTTCGTCTGCTATCAAGAGTAGGTATAAATATTTATTCTGGAGATGTTAAAAGTTACTCCGAAATATTTAACTGGTGCAATAAAGATGTCACCAACACCAAAACAGAAGCCATTGCAACTGCTGAAAATGTCATTAAGTTTTATTAATCAGAGTAATCATTAATTAGTTTCAGAATTAAAACCACGCCGGGAACAATATTACTGTATCCTAGTACCTCGAGATAATTTGGACAAAATTAAAGGTTTACTTTGTGACTGAATTCTGGAAAAACTATTGAATCTTAGTAGCCTAATCTTAAACTATCTACTCTAAAGTTTGAAAAAAAATAAAAATAATAAAACGTAAAAAGTGTCCAAGCCATCCCCAGTCTCCCCTATATCTATATGTTCATATTATATTTAAATAAAAAATATAAAAAAAATCGGATGTGGCCATCGCATAACTTTACGAATTATCAAAATTAACGTCCAATTTACCTCGACTAACAAAAATCAAAATACAAAATTACATCGCGAAACACATTCTAATCAGTATATAAAAATAATAAAAACAATTGAATTTTTCTCGAAAACAAAAGACAATAGTTTATTTTGGTTTTTGCCTTGAGTTTTTCATAAAAAAATATTCAAAACGCATCATCAATTTTTCTGTACCAATTTACCTCTTCTGGTTTAAGAATACCTCGAAACATAAAAATTTGATTAAAAAAATTGAGGGTTAAATTTTTTTTTCAATTTCTGATTACAATACTTTCCTTACTAAGGAGTTCGGAAAGTAAAAATTATATTTTTTAATTTGTTTCTTTTTTAATTTAGAAATTTGGACGGATAAAAAGTTTAAAAATGTATTTGAAATTTGAAATTTAAAAAATATAACTAAATCTATAAAAATTTCTTATTTTTCAATAATTTTATTTTTATTTAGAAATTTTGGGCGAGCAAAAATTTAAAATACCTACATATTTTAATTTAGAAATTATAATAATATTTTAAACTAAAACCAAGCGTTTAAATACTTAATCGTTTATTTAACTTGGTTTTACTTTAAAATATTATTATAATTTATCACAAGTTACGAATTCTAAAATTTAGGAATTATATAAATATATGAAATAGATATACCTACCTATCTATCTATACCTACAATATAAAAATCTGATGTTTCTTTTTATTTTGAAATTTAGATAATCTTATTATATCTAAGAAATATTTGATATAGAGCTGAAACCAAATTTTAATTCTGAAATTTGAAAAATATACTGTCGTGCCAGTCAGTATTTTCTGTATTTTCGAGGAAAAAAAGAAATGAAGAAACTATGCATTACATAGTTATGAAAAACAAAAATATGTTATTGAAGCCGGATAGATGGTGAAAAGTAAAGAGAATGTAAAAATAATAAAAGCGAAAAACAAATCAAAATTTTCCTGTTTTTTTACTATAGTGCATTTTTCTAAAATCGAAACAATCTCAAAGAATATTAAATTTTTACAAAAAGTCGGCAAAATTTAATCAGGCTATGCATGTGGGATATTCATCATGATTACTTCCAGAATGAATATATTTTTGAGCTATTGAATTATTCATTGGTATTTACATTTGGCATTTATAAAATTGTCAAATCTGACATACAACTGTTGATTAAATTTTGACACAAAATAGAGCTCCTGCCATTGGTAGATATTATTATGTAGGTTAGTGCCGAATATAGTGGAGTTAATTCAAATAAATTAAAAAAATAAATCGCTATTTATTTGTCTGAAATTTGTATTCGTCTCTGTGAATAATATAAACAAGCACACGAAGGCTGCATATTTTCCAATAAGTAGTTGATGAATTATTTTACAAAAAAAAAGGAAAAAAAACTTTTCCATCTAAGTCCGTCAAAAATCCAATTTCCTGAAAAAAAGTATTTTCAAGATCGGGAAAATTACTTTAATACGTCAGCATTCTGTCCGTAACTCGACTTTATATACATAGCACAACCGCACGTCCCTATAATGTAAAACATAACTTTTTATATTGATTTGGTTCTCTTGCCTAAAGTAAATCTACAGACATGATGGTACTAATTTCAAAAATTTGTATTTTAACTATCCTATAATTCATTTTGTCGATTTCATAAAATCGATAACGAACCTTCGGAAAAAATAATGAAAATCATTTAAATCTTGAAAAGCCTAAAATTGCAATTTTTAAAAATAAAAAATGTAAGTAATAAAACTGCCATTGGAGCCCTGTATCGGTTACGATCTCTAATCTTCTAATGGAAATTCTGGAAGAAGACTGAATATCCCCACTTCTTTTCAAACTTCCAAACTGTTTACCATCGAAAAAGTGGAACCTTTCTCGAAAAATTGATCCACAATAGACCCAAAAACCAACTTGGTCAGGAAGATACCTTAACTTTAATATATACCATCACAGCTATAAGCCTTGTGGAAGACTAATTAGTAGTCTTCGATAACCGAATTATGGAGTTTTTGAAAATTTAGGGTCCTTAGAAAGAAAGGTCCAAGGAAATATGAATCACATAACTTTCTGGATCAATCTGGATGGGTTTTCTGGAACTATTGGTAAAGAAAGCCTAAAACCAATTACTTTACTTTGCTGACGAACAAAACGTATTAATTTCATTTCTGTGGACTGAGAACCAATCAATTTGAAAGTATTAATAGTTTCTAATGTTAATTTTGACATAGTCAGATATTACAATCGGCCAGATTATCAATTTTTAATTTCTTGAAGCTGCTGGCACTAGTTTATGATTTTCCAAAAATATTGTAATTTTATGGAATGATGCACTGTTAATAAACGAAACTTGGTATTTAAGCTTACTATGGATTAGATTTTTAAAATTGGCCAAAAAACAACACTACCATCAAACTAGACTAATCAATCTTTGGAGGGTCCACTTTTGGTCTGTTATTATTGGGTATGTTATCATGTAAATCATCAAAACTATGAAACAAAAACTTCAAGTTTATTATTTCTTTTGTAGTTCTGGTATTGTCCAGAACTACGTTATTAATGGTATTGCATTTTATTTCAAAATTCTCCTCATAATTTACTGTAGTCGTCTAAATAGATTTTTTAGTTTTGCAGACATTCTTTTTGGAAATCTCCTCCAATTGAATTCGGTTTTAACTGGCAAGTGTTTAAAGGACGCAAAAAACTATAAATTCAGCTAGTAAAAAAATCGTTTAAATTACGATACCTAATGTAAAAATTTCAATGAACTGGAGTTGGGAAAAAACTAATAATTACTTAATCCAATCCAAAGGACCAAATTATATTGTGATGAAAAAACAATTGTGAGCTGTATTAAGTCTTTCGATTGTGTTATCAAATGTTCTGAGACATATATTGACTTCCTCCCACTTTGGGGTGGGAATCAACATGAGATGAAGGGCTCACAGCTAAAATATCATAAAAAAATAGAATGTTTGAATTTTAGAAGCAATAATTTTTCCATTATTGTGAAAAACAATAGCTATTATTTTAAAATTGCAGGATTTTATAAATCTCAATATTACAAATAATACATGGTTCATTTGATTGAGGTATTTAAATTTAAAAATTATTTGATTGATGTACAAAAACAATAAAAATACATACAAAAATTAAAATTAATATTATTGCATTGGTAGGCATAACCAACATACAATTTAATTTTTTCGCCACTTACCTGTGTATTTGCAAAAAATAACATATAATAACAAATTTTCTACAAAGTGCAACAAATGCATTAAAAAAATTTAGTATAATGAAATTTTGCAAATTTTATTTTAAATATCCAAGATCAATTAAAACAACAAAATATGTGCATTTATAAATTTTATTATTTAGACATTATGTACACTTGGTAGAAAGTGATGTATGTAAAATTTCTACAGGAAGAATAAATAATTGTGAACATATTAAGGCCTCTATTGGCTTTGGACATTTACAAGAGAAACAGGTGCCGAGATTAATAGTTTATTTACAAAACAAATGAAACAATTAAAAATATCTTGTACTTAAGTAAATGCACATCCACTGCTAAATAATAAACAAACTTTCCATATAATATTCATTCATTTTCGTTCGCACTTAATTTAACAAAAAAAATTAATCAAAATATGTAACACGCATACATATAAACACATTTACACAAAAAATAATTTATGTTTACAAACTTTGGACTCCTTACTAATTACAAATATGCAAAAATTGTATTTTGTAATAATTGCAAAAATTCTATTTTTTATTCCATATTTACATAACTTTATTTTGTACCAATTTTTAAAATAAACAAAAAAAGCTATGCTCACCCTCAACGGGGTTAAAATAAGAAAACCCCACTAAATTTTTAATTTTTATTTCAAACTGACAAGCTTCATATAAAAAAATTCTTAATATATGATATTACACAAACTATAGTCGACAATTATATTATAAGATGACAGCTCGTAACAAAACTTAAATTTATGAGTCCTTGATACGAGTCTACACCTATTGCCTACATTACAATTTTCGACTAGTATGCATATTGCAATCATTTTCATAGAAAAATATGTATTCGATGCAAATTTATTTGGTTTACAGTACTCTTCTTCACATTTTATCTTTTTATCTTCTTAATGCAGGTATTTAACAAAATCAATACAAACAACATATAACAGGATGCAACAAAAATTACAAATCGCTATTTCAGAAACAAGAGGAAATTTTCACATGGCACCAATTTTATTATTTTTTTAAAATGATGATTAAAACTGAAATTCTTAACTAGTTCAACATATCATATAAGTATTTATAAATATTTATAATGTCACGCTAAAAAATACAACATTTTACAAAAATGATGTAGGTAAAAACGTAAATTAAATACAAAAACCGAATCTACAAACAGAGATAAACATATATCGTACATTTAAATAATTAATCTTTTTTTTTAAGCAATAACTTAAAGATTTAGAAATCATTTTTAAAAATCAACGTACCAGAACAAATAGGCACTTTGGTTAAACTTGCAATCACTAAAAAAAAAAAGTAGTATTGCAGTTTTTAAAAACAATATTTAATTTTCACATAGAAAATTTTGTCAAGTTCAATTAAAATTTTACAGAAATAATTCTTCACTAAAACATATCTTCTAAAAAAATTACATTCACTATCGTGCAACCCAATGAATATAACTGTGATAACAAAGGTACAAAAGCAACTAACAAAACAAATCGAAAAGTTCTGCCATTCCCTCTTCTTGATCCAAACTGAAGCTAAATTCGGAATGTGATAATGGTTCCAATGTTATTAAAGGCTCTGAATAGAACATTGAATCAAGAAAACCATCTGAAAAATAAAACAAAGTTTAAATTTAATACTATATTCCTTTTAAATCATTAATATTACACAAAATGAAATATTTGAATATGTATTTAAAATAATCTATCTGATATTGGAATGAGGTGACTTATCTGATAAATGTGATTCATACATAATATGTCGTTTTCTTGTTTATATATCATTCTTATAAATATTTTAAAACATTCTATATTTAGAAAAGAAAATGAAATGACAAACAAAATGTGAGTTTCTAAAAACTGCACCTGATTTAGATAATAGTGATAGTAGTGGCTCCTACGAACTTGAAGCTTTCTATTCTTGATTGGCATATTTTTATACATAAACGAGATCCAGCTTTTAACACCCTTAAAATAGCAAAATGTCTTTAAAAGAGTAATAGCTTATTTCTATTGAAGTTAATTTAACTTTAATTGCACATTATTATGTGTTTAAATTGTTTAAATAGTTTTATAATCCCCAATGCAGTTTCAAATAAAATTTGTGATACAATTAGAATAATTAAGAGAAAATTATAAAAACAATTAAAATTGAAGATTTGTTTGAGAAACACTAATTTATTTGTTTTTTACATTAGTTTATACATTGAAATTCCCTATTTGTTCACTCAATTATGTATTTTTAATTTGTTATTGCTACCACTACATTCGATTTTTTAAAATGTCATGTCACATTTCCTTTTAATTTCTATAATCCTTTTCTGACATTTTTAAATTGCCTGCAATTTAGTATTCAAAGACGTCCATTTTCCGTAAACCGTCCAGTTTCAAAGTTATTTTCCTTTCAATGAAATTACTGCATTTCCTGAATAATAGGCTCTGAAAATATGGAAGCAAATTTTCTATGCTGTTTTTATTTCATTATTAGTTCTATACTCCTATATAAGGATATTGTTGCGTTTAAATTCTACACGCTATAGCTATAAATTTTCGTAACATTTTACAAGCGTGCAACCATTTTTTATATTTCTTCTTTAAGATAATTTTTAAATCTTTTTTAAATGTTAAAAAACTACAATAACAAATGTACTAATTATTTATTATTTATATAATAATTATCATATCAAAATAATTATTTAACATATTTATGTGTAATAGTAAACAATGGAAAACCTCAGATAACCACTAGTATAGTACTAAATACAAAACAATAAAAACAGTATGTATTATCCAAAAACAATATTGCAATATTGCTTTCAATTAGTTTACTCAAAGGAATTTTTTAAATTATTTGTTAAATTAACATATTGATATTATTGGATCTATTACTTAATAGTCATTTATGTAATCAGGTCAGAAGTGGTACTTTACTGAGCAAGAGTCCAGCAGAGACACTTTTCAAATTGTGTTACATACAAAAAATTATACAATTATAATACGGTGGTAATATATTTTTTATTGTTATTCTCGAGATTAGTTAAGTAATATAATATGATTTTCAGGCCTGGTTCTGTAAAAATGTATTTTCCAATCTAAAAAATGATCAGAATATAAATATCTGAACATTTGTTAGTCATATAGACAGACATAACAATTTAAATTCTTTTGGACATTTTAAGAAAGCTATAAAAAAATTCCGATTATTGATTCATCTATAACAAATTGTAGTACCTATTGATAAATTATATGTTTCAAATTAACAAATCACTTTTAAAACTTCACCAATATCAAAAATGAATTTCTTATTTAACTGTTTTCATATTTTAAAATTAGTTTAGAACAATGTTAAATATTAGTTGTTGTTATATTTTTGCTTTTCTACAAAAAATAGAGTTAAGATACCCACATTGGCGATGTTAATGACAGAGAGACGATCACATAATGAGCTGAATCCCATGGTGCTATAAGGGGAAAGCACAATAAGATTCAACGCATTATAAGACCAAGCAAACCAAAGCACACATTAACAGCATAAGCAATACCTATATTTTTATTATAATTAGTAGTTAGTAATATATTTTATAAAACGCCAGTTAGATGGTAAAGCAATAAGCGCATATCTAGAACTCTGCCTGTGATGTGAGATTAAAAATACACAAGTCACAGAAAGAGTCCCTGAATGCACTTATAAAACTAAATCGAAAAGCAATTATTAGTTGTTGGCGTTAATTTTTTTCTAAAGAGAAGGTTAGTTTAAGTAAGCACAACACCCAAGCTCTGTTATATTGGAAGCACACGTTACATAATATTAAGTATGTTAATAAAATTATTTATACAATATAAAGAATCAAATATATTAATTAAACCTTAAATGAAGCATAAGCCAAATTAATGAAATAGAAGACACACCTAAAATTTGTACAATAGTATTATTATCCAGTAAATAACATTTTCTACCATCAACTAGTACAAAATGTATGGATGGTTTTACTAATAAAAATTTCTCTCTTGGATATGCATCAAGGCACAACAGGAAATGGCCACTCTCTTTGGCGTCACTACTACATATTATTTTAAATATTGCGTAAACAAAAAATTAGGCTATGGGAATCCCCGTATAGTAGTGTTATTATCACTTTATCTTAAATCAATTTATATTTTTGTGTTTGCATAATGCACCCCGTTTCGTTCCTTATTTGATGTAGAATAAAATAATCAAAACTCACAGACATGCAGATAACGTAATGGTTTCTACTACCAATTAAGGAAATAACTAAAACTAATAACAGTTGTAGAGGTTAAGCAATTTTCTTCAATTAAAAAAAAACCTAATACATTTGTTTGGCATACTTAATATGGTATTTTACAAAAATAACTTTTATTATTATATATAAGTATTATAAAAAGCAAAAATGTTTTATAAAAACTTCTAAATAATTTATGTGGCCCAAAAGCTAGCCCACTTCCAAGAACTGTTCCTTTATACCTGAAGAAATAATAGCTTACTCATTTTAAAAGCGGAGAGGTTTAGAACATGTGAATTTCACTTGCCTGCACGTCAGTATTAGATAAATGTAATAGCACAAGATTTTCAATGATGAAAACATCGGCAATACATGAATCGTAAATAAGTCAATTTCACCCTGCCCTAACAGCAGAGGATGCAGGTAATTGAGATCCCCGTACGTTTCCCTATATCTTAATGCTTAAATATACTGAACTATTTTTAAGAATTTCAAAGTTAAAACGAAATTTAAACAAATATAATAATTGCAAATTAACCAAAACTTGGTCAAATTTATCAGCAATTGTCGTTTGATAAATATTTAAATATAGAATGTAATCAACAACTTGAACATCTAAAATATAAAGAAAATAAATACCTGATGTTCTTGAAAAAATTATTGAAAAAGTTGAACCCAAAACAAGTAATAATGTAATAAATTACTCATCAATACAAATACAGCCCATAATAATTGATATAAAAGTAAAGCCTACCTGCATAATCAGTAGAAGTCGTTTCTATCTGTTGTGCAATTTCTTGTGTGCCTTCTAATAACGTATTTTTGTTCGTTTTCGAGTTACGGTCAAAAGTAGGAAACATACAACTGCTAAACGTGGTTCTATTGTCTTCAGGAGATAAATTCGAATTTATCGTCGTTTTAGATGCTGGAAGAGAACCATTGAAAGATGGTAAGGCTTGCTCTACCGAATTGGGAGCTTCTAAACTCTCAAATACGGGATCTTTCGAAAATGTTAAACTTCTGCACACCTGGAATTAAAAACAATATGTAAATGATGTTAGTAAAGAACTATAATTATATTAAAATTGCATTAAAAAATTTCTACACATATACACTCGAATGAAAATCTTTTTATAATAAAATAATATAGAACAGTAGTAGTTGATCTTTCGAGTTCTAGTACGAATTTTTAATTTATGGGGGTTTAGGTCATAAGATAGTTTTACTTGTCCCACGTTTCCAGCTATATATCGTTGGCTTTTTTATAAAACATTTAGGCAACTTTTACACAAATCAATTATTGGTCTTCACACCATGCGATATGGTGTGATCATTGGACCAACAAAAGGAACCCGAATACTAAAAGTGTTTTTATTTTACATATTGGTTACATTCTTAATTTATTAATGTAAGAAAGCCAAATAAGTAAAATGTGATCAAACTGATCACAAGACGGATGTGGTAAGAATAAAAATGTGCAGTTGACTTGTATGAATCATATTGCATAATAAATACTAGAAATTAGAAAATAGAAGATGCTTTTATAATATACATAACTAATTACACACAATGTGACGAGGTCGGACCGACATGACAAAGAAAAAGCAATGAAGTTTATTGTATCCTATTGCCCTATTAGCCCATGGTATATGAAAATATATGTTTTATCCGTCGACCAACTGAAGAAGATCGTGAGCAGCTGGAATAGGAACGCATGGTACACGTCTTTCCAAGCTATTTCCAGCATTGAAAACGTGGATACCATTCATCCCCCTCGTGTTAACTCGGCATTAAATTTTCAACTTGATGTACCTAGTGCAAGCAATAGAAAATTTGAATAATTATTATATTTTTGTTTAGTAACGGACTGATGGGCACAATGTCACGCAGGAAGAAGTGCGTCAGTTGGTAATTGAAAACAATTACTAAACATGAAACTTCCTACATAATATCTATATGCCCAGTATTCCATAAAATAAAATAAATGCTATATTAGAAAAATTATTTAAAATATCTCTCGCTTCCAATAAAAATTAAAAACAAAACTAAATTCGTTAAAGATTAAATATTCTTGGATACTTCTGTATTACAAACGAAACACAATAGACGCTGAAAATAATGTAATTGATGGTACGTTATGCACCAATAATGAGGGGTAACTTATAAATTTTAAACAACCAAGAAGGGAAACGTTGCATAAATTAATGTCGTCTGATCAATAGTATTATTTTAAAATAGGAAGATTATGTAGGCTACAAACAGAATTTTTTTTCTAAATACAATAAAATGTTAATTTCATTACCAGAGACACTAATTCAAGTTTAATAGAATAAAACACCTGTAACGGCTCTCTAACAGTTGCAATACTACAATTAGGTAGTTAGGGGTAGGCTGTTCATGTAGAAACGGAAGAAATCTCCCCATATACCGGTATTTTTTAATGGTACCTTTAATACAATAACTTTTTGTTTTTATAATATGAATTACATATATGCTGCTTTGAAATCATACAGTATGTTAGCCCTAAAATTGAATAGTTCGATAGTTAAGGCCGAATCTCAATGCATAAATAAATATGGATCTCTAATTGAATTACGTCCAAATGATACGAATTTCAAAAAAAAAAACAAGAAATGATTATAATTAAATTGTGTATTAAAAAATAATTATTAGGCATGAATAAACGTAAAACTAGATGGGTAGTCATAATAATTGCTGATCACAAAGACAAATGACATAAATATTATGCTAACGCGACGTTAAATCAAATGTTCAATTTAGTGAAATGCAAAAACGTACAATTCACATTCATCCTAAGTTGTTAAAAATCAAATCAGTTAAAAAAGTCACTGAATTCTGTCGTGAGATGTACCAAAGATAGATACAACTCTCATAGTACATATCCAAAGCTTAACGTGCGGCTACCGCAGAAGCATCATCTTCAGCATAAAACATACATGCAGATAGCAGTCAAAAACATTATACATGAAGCACACAGCATCAGTACATGACCGGTTTCGGGATTACCTATCCTCAGATGCACACCAACTTACAATCAACTATTCAGGGTAATGCCATTTGCAAAAAAATTTCCGATAATAATTTGAGAAAATTTTATAACCACGCAAGGTTAATGCACTAAACTAATTGAACGACCTATACTTATGTAATAAACTGGTAAGTTTCTAAGTTGAAGAATGCAAAAATTATAGAAAATTAACAGAAAAAACCGCAATAACAGGAAATCTGATATTTTAAACAACATTTTTAAGAAACAAGTATATACTAATAAAAATACTGTGAAAGATCAAGAAAAGACCCTAAATTTATTATTTTTCAAAATTTTATTTTTTAATGAGATAAAAATACCGAAATACATAACGGTGTTTATCATTCGATTTAGAATATTCCGATATCTCAGCTCTTGTTGCTCCACGCCGATTTGAAAGCTTCTCGACATCTGTCTACGACATCCGCATATTATGATTGGATATACGCGTTGTTTGGATACACTATGATGTCACAAGTAATGATATGTGTAGTAAAAATAAGCAGTGGCGTATCTCGACTTTAACTTTGGGTGGATCGAAGATGGTGAATCAATTAATAAAGTTAATAGTGTCGGAGATGGAATAAATGGGAATTTGCTAAGAAAAAATACTAAACACGAAGCCTCAGGAACAAATAAAATATAAATGTTAAATATTGTAAGCCGAGAGCCCCGGTTCCAGTCCGAACTGAGGAAAAACTCAGCATTCTGTAAGCAACAGAAAAATTCAAGAAAAATTAAGTGATCAGCCAAAATAGTAAAAAAACAGTTACTTAAATTTTAATAGGAATTGCTACAATATTGGTTGTAATAATCCCCCGTGGGTACTCACTGGAATTGAGTTCTTTATTTCAAGGTTGTGATGGCAGCTTTAAAATTTCAACTACAGCATATTATTGTAAAATTTACAATGGAAATGTTGAACTTCAAATTTTCAAAAGAATAGCACCCGAGACTGCCTAATGACAAAATATAAGCGACTGTTCTTGAAATCAATAATTTCCTTTTAATTTGTAAGAAAGTTTGCAGTTTGAAAGTTAAATAATAAAAAAAACTCATTTAAGTTCATTTTAAATATATTTCGGACGTCTTACAGCGGTTTTGTTTTAATTACAACTTCGGCTTAAAAGATTTGCTACACAGTCACTCACCAATTAACATACATAATCGCGACATAAATTGATTGAAGGTTTGGGAAAACCTTGATTTTTCTTCAGAAACATACCTAAGCCTGTTATACTCGGCAAATTTTTGTACTTGGATCAAAACTAGAAATTTTCAGTCTTAATTAACTTGAAAGATTAAACAAAGGGGCATAAATTGCACCAGGTATCCTTTGAAAAGTAATAGAACTAAGAAGAAAGCCAAGTTATTTTATTTGATACTATACAGAGAGAAAACAGCGTAACTCGGCGAAGTTCGAACACAGCGTACGTCTAAACTTACTAGGGGTGCCGCAGGGTTCCACAACTTTTACTTTATATTTTGCGCTGAACCAGAAAATACACCTCGTTTATCAGAAATGAAATTGATATGCAAGTTATATGAAACTTAAAATTACGCTGAAAAGTTGGTTTACATGGGTCTTAAAAAGATAAGTGAATTAAAATGTAACCAACAACGGCCAAACTACAGTAGCAACTAAATATGGTAAACACTATTTTGTGAGACTACCGCAACACGAAATACGTCAAAATTTTAAAAGATAAATAAGGTTTTAATGTCAAGTTTACAAAACTAAAAACAGAACTTTTTTTTGTACGCGCTTTCTTTTTAAAATATGTGCACAGCTGAGCAAGAATAATGGCTTTAAAATAAAGACGTTAGAATTTCTGCTTAAATAGTTTTTAAAAAAACTTGATTAGTTACAGCTTAGTTCTTGAAAACTCTTTAATCTGCAAATCAACGATCTAATGATCAGGATCAATTCAACTTTTTGCCTATTGTCTCCTTGGACAGGGGTAAGTTCCACCGATGGTCAGTTTTTAGTCCTTGTTTTAGTAAGCTGCCGAGGGTAAACATGCAAGTTCCACCGCTTGGTCAAAAAGATACCCGGATAAAACATGTAAGTTCCACCATTGGTAACTCAGAAATGGTTTCCTAAACGCCCTAAACAACCTCGCTTCACTCGGGGGTTAAAACTCGTTAAAAACATCCCCCAAGGGTTACCGAACTCGAAAATTACAGAACTCGAAAGCTGGGATCCGAGATTTGACAATGTCAAGAAAGCTTAAACTTTTTTCTTTCAGAATATTGAAGGAAAAAAACGTAGAAGATCGACGGTAACCGCACGGCTACGAGTGAACTTAAGCCGGCTTGGCCCACTAAAACACGTTTGCTTAGAAGATTAATAATAGCCTTGACCGCCTTTACTTCATTGACCATCGGTGGAATTTACATATAAGAAAATAGTGAGCTAAAACCAATCGATGGAACGTACAATCGCCCGCCCCCTTGTATAGATGGCTACGGAGCCAGATCATAAGGCTCATATTTTATACTCCTATCATTTATTGTACACTAAAATATTGAAACATCTGGTTCTAAAAACACGAAAATAATTTATTATTGATTTCCTGATTAGCGAAGTTACAATTTTATTTGCTGAAAAGTTCAGACAAATTTTGCCTGTGTTGAGACTCGAGTTGGTGAAGTTTGAAGTTATCCTACTTATGGCCAAAAATACAAAAATTTCTGATTTCGAAAAATTGGTGAAATTACCCCTGAATATGAGGAATAATCGTATGAGAGAAGCTGAAGGTAACTCAAATGCACAAAATATTAGCAGAGTAATCAAGGCAATACCTAAGAAAATCGTGGAAGGACCCGACGCAGAACTGGCAGTACTAAAAAAATACATACATGACCTACTAAATTTGGCAGGAGATGTGCAAAACTGAGCTAAAAATCCCTTAGGTAAAACAGACTGAGATTTCAACAATACCCTTCTACAACAGTTAAAACATTTGTAAATCTGGCATTTAAATGTAAAGGAAATTGTAACATTGGACTGTTTGAATAAAAACAAGATGGAACTCGGATGACCGTAGTTGCTAGGCTTCGGGTAATTATTTCAGGTTTTGGTCTGAATGTAAATTATGCGGATGGCAAACAGGCGGACATGGAACAAGATAGCAAGTTCCTTGCCTAATTATCAAATGGTATAATAATGTTTCCGTTTGCTTATGTTAAAATTAAAATAAATGGCAGATATATTTATAGATAATGTATTTTTTACCAAAAAATCCTTTTTCATTTAAATTTATAAGTTTTAACATTTGCTAATATTTTTTTATTCGCTTCGCCCATTATTTACCTATTAATGAATTTACACTTGCTAATTTGTTATGAACAGGTGTATCTAAACTTCCTCATAAGTTAGGTATATTAAAATATAATAAACAATTTGAATAAATGTACAATCTTATCTCAATAAACATATTACATGGATGTAAAACATTTCTTGTCCTATCAAGGAAGTTAGGACGATTTTAAGTTAAGTTGGTAGTGCTGAAGCTGAATATGACTTCGATTTTGCTGTTTGGCTTTGAAAAAATGGAAGAAAATAAAATTTACCCGTGGGAACATTGCATCAATTGTTCAGGAATCGGAAAAATCATGTTTTCATTTTACATGATGTCCTGACGGAGTAGTAAATTGCCCATTTTTGTATTTGCATAAAGAGATGGGTCAAGATTAATGTGGCTAGTGATTATTTGAATCTTTTGTACAATTCTAGTAGTAAATTGCCCACATAATTATAATATCATTTAATCCGTTAACCTGTCCGAAGAGATTAACTTATGTTTCATGTTGGCAATGTACATTGTACAAAAAGTTAAAATGTCCACCACTAATCTGGTGGGACACTAATCTAGAGACATTTTTATGCACAATCGTAAATGGGAAGTTCGAGTGTTGGATTTCGATCTCCGACCAAATATACCAGATTCAAAAATACTTTTGAAATTCTTCAAATGAAAAGAAGATTTCTGAACAATTTACTCAATGTTCCCATGGGGAAATAAACTTCGTAGAAGTAGCAAGATTGTTAGTGACTAGTAATTATTTCAATTGTTGTATAGTCCGGGATGTACAATAACGCTCATAAGTCTTTTGTCGACCAGTTTTTTTTTGAAAAAATTAAAAATATGAAAATTATAGTAACGAACTGTTTATGTTTTCTAAAAGAAACGTAAATTAGTGTACTGTCACCGTGTGAGCAAAGTGTAATAATACACCATTATGTCAGGGAGCAAAGAGTATTTCACAGAATTGAAAGAAAAAATTTTAAAATGGTTGAAGAAAGGAAATTTAATGAAGGCCAGTTTGACATACCACATCAAACAATAAATGTATGGTGTCGTAAAATAAAGAAATAGTCCGTAAAGCAGTAAAAGATCCTTGTCTAGTAGCTACTGAAATCTTTCACGATTACAACGGAAGATTAGTGTTTCCACAGTGAAACGTCAACTAAAGTCAGCTGGACTATTTGATAGACGTCCTTCTAAGAAGCCTTTGATATCAAGGAAGAATCGGAGATTTAAACTGAGAAATCAAAGAGTGGGAGAAAATTCTTTGGAGCGACGAAAGTAAGTACAATATGTTTTCTTCTGATGGAATTAAGTATGTTCGACGTCAGGCCCGTAGCCAGGGGGGGGCACGTGCCCCCCCCCCCCGAAATGTTCAAAACGAAAGATGAACATGATGATGATGACCTTTTTTTTTTTTTAGGTCATTTTTTCAATGAAAGCTTACGAGTGCCCCCTCCGAAATGAAATCCTGGCTACGGGCCTGTTCGACGTCCAGTGAACAAAAGATACGATGTGAAATATCAGGTTCCCACTATTAAGCATGGAGGTAGAAACGTCATGGTTGGGGTTGCTTTTTCCGTGATGGTGTTAGACCCATACACAAAATCGATAGTATTATGGATCAATGGATGTATTATGCCGAAATTATGAAGGATCATATGCTCCACGATAAGCGAAAATGGCTCGTCGCTGAATTTTTCAGCAAGATAATGATCCAAAACACACTTCAAAGCATGTCCAAGGGTACATACACAAGGCCAAAATCCGCCTAATGGAATGGCCTAGTCGGTCTCCAGACCTGAATCCGATAGAGGATTTATGGAAAGTAACTTCTTTAATTTTTATTTTAAGCACTTTCAATAAAAACGGGTTTTTATAATAATCTAAACAGTCTAGTTATGGTTTTTAATTCCAAACTATCTAAAGAACAAATTATGAAAATATTAACTAGAAGTGTTGAAATTTAAAAAAATTATTGCAAAAAAACTGGTTAGCAAAAGACTTATGGACGTTAATGTAAATCACACAAAACGTGAGTTTTTCCCTTAATCCATCGTGAATGTTCTTACGTTTCCTCAAAAACTAGATTGGAAACATTCAGCAAAATCGAGCTTATATTTGGCGCCAGTACAATAAACTTACCCTAAAATCGTTCCAAATTTCTCTATATTGCTTTTATTTACTTAGAACGTTCTAACTTTGAATAAACTAATGATTTTTCCAGTTTTAATTCAGAAAGCGTCAGAGGAAATAGATTAGTCAACTGTATTTCAGAAAATGTATATCATTATTCGGATTAATCAATAATAAACATTAAAATTAACGATTTTACTAAGCTTGATCCGATTACAAAGCAAAAACCAGCTGTATGCTACAAATATTATCAGAATTCTTTATATTACAGATCCTGGTGTAATAGCAATAGAGTAAAACAATGTAGCAATACAATTTGACGATCTGAAATTCAAATAACGCTTTCTGAAATAAAATTGACTAATTTAAATAATATCTAATTGACGCTTTCTGAATTACAATTGATTCGTCATCTAAAACACAGCCAACACTGTTGCGAAATTCATACGCTTTTTACGATAACGTATTATTCCTGTAAATTTAAAAGAACTTTACGAAATATCAATCCTACCAGTGGCGTAACAATGCAGCCATGGGCCTGTCCTCCAGAATCAATTTATAATCAAATAAATTAACCTGGTATGTCCCAGAACTTTTTTTTACATAAATTGCTTACGCGGAGGGATCAAAAAATATACTCTCACGTCTTCAGCCTCCATTTTGAAGTCTGGATTCAAAACAGTCGAGATAGACTGCGCTTATTAGTACATTTTCTATCTCCCTCTTTTTGTTTTAGATAATTAATAAATTTGCTGGGGAGCTATTTTAAATCCAAAATAGTTTGGATCGTTTGGGATGTGTTTAAAATTATTTTTACGCTTGTTCAATTTTAAGAAATCTGGAAAAACAAATGATTCTGACGCGTAACATAAATTAACGAGATTCTAGGTTTCTCAATTGTTTTTTAAATCCTTTCATTGAACTTAGAATTGCAAAGATCGGCAGGAGTAAATATATTGCATTTATTGTTTTCTAAGTAAGCTGTCACAACGACAAAAGAACTCAGCATAGGCTAACACAAAAGCTGTCAATGTTTGTGCTTGCTGAATACAATCTATCGTCAAATTGTTCAATGAAAATAATATCTTTTGGCAACCTCGCCAAAGCAATAAAGCTGTTAAGATGTATGTAGTAGAACTTTTTCTGCTTCCAAAGAGGATATATTTAACTATAATTGAAAATATTTAAGGCTAGAAAATTCATAATTAAGAAGTATGGAACAATGGAAGAATATTGGCAAAACATCCAAAGTCCTTTCATTCATTCACTGGCCTAACAACTTCCTTGAAATCTTTACAACTTATTTTATGAAGAGGATTACTCCTACATTGACACAAACGTAATCTACAGTTTTTAATTGGCATTATCGCGCATAGTAGACTTTCCGATGTATGCTTAACACTACACCGTTTAGAACCAGAGAATCTCGTTAATGTATGAAGCTAGTCAACATCGTTTGTTTACTAAAACACCCAAACATGAACACGCGAAAATAAAATATGCACAAAAAAACTTAAGCCAAATACAAAAGGATCTCAACCATTTTGGATTCAAAATGAGAGAGCTAGCATGTCTGGAAGAGCCCCGCCCAATTGTTTTAATATCTTTAGAAACAAAAAAGATACCAACAGAATTCATATGAATTCAAAATTCGGCAAATGTCATTGTCTTACATCCAATATTTTAAATAACTCTAAACTAAAATTGTACAATTGTACAAGCTACAACATTGCTCTAGTACATTTTTCGTTTCCTCTTATAGATTTGTTAATAATCACAATTTAATGAAAAACAACATCTAAATATAAGGTAAAAATAAAACAGCTTAAATCCCCCCCCCCCCCAGGTGTATTTGTTATTGTAATACCAAAGTTGTTTGTGTACAAAATACAGTAAACCGCTCAGAAATTCTTTAATACTAAGAAGTTTTCATAAATACAGTGCATTTGTGTTCTTCATAAAAACTTTCATAAGGTGTTCCTATCTGATACTATTATAACCTGCGTTTGCGTTTTAAATTTATTTTACCGCCAGTTCGAATGTTTTTCCAACCATGATCGTAAAGGAAAAATCTATCGTGTGACCAAATAATATGCCCTACGAAAAAATTCTACAAATATAATTGGAAACGGTGGGACTATGAGAACTAAAGCTCCCCGCAAGCATTATAAAAGTTGTGTAGAAATGTTTGTAAAATATTATGTAATGTAACATTAAACTGAGAAGAGGGTGTTTAACCCTTCTTTCCCAAGGGGAAACGAAACAGGAGGTAGTAAAAAAATTTATCCTCTCAAAATTAAAAAAAGGCATTAAGTGAATTATAAAAATAATTTATTAGAAATACTATCAGCTTCCGTGAAATTGGTCATATTAGAAAAAAATACACTTTCGTCGAATTATATATTTTTATTAAAAAGTATATTAAATATTTACTTTTATAAGCCCTACATGTAAAAACAGACCGAATAAGTGGAAATAATTTGCTAGTAAAAAAAACCAAAAAAAGGGATCATTGTTTTTCTTTAAAGGGGATGGTAGTTGGAAAGCACTCCCCAACAGAAATTTCTGGGTGTGCCCCTGAGTGTGACATCATCGGTGTACATATTGCTGACTGGAAAATACAGATACCTGACTTACCATTGGCGGTAAAATAAATTTGAATTGCGAATTGAGTGAATTGGAAATTTGGAATTCTCTTTATAGTGATTTAAATTTTTATTGTAATAATCGGTACAAAATCTCCACGTCATTTCAATTGAATTATTTATTAATTGGCAATCAACATAAAGTAATCTTTATTACACATAATCTATAAAATCGACGCTACTGACTTTCAAAATTATAATTCCTGTGCATCCGATCTATTATCGGCATAACCTAAAATGTTAAAATAAGCGCCAACTCCTGAAAAATCAATATCCTCATCACATTTTGCCAACATCGTATCAGTTTGAAAACATTTCTAGATTTGGAATGGAGTATAGATATTCAGCTTATCGAAAGATCAAAATACTGGTACAATTAAAAAAGCTGATGCAGTCAACAAGTTTACAAATTAAAAAATTTTCCGTAGGAGTTCCCTTACAACATGAACAAATTGAGCCGGCAAAAAAGAGTTTGGAACAAATAATTTAAAACGTATTAAAAACTATTTAACATTTTTTCTACTTCATGCATAAGTACATTTAATCGTTAAAAGGTTCCATGTTCACAACAGCCAAAAATAACAATTAACTCAAAATAATGAAACAGGTTTTTTAATTAGCTTTTGAATTTTTGATAATATAAACAAAGTAAAGTTTAAAAAAAATTAATAAAAAAAAGTTACCTCTGATGAAATAGGCTTTTGATCTTGATGCGATATAATAGGACTATCCAAATCAGGCACTGGAGGAGTTTTCAAATGTAACAAGGAATTGCACAGTTTAATGTCCTTAAAATCTTTGAGTAGAGGATCTTGAGGTGGAATTGTTTTATGTTTAGGAGATAGGTTCTCGGGGCACAAAAATACTTCGATTTCTCCACTTTCACTTTTAAGTTGCATTTTGTACTCCCTCCCCGGAGGTTGCGGTATACTAAAATTGCTATCGGGTGGCGCTTTGATAGCCATTACAGTTCTATTTTTATATTCGGCAATCGAATGTATGTCCGCATAAGTAACGTAAGCGTACCTTCGATTCTCGTTTAATTTACAAAGTTCAGATTGCGTGGTGCGAATCAATTGATCGAGATGATTCTCTTGGTCCTCCAAAGATTTAAGTTCATTTTGTAACGTCGTATAGGCGTGACTGCCCTTCGTGCCGCCTTTCCACTGAATATTATTTTTTGATTTCTTTTCTAAAATACCAATCCCTTCGAGAACATTTGTGATATCGTATATTCTCCTTTTTTGTACTCCTAATTCTTCAGATGCTTGATTTAAATTGACCACTCCGTTGGTGGACTGTTCCAGTAGCGTAGTGAACTTTTTAGTGAGAATGCCCAACGAGGTATCGAATCGTGTGTGTTTCTTTGCTGGCGAGTTGCGTCTCTGGCGTTTCGGTGGTGGCGCTTTGAATTCCGTTTTTATTGGCACGATCGTCCGTGGCATTTCCATGTTCAATCTTCGCTTGACCGCAGGAGCACTAAAGGCGGGTGTAACTGGCATAATTTGATTTTGAGGTGTTGCACCATATCCATGATCCAGTAAGTGTGGACTAGGAGTTAACTCGCTCTTGATGGCGTGCTTTATGATGTCCATGTCGGGAGTAGAACTGGAGGGTACCATGGCGTATCCTCCAGGACTCTCCATGGCCGGTCGACGTACCCCGCGACGCATTATTATCCTCGAATGTCAATACATTAAGCTTTTTCAAAATGGAGGACGTTCTGTAAGCTCAATTTGAATTTTTATGGAAGAGGCCGTTTCTCGAACGTACCAGAGATAAATCTGCGAGAAAATCTTTACTTAGCACGTAGCACACAACAAGTAAAATATAATTAAAATGTACACAAAAATTGCGTCGACATTAAAATGAAGTTGATGCACCTAACCAAAATTTAACACATTTTAAAGGCCTAAATTATATTAAAAATTAATCGCGAGTGTATGTGGACAATGGTAAAACGACAAAAATATTATCTTACGTTGGATCCCCTACCGGCTCACAAACAAAAACGCAACGCCACCCCTTCGCATGCAACCGCCACATTCGCATAAACAAGCAACTCGCATTATTTAAAAATTACAAAATTTGGTACTTACAATAAACGAATTCCTTAACATATAAATTAATTAACATCCTCACATTCAAAATCCCAAAGAAACTTACAACCCTCCCTGAAAACCTACATATTTCACAGCACTTGGGAAAATGGTCGTCACCAAGCCACTTCAATCAAGCAGCTGTACTTGTTACAAAAAACGTGCGAATACAGCAGTTGCCGATACGTTAAATCCATTTATAAAAATATATTCATAATTATGAAAATTTGAGCTTTTCAACGGTGCCCGTTTTAAATTTCTATCGCCTAAGATAACGTTGCAAAAAATTGTCAAAGTGGCTACAATAATTCGTGTACTACCTAACGATATTACAAAACATCTGCCATCTGTACCGGGCAGTTGGCGCGAACTTTTGCGCGTGCGCACAAGGCCGCTCCTCAGATGTTCTCTTCGAAAACGGATTTTAAACCCCCCATTTTTTTTAAGGGTGCACAATTACATAAATTTAAAATAACAATCGGCCGAATGCTAAACGACTTGCACTCCCGTGCAAGCAAAATTAATGCAAAATGACCAACTTAAAAGTTTTTGCTAAAACTGGTTTTTAAACCGGCTGCCACTAACCTTCCTGGTGTCGGAAAAAAAGATAACGAACATAAACAAATATGGCACCAAAACGCGGGGTAATCGAACTTTGGCACCAATCTTATGTCATCCGCTTGCATAAAATCTTAACTCAAAACTCTAATTATTTATTACGTCACCTTTTATCATTATTTACATACTACGCTCTCAATTATAAATGTAGTATTTTAAACTTAGGTAAACTTTTCGGCTCAATTTCGACTGCATTTGGAACGTCGCGATACGAAAATGCATAGGTAGGTTTTCCGTTAACGAAAAAAACAAGATTGTATCGATTTTGCGGAAGAAGGAATGCACCTTTCCTTCGAACGGATTTTGAAAAAGTCTTTAGGCACATAAATTAGACTCTCGATTGCATCGCCTTTTTGTTTAGGTACCTCTATCTACCTACAACTCGCTAACGCTGAAATCCCCACATCAAATTTAAATCATCGTTAACATTTAAATCGACTATTTCGTTTTCGTCCTTCATGGAATATAATATTCATCCAAAAAATTTTAACTTTATAAATAAGCATGCAGTGATAAATAGAAAATTTACATAAAGTTATTATTATAGATCCTATTATTTAAAATTTACATGACTATAAATTGCACAATTAAATAATGTGTATTGAACATTCATGCCAAATATCCAACCCATATTTTTTTGCACGATACTATAATTGGAACGAGCTTTCATGATCCAATCCTGAAATGTAAATTTTTTGAAATCGTATTGATAGATAAAGTAATACTTACACAATGCAAATTTTTTTTTTACCAAATCTGCCGAAGTCATGGGTTGATAGTTAGGAAAAATGAAACTGGAGAAAATTCTGCATAAAACTAAAAAAATATATTATGTTCTAGCTTATACAGGTTAAAAACTCTGAATTTTTTGATATTTTAATAAAAAGCAAAGTTTTCAGTTTTTAATGTAGATTTTTTTCTACCATCTGACATAAGAACTTTTCACTTTAATTTTTTAAATTATTTTTAAATTTTAATTTTATTTATTATTGTTTAATTTTCCGGGTCCACAAATTAAGATATTTTCTAATAAAATTATGATAGCAAATGTAAACATAAAATTTAGAGAATCACTCAAAAATTCTGGTTAATGTCGGTCAAAAACCATATAATAAAATGCGTGTACTACATTGGCCATTTTTTTTCAAATGTTCCTCGTTAAAAACATCCCCGAAGTCTCTCCAACTCGAAAATTACAGAACTAGAAAGACAGGAACTTTGTTTTTAAGTTAAATTCGGATGAAACAGCCAATCGAATTTTTTGAAAATTTTTGCCCGAAATTTTGAAGGATGCATAAAATATTATTGTTTATATTTTTTATTTACGCAATAATCTACCAAACTTTCACTGCATTGCATGCTATTCTCAAATTCGGCTATAATTAACAATCTCCAATTTAAAATAAATAAATGATATGATTTTAACTGTTGCATTTCTAGAAGGCAACTACGACTGGCTCCGCCTATAAAACAGGTGCGCAACAAAAATTCGAATTTTTTCAAAACAGTATTTTGAAATTTAAAGTCATTTTTAAAATTCTACAACAAATTTTGGGTGGTAACTATAATAACCTGTAGAGACAGTTAACGTACTAATCTCAGTATTTGTTACGTCTAAAAATATTCAGAATATTTAAATTAAATCCCAGTAGAGGCCGCCCATGCTTGAAAATCATATACCATCCTAAAATCAAGGTTAAATTAAATTATTAACAAAATCTAATTTTTTAAATTTAATTTATGGTAAGATGCTAACAGTTGCACTCTTTGACGATAACTGCGGTCTCTGTAAAAACTACTCATATCGGTTACACGCACCGTTAACAGAATGGATCTAAGTCCCTCCCACTTCAAACAACTGTTTCTTGCGAGAAAAAAAACCAAACTTTAATATTAATCACTTCCTAAATTAACCCATATTTGAATTTAATCCCCAGTTTAATCGCTTCATTTTTTGAAACAATTGCCACTTATTAGTACTTCCGATGGAATAACAGTTAACTGGACTGATAACACTCGATTGAATTAAAATTTCATGTACAAATATTCACAAACTATCCTTAATGGTTAATGGGGGGGGGGGAGTAATTTAAATATTTTAGGATAAACATTAAAATACATTTTTTTAATTTTAAGAAATTTAGTGCATTTTACCATTTCTTGCTGGTTTTGACGTCAATTAAAATATATAGAATTACCGTCTATATCGCACATGTATCTTCAATTTAAGTGCAATTTAAATCAAAATTTTCCAGAAATTTTGAAACAAAAAAACAAAAAAGATCAAATCAAATTGGCAAGAGAGTAATATAATTAAATATTTAACTTAATGTTTCTATTCATATAAATCATTTGTTACAACTTCAAGATAAATATTAAGATGTTTAGCTTCAGGTCTAGAAAAAACTGAATCCATTACTGACCGAGATCATTATAGTTTTTATTTTAAAATAAATGCACAAATGAGCCCCAGACGAAAATTTTTGATTGTTCAAGGTTAACCACGCTTAGATCAAAAGTAAAATTTTAGAAAGAATAATTATTATACATACTTTATTATTATTATACTTTTTTCTATAAAACACAGGTGTACAGGGTGGGCAAATTTCGATAGTTCTTATTGGAAATTCGGTAACTATAAGAGATATGAAAAAATGGATGGCGTAGCCTCGATCTCTTTTTTCGAAAGAAGCTTAATGGCCAAAACTAGAATTCACTATCTTTTTTTGTTTTTGACTTATTGCCAAAAGTTCAAATTTTCGACTTTTCGATAAATGTCGAGATCTCAGTTGATTTTCTAGTTATCAAAAAAATGTTAACACTTTCTTTGGGCACTTTTTTAAGGTCAATAAAATGAGCTAAAGAGCTTTTAAATATCTATCTTAGTTTCAGAGTTAGTTCCAACATAAATAGCGTTTTTTATTCTTTTTTCAACCATATACCACATGATATAATATAATATAACAACAAAAATATTATAAAATTATAGAAGACCGAAAAATTAAATATAATAACATATTTAGTAAAAACACAACATATATTATTTAAATTTTTGTACTGAAAAGCAATTGGTGTAAATGTTTTAAATGTCAGTAATGGTTTGGTAGTGTTTTGTTTTAACCAAATTATGCATTAAAAACAATAGAATACTAGTTTGAGCTTTACTTTAATTTTTTTCGAGTTTAAAATCAACCGAGATATCGACTTTTATCGAAAATTCGAACTTTTGGCTATAACTCGAAAACAAAAAAAGGATAGCGAATTTTGGTTTTGACCATTGAGCTTTTCTCGAATAAAGATATCGAGGATGCGCCATTCATTTTTTCATATCTCTTGTAGTTACCGAGTTTCCCATAAGAACTATCGAAATTGGCCCACCCTGTACATACAATAACATTTTAAAAGCATTTTTTTCTTACTGTAAGAAAGAGTCCAGCAGTTTTTTTTTCTGATTTAAATTTTGTTGCTTCAATTTTTTGAGGCCTCTAGAGATTTGGAGGCCCGGGGCTGCAGCCCCCTTATACCCCCAGCCTTAATCCGGCTCTGGTTATACTGGCTTAACTTCCTGATAGCAATCGAGTAACAAAGATTGTTAACTACGATTGTAAATAAACATTACGATTGCAATAAAACAATTAAAATATTTTTTTTTATTCCAAAATTAATCTTATTACAATTTTATTGTAGCTACAATAGATACCAAAATTCTATTTCGAATTTTAATTATTAAAACGAAATTTTTAATTTGAAGAATTAACGACGTCCAGACCTTCCTTATTCAACGAATTTAAACGGCCATATCCCACGGATTCAGGGCTATATTATGCACTAGGCTGACTAGGCTAAAGCCTAAGGCGCCTTTTGCAAAAAAGGCGCTAGCCTCTAAAATTACAAGTAGTAAATTCAAGAGTTTAATTTTTATTATTATTAACACAAATAATATAAAAAATATTGCATTACTTAGGTCGAACGATATCATAATTTATTTTCTTTCTGACTAGTAAAGCACGTGTTTTTTGTTTTAAGGGGTCTGACCACCCTGATCGCACCAAAAATGGGTTTATTGTAAAATAATCTGTAAACTCGATAATATGGAACGGAATTTATTTATTTTTTGACACATACTAGTTTATGGTTTTATGAAGATGTTTTGAAAATTTTGTTAAAAAATATTTAAAAATGACGGCCCTGCAGTAGTTGCCATGAAGGTCTATTGACCGATACGCCCGTAGTTGGTCGCAGATGAATCTCAGGAATTGCCAGGCCCGGATTGGCCATCTGGCAGTTCTGGCAAATGCCAGAAGGGCCGATGCTCTAGTGGGCCGATGAGCGGCCGAACGTTATCGTTATTTAGGGGACGATAATGTTTTTTATGGAAATACGAGAATTATTTAAATCTAATGAAGTTACTGATTTTCTACCATCTACCCCATGACCGTGGGCCGGTATAATCGGAATGCCAGGGCCGGTTTTTCATCCCAGTCCGTTACGGGGAATGGCTAAGCGGAAAAAAAAATCTACTTATTGCTGAAGAGTGTGACTACAATGTAGCCTACGGCTTTTGTACTTATACCGTCAAATGTCAACAATCAAGTGTCAATGGTCGAGTGCAAATACGCGTGCGCATGTTTCACTTTTCCGTGTTTTCTATGTTAATGTGAATGGCAAATTATTTCCTGTTTTCTACGTTATGTCTTGTATGTTTGCTACGTACGTTACTTGGATGTGAATGACGCTTAAAGCTCCTAAGTTAATTATAAGAAACAATTTAAAAAAACTTGACTTTCCTAAAACTTCAGGGTGGTCAGACCCCTTAAATTATTAATAAGTAAATTAAATAGGCGCCAAATTTGTATTAGCCTAGGGCGCCAAATAGACGTAATCCGGCCCTGCACGGATTCCATTAACATTCCATCAGTCGCGTAAGTATGTGTAAATTTACACATTTTTCTATTTTTTCTGCTTGAGCTTTTTACCCGAAACAGGTAAAAAGGTTAAAAAATGTATATCTTTTAAGTATGCTATAATAGCAGGCCTATAGATCATAGCAGTAGCGGATCCGGGGGGGGGCTAGGGGGCTCAAGGCCCCCCAAAAGCGTCTAGATCCTGGATCCAGTATGTAAGTATTTAATTTTTACCTTGATAAAGCCTACCTTCAGCTAAGTCAAGCCCTCCTCAAACTAAAATCCTGGATCCGCCACTGGACCATAGTAGGGTGATTTAGCTTATGTCACCGCTTCATCGTAAACCAGAATTTGAACAAATAGGAATCCGGTGTATAAGTGAAAAGAAATCGGAAGAAATTAAAGGAAATATTAGAAAATGCAAGGAAATCTTAAAACATCCAAAGAAATGTTAGAAAATCTAATGTTCACACGTCACTGCTAAAGTCAATGTTTGGTTGGAGCAAAACTTGAGCACGGCCTAAGTACAAAATTGTTTATTTTGATTGGTTAATTTCGTAGGTACTTATTAAGTCGGACTTTAGACCGAGATCGGGCAAAGTATCGACTATAACTTATTCTATGAAATTTAGAAAATGTTAGGAAATATCAGTGTATCTATATGAAATCTAGGAATAGATGAGCTTTTTTGGTTTTATCAACTTTTTCGATAGAAAATTCAGGAGAAAATCTGAGAAAGTCTTTCAGAAATCAAGTAAAAAAATTTAGTGTACAAAAGTTCGCCTTGTGACTCTCCCCTCGCAGGAAGTAGATATCGAAAAATATTTTAAAGAACCATCAAACGGGGTGAAAGGGGACAGGTGAGGTGAATGGGGACACTATACGATTTTTTCGGTTTTTGCGTAACAACTCATTGAGTTTTGCACCTACGGATGTTTTTCTTTGGAAAATGCACGCTTTGGCAACCTCTATAAGAGGTCAGTGTGATCGGTGTCTTTTCGTGTAAACCACCGAGATCAACGAAACCTCAAAACCTGTATTCGGAAGGAACGAACTTGATTATGAGGGCTGTACTTAGTGCCGCTCAAGAATTTCAATCGTTTAACATGTTTAATTTATGAGTTTTTAATATATTAAAATTTTTTCTCTTCTAATAGCTTTTGGGCTCATAATTTTTATACATTTTTTTTTAAATTTAAAGTCTCTGAGTATGGCTTAATTGATTTACCAATGCTTTAAATTAAATGTTGTCTTTTTTTCGTGTTTTTGTTCAATAAAAATTGTTTTTTTAAGGTTTCAGTCTAAATTTTTTTTTCAAACCCAGGCAGTGTCATTCACCCTCCAGCTGATTGCATGGGGACACTACCGTGAAAGCATTAAAAACCGCTTAATTTCAAGCAGTGTCCCCATTCACACTACTGGAGGGTGAGTGGGGACAGCACGGAAACAAATTTTTTTTAAATACTTACAATATTTGGATCGTCTAAATTTTTGGGGAAAGTATAGATCTAATAGGGAAACAACTTATTTAGAAAAAAGTAAACATTTTTGACCAAATCTGTGAGCCCCACGTACGCATTTACACTATAAAGTGTCCCTATTCACCCCGTTTGGCGGAACCTAAAATCTTTGAATGGGTGAATTTAAACAGCGAAGTAATTTTTCTAAACTAGGTATCAACTCAGATAAAATATGTAATTTTTTCATTGCAATAATTCATTTCTGAAACCCACTCCATTTAAAGATTTAATTTTTTCAACTATTCTTCCAATGGATGTTGATCACATCACTTAAATGACCACCAAGTAGGAAATTGTGGAAAAATTAAATTAAAATCTCCCATGCGAGATTTGTTTATAATTGTTCCATTAAAAGACAAAATTAAAAAAAAACTGATTTCCCATATTACTTCTTGATATTCGCGTGTAAGAAGTATCATTCGGACACCAGGGGCTTGAAACGTAGCCATCGTTCGGACCGCTACAATTGCGAATAACACTATCATGTTATGAAGAAAAACACCAAAATACTATTTTCTCTGTCAGGAAGGCTCGACGAATATCTTGCACGAGGCACCATAATTTTCATTTTTGATCATCAGTTGACATAGTTCTATATTATTTATATTTTAGCAGTTGCACTAAATCGGTAGGGTAAAGTTTTGTAAGTTGTAAGACTGTTCGTATTATTTGCGATAATGGCTTTTTAAACCACTTTAAAAAATCTCTTAAAAGATTTTTGTTACAAAATTGCTAAATAAAACTTTATCATTAGTGTTAATATCCCAAGGGCACTGATAATTATTTACGAGATAATTTTATCATGGTTCTCGAAAGCAACTTGCTTAAGGAAGTTGTGATAATAATAAATTATGAGTTAAGAATTTATCAATGCTCAATGAGTGTTCGCTTAAAAATTTGTACGCAATATTAGGCCATTAATATTTTTGATTCTGTTTCAATTACATTAAATTACTAACTAAATATTGCATACCAAATTTTCCATTATCAAAAATTCTCAAATAAATTTTGTTCCTTTTCAACTTTTCTTCAATTCAATCATGTCGGTCTGTCGCCAGATTTTGTCCCTCGATTTATTCCTGAACCATCCAACCAATCGGGACCAAATTTGGTATGGTAGTAGGGTTTACGGTAGAAAAGTGAAAATAGGGTTTTCGTCGCGATTTGTCAATCAGGAGTGCCACTACAAGAAAATGATACAAGATTTTTAAAAGCGATTTTGTCTTGTGATAGATAATTTTAAAGACCTTGAAAAGCTATATCTAGAATAGGTGAAATTAACTTTCCACCTATCATCTGACAAAAATTACAAGCTGTCAAAGTGAAAACTTAAAGAGTAAATATCTCCTGAAGTACTGAAAGGATCTCAACCAAATTCGGTATTTAGGAACATTGCCCACTAAGGACTTCACAGCATATGAAACCCCTCGATAAAAATCAGAAATACAATATGAAAAAAAATAATTAATTTTTTTGTCGAAAACTTAAAAAAAGTCCTTGTCCCTCGATTTTCTTCGGCATTTCTACGTCGATGGCAATCAAACTTTTTGGACGTGTGTCTTGTGGGCTCTAGTGGTGAAAATAAGGTTTTGGCAGAAAAATCTTTGCCAGGGCTACCACAATAAAATAATTTAAAAAAATGAAAATGTCATCGTATCTCCGGGAATGTATAACCGATTCAGATAAAATTTGGTGTGCTGATGATTGGAGGTATTGCGGCAGAAGTGACGATATTTTTTTATGTGACTTTGAAAAATAAACACACATTATTTTATTATACTTTGAAAATTGGTATTATATCAACTTGAAGCGAAAAATCTCTGCAAGGTAAAATATAATGGTACCATCGACAAAAGGTCCCCAATTTCCTGCGTGTAAAATTTTTTACTTGATTAGATATTTATTGCTATACTTACCGAATTCTATAAAACAGTTTCGACGGTTTGTCAATAAATATAAATTAACGATTTAGCAGCTGCAGTTTGCTCTTGATCCCAGCTCCTTCATTCCTAAGCAACACAGGTAATTCGAGCATAACGGCGAGCCCCAATGTGTAATAACTTGATTAGTTTCGCTATATAAAATTGGTAATCTTTTTAAATTTTTTGTTGGGTAAAACGTACATCACGTGGATACTTAATTTAAATTTCGAAGCTTTATTATTGAAATTTTTATTTTAAAATTAAATTTAAGGCTAACAAGCGAAGCAAACACAATAAAATTCAAATCATTGTATGGGCTTTCAGTGAAAGGTTTTCCAGTTTTTTTAATCATCTAATTGAAGGGGTGCGTAGATAGATGTGCTACCTGACTGTGAAGACAAAAAAGTTTCTATTGAATATGCAATAAATACCTCACAATCCTCGATTTGTCAGCTGGTTACCGAAATAATAAATGATATATTTCTTTTATAAATCAATTAAAAATTTCAATAGTTGATAATTAGAAATTTTGAATATTTAAAAAAAATGGTTTCTGGAAGGTCATAATAATTTTTATATTTTATGTTATCACGCAGAATTTTACTCTCTACAACTTGCACTCTTTAAAAGTTGAATTTTTTCGAAAAACTGAACATTTCTTATTTTATAATTACTAGAAGTTGTGTTCACTTTTGGAACAATTTTTCGTCTAGTAAGCAACAGGTTCCAAACTTCAAATTGAGGTTTTTCAGCCTCTTTTATAAAAAGATCAGAATACTTTGAAGACCAATACTGAAGAGACAGTCGAAACTGGTCTTCGATTCTATTTTATTTCATTTCACATGCTTTTTTAAATCCTCGAGTAGACTCTCTGAGAATAATTTTAATTTTTTTAAATATATTTTTGTAAACTACTAAATAATTAATTTTTATTTCTAAAACATTTACATACTATGAATAACTCACTTTCAAAATTCTGAACCACTGTGCTTTATGGTGTATTATTCCTATTTCAAAAAAGTTGTGACAAATTTGATAATTTTTTTATTTTTATAGTAAAATAAGTACAAACTTATTTGTTAAGTAATGATTAAATATTAATATAATTATAATGATAAATATTAAAAAGTAAACATGTTAAAATGTAACAGACGAAAATTTTGATCCAATTATATACAAACTGTTGCTCGTTCATTATCAACTAGTCACGGTGGCACCAAAATCATAATTTTTGGCAGCAAATCCATCCTTATCATTCATTGCAGCATAGACCAAGTAGATACATATACCTTCATAGGAACCTGTGAGTTATGCCATCGTAAAAAGGTTTTACATAAAAATTATTTCAAAATGATTATCTAGGTAAGTACATTACATAAATACAAGAGCATTAGGCCTACATTCAGGAGTGGATGGGTACAGGCTACGAAGAATAAAAAAAACTAATAAAAATAATTTTATTGTTTAAAACTTACCCTCTCGAACGTCCACATCCTTGGATGTCCAAGCAACCTATCAATGCATTAAAAGTATGTATAGATCCTACATGAATATAGTCAACAGTGGATCTACATTAAAATTAATAAATCGAAAAACAGAGTATCTGCAATGTAACATGGATCAAACAATAATAATAAATAATGCAAATACGCAATTCTTTAGTCTTATTCAAAGGTCGCACAATATATTGTGCAGGCTCCCAAAAAAAGAATCTTCCAATCGCTTAGAAAAATTGTGAATTGACAACAAAGATGTTAATTAAAAATATGTATGGACAAGAAAACATTTTTAGTATACATTAATTTTAGATTAGTAATGGTGAACCCACCTTATCCTTATCCAAATACTTTTTGCACACCACTTCTTAGCCAACATAAAACCAAAAAACTTTTTCTTAACTTACCTTTGCAATACTGAACAATTAGTTATCCCAGTTAACATCACGTAATATGATTTGTTTGTAATATTGTAGAAAAGTTTAAATGAAAGATATCTACTAATTATGTGTTTGGCATTAGTTTGATTGTAAAACATATAAAAGCAAGCAAAAGCAATTTACTATTACTGGCTTTTATTATAATGAATTAAATTACAAATATGTTACCGACACCGCAGTGTCGCTTTGTACAGCTATTATAATAATATACAAGACACTATAGCTAAATATAGAACAATATTTAAAGTGACTACTAACACCTAAGAGAATGGTCTACACATTGATTGTGATTGTTCTAAAAACCAATGTCCGTCTTACACGTTCCCTCAATAATGTACATTTTTTTTTAAAAACACAAATTAATTATACTGTATAAAAAATACAAAATAGATTATAAAATACAAGAGTCTTTACAATGGTTAAGGGAAGTGCAAAGCGGAAACTTGGAGGAAAAACCTATCCAACAGTGTAACTAGCTAATATCTTATACAATGGCATAAAAGCCTCTTTTCTACTTACAAAAATCAACTGCAACTTTGCAAAGCAAGTGTGAAAATTAATAAAACCCAAATTATTTGGTAAAAAAATATAGAGGCACACAAAAGGTTTGTAACTTTATTTTTCTTTAAATAAAACACAAAGTATCGTGGTTTCGTGGATACAAATTAAAAAAATAAAATATAATTATTATGGCTTGTATAATTTTATTATAAAAAAGAAAAACCCTTTGACGGTTTCCAAAAAGGTAATTATTTACAAAGTTAGAACCCTGCCGTGTATAAAATGCCCCTTACACAATTGAAAGGAAAATGACATTATTTTTTAAATCAAAATCACAACTTAAACGAAAGCAAAAAAAGTACTTAAAAGTTGTATTAAGTTCCTAATTAAAAATAGCATGCAAGTAGCAAATTACACAAAACTACATCGTCGTATTGAACAGATCGCATATCCATAAATAAATACAATATACAGTCGAAAACCACAGAGAGCCATAAATATTTTTTTTATGAACTTAAGTGATCCCCACCCAGCTACCCAATGAGGTGCAGCATAAATTAATATACTGTAAACACCATATTAAACTTTCCAATTTAGATTACATAGTTTACATATTTAATTACATTATGTGTATTTCCAAAAAACACTAAAAGAAACGTTTTAAATTTTACAATGGTTTTTACACAGATTACTATACATTATACACGAGATATAATTAAAAAAGAAATAATTAAAACGAATTTACAATTTACAGCTTGTTTAGTTTCTTTACATCAGTCCTAGGTGCCTCTTACACTTAATTGGCATCCCCGTCAATATAATCCGCTTACCATTAATTGCGATAAAAAAATTAAATGAACCGTTAATTTCACAACATAATTCCACTAAATAATAACTTAAGATCGTTACTTACAATAATTAAATACATAAATATATTTCGTTTAAAATAAAACAAAATTTGACAAGTCCTTGCCAATCACCTATTTACACGTTATCGCAATTTCAAGTGAACAGATTTACAGTAATCCTCGATAGATGTGTGTACACGCATTACATTCCACAAAATTTTCAATGTAACTTCAAATTTACGTATCACAAAAATTTTAAATCATTTCAACTTTGAATTATTATTTCTACAAAATACGCTTACAAAACGTAGCAAATGAGAGTGACATGAAACTATATTACATATAATACAAAAAAAACGAAGCGAGGGGGGTGGTATTGTATGTACACATACTAAAGATAATGGACACACATGTTTGTTTTGGGTTTAATTGCAATGCAAATCGAATTTTGTATGAGCACACAAATAAACCAAAAACAAATTTATTACGGATTAATGTACATTAAATAACATTCATATAAATGCAATAGTTCGATAATTAAAATACAAATTAAATAAAAGCATCAAACGCGTTAAACTTTTGCTCAAAAATTAATAATTAATCCAATTTGTATTTAATATTTGTTTGTTTGTAAAATTAAGGTCACGTGATAAATATTTAACAACCCTGTTTTATCAAAATATATCGAGATTAAAAATTCTGTACAATTAACTAATTTAAAAATTACAAATGTTACATTTATACTTAGGAAATGTCCTCAGAAAATTGACTAAACACGAGTCAAAGATTTTTGGTGGTAAATTCACTTGCACAAGCGTAAAGAGAAATAGAAAATCGCATATCAAACAAATAATGACACTCACAATTAGATTTAAATTTGAAAGAAGGGGTGGTGCGTGGACAGAAAGAGAGAGAGAGACTACTAGAAATTTGGATTCGCACGATTTTTAATATTGATGTTCAGAAACTATTTCCTGAGGAATGTATCACATTGTTAATCAAGTGTAGGATTTTTGCTTTAATACAAATCTTGGGGACACTTAATAACTAAAAAGGTGTTTGTTTCAAATGTTAACTTCTATTTACAGCACATTTGTTTGTTTTTGAAAAATTAAATTACTTTAGGATTTAAAATCGAGATTCGTCAACATAAATAATTATGGTGTGTTCGTGTATGCGAGTGAGTGTTTGTGTGTGTAACAACTGTACATAGATGTGAATGCGTTTTAAATGTAAAAAAAAATGGACATGCAGACTACACAATTTTTCATCATTTCAAGATTAAACGATTATTATGGTTGCCTAACTAACCCAATAAATACTTACAAACCAACAATATTCTTCAATTAAATAATACAATGAGTTGTGTAAAAAAAGTAGATTAAATTTCACGATAAGATGCATGTGACATAAATACAACTATAATACAAATTATCGTACCCGAAGTACAATAATAATCTAATCTAACATTAATTAATAAAAAAAGCATATGAAATTACGAAAACATAATTTGAAATTATAAAAAAAAAAATGAAAATAAAATACTGAAACCGTGCATGTGTGTTATTAATTTATGTTGTGGAACTTGAAAAATTAACACACAATTGGTCGTAATGTGAAAATTATATTTTTTATGAACATTATAAATTAATAAAATTAAAGCACCCCATTTGTTGCTGGCGGTCCAATGGGGCCGAGCTCTCCTCCGATAGAGCTCAATGATCCGGGAGCCTTCATGAAATATTTTTCTAATTTGGCTATAATGTGTTTACCGTATGTGTATTTACGCAAAGAATTCAAATGTGGTCGGATCTTGTGCATTAATATCTTGCGCTGAGATGGCTCACTTACGTCAATCATTTTCTGAACAACATAATTCGCATATTGGTCCTTCATCATGACATGCAGTGCACTACAGAAGAATACAATCATATTAATCAAAATTATTTGATAAATTTACATTTTTTAAGTATTTTAAAAATTCCCACATCTAGTACCCACAACTTATTGTATAGTAGACAAGTATTTAGAAGTATTTACGTAATTAGGAGAAAGCAATGATTACTAAATTTCGGTGAATAAGTAGGTATAAGCCACCATTAGGGCAGACGACTAGTAATTTAGAGCAGAAAAAAATATTGGAACTATTGGAACTTTTGGAACTTGTATTAAAATCTTGATAATATGGGTGTAACCTAGTGTATTTGAAGTTTACACAGGAATTTGAGAGAATTGCGTTAAGGGTGGAAAATATTAATTTTTGCTGCAAAATGTCCAACTGCAGTTGGACATGTAATAAAATTTGGCAGCTTTTTCTTATAAGAATTAATTCATTTTGAACTTAGACGCCAATATATCATGAAATAACCTTTTCGTAACTTTCTTTTATTTCTTCTTCTACAAGTGCCTTATCCGCTTTGGACGTTGGCGATCACCATGGCCGTAAAGTCAAGATGACGTATATATTTAACCGTATTTAAAAACAAATGGCAGCCGAAAAAAAAAGAAATGTACCAAAGTTTACTTCGCATCCAATACCCACAGTCCTCTAAACTAGAGCAATAATTTCAGAAATTCAAGTCGTTTTCTTAAAACCTTCAAAATAGTTCTTCATTTGGCTACCACACGAATAGCACCATACCTATTGAAGGGTATTTCATTCAATATTTGAGTATGCACTCACAATTCCTACCCCTATTGATGGTGCAAATTTCTTGGTAGTTGGAATTAGTGCATCTAGAATATATTTATTTTCTGTAGTATAAGTAAAAAAAATAGATATTTTTTGCATCGATGCCATTATATTAACTTTGAGCAACTACAAAAATATGGAATCCAAGGTAAACATTCATAGAGAATCTTTCTGGTAAAGAATTGTAAATGTTAATCTAATAATGAAATAAATTTAATGAAAGAAAAAACTAGGTGAATTATTTCATATTCCAACTACAAATTCAGAAGATTCAACAGTTTTAGTGCTACCATAACTTAAGCAAACATTCGAATGTGTTCTTAAAAAATGAAATCAAGTTCCACCAGTTATTCACATTTTAATGATTTTATAGCAAAAATGAAAGCAAGTAACTTCAAGATGTTGATTCGTATTAAAAATTTTGCCATTTTAATAAATCCATAATTTTTCAAACTTCAAAACAATAGTTTCAAAAGTATATATTTTTGACTAATTTCCTCTCATAATATGTCATAAAAGCTCAAGTCAAGCATTGCTTTCTTACAATGCAATAAATTACAATTATATCTGAATGGGACTTGATAGCAAAATTGTAATCAAGTTTTATATTCTTTACAATTCCTTTATTTTGCTTTAGTCTTTTGTGAGTTAGCACATATTTACACGTAATTTGTAAGAATGAATAACAATAATATTGTTAGTAAAATTGTAATAATTCCACAACTGAAGAAGGTGAAAAGCAATGATGTCTAGTATATGCATCTAAATATGCATAATTTTACTTGATAGCAAAATTATCCAAATAATTAATTCTACAGGTGCTACCTGTAACATTTACAAACTAATTAATTGAATTATGCGTTTGTATTATAGATAAAATAATTGAAAACAAAAAAATCAAGTTTAGTTAAACATTGCATTTAGGGTTTCCTCAAACCCTCGAGTAAATGTTATGAATAAATCACAAAAGTTTTCTAAAGCCCTTGCCCGTGGTCAAAACTTACACCATTATTTTTATCAAACTTATGATTATTAATTCCAGTTTTTTCGTATTACTTCTAAATATACTTGCCTTTAAGTATTAAATTTAAATTATGTAGGAGTAGAAATGTGTCCTAGTATTCCCTTAACATGTTGAAATATAAAATTTAATAAAATAATTACGTTCATAAACCAACTAATCACATAATTAGTTTACACAAGCAATTTCTATATCTGTATATAATAATATGATGAGATCAATTTCCTACTAATTATGAATATTAAATAAGCTCTAATTATTAAATTTAAAAAGTAGGTTGAACAAGTCAACTTGCCATTTACTTAAGAGAGCTAAAATTTTGAGTGACATATGAAAGAAAATAGAAAATATACTTACTTATCGTTAAATTGGCACACTTCCTCGATAAGAAAACTTCTTTCTGTTCTAGTTGAATGTGTAACGCATTTCTCCACAACATTGCTTGCAAATTTGTGTTGACTCAGTACCAAAACTTTTCCTCTGACAGCATTTATTAATTGTGACTTGTCTTCTTGTTTACCGTGCTCTGAAAAATTCAAGGTTCCATTATTTTCTATATTTGTAACAAAACATGAAAAACTTACCCAATACGTGTTGGATGACATAATTGCCAAACTGATCCTGGATTAGCTGTTCCGTATGAGAATGAAGTTCATTTAAAATTGACGAAGTCTGCTCTGGAGTACAATGTTCAAGTATGCGTTGTATAACTCGACAACCATAAGGATGTGTCGATAAAGTGTAAACTTGACCAGCAAAAGATGATATAACAAACTGCAACAACATTCAAATTCACCTCAAGTTAAAAACCAAAATCTTTTTCTTACCTGTAAAGCAGAAGGATCGACGCATTCTATGCATTTTTGTACAACGTGATTACCATTTTGGTCCTTAACACACTTTAGAACATGACCATCAAGTTCCTTAACAATCTCTTGTTGCTGATCTGCTGGAATGGATTCAAGAGCTTTTTGTATGACACGGCATCCATACATCTGCAACGCCAATGGTAAAACATGTCCACGAACTTTTTGTGCCAAAGTTGTCTTTTGTTCGGCCGTACCAAATTCAAAAAACTTTTGAATAACATAATTTCCAAATACATCAGTCATTAAATTGTAAGCAGAAGATAAAATTTCGTTAAACACCATTTGCTTTTCGGCACTAGTAGCTCTCTCTAATTTCTGTTGTATAAAGCGAGATCCATGTTGATCTTGAGAAAATTCTACAATGTGGTTAGCCAAATCTCTGTAATAAATTGTACAATTAATAACAACTATCAAATTTGATAATTAGCGAAACAAGTTTACCTCAACTGTAAATTGGGATAACGGTTATTTCTGAAATCTTCAAGTAATCTTGACCTTCCCTGCGACCCTTTATCTAAAGCACTGGTTACTGTCGTTAACGATGAATTCATTTTGGTGAATAAAGAATTTGTAGAACCAAACATGGCATTGGTGGATAACCCTGCAGCAGCAACCGAACTTCTGTACTTAGCTTCCGCCCCCGGAGCGGCAGAAAGCACCCGAGAATTAACTAGTCCACCTAATTGTAATGGTGCAGCAGGTGGTGGCGTTAAACTGCCAGTTAATGGACTCGGACTACTTCCTAAACCGTAAGATGCTGGCCACTTAGGTCTATAATCCAACGATGGAGAAAATGCTGAGGTATTTCTGTCGAAAGAGTCACGGCGTCCTGTAGTAGTTGTAGTTAATCCTAAACCTAATAAAAAATTTATTAGTCAATTTCTTTAAAACTAGAAAAAAATATTTACTAGACAATTTAAAAATGGTGCAGTAAACAAAAGCAATTTACTTGAACAACCAAAATCGGAGACTTCAAAATAGCAGTTACATTAAACATTTATATCTGTTTTAAAAATATTAGAATAAATTATCCCTCGCTTTTTAAATTTCCATACAAAAACACAATGTTAAGCAATAAAAAGCCAATAATACAGAATAAAATTTTCTATTAGAAATATAATAAAAAGTAATTATGGATCCTTATCCAAAGCTGTTATAGGGTGGCGCCACTGCTATTAGGTAAGAAAATAAACAGTCTATGATAAATAAAATTTTCTTAAACAGTTTGAGGTACTAATAGCAATGCCTTCCCCTTATAGAAACTGTTTCCTGACGTTGGAATCCGCATTTGCAGTCAAATAAAATACGTGTTTTTTGTTCTATATACATGTTACGTGGTCCACTTGTGGTAAAGTCAGAAACCACTTACTAAGATCTTGAAATGTCTTGAGTAGTGACATTTTTATTAATTTTTTTTGATTTCCCACACCATAGCCTGTCATGTCAATTTAGTGCTCCCTTATACAACACAGAGGAACAAGAACTGCTCGCCACAAAGACCACGGCACATTGCTAAATCTGTGCTAGAATAGACGACCAAATTGAATACATTCTCGTCAAACAGATCCTGTACCGCTGCATTGTATAAACCAGAAATTATATTCTTTAAGCCACACTTCTAGTTTACTTCAATGTCATTTAAGATAATTTAAAAATATTTCCCGCTGTAAGTGATCTCTAAAATTAGTGAAATAATTTGATTTGTTAAGTTTTCAAATAAGGTAAGCATACAAAATTTAAGTTTTTGAGCAAGGTTAGCTATTTTGATACAGGGAACCAAAGAAAGTGACATTCATGTCATCGAAGAATAAAAACTGTGAGAAGAGTTCAATTTTAATTTAATTAATTGTAAGTGCTCGTTTACATAATGTGGTAGAATAATATGCCAAGTAAAAAGCATTGCCACTGTATTATATAATCTTCTCATCCTGTTGAGTGGTCCACAGATGAAATTAGACTTAATTCCCTGTAAATTCCCGTATATAACACCATTCGCCCTAGTTAAGCGTCTACAACAAAACTTACTAGGCCTAGCAAAATCTGTCTTTTTTAAATTTACATAGAATCTCATTTCGTAGATTAATGCACCAAAAGCAAGTCAACGAGTTGACTAACAACAACAGTGCCAATGTGAATTGTTAGGAATGTTAATGAAAATATTTAAAATTGCACACCCTAATTTAGAATAGTAGCTAGTACCTTTCACACGTGTAAAAACCCAGTCTAGTTTGAAAAGTAAACATATTCGTGATTCAACGTTATTTTCCCGCCAATATATAAGTATTTTCGAGGTAATGGTAAGGGCAGGAAGTTGTACCATCATGTTTCATCAAGGAGAAATACACCCTTGTGACATCCTAATAGTATGTATATCCGAGTTACCGGTTACCATAGATAGCAAATCAGATCCCTGATTTACCAACCAAAATACAACACAGAACAACTTTTATTTACGGAAATAAAAATTTTCTGAAGGTTCATAACATCAAGATCACATTAACATAATTGAAGAGTGCATGGGAATAACGATTAGGGTCCATTTTTCTCAAAAAAACTGTTGCAGCCATCTTTTAGCTTGAAACCAAAGCTATCATTTAGTAGAAAAAAATTTTAAAAAGTTTTAAAGGTCCAGCGTAAAAGCGTTTTTAAAATACTTATATTGGTAAGGATGTGTATGTTTGTAAATCTTAAAATTCAATTTACGCAAAACTTGACTTTTGTGACCCTGATCGTTGATTCCTGTGCACTCTTCAATTGTGAACACCTACTATCTCCATTTAGCTCCTGTGCTTTGGAAGTTTCCATCCTAACATAACATTATTTCGGCATTAACACTATTGTAGCAGGGCAGTTAAGGTTGCATTATTTTATGTAGAGATTTATAGATAATGAAGTCTAATTTCACTCTTCTGTGTACCACTTTTACGTCAAATGAACAGAAAAGAAATGCTAAATAAATATTTAAAAACAATGTTTTCTAGAAAAAAAAACTGGGAATCTAGGATACAGTTGCAATCAGAAACTAGAATTTTTGATACATTCCTCGACAAATTTGCACTTTGATTGAAAAGAAAAAATAAATAAGAATAAGAAGGATAATTTCAAGAAGTAACATATTCCCCTTTTTGTATTCTATAAGCAAGGACCAGAATGTCATGTCTGTAATTTCTTCAGTTATATTTTTTGCTTTCCACTTTGTTGAAAACTATAAGTTAGCGGCGATTTGTTGGGAGATAATTCTAAACTAAACCACTTTAGAAATTCCAACATAAGTCTAGGTCTAATTTAATAGCAAGATATATCTTTGGCTCAATTCTGCACTTACTTCATTTTTCGTGAAAAGTGCTTCAAGTACATTCCCAGACTCGACTGACAAAATATCAAATAATTATAAAGTTTTAACAAGTAAAAGAAATTAAATTTAAAAAAAACATTTACCCCAACTATAGGCAACCTTAAATTTGTAAAAAGAATGTAATAGGGAGGGGGGGGACTATATATACCATTCACACTGTAACAATCTTTTTATATACTTAATGTCAGAATGACATTTATTACAACATGCATGATGCGCAAAAACGCCTAAACAAATTAATTCAACCTTATGGGAAAATAATTTTAATTATCGTAACTGCACATATAAATAAATCATTTTAAATTTTATGTTTAAAGATTCCATGAAAACATTCCCCAAGTGGACCAAGCTATTTGTCTATATAACAACATAATGAAGCATTGCATTATTATCACAACTCACATGTGCTTACAGATATGACTGTTAAAAATGGCGGTAACAAAACCAAAGCAAGATGAAAACATTGAACCATTGAACAGCTGCAATGATACTGCAATGCCTCAACCATTTTTCAAGCCTTCAGCATCATATTATTATAAAAACTCTGATATCAGTGAATGATTCGCAAAATGAATTAGTAAATGTAATTACCTGAGGGTAGGGAGGTAGTTGTAGCAGGAGAACCTATATTTCCAAGAGAGGAGCTGCCAAAAGGAGCAGAAGGTGGTGCGTGCAGTGTCGGAAATAGACCAGAACCTACCCCTTGGGCTACACCTACCCACACCAACCGTAAGTTAGTAAATAACAATCACACAACGTCGGTCAACGATCAAAACAATCAAGTAACTTCTCGAGTTAGTAATCTTTCTTTTAAAAACAAAGTTTCATTTGGTGAATAATTTAACTATAAGATGGTTCTGATCGTCGATCGACGACAATCTTGTTTTATTTACAAAATTAAGCAAACGGCACAAAAAGCCCCATTTTAATTAATTTAACGCCAAATTATTCAAAATTCAATTTATGTTTTACACACAAAAAGCAGTTTTCAAAATACTTTACAGTAATTATTATTAGCAACAAGAATTAATTAAAACTTTATGTACAATCGTAAAAGTATTATTTATGAAGATTAGGCAAATCGATAGTTACGTACCTCCAAGAGAGCCACCATTAACAGAAGTGTTTACGGTTCCTCCATATAAACTTTGAGGTGTATTCGAGTATAATGAAGCACCTGCCGGCGTTTGTCGGTTGGTCTGAGGTTGTACCAAGACGGGAGCTGGACTGACAAGTCGCATAGGTGTACCGTTACGCATTGCTGCTCCTTGTGCCATGAGAATCGGTGCATTTTGATCATAATATGGTAGTATATATCCGCCTTGAACTTGTTGCTGTTAAAATAAAACAAAGTTATTCAACTTGTAAAATTTTAATTATTATTTTTATTACCTGAACTTGTTGTTGAGCTTCAGTGCCATTTGGTGTAAGTGGTCGTCTGGCGCCATTGCTGGCATTCTGTTGAATAAGATTTGCTGGAGCGGGATAGACCCAAGGACCGACGCCATAATATTGAGGAACTCCAGCGGTTATTAAGTAGGGTTCTTGTTGAGGATTTAAAACGTAGGGTGCCTGAGGGAAAGCAGCTTGCTGTTGTTGTGCAAGATACTGTTGTTGCTGTTGTAAAAGTTGAAGTTGGGCAGCACTTGGATTTGCCGCGGCAGCAGCTTGTGTTTGTTGTGAACGGAATAATTGCTAAAAAAATCAATTTTATGTTAGAATATTGCGTGCTTATCACATTTTAAATATGTGGGTGAATCATTTAAAAGCTTTGAAAGTTATTATTGGCAAAACTGTTTTTTATGAATCCATTTTTGGAAATTAACATAATTTTTCAATATATATTTTAGAAGTAAGTTTTTCTCTCCATTTCGACAATAAAATCTTCTAAACAATATTGCCGAGTTGTGATTCGAAGGCAAGTATCGTTCTTTGCGAGAAAAGTCTTTTCATCAACATAACAAAACCTTTTTTAAAATTATGTTGCAGATTTTACACAATGGTTAGTTTATTTTGAGATAAGAATTAAAATTAATGAGGGATCATTTCAAAACTTCTACTTCTCCATCAATTAAAATTTATTGTCTTGATTTGGACGATTTAAAATATTTAGATAATCCAATACAAATTGCTGGTTACGATGCCAAACAAATTTCATTTAAAAAATAACGGTAGTTTTTTTTCGATTTTAAGTATAAGAAAATTATTGTTCGTGAAAAGATCTAGGTTCATTAGACTGGTATCAAATCTCTTCATTACAGGCATGATAGTCAAGAATGCGGTGCGTAATGCAATCTATTGTACTTACAAAGACCATACGTATTTATTCAGAAGAGAATTTAAAGTCATGCCTAGTTTCCATTTAATTAGCAGGTAAGTACAAATTTGAACAATAGATTTATTTCCCAACTAAAAAGTTGTCGCCACATATAACGTTAATTTACAAACCAGGCAAGAGTTAAAAAAACAATTCAATACAAAATTTCGTAACTTTAAGATAAAAGCAGCAAAAACTACAAGAGCTTTGCTCCGTGCATTTGAGTTCATCCTCAATATAGTAAATTGAAACTCCGTCGATTTAAAAGCACTCTTTCATAGAAAAAACAAAAACGACTATGTCGATCCATTCCATATAAAATATTTATAGAAAAAAACTTGCAATGGGAATTTTGTAAGCAATAATTAGATGATGCACTTTTAAAACTATAAAATAAATTTCAAGAATGCGTAAGTGTCTACCATTTGCAAGGTCGTATTTTGGTTCTAGACATGGTTCTACTTCAAAAGATGTAGTTATTTCGACATTTGAAATTTGACATACAAGTAAAATGCGATCGCTTTTCTTTAGATGAAAGTGGTTCCACCCATATAGAACATGGATCATACTTTATTATATTATAATACATAGGGATGAGCACTACGTTCATCTAAAAAAATATTTTTTGCTACCTAACCATTTTTAGACGAACGTAGTCCCTGCCACCACCCCTGATGGTAAAGCGTAATTCTTCTTTGTAATGGACAAGAACAAAAAGCTTCTAAATTTGAGAGCTCAAGTAGAAATTTTAGTTTGAACGTTTTAACCGCAATACAAATAAAATCATCAATTAACATGAGGACAAAGCTTTTGAAAAGCTAATATCATCCTATCCTATGTCAATAATGTTTACCTCTACAATACCAAAGCACAGACTGTTGGAAACACACTTGACAAGCTAGGAAAGTGTAATATAAACAAGAATTTTCAACACGATTGATTTTCAAGGATAGAGAATTCATCTTTCGACTATGCGGTCACCGCCCTGACGTCTCAAAATCTTCCAAGCGTACTATATACGATTACTCACGTAAAGATTGCAGAATATGAAATTTGAAAAGAATTTCTTTAATGAAAATGTTAAAAGACCTCGACTACACCGGTACCATTGAATCTGATTATCTTCAAGTGAAATAAAATTACAATTATTATAACACTCCACTCGTTTAGATACATTGATTAAAACTACGCGTAAAAAGGCTTATCAATTCTTGGCTGGGTAATACAATCTCGTTCGACCAAATTATACTCATAAATATATGGATGTAATAAACATGAAATCATTAACATTTTAATAATTGTTACCATACTTTTCTAATTGCTGAATAATTTATTTGCATGCAGCAGTGTTTTTGGTTGTAAAAAAATTGTTGGAATACATGCACGAAATAACGGTATTCAAACTTGTAGAAGCCAACGACTTGATATGGCAATTATACAATATTTTAAGTAGCGGTAGTTTTTTAATAACCCATTAAACATTTAATAAGACAGCAAATTACTTAAATGTAGTTTTCGCAACTTTGAAAAAATCATGATCAACGATCACAATTAGAGACGTGACATTAGTTAATAGGAATAGTAATTATGAATTATATCAACCAATGTCTCTGAACGATACAAGGTTGAAACTGGTTTTCGCAGTTTAACTAAAAAAACTTGGTTCAATGGGTCATTCGTTATTCGGTGATGATTCAACAGCCATTTAAACTTATAACTAAATATGATTAGTTATCAATACAAAACTGTGTCAGTTTTTAATTCGACCAAAAAATCGCTGCTCTTTTCGAAGAAAATTAAATATTATGTAATCTATTACACTGAACTTTCCAAGTCATCAAAACAAACATTATTAATAAAAACCACTTCCACTAGATGCCGAATGAGGCTAGGAAAAACATCCAAATTGGAAAAAAAAGTTTAACAAAAAATTTCTGACCAGACTAGCTTTCTTGTATTGCAATACATTTTCTTTTTGAAAACCTACAATTAATAGCATTAATAAATTAAAAAAAACTAATGTCCAAAAATTTCAAGCAAATTTTACTTGAAGATGGATCGTGTGGATATTAAAAGCATTAAAGCAACGTTTACGAATTTTGTTTAGTATAACAAATTTTTTTACAAACTGACAAATCTAAGCTATCCCATCATTCTTGTGTCTACGTGATTCGCTTTGTTGTCAGATGTAATTCGCCTCTTTGGAAGAATCATCAAATGAAATTATAGTCTTGGCCAATCAATTCTTGACTAGATAATTTAAGTTAATTTCGTTGAGCGAATAATTGGAATAACAATAATTTCAAATCTTAACTTTCGATCGAGAGCAAATCGATTATCTGATCAAGCAAATCGATTAGGAACGAGATTATTTTTTAGCATTTCAAGATGCTTGTTGACAAAGCTACTTTGGCTGGCTAAGAAAGCTTTGTTGTGGAAAACTAAATAAGAAATAACCCTACCACCTGGTTGATGGATGAACTCTCGTGAACTTCACAAAGAATAAGCATGATTAAGTAAAGAAAGGAGTAACGACCCGACTCCGTTAGTCGATCGTGCGGTGCCCCACTTAAGTATTTCCTTCTTGTGGAGGACCTAGCTGATAGAAGAAGTTTCTTTGGAAAAAAAATTACTGATATGACCTAACATCGTGTCACGTCGTTTGCAGTAAAATCAAACAATATATAAAGATACATTTTGGTTTAAAAAATGAACGAACCAATACGTTAGGGCAAGATAATGTGAGATAATGAGGTACGCAGGATACGTTTGCAAAATTCATCGGGCTTACTTATTCGATTTGGGAAAACGATATGTCAGCAATTTACAACTGCTAAAGCTTCCGATGAAAATTTGATGAAACAAGCTCTTTGCATTAAGATACCTTAATAAAATATTTCTAACAATTTAATGGTTTTCGTCTCTTTTAAATAATGAAACAAAGAGTTTGCTCTGCCAGTTAACAGCATCTTGTCAATTTTTTTTATCTCCGATGACACACATTTTGGAGCACAGTTATATTTTATTAGTTTTTGATGACGATGACGTCTCTAAAATAAAAACAATGTTTGCAAAGTAAAAACACGGGCATACTAGAGTAAAGTAAATCATGTGAATTTAGTTTAAAAAACATCTTTCCTTCAAGCACGCGACGAGGTCAAAGCACTTAAAAGCTTTTTCACAAGTTCAATATTAACATTTCCATATTAATTTACGTTATTGACTTCTAAATTTTAGTCCAATTACGAAATTGGTCATTTTCCTGCAAGTAAGTTGCGTTGAATGAAACGACAAAACAATGATTTAAACTTTTGTGAGATTCTTAAGTACAGGGAAAATGTTTGCACTTGAAGAAGTACAAGAGAAACATGTTTCTTTCTTCCTTTTACAAGTAGTTACGTACCTTTCAACAACAGTTGCATTCGCGTTTTACCATTCAAACACACGGATGGAAAAAAATAACAACTCAAGAATTTTCTCTCATCTAGGATGTTTCGCATTCTATTCGTGTTCGCAACCGAGATAACTTAATGGTAATAAGTGAAAACACAAACAACGAAATGATTTAGGAATTACAAAATCTGTAATTTTTACTCAACATCGTATAGAATTTTTTTTATTTATATTACATAGTATATATAAATAAATCATCATATTTTGAATAGATGGCCTAATATTTTCTTCATTAATCATAAATAGATTAACTGTTCGAAAGGTAATTCTAAATGAGTTATCACTTAATTCTACCTAAATAGAATAAAACAATTTGAACCGACTATAAGTTCGAGGGCCAATTTTACTGGCATTTAATAATATAAATTTATATATTCCAAATTATTAATGAAATTACGAACTTTTGCGAATTACACAAATTCAAGTTTTTCAACAAATCGAGAACATTTAAAAAGTACATTAACCTCGCCATTACATCTGTCTTAAACGTATCCTATATCCTTCCGGTGTTAAATTTACCGGTGGTTAATGAATGCAGTTTCCATTTAAAAAGAAATGGCAAAATATTAAAAATTGTCGAGATATTCACACGCAACCATGTTCTCAAAAGAAGTTCATGGCGAATGCACTATTGTTCTTAACGAAAGATGTGTCAATATTTGTCTAGTTAACAGAAATCGACAACAACCGACTTAATTTACAACTTTTGCAAGAATGGGGCATTCATTTTTCATAAAAAAATACTTTAGATAATTCTCATCAAGACAATGAAAGTTTTTAAATTAACTGCAAGGCAGTTAAGCTTGGAGTATGAAATTTCATCTTGGACGCCAGAAAATACTTATCAATACATATTTAACCTCACAATCACAACCCATCCTAAATTAAATTTATTATTCATCCCCACGTTTCGGTTTCCAACCTTACGATATTAAGACGATGAGCATGCTTCTCGGCTGCTGCGCTACAGAGGCATTTGAATTTCACGTCACTGTCGAAACGTAACAGGAACGAGAATTATTTGATTAATTTTTTGAGAGGTTGAACCGCAATTAATTATTATAGAAAGTGTATTTTATTTACATGTGCATATATAATATTCGACTAACGATTCTACTTTTAAAATTTAATAATTTCATGCGAAACTTGAAACAACTTTTAATAAAGACAAATGCCGAAAAATAAAACTTAATAACAGCAAATATTCACAACAGGTTCGTTGGCAATATAAAAATGACAAAAATTCTCACGACAGTTAAATCGAGATTTCTCATGAATATTGCGAGATCATAAACCAACAAAACGTACCAACAGAATAAAGCAGAAGTCGTTGGTAGAAGTTCACATTCAACGCGAGATAAATAATTTTCTTTCGTATTTAAAAAAGCTGTGCTGTACAGAAATTAATAAAATATTCCTGAAATGTCAAAAAATTAAATGAAATTTTAACACAGTCGAATACGAACAAATCAACCAAAAGAAATTTAATAAAATTGTCCAGAATCGATAGCTTGTGAATATTTATTATTTTCAAATCTTTTTTCGATGTGAAATAACATTTAAGAATAAAATTAATTCGTAATCGATAACGGTCCAAATGTATTTGGACACGTTTCCCAAATTTTAAAAACGGTACTTAAATCACGACAAGAGTGATAAAATTTAAATAAAATTTTGTTCAACCCTACAAATCAGTATCATTTGTTATCGCGAAGTTATTCAAATACCATAATTTGCATCTACATCCACTTCTTTTTTTGTAAATTTAAATAAAACGCAAACAATGTACTAACAGAAAAGAGAGAAAGCTTAAATCTGTTTCAGATTCGGAAAGACAGACTGTGTGAGAAAGTAAATTAACAATATTTGTGTTGCTACCGTTACAAAATCGATATGAAACAGAATTATGAATTAAACCATAATAGAACCTTTTCAGTTATTTAGAACATTTCGAAATACACGAATATTCAATATTCGAAAAATAAATAACCCATAATATTGTGCAATTTTAAAACTACGCTTGTTGTCACAATATTGAGAAATTTATTCCACATAGGAAGATCATAAATCCCATAATCTTCTTAAAGCTTATTGTTCGTTAAATTAAGCATGAAGGTGCTTTCGAGAGCAACGCAAAATAGAGAAAAAGTCTTTGCATATTTAACTATGTTTAATGGCGTGAACACCAATATGTGGTGTTATATATATATTCCTATATATATATATATATATATATATATATATATAATATATATATTCCAATATATTCCAAACCGAGATTAAAATCAGATACTGTTTGAAAAATATTCTTTTATTATCACAGTATTTTTTCATTTGATTTCATTTAAAAAAATAATGCGTAGAATATCTGTAGCACTTAAAATAATAAACAAACAAAAAATAATATCCGAGTTATAAAATTCAAATTATTTTCATTACCTTCTGGTATAAGTATAACACAAAATAGCAATTTAAGCATAATTAAGCCTGATATCCACAAATTAAAAATTACGATCACTGTTGCATTCTCAAAAGACTCTGTAAATAGAATGCTCTGATACCTATGTTTCGAATCAAAAACTTACGCTGGAAAACAAACAAAATGCCATCTGGGCATACGAAATTCAATTATTATGTGATTCAGACAGTAAATGTACATCGAGTTATTTCCCAATACATTCAGTTGTAAAAGTTACAAATTATTCTTTTGAACTTATTATTTCATAATACCTTCATCTGAATGTGCATTTTCAATGTTAATAGCGCCAGACACGCCCCCTGAAAACGCTTCTAAGCTTGGGGAGTTGTAGATATTCTAATCAAAAGCTCTCTGAATATTTACAATGATCCCTAGTATGTACCAAACTATTTAACCTCGGGAGATCTTCAGATGAAAGTAAAAAAAGTAATTACATCGTACAGTAAAACACCCAAAACCATCAACCTACGAGATAGTCAAACAACTATTGCATTGGAGAAATCACATCATGTAGTTGATTGGAGCAGGAAGAATCTTTTTCCCATAGCTACACAACTCGTAGATTGAAGAAATATTACCCCCTGTGACCTGACTTGAGCAAGAAGAATCTTTTCAAAATTAACTAGCAAAACACGACGTCATTAAAAAGTACAGATGTTCCAAAAGCAGAAGTTCGTGTCTCCAAAATTGGATTATCTTCTGATCTTGAAAGAGCTTCCATACAAATTAAGATATTCAAAAATTATAAACATGTTCCCTTCCATTTCATCCAATGATTAGATACCTTTGCATGGCAAACAGATAATTTCCAAATGGAACTTCCAGATGAGTCCAAGATAGCAATTAAACATTTCATAGTATATTAACATTTGAACTTCAGAATTTGATGTGACCCAAAATTGACGTAATATCCGGTAAGGTATACAAAGGTAGAAACTTATAATGCACGTCCTAGTTTATGAACTACTTATTGTCAATCTAGTATATAGTATGAATTTGAAATTTGAATGACTACTGCAAGACATAAATAAATAAATAATAGAGTAGATGTTTTCAGTCATTTATCATACCATAATATAATATAACGCTTCAAGGTTCCGACTGCGTACGAACAATTTTTTCAATTTTTGAAAATGGATACATAAAAATGTAAAGCACTTGCTGTAGCTTACAATACCAAGATAACATAAGCGATCCATTCTTATGCATGCATTTTATGTTTTACCGTAATGGTTTCGTATTATTATTATTTTGTATTGGTAGTTATTCAATTGAAATTTTTGAATTGCCTTAATATTTGAAAAGTTTTACCTCACCCACATATTTATCATCTCTCAATTCATCCCATGGAGAATTACTTACCTGAAACAAAATAAAATGAATTAGTCGATTGCAAAAATAAAATACTACTAGCATGGAATACATCAAACTTAAATCTTCAATATAGTCAAGAGAATAAATTTCATTATTTTAATATTAAAGCAATAATAAATTGTAAAAACAAATAGCATTGAAGTCGAATTCGATTTGCAATATATTCAAATCAACTTGCATTAGAATAACCTATGGGTATTGTTGAATGATGCATTTCTATGAAGCACAATCATGATGAAATGCTTACTTAATCCAACGCCTACAGAAAAACAAGTAGCAGAGGGGATCTGGCGAAATCTACTTTTTAAATTAACATTAAGATTTTGAATCTTTAAACATTTGAATTTGAAAATATTTAATTCAATTCTTTCGACCAACTAACAGTCCTCGTGTCCCAACTAACCCCGCTTTACTAAGCAAAGACAATGTATAACAAAGATCCTCTTTGAAAACAATGTAGTTATAATTTTCCCGCAGCAAAACAAAATTTTACACACAACGAATGAAAAAAAATGCAACAGGTAGGTATGTAACTAATCATCTACATTGCGTAACCGAACAAAACATTCCACGCCCACTACAAGTTACATGTTAAAAGTAGTTTTTAATTTATGTACCTCAACATACTAAAACTGGTATTTCAATATCATTATCACTATAAGCAATACATTTTAATATAGTACTTTATATCGATTAAAAATAAAACAAGGAACTTGGGTGATCCATCTACTTTTGTACTGCTAAAAAGGAGCGACTTCCATATACGCTAGGATTGGTAGGTAGGTGAAAAATTTGCAATTTTAGATAAGGAATTTGTTCTATAAGTATGTCAGTGTGTTCTCAAGTTAATAAAACTAAATGTAGGCTAACCAACTACGTGTTGTGCGAAAAACTTGATAATATTATGCATCATTACATCGTACGATTCGAAGTTTTTTTGCACTATCGAGAGTAACACTTTTTATAAGTGAAAAATTGTAGTAAAAGGGCCCTTTTTGCCTAATGTAAACATGCAACTACATACAACTGTCTAATCAAAATGTATACATCTAATAAGATGTATGATGTCCATTCCATCCTACTCGGAAATGAGGAAAACGAATGGAATTTAAAAATAAACTGAACAGTTCGAAGTGGAAGAATAGTCTTGCATTGGTTTGGGCAAATTGAGAAAATTAGTGGGAATAACTCCTAGTGTATGGATGCTGTCAAAGCGAACTAAGTATAAAAGAATACGAAGTGCGAAGAGGTAGTAATAAACCTAACACTCCGGATTAAAAGCTGCACTTTAGCTGCTTGTTATAAAATGATCTATTACAAAATAAGAATACAATCAAAACCGCTCATTTCGCAAACGTTATCTTCCCAACTTCCTCAATATCAATACAACAAAGAAATAATAAATTAGTAGAATGTGTACTCCTGGCAATCCATTAGTAGATAATAAATTTTCTCAAGTTAATATCGAAAATTTGATTGCTTTGCAACCAATGCATGGCGGGTTTTCGCACCCCAATCGATACAGTCTAACAATTATATTGTTAGGCTAAGCAAAGCTCTTCTTTGAAAACTATCGAATATCCCATTTTTTGTCAATCATGAATAGACGTGCATTTTCCTTTGTTCTAAATGTAAATGTCAAACTAACGTGATTAGATAGACAAAGCTAAAAAAAAGACCAAACTAATAAACACCGACGTACTTGATCCGTTTCATAAATTTACCACATACGGATTCACTTGAGTGCTCCAATAAACTAAATAACACAATAAAACTGCCAATATTCGTCCACTTGATATATCAATATGAGTTTGCAACATACTGCCAATTAACGAAGTCCTATTTATAATTTCAATTATTTGATAAACTAACTAGATAACACGCTATGCTACTACCAGGTTATTGATCAGGAATAAATTACATTACCATGAATTAATCACCCAACTTTTATGTCATCACCTTTATCAATTTCAAAAATTAAACCAAAACGTCATAACTAGATCGCATTAAACAAATTATCATTCCATTTTCGTACGCAAATTCTATGTATGTTCGTAAAGAAATTAAATTACTATTCTTGAAAGAAATCTTATCGACCTTGAAAATTAAGGAAGCGAAGGTACTTTGAAAATATGAACAAAGGTGGGACAAATGAGGAACTACAACATTTAATTGGAACAATTGCAATTAATATATGCGTGGTAACATCAAACAACCAACTTTAAAGAACATAGCTTTCATCATAATTCAAAAATCGATAACTCCAACAGACTGTCGCTAAACCGTAGAAAATAAGCTGCAAGGATAATTACGATTCTAATGGCTTTTGGACAGCCGTTAATGCGTTTATTTTCTACTGCCGATGCTGTCGAGATTTGGAATTTCGACCAGCATTGGCTTATGCTCCTAACTGAAAAATTGCGACCACAAGATATTATCGAATCACGTGAGACCATCTTTGAATTTCTAAACTCAAAAAACAAGATAAAATGGAAGGAAAACTGGCACTGTTAAGATAAATTGAAAAACTGCAAAACGTAAAAAATTGATTTATGGTCGTGTTGAAGCGCTCAACATAAATATATCACCTCCATGACAACCAGACTCATAACGAATTATCGTCAAGGAACAGAGGTCGATTCCTTATAAACTAAAATATTATAGTCCTCGCTACCCTAACACTCACAGCTAACACACACGCAACCCTCTCACTTATTTAACAGTGCCAGTAAAATTAACAAAGTAACAATAAACACGAAAATAAAATAAGTTTACAGAGTTTCGCCTAGCTAGCGAACGTTATAAGTTAATCAATCCATATCTACACATTTAAATTAAATTACAACGCTAAAAACATGATCATTAAGTGAATAATAAAATAATACAATAATTAATGAAAAAAAAACATAATATATAAATTACAAGCAGCACGAAAAATAATAAATATTAATTGTTGTGTATATTATTATAATTTATGTTATTTTTCACTAAGAGATGGAAGGAACTTTCAAAAATATATCCGTGCAAGATAATTTATTTGGAGTTCATCAAATATATAATATATGTAAATAGCATAATGGTAGAAGAATGTAGATTCTAATGTGATGATAAAAGTTAAAAAAATGTATAAAAACCGATTATTGGCTTCGACATGAAAAATATTATTCGATTACTATAGCAATCATAAGTTTCAAAATGCATTAATTAAAGAAGCGCAAGCGTTTCAATCGAATCAAATTTTCTGTATCGTTCGATCAGATTGAAATATTAGGAGAATATAACATAACACTCCTGTTAGTTTTCCAAGTGGAGAGATAGGTTGGAAAAAGATTTCCCAATGAATAGGAGGCGAATTGATCGACATTCCACTGCGTTGCCTTTTATACGAACCCTGATTTAACTTTTATGATGTACATAAAATGTATGCAATATCAGCAAAAAAAATATACATCAATTATTTCTAAATTTATCACGTGCATTATTATTATTATTATATATTCTGAAATAAATTTTATGACGATAATTGGCCCTGTAAAATCCACGCGAGTACACTGTTTCCAATTTCTTTTCTAACCGAGTTCACAAAAAAATGATTGTCAATATCATATTGCTTATTATCTCTTGTTAAACACAAGGCAACATTTTTACTGATTTGTTTTGATGTAAATATTAGTTGATTAATTTCACTTTGACTGTTTGTGACCTTTCCATATTGTTAGCCACGCCAGCTTTCTTCTAAATATGAACTTGTAAAATAAAATTATGAAAAACTAGATACGAAACGCCATCTTATATCAATTTTGACATTGTAAAAAGCCGTCTCAATCTTTTTCATTAATGGGAATTACTCTTGCGAATTTCATTGAAAACTGTCGGATTACCCCGAGCGAATTTTCACAAATTGCCCTTAGCAATATTAATTCAGACGTTATATAAAACCAACTACCAACTATTGCCTTCGCAAAAAGAGAAAATAATCGATATAACCTGGAAAATTTGATTAATATTGGGTAGTTTTGTGTATTTCAGGAAGATGATCTATTTTCCTTCTTTTTTTTTCCTTCTGACAAGAATTTCAATTTCATTGTGATTGATGTTACCTTTTTGGTGACCATTACTGAACGCGGTTTAACATTTTTAAAACAAACCAGGATCATCTGACATTTAAAAAAGAAAAATCGTGTTCCTTCATGATAATCTTTTATGAATTTGTCCTTGGGCACAGTCGATAGTTGGTAGGCTAACTAATTTGTAGTACAAAATTATCGTTGGGTAATGGAAAACTGGCATAGCGACCTAAACTCTTAATCAATCCAATTGGTATTAAAAAAATAAATAAAATCATAATGGAAGAACCTAAAAAACGATCAATATTTATTGCTTTCTATATGTAGTAGCAGGAAAGCAGCAAAACTGCAATTGCGTCTTTGCTTTTCTCTGGACCAACATGTTCAAAGCATCCCAGTGCATGTAAACAAAGTTATTTTAACCTGCTCTAAATGCACATACCGAGAATATAAGTATTCAGAAGACTGAATGATAAAATAATATTACTAGCTATTAGCGGTAATATTAAATAAACATTACGAATAAAACTACCGGTAACAATGAAGGAGCAAATATCGGAACTATGTATTTCAAAAGTTGTAAACAAAAGAACACTATCTGTTTTCCAATAATCATTGTTAAACCTCCATTTCAGAGACATGACACTAATGGACTGCGCGAATAGTACGAGATACGCAAAACATTTATAACAAAAGTTCTGAATCAAAACTATAGGAAAATCACTGTAAATGTACTGCACGTTGCCTATCTTTTATCAATAATCTGTCTACAAATTCAATGAAATACTGTGTAACTCGGGTTTAAACAAGAATTTGGTTTCTTTCAAGTTGCATCCAAAATTAAGAAATAGCCTTTGCTTTTGTTTGAAATGAAAATAAAACTAGACAACTGAGAAGTCGACAGCCGAAGAGTGGGTAGTAGAAATATACAGACCAACAGAATCTACATAACATTATGATTTTTCAAGCCGCTCCTCTCGACTCCGTTTCCTGCTTATTAGCGTTGAAAAATATTAAAAATAAAATAACAATATAATGAAAAAATATATATCCAGTGCAGCAATTAAAGCTCAATACGAGTCAAATCAATCAAAATAAATAAATATTGCCGGTATTCGATTTAAAAAAAATAGCTATCGCGTTGATTAAAGTCGACTTCATTTTGCACGAAATTTCCAGGCTCTCTGAAATAAACTCAATTTAGCATGTCAATGCAAACCAAATAATATTTCTGAATTTCCTTTTCATCATGGTGTCTCGATAAATTGTAGATACTATAGAAGGTGGAACACGCGAAAGAAAAAAGTAGCGCAATTTGAAGTCTCGTGGAACTCAACTTCAATATTTTTATGTTTGTTATCGGAGTCTACCTAAAGGTACGGCAGATAGGTGCGGCGATATGATAACGGCACGCCTTTGCACCACCGAACACGCTAATGGACGCGCAAACATCGTCCTTTACTTCATCCTTCAAAATTATTGTTTATAATCTAAAAACTAAGTACGCTAAAGGCTTACAAGCACGGAATTTCGTCACTACTAGTAGGTAAACGCTTAAACGGCATTAAAGTCAAATCTATCAACTTCATTAATTAGTTGGAAGCTAACGATGAAGAATAATTAATTCCCGTCTTTGATCTCACTTGCACGTATAATTTGGAATCATTAAATCGACATTAAGGCGGAAAATTCAATCCTCTGACGTTTGCTTGCTTGGAGTTACTTTTGGAAAGACTCGCATTCAAATTTGAATAAATCCTTACTGACCCTTTCACTTAAAATTAAACGAAGCGTTTCTACACACGAAGGTAGTAAATGTGTTAAGCATGGATGCTTCTTACTTCATTGTTTATAGAAACGTTTCGTTAGGATCAGGTAAGATTAAATAAATTAATTATAATTAACTTTCTTACAAAGTTACTTAATCCCATTAAATAACGCCATCCATATTTGGTGGATGGCTGCTTGAAGAAGTTCTAACCTAAAATCAAGTTTTTCCCTTCTGGATTTTAACTACAAAAATCTATTCTTTGAAAAAATTATCTTGAGAGTTTCGTATCTCGTCTGATGCGGCATGCTTTATTTTGAATTTGCAGAAGCAATTTTCCTGAACAAGAGAAACTTCATGTGTCAAGTGCAAAATTAGACAAACACAACTAGCATAACATAAGCACAAGAATCAACATCGACGTCGAACGAAACAATCGCAAAGGATTTTCTATTTAATATAAGCCATTATAATAACAATAATTGAATTTCCCTATCGAGTGTGGTTTTGATAAATAAAATAATCATGTAATCAATGGTTTCTGTGCTAATATAGTGGAAAAACAATATTTTTTATTACAATAAATTAATTATAATTATCTAATCGTAATCCCTTTTTTTTTTTAAATGTTCATTATAGGAACGGAAAAAAGTATAAAAGAAAATACGAGATTACATGAAAAACAAAAATTCAAGAAATAATTAGTTATTTCAAAATGTATTTTCAATGAAAGAATAAAGTCGTTAAAAACGGTAATTTAAAATTCTCGAGAAAAGTAAAACAATTACTTTTCAAACTTGTTTCACAAAATGAAAGAAGCAATTAAAAATACAACAAAAATTTGTCTTTCCAAGAGAAATTTTACTTCAATATACAGCAAACATAAATAAATCATTATAAAGATCACAATCAAATCTAATAAAGCTAAAGGGTATGCCACGTTAATTATTATCTAATGAGAAATAAGATTATTATACTTCCATGTGAAATACGTAAAATCAAATAAAACGATCGACGATAATGGAAGTAAAACATTTCTAATTACTTTTTTTACGAGTAAAAAAAGCACCGTTAATAAAAATCAATGAACTAAAACACCTTTCTTTATTGGCAAATTAAACTTAGTTTAAGCTTCAAAGCTGTGAGCTATTTCCGTATTTCTATTTGGCAAATCTATGCAGGTGTTTAATTTGCCAAGCGCTCCGTCTACATTGGCGCCTTCATAAAGCTTCATTCAATGTCTAGAAAATTGATGAAAGAACAAACAAGGGTAAGTGTTAATAATAATAAATTGCAAACACGTAAACTGCCCTAAAGAGTGTTATAACATTTATTACACCTTCTTAATTTGATCGAAAATTGCATTACCATGATTGAAGTTACCTGAAGCTTTAATGAAAAAGAAGAAGAAAACATTTCATTAGCAAACATTGCAAAATAGAAATCAATCGATTATGAAAATTCTCGCAACCCCACCATAGTCATATACTCGAAAGTCTTTCAGAAATACTAAGTGCGGCTGAATTTCTACTTCAACAATTCCCCACTCGAAATGACATTGGAAAAGGTATAATCCGGAAATTACACATCATTTCAAAAATTTCCAAACGTGTAAATATTTTACTTTTGAAATTTACAGCTCTACTAGTAGAAAACTTGTTTATATATCGTAAACATGTTTGCTGTTATCAACTGCCGAAGTCATTAACTGTTTCTATTAAAATTAAAGCTATTAATGAATATTTAAAAAAACCGAAAATATAATTATAAATAAGTTCACTGTTTCATAAAATCAAGGTTACATCGTATAATCTCGATGGCTGAGAACTTCAAAGGAATAAGCGTACAAATATACACTACAGAAATACAAAAATGTTTTTCAAGGAAAACGAAAGTTGCATAAGTACACAAAAAATTAATGAAAATTAATTTATGTTAAAACGAAAAAAGTTAATTACGTAATACATATTATGAAAAATAGCTGTTTTCCAATCAGATAGCAAACGATCGAGTTTCGAGATCTCAATCACACAAATGAGTAAATGATGAAAATTAATGAACAAGAGTTTCTTTGCGGAAATAAAAAAGATTTTCATTCCATTCGATGACCTCTTTTTTTTAAACGTCAAATTCACCTTCAAACTAAGTCCAGTGCAAAAAGCCGATAAGGTTTATCAAAATAAATATCTGCGGAAAAAATAAATCAAATTTCATTGATCAACAAGACAAGAAAATTATGTTTTAGTCTTAAAACATCAGGATGTTAAATTAAGTTATTTTACATTAACTTTTAAATAGCAACATCCAAAGGAATTTTTAATGCCGTTGATTCTTTTTCGCAACAAACATTCGTTAAAATTTTCAAGGAAAGACGATGCAAATATTATCGATAAATACAATATTGAAGACTTTTGATGTTGACGAAATACTATCCTATTAAATTACTAATAAAGAAAGCTTTCTTTTCCTTTGCCATTTGACATTTGCTTTACTTTTTGCGTAAACTCATTATTAAGCTTTTAGTATTTTCGTAAATATCGTACAAAATTTAATTTTTATGCTGAAATTACATTTTTTAATTGAAATTTCGTTCGTATAAAACATTCTAAAATTAGGGCTCGATTCATTTGTATATAGTACGTAACCATAGTTGTTGTATTATATAGAAATTTTATTTTCCATTTTCACTTCATTACTGTTGTTCATCACTTCAAGCTTACATTGTGCAATAAGGTTTTTGATACTGACGCGCAAGTGTGGTTTAACGATACTATTTTTTAAATATTTTTACAAGGAGGTTAATTTTTTCCTCCAAGATCAACGAAAGTATCACTTTCACGTACAGAAAATTTTACTTTCGGTCCATCTTTATTCAGGCAAATACTATAGATGGGAGCTAAGTATTTGATTCAGGTAACCATTTTCTGTCCATGTTTATTCAGGTTACATTTAGCTCCGGGTAAACGTAAAGGATATGTTTCGGTTGCTCTCCCGTAAATAGCTGAATTAATATTAAAATCTCGTCAATCTATTTTTAATGAAAATATCTTTCGAAAATTTTGTTTATATTTCAAGAATGAAAAGTAAATTTTAAAAATCAACATTAAAAATACCGTTGAATTCAAGAAGAAACCATTTATCGTATTGAAAAATCTGAACATCGTGATTAATTTATTCGTCCAACCAGAATAATTATAAAATTGTAACTATAAAGAACCGTATGAAAGTATATTGCATAAGTGATAAGCTGATACTTGACACGTCTAAATGGTCATTTACATTATTATGGATTTAAATGAGAATTAAACAATTTTGAGTAATTGAGAATGGGAAAAGCTCGTCAAATACCAATATGGTACATTTGATAATTTATAATGCATCACTACAGTTGAAACAAGTGTAATGTATGACACCGATGAATGGGATTTATGATTAAATTGAATGTAGGCGTCGAGCAGTTCCACTCGATTTAAATACATTTAATGAATCATGGAGAAATTAATTGAAACATTATTCAGATTGTCAAAATCATACTTGTGAGACATAAAATGCTTCGAATGTGATTTTAATATCTTCTGTGCAGAACGATAATTCGTGCAACGACTATGCAGACACTGAACTTGAAAAAAAAGAATATGGGTCAATATTTTAATCTTGTTGACCATTCACGTAACAGTACAAACTTACTTAAAGGTCGATGAATCGTCTTGAGGCTATTCAAGCAAGCCTCGAGTGATTTTTAGCCCGTTACGATCACCTGTATATAAATAAAAAGTACCGGTTCGATATTCAGATACTGTTATGTGATTGTGCTACACACAATAAAACGTCAAAACAAAAATACATGTGCATTCTGGTAGGTAGGTAGTGCACTTGAAAATTGCAATGAATATAAAATGGGAAGCAGAAAAATGAGCAACAGTATAATTTCGAAACGCTTAGTAAAATTATTTCGTAATTATACTAAACGATTACCTACTAGTAAATTAAAAAGTTCAAGGAAATTAAAAACCTATCGTGATTAAATTTAAAGCAACATTTGAGGAATTTTTATGGAATACACAATAATTTTTCAAATGTTGCAGGAATTTCTCCACAGCCGAATAGGTACTTCACAAAAACTTTCCACTTTTTACATTTATACCGGGATCAACTCTGTCTTGGGAGCGCTACTAATAAGTGAAATAATGAATTTAGTCAAGTTGACGTAATTGTTTAAAGAAAGCCCTCGTGCCAAGTCACGGCGAGGAATTTTTGGGAAATTAGAGTTTACGATCGTAGGAGGTTTATAAATTCTGCAAGTTTAAATGAAATTTATTTCTTTACCTTGAAAATTGATCCGTGAGAGCTATTACTATTTTTCTATTGTAAAATTTACTCACCTGAAACAAAACAAAAATTGTTAAAATTTCGTTTCACAATAAAAAGCAGTCTAAAATTATCATTATATAATATTATGTAAAATGCCATGTAATGCAACACTACCTACTCGTTAAAAAGTAATAAAATATAGTAGCAGTTTAATCAAATATTAGCTTTCCTAGTAATAAAAACGTTTAAGTTTTTTTTTGTAAATTTAATAACAAAAACGACTGGGGCTGTATTAAATCTCAACTCTTTTGAAGTTAAACGAGTAATGGAAGTAAAATTTTACAAAACTTTTCATCCAAATCCAGTCTGGAATTTAATTTGAATGTAAAAAAGTCACAGATCTTTTTATTTCATTCATCCTGGATAAATCCTTAATCGGGGCGCGAGTCTACGGCTTAAACACGAAGTTAGTCTGTCGGCGTGGTTAAAACTAATTTAAATACAAAATTATAACGGAATCAGATTTGAGGTTTATAAAAAGGAAATACACAAAAAATGAAATTATACTTAAATCCTAATGCGACCGACTGCCTTTCACCTGGTATTACATTGATCATCGGAGTTAAAACAGCAGAAACACAAAGATGAAAAATTAAGTGCTTTACAAATTCCTTATCGGTAGGTACAAATTACGTTAACTAAATGAAACTTTCTCTTCAAATCAACCGAGGGTGTTAAAAGTAAAAAATATCTACTGCAAATGTAAAGTACCAGCTTACTACTTACTCCAAATGAATTACGCAATACCAAACTGCGTTTCTAGAATATATTGCCAGCCAATTCAAACGAATAAAAAAATATTGGAATTTTTAATTTTGAAACGATTTCAATACAAATAAGTACTAATTGACAATTTGCCACAATAGCCAATTTTGTCAAAATTGAAATATGTAATTAAATTCAAATAAAAACATAAAAAATGAAATTTATAGGTTTCGATACCAATTTATTATAAACACAACAATTTTCAGTCAAAATAGAAAATCACTACTAGCAACATTAAGCATTGACATTATTTTCTTATTATAATGAACGATTGCACAACATAATCAAACACCAATCGATAGAGAGAAAAAAGCGATTACGAGGTAGAAGTCAGGTAATTTTTGATTCTACAAGAAAATCGATTGAACAAAAGATAAAGTACAATGGCGATGATAATATTACAACGAAATAAAGGCGTAATTATAAACTTAATGTCAATAATGGATAATCATAATGAAATTTCATTAAAATTAAACAAACACAATTTACGGCAACAAAGGAGGAAAAATTCCACTACCTAAAATTCCCTCAACTCCTGATTAAATTATTGTGTAGTACCAAATTTTCTTATATAGGAAATAATATTCGCGTTCCTCGGCATTTCGTATCTACATTTTACAAATTGGCACTAAATTAGTACACAAATAATATAAGTGCTTTACAAGTCATAATTAAGAAATCCATACAAATGTTAACTAGTTAACCCATTAGGCTAAATTTTAAGAATGATCCCGCATATGACTAATAATAACAGAATTCGTTTCAAACGTTTCCCTATTTAAACTAATGATTAGACCGAAAGTAGTGGCTTGGTGTGGCCTCTGGTTGAGTTGGTGCCGAAATCTCGAACACAGAAATGAAAAAGTGACATAGCAATGCCAAAATTAAATTGAAGACGATCAAGTTCGTCCACAAAATGTCACAATTTTTGATTAATGTTGATTTTATATTTGTAGCGTAGTAGCATTTAAACGACTGTGAACACAATAATTAATCAATTTGTGCGTGCTCTTTTAATGTTAATGTCAGAATTAAGGATGAAAAAGAATTAACTTTTTGTTATGTTGCGGTCGATGGAGTACGATTACTATAGTTAATCCCTACTATCGAGTTTAGAACAATTGAAAGTTTTTGAATCATCTTCTACTATCTGCATAATTATGAGCATTACAGTAAATTACAATTTTCAAAATCACCGAAAAAATAGAAACCCCATTTCAATATTTCAATGGATTTTATTGCAGCTCCCCGACTAGTAATGAAAAGAGAATTGAAATATATCATTTGGAAAGCCAGATTTTTATGATATTATATTACATTGTATTATGCTGCATCGCATCGGCCAATTTTTAGTGCCGTTTGTGTAATTATGACGGAGTAGAGAAATATACAAACAACTTCACACCCTAAATACATATTACATATATCCACTTCGATCTGTCGGAGGTAAAAATAGATCAATTTATATACATCATTAGTAAAAGTATAATTTTATCGTTTGTCAACGGAACGTGATGTTAATAATTATTTTTTATGTGATGAAAAATCTAAACATCCACAAGAAACTCATATAAACTCAACTTTCACGTTGTGCTCCGCATAATAACCAAACCAGATGATTTCTTGTTCCAGATGGTCACTAAGCGAGTCTCAATAGCATCAAATCGTGTGTCTCATTATATTATATTGGAAATGTAAGGTAGATATATTAGCTCAAAAATTAAATGTCCTTTAGTAATAATAATAAGAAAATAAACAACAAATATTTTTTCAATTTTCTCCAATGCAATTATAACTACATTCCAACCACGGAATCCTAATCTATAGACTATGCGCACATTTTCTTCAATTAGAAATTATCACTAAACCAGTTATTAAATCATAGTTCGTGCATTTTTATTAAAAAAAAAAAAAAGTAAAAATTGATACACATCGTAACAAAAACGTCTAGACGATAAAACCATTGAACCACTTGCAACTAAACGAAATTTGCATGGTTTTGTTATATTTTTTAATCCACATTCTCTATGTATTTTTATTCTATTTTAAACGTTATCTATTCCGGAGGTATTAAAAATTGCAAAAAGAAAGCAGGGATCTACCGGAGGTATCTAGAATTTTGAAATTCAATCAGTAATAAATTTACGTTTTATCCACTTCAAAATTACTCGCCTACTGGCTCGTTCTGAAATTGGTCCAATGATTCAGTAATTTTGAAGAGCAAAGCTCGAAGAGGGGGGGGGGTGATTTCGGAGCACAAGGTGAAACTGACATTGTGTTGTTTTTAATATTTATATTATACCCAACTCTGCGATTCTATTTTTCTATCATAATCAGATATAAACATTTTAAAATTGCAATTGATAACTATAATAATATTATTAGACTGAAATTCAAACATTAAGAATCATATTATCTTTATTATACCGTAACAAAAAAGAAAATTCTATAATAGTTACAAGTTAATCAGATGCAAAATGTGGAGATCAGGGTACGCCGGTTTTCATCTCAACGCTCAAGTGTGCCGTTTGATCATGCGAGAAAGTTCTCGACGCATTACATTCTGAACAACTTTTAGAATTTATTGAAACACAAAAAATTTATTTTTTCAAAAAAGGGAGCTGTCGGCAAATTGATCGATTTTCTTCAATTTGGTTTGCAATAGCGAACTGAAATTTTAGAAAGACATTCAGAACAGGTAGCACAATTTATTGGACCAATAAAAAATTTGAGTTTTTCAAAAATGGGGGGCAATCATCCAATTGTTTTTATTTTCGATATTACAGTGATCCGTTTTTCGATCCAAAATTCTAGTGTTACGACTATCCATTGCAATAATATAAATTAATTTTTTTAAATGGGGGGTTGCTTTAAAACTAAGTAGTAAATTAAGTACAGATATTTTCTACGGCAATTAAAAATTAGTACAACCATATAGTACTACCTTTAAAATTAAAGAAACCAGGGCTAAAAAAATTTTACAAGTCATTTTTGATAGTGCTATTCAGAAAAGTGCCAATGCATATAATATGAAATTACAGGGAACTTAATAAAAATATACCCATTATATTAAAATACAAAAATTTTAATCAGAAAATTATGAGTTGATATCTACCTACTCCATTTTCAAAATTTTATAGCCTCAAATTCAGTTTGTTAAAAGCCATGATAATAACACTTGAGAGATTAAAATAGAAACATTTAGAGAAGCTTTCTCGCAAGAAATATTTGCTTAAAATTAAAACAAACCATATTTGATAAAAACTGCAAATTTTCATATTTGCTTCCCATCCTATATTATTTTAAACGCCAAAATATATATTACGATTTGGTTAAGTCGACGAGGGAAATTAGAAAAAGCTAAAAGGTTTCATTATAATTAAAACTTTTTTTTTTAATTATTAAACAATTTTTATAACATCTTTAATATTCAAAATGATGTGGTTGTTTGCAAATTAAAACAATATTTTGACAAAGAAATTATAATTTCCTTCATAATAAAACTTTACTACATAGCATTTTTTTCTATTCCTACTAAACAAATACTCGTAAAAAGGCTTTTAATTTTTAGGTAATCTCGGCCGTTAATCCTACTTGCGAACTGGTTTTTTCTCTATCATTTGAATTTTATATTACCGTTCTAGAAAAAATACCTTGGTATTTCTTTGCCTACTAAAGTTATCGTACTTGTTTTTAAGATTGCTCAATAACATTCACGATATCTTTTTTGAAAAACAGGAAACTTTATTATAAACAAATAATTTTGTTGTATATTATCTTTATAGTTTTTATGATAAATCAAAACAATGTGCTGATCATCCTACGTATGATCAATTTTCCGGTTTCAATTTACGTTAAAGTTTGCTTGTAATAATTAATCGGCATTTCAGTCCAAGAATTAAATCTGAAAAACAATCTAATTTTTTCAATAAGAATAAAATTATTTAAACATCTTAAATAGGACAACCTTTGCAATACTAACGAAATAGGTTTTCATGTGCATAATTCTTTTACATTAAAATTGATTTACTTTGTTCACAAAGTAATTATGGGCCTTTCAGTGAGATCTTAGCACGAAGTGGACAATTTAATAAATAGCCTATGTGTATGCAGGTTGAAACACGGGGTGTAAAGCCTAGGATCACAAGCTCAACGTGCTTAGGCAACCTTACTTTTGTTGAAAAAGTGCAATTTCAGATTTCAATGTTTCAACAAAACGTGGATAAATGGCATATAATCGATTTATAGTGAAACTCTCGATTCAAATTCTGAGCTCTACAAATACGCACCATTTATTCAGGTCTATCGAAAAAGAACCCATTCTCTATGTATGAGCGGCTTTGCTTTTGTTATTGCAGTACACACAATATTGAACGTTTGAATGATGTCCTCAAATTAATCCCCGATTTTTTAAATACAGCTGACAACGAAATTCAACGATTTATCAAATTATGCAGCTATTATCTCTAATGAATAAATTTGAAGAAAAAACACCGTGATGAAGCAGTATATAAGTAGATATTTTGAATCTAAATGATGACAGTATACTATACATAAATAAGCATGTGATCTCCAAATAAAAAATTTAAACATAATTATGAGAGCAATACATACATACTCGTCACACAAAAACTAATTACCAGATGTTATTAAAGCTCAAGAACGAAATTTCTATACAAACTTCCATATTTAAAGAGCAAATACGAACATGAAAATAAAGAGCAAGATTAAACTTAATAGCACAATTCATAAAATGTCAAGTTTCATTTATATCTGCATGTACTAATAAAGACCAGGGGGAGTTTTAAAACCAAAAGCCGTGAAATATAAGACTTGCCCTATATAAATAGTAAGGCCCGATTCAGAAGGTTATTCGCGTAAGCGCAACTGAAGCGAAAGGTTACAGAAAACACTTTTTTATTACATTTTTGTGAAATCGTCTGTTAAATGTCATAGAGCGGTAAAAAAAAGTTTCGTATAAACAATGTTCTTACGTTTTTCGAAATATTACCGTTAAGATGGTTTTCCAAAATTACGGATTTTACGAGAGCTTACAATTTATTTTTGAAAAAAAAAAATAATAAAAGTAAACGCCAACGCGCTGCTGTATTATTTGATAAATTGATGTAATTAATGAAATATTCGCCCGGCACTTGGAAGAGAAATTCTTTGATGAGAACATTGTTAGAACCGAAAAATGAAAAAATATGAAATATAATACTGTAATTATTATTTCTCGTTTTTTTCGACACCAAAATAAAAACAAAATTGATAATTCTAATTATCTAAAAAGTATAATAAATCACAAAATATGCATTTTAAAATATTATACCAATACATTTCAATATTAACCATTGTGATTGAATTTATTATACTATGTAGAATTATAGACGATGGCTACTCTGAAAATCAATAATAATTATATGTATCAAAAAAATGTTAGATTGTATCTCGGATTGATCGAATTTATGTAAATAAAATAATCAATGAGAATAATGTAAAAAATTATTAACATTAAAAACACTTTTTCTTGAAAATGATGAATTAATTTAACGAATTAAAAAAGAATGAATAATATAATTACTGGTTAATTACCACCTTCATAACTGAAATTTATGTATGTAACGATGTGTTTCCACATAACTGTCTAATTATTTTTATTGAGATTGTAAATGCTGTGAAGTGTTTCATATAAAACCGGAAACTGTGGCCGTTTAAAAAAAATACAACTTACTAGTTGCGATTTTAATTCCTTGGGACAAATCGGACTGAGCCAATGATGCATGTTGATATACCTCTTGGGCAACATCTTCAAGCATGCAGCGGCTTGTCTATAATCCAAAGGATCCAAAAGTGCTGCGGGTGCCTGAATAGGCGATCCACTTTCTTGTAAAACCACCATCACGTAATGTTAAAAGTATCGCGCACTCACGAACAACAAAAAGGAAGCATCACAGAAATTTCTTTAAAGTACTTATAAACTTTTAACAGGCTTTTAGTGTTTTAATATAACTTTTAAATTGCAATAGTTTTATTATATGAAATTCCAAATCGACTAACTATAAAATAACTTTGGTATAATAGATGATAAATATTTCGTTACGTTTGTAAGGATAAGGCTTCCAACCATTTGGTCCGTATTATTATTTATTGTTCACTTGGAAGAAACATATTATTGTGGGCACATTCCTTTCGAAATTTGTAGTAATTAAAATACAATATGTATGTTGATTGAAAAAGGCACAACTACTAACTTTGGGCACTTGTAAGCGAAAATTTAGAGTAAATCCATATCACAGTAGAACAGTTAACCTACAAACAGCAATTTAAATAGAAACTATGCTTTTCTCGTAGACGATAGTCAAATTTTTATCTTGATTTTTGCACTGCTTTTCAATAAAATTTGTCGATTAGGTTAAAATAAAATTTGCGTTGTAATTTCCTACATTAGAATGCATAGTTATTATTACAAAAGAATACGCAATTAGAACAATACTCGATCGACTAGAAAAAACAAACTCATTGTAACATCACAATTGCAGCCGTTATAATGTCAAGGTATGCAACGATTTTTTAACATTGCAAGATAAAACTTAATAAATCACTGTTTGGGTGTGCAGATGTGGAAAATGAAAGGTTTACAAATTTATTTCATTTGCACGTGATATCCGTCTTATCGTTCAAATTTCGATTTATCCAATCTGCGATTTTAATGGTAAAGTCTATTTCTTATCAATAAACGACCATCACGTGGAAGAGAGAACGGTAAATAAACAAAATTAAAACAATTTCTCGTCTTACATATTCATGCCATTAAAACTGCAAATTTTCCACCTTTATGCATATTCAAGACGGAGTGGTTTAATGCTGCTTCAAATTGCAAATAAAATTCGGAATTTTGATGATAGAGTACAAAAAAAGTCGTAAAAAATTAGAAGTAATTTTTCGGGAATATACTAAGCTTGGTTTAATAAAATAACAATATTAAAAAAACACACTTAAGGTTATCTTGGTGGTTACCTCCGGAAATGAAAACAGTCATATCAACCAAGTATACCACATTTTTTCAAAACCTCACAGGAAGTTAAATGTGACAATTTGCCGCAATTTACTTAAGAAATCTTATCAATTTTTATTATAAAAGGTCATTATTGTAATAAATTTGTAATCAGGATGTCGAGTGACGCTTCAATTTATTACTAAGCTAAGAAAAATAAGAATTTCGTCGATAAAAGTGGGAAGGATTATCTCATGCAAAAGTCATTAATTCAAATTCAAACAACTACCCTAACAAACACGTTAACAAAACACGAACAAACAACCCTCGGAGAAAATGTAATTAGGCTGCAGGTGATTTCGTTTTAAAGCACGTAGGTATTGGAAATTAAACATACCAAAAATAGTGCAAATTTAAAAAAATATTTACATGTTAAAAATAAACCATTTCATCTTTGAATGAGCTATGTACAATATTCATAGAGAAGTGGCTTTCGAAACTCGAAATGATCCTACGACAAAATTTTTAATTATTTTAATAATATTAATGGATGGAAATTAGAACAAAAGAAAATGGTGCTTTTTATCGAAGTTATTGTAAATCTTTACGATATGTGCAATAAAAAAATCGTAAAATTTCTACTTTAATTCGCGATTTAATTAGGAAAAATTGATTTATCGGCACTAAGATTTTATTAATATTTTATTATGTCGTAATGGCAAATGGAAAACAACAAATGTATGTCAAAGATGACAATGACAGGTCAAAAAGTCGCAATTTAATATCGCCTACACAATCAATACCAGAATATTTCAAGTTAACAGAAAAACCACTTAGCTAATAAGGCGTTATAATCCAGTGCATTAAATTTAGCAAAAAAAGCATGGACACATCAATCACGATGATTTCTAATATAAAAATTTAAATCTCATCAATTTTCGATTATTCCACAACGCATTGTAATAATCATTCTCGCACTAATTAATTTTTGTTCAGTAAATTTGCGAGACGTAACATATTCCGCGTCATGGGAATACAATACGGAAAACAAAAACTCAAAAGCATTACAAAATCAAGACATAAACTTGAGTTTCTACGTGCGTAAAATTTTGAGTACAAAATTTGCCTGATTCACTCCTACGTGCGAACAGACCGACTTGCAATAAAAATTATTAACCCGACGTTACTTCGATGAGTTATTCTTATTGATACCACTGAACTGTTGATTATTGAAACGACCCAACTAATCAGTCTTAAATATTCAAGTAGATCAAATAAAATTAATGGAAAAATGTTATGGAATTCTCTTTGCGAAAAGATGAACCACTGCAACAACGTCGCAAAATAATGACATCGAAGTAAAACAAAGGGTTAATATTAATAATATTGTCTAATCGAATAAAAAAACACACCTAAATAAAAAATCTTGTCAAAGCACAAAAACGAACGAACGGCTTCGTATACTTTCTTTCATGAATAATTCACTAAGTCACTAAATAATACAACATCAACCCTGTAAGTATCCAATATATCGCGTAGGTTTATTAAGGAGTATCAAATCGGCGACATATCATATCGCGATACATTCACCCCAGAAGTTGGAGCATAACTACTGAAGGGTCTAAGCACACCGACTCGCAATGTGCCCCTCTACTAGTAATGAAGAACGCGTCGGTCACCGCACTTACCGGTGTACTTCGTGATATCTAAATGCTTCGATGGTCACCTCTTCCTGCGCACCGACGAGGAACAGACGCTCAAGTATTTGCTTTATTTACGTAAATTCTAAAATAACAGTTATTACTCCATTCCTGATTATATTAAATGCCAACATCACAAAATCGAGTGGGAAAGACGAAAAGTAGAAAAACTCCAATTGAGCATTCTTCGAGATGTTTTTCGCCAAAACATCCCTTAAAATAATGATCATGAAATTAACAGAGCGTAGCGGGTTAATGAAGCATAAAATTTTTTGAATAGAAACTGAAAGCGACACAATTTCACAGAAAGTGACACTAATAAAGTTATCAACATTTAGAATAAAACTTTTTCGATCAAAAACTTAACTCGACACAAATTGTCGTTTAAATTTTAAAATATACAAGCATCGTATATATAATTATCTGTGTTCGCTTATGTATTAAACGCTTTATAATTATATACAATCTATGATCTCATGAATTATCAAAGTAACAGCAGTAATAAATAAAATGGTAACGTAACCTATCCCATCGTTTTACTACATGCACATGAAAAAAGGATTCCTTCAAAATCCTGAGGTTGTTTTCACGGTTTTGAAATTAATCCAGTTTTAGAAAACTCCGTAATGGAAAAGTAAATGGTATGGTTTTAAACATTTTTAACTCTTAAATTCAATACAACGTGGAAGTTAACGAAAGCATTTACCCGCGGGGTCACTTTCAAAGTCGAAAAACTAACCGCAAAATTAAATTGCGTTCGAAAATGTTATTACAAGTTTTTTTTCTCAATATTTAGGAAGCGGTTAAAGCTAACTTCAATTAAATGCGTGAGGCATTTCCACTCGGGCAGCCGATATTTCACAACTACTAGCTTTATTGAATAATCCTAAATCGACGAGTCTTTGATTTCAAACTTTTTTAATTAGATATTCTACGTTTTGAAATGCGCAAATGTAATGAAAGTTAAAAATCTTTAAAAACCTTGGCTACAAAGGTAAGTGAAAAATAAATCGGCGAGTTTAAAAAAAATTATAGATTAGAAATTTAAAAAAGTTCAAATTAAGAGGGTTGATAGTCATTACTTTCGCACCAACATTTTTTGTACTTTGTAATTTCATTTTTAACGTAGGGTTTGAAGATAATAATGATTTTTAAATCACGAAATTACTATCGAAAAAAATTATATTTCTGAAGCTAAATTTTTTCTATTTATATTTGAAACTTTATGCACCAAACACAGGCAGATTAGTACATTATAATAACAATCAATGGTGTAAAATAGCTTATTAATTATAAGGTGGATGTCAAGAGACGACAAGAGAAAAATATACATAATATTTTGTATGCAGACACTTTTTTCTTACAAAAAAATTAATTTTTTTTTTTCATATTGTATTCCTGATTTTTATTGAAGGGTTCCATATGCTGTGAAGTCCTTTGTGGTCAATGTTCCTAAATACCGAATTTGGTAGAGATCCTTTCAGTACTTCAGGAGTTATTTACTCTTAAGTTTTCACTTTGACAGCTTGTAATTTTTGACAGATGACAGGTGGAAAGTTAATTTCACCTATTCTAGATATAGCTTTTCAAGGTCTTTAAAATTATCTATCACAAGACAAAATCGCTTTTAAAAATCTTGTATCATTTTCTTGTAGTGGCACTCCTGATTGACAGATCGCTACGAAAACTTTATTTTCACTTTTCTACCGTAAACCCTACTACCATACCAAATTTGGTCCCGATTGGTTGGATGGTTCAGGAATAAATCGAGGGACAAAATCTGGCGACCGACCGACACAGAAATTTATTTTTTATTTTTTGCAGATCTTTACGTTTCTGAACACGGCGATGTCAAAAATGTAAAAAAAAAATTTATTTTTTTTCGATTACCATACCTCCAATTTTTTTGGTTGATTGGAGGTAAAAAAGTCCAATTTAATTCACGAAGACCGAAAGACATGTACTGGTTACTTAAATTTTAAGATTACAGCTACACTGAACCAAACTGAACAAATAAATATTGAAAATTTGGTTTGCAAAAAATTTGAAAATTTTGATTTTTTGTATAATTTATCGAAACCTGTGTAAATAAATGTTGACAAGGAAAGCGGAAAACGATAAATTTATAATACAAACTACATTTTTATTTTGGTTTGTTTGTGGTACAGCTGATCACGAGATAACCTTATCTCGTTACTTGTTCGATAAAGTACAAAACTGCACCATAAAAATCGATAAAATTAAATCGCATAAAAAAATATAAAATAAGATTGTGACGCCATTTTTATAATATTTAAAAGAACACGAAATATATTTTTAATAATCGTAAAATGCCAAAACAATTTAAATAAAGTTAACATTGTTTATACTAAAACTTCAGAATTAACTTCGCATTATCCTACGGATATGTAAAACGAATTAAATTTGTGAAACAATTCGGATTTTCAAAAAAGAACTCGCGCAGCAATCAGGATCAAAATATTTAAATGAGAGGGCGCTCTCGAAACAATTTAATTTTTTCGTGAGTCTAATAGAGACGCCCGAATTTTCACAAATATGTTACGTTTAATGTTTAATGACGCCGTTATATTAACGTGACTTGAAAAATAAACGAGGAAAACTTATAACTTGGATGCGTAACGTGCGATATTTCAAGTTATTGTGACAACGATAGCAATTAAGCTCAAAATACATCCTCGAAATGCACTTTAAATTGGCGAAAATTTCATAATCCCGCCTCGTAATGTTCGTATGATGTGACAAATGTTCAAATCGTTTATATTTCAACCACCTTGCAATAATTCACAGAACGTACGCATAAATCGATTCGTCTTGCTTCCTCCAGCTCACACAATAAAAGTAAAAGAAGGACAAAATATTATCGAAGTCAACTTTTACATGAAGAGGAATTCCAAGTGATTTGTTAAAAAGAATAATTAGATATATTAACTTGCAGGTGGCAAATCCTGCAATTCATTATTCAAACATCACACTTCAACATCAATCGTTGCTTAAACACGAAGCAAATTTATTTCTTCGTTGTTTTAAAATCGATGTCGCTGTTTGACGAAAATACAATTAAATCAGATTTCTAAATTGCCCCGTTTGTTATGCATTACAAAAAGAAAGAAAAAAAATCACCTATTTGTAGTAGATCACTCGAAAAAGCTTACAAAAACGTGTGAATACAAAGCAACCGAGTGCTACAAGAAAACATCAACCCATGTGGCGCGCAGCCAAAAGAGCTTAATAGTGAAACTTTGTAATATATTAACATTTAATTACTTCAATTTATAAAACAATGTTGAAGAAAGTTAGGCTAACAAAATAGGCGATTTATTGGCAATATGAATAACGAAAATGAGAAGCAAATATTTTTCTATTTACACGAGAAAACCAAATGTTGAACGTATAATAATTTTTAGGTGCTCATTTGATTAAGAAAATAAATTTTCATAATATTTTTAAGAACTTTATCGACGTGATGTTGGTCATATTAAAGATAAATATTATCGAAATAAAAGTTTACTAATAATAAAAAACCATTTTTCATGTTCCAAGTTGCTGTTTTTACGTTAGTAGGTATAATTCTTGACATTCGACTAAATAAAAACAAATAGCAAATAAATGAAACATTTTATATCTATAGTTATAAAGTTTGCTTATATTTGGATATCATAAAATAATCGAAAATACGTTAAAAGAAAAGCATCAAACTACATGCGATACGTAAAAATCTCACGCAACCCAACAATTACCAATCGCTTTTTGGCTTAAATTGAAGTTACAATGTTATATTTGAAGTTATAGCTAAAATTTGCCAAATTATTGGTACATTAACCACTAGAATTTAGCAAGAAAAAATGAATATAAGCTATGAGAAAAAAATGCGTAATTTACTCCAAGTTGTAATTAGTCATGTCGACAGCTAAAAACAAGAAAGCCCAGCTCAGCTCTACTTTTTTGATTTCGCCTCACTTTGAAAAATCGCTCTTTCAATTTTAGACCGAAAGCGTAGAAGTTTGCAGCTTTTATTTTTTAGTTAACAAGCCAATCCAAATGATGTAATTTAAAAAATCGATTGGGTCTCTACTTTTTATAATCACTGAACAGTTTCAGTATTTTCTCGATCAACTATTATTGCATAATTATTAATGCATCAATGAAAACTAAATAATTCATTATTAAACACAACATTGAGGAAGCAAATGAAGCCAATTTAAAACTAATATTGGATCATACACCAACGGCAAATAAATTCAACCTTCAACCGAACTTGTTTTATAAGATAGTCAATCAATTTAATTTTGTTTCGTTACGCGTTTTGAAACAAAAAAGCTTCTAAATTTCATATTCTTGTGGCAGTACTTCAAAAAATCGTTGTTGCAGAAACTTTTATTATAGAATAATAATTATAGCAGCCGCAATAATACAATCGATCAACTGTTTTTTCAGTAGTATATGTTCCGAGAAATATTCAAATTCTTTCCAGAAAATACTCAAATAAAATATAAGCAAATATGGGAAAACCCCTCATCAAGTTACGAGTGTGCATCAAAATCAGCTTGAAGAGGTTCTCAAAAAATACTTCCCTAGCTAAAAATAGCGTCAAATAGAAATCCAATTCCACGATAGCACGCAATATGCAATATCAAAGGTAGGACTTTTTCGTATCGTATGACAATTTCCTCATCAGTTGGTGACATTTTAAAAGGATATTATAAAATAAGAAAATGCAATAAACCTTTTAAGCTAACCCTTCACACAAAAATGCAAATGTCTCATTCAAAAATAATAGCAACTTGAATTTTCAATAAACAAAGTTAACTTATTTGGCTATTCCGACACAAGTAACGTGCTTAAGTTTCGTGACTACATTTAAATTCAAATTCACAGGATAGTGATTTAAAAATAGTATAAGAAAGGGATTTTCGCCTTCTCGAAGGCGAATATGTAATGAAATCATGTCTCATCGTGTTTCAAAAAAATGGTGGCCTACAAATTTTTAAAAATATATGTATGTATAATTTCAGTTATTAAAATAATAATAAAAAGAAAATATAATATCTTTTATTTGGGAAATGGAATCGGTATTGATCCCTAGTTCGAACTAAACTACATACTTGCTACGGTGTTATGATGGATACGAAAATGTAACTTTTTTAATTTTGCTTTTGACACTTATTTTATAATAAAGGTTAAACAAAAACTCGTTTTACAGTTAACAGAGCATCAAACGAATTTCATTTAAATATTAAATAATAAATACCGTGGAAAGCGTAAAAACACAATTTGGCTAATTTACCGGACTAGATTAATTAATTTAGAGGATATTTAGCATAAATTAGGTGGGCCGACAGGTAGTTGAAATTAACCACCCGAATTTTAGAATAAAGTACATTTTACACAATATAAATTAGACAGAAGTCTCGAGAATTATGAATTTAATTTTAAAACAGCTTTAATGAATTTTAGCAAAAATATGATAAAATCTCTTGTATATTCAAATTTAAACCGAACTTTTTAAAAGCGACAAATTAGGAAAAAAATTTAATACGAAACAGAGGCCAGAGGCGTGCAAATGACAAGGCATTGTTCAAAATCATGTTGAAACGGGAGTAATTCATATAAGTGCATTTAGAAAGCGTTTAATCCCGACTAACATCGTATAAGTTAAGAAAAATAATAATTGAATAAGCCACCACCACGTCCACGTGATTAAATAAAATTATAAGAATATCAAATATCTTCTTAAAAGTAATAACGACGAAGGACTTTCAAGGGATACTGCCAAGAAAAGTGATATATATTAATCAAGTTCGCTATGATAATGAAGTGACGAGCCCAGCACGCAAACTTGCGTGATAAAACCCCTAGTTGCCTCCTGGGGTTAACAGAGCTGCACCTACCAGGGTGTGCCTTTTAACCTGATTCCGAAGGGTGCAACACTTTCCGCAATATAGCAAATATTTAATGGAAAATTTAAAAATAGAAAATTTTCTTTCAATAAAAATATACAATTTTTAAATAAGTCCGATCTTGAATATACATTTGCCTTACAATAAATGTCCGACCATTCTTGGTTGACATCATCAATGTTGAGAATCCTTTGTTATGGAGTAAACAAGAGGAAATTCAATTTCCAACCTCAATAATTGCAAAATGTAATTTTATATCTAGTTCGGGGAAATGAAAGGTGTTCGTCCCTTCGTGAAATAATATACGTAAATCCATTAGTTTTATTGATCATGTGTTTGTCAACACAGTAAAATGTGCATAATTCGAATTATTCCCTAAATCGAATTATATCATGAACACTAATAATTATTCTAATTCATTTTTATCTCTCCAAAAGTCCAGATTATCAATCTCCGAAGACAATTTTGATTCTACAATAATAACAAATTGTATCAATGAAAATAAACTTTTGGTTAGAATAACCATAAATTGAAAAACTCGAAGTGGTACTTTTATACTTAATTCCCATTTGAATTTTTCGGGGAAGTCCAGAAGTACGGATAGCATCAAAATATTAATCATGTTGGGGGCGCGGTCCTCGTACTGTTCTGTAGCAACCAGCGACTTCTCGTGTGCCATCGATTTTAAGTCTTTCACATTTCTAGCTTTTTTTTACATATTATCTGAACTATGTTGTTTATGCTCAAGCATAATCTGAGGTGTATTATTATTCTTAAAAAAATACAAGAATTTAATTTGATTGTATTTATATTTAGTCTTTTTATGAAGGCGTAGTTTAGTGCATCCGTCGCTGAAAAGCTGAAATACCTAGATGACTAGTGAAATTTATGAAAAATGGCTTTTCAAGCTAGATAGAATGTTTGCTTATCAGAAAAAAAATGGTTTACTGTTTTTTGTTAAACGTTCTGTACATTTAATAAAAACTGAAAAACATCCAACTTAAATACGTTTCCCCTTAATAAAATCTTAAGCAAATATAGCGTTGTAATTTACGAAATATGTGCAGTTCAACATTATGTACACTACTATGTTTTGATATTATATTAGTGTAAAATCGAAGTTTTCAAAATTTAAATTTGTTTCCTATCTTCTAACATGAGTTGGGCAATTTCTATATTATATAAAAAAAATTAGAATAGTTCTTGTTAAAAGCGCACTCGTGGAGGAAGAAAATCGATGAGCAATTTTCAAACAATTTAACTAATCTCTACAAATGTAAGAATCTCGATTTAAATAACCATTTCGATTCCGTTAACAACTCGAATTTTTTAATTATAGGATATTTTAATTTAATTATTCTTTAGATCGTCTTATATCACGTGTGAATTTAAATCAAGTAAATATCTCTAGCTCGTGAACCGAAACCAAACGGTTAACGAACTCGTGTACTAATCACGAAGAGCAGTCTCTAGAACCGTTTGCCGTCAATTTCTTCTTCCATGGGTGGTGACAACTACACGGCTTCTCGTGACTTTTGTTTCTTCAGGAAGCAGCATCAACGTGCAAAAACGTAATTTTCATAGGGATCGTTAAAATGGTGCAACATCATATAATGTAGTAATAAAAACAGTGCAAACTTGGTAAATTTTTCAAGATCATTCTCGGCTTGAATTCTGATTATCTCGAAAGTAACCAATGCAAGACACAAATTAGAATTAAAATCATGAAGCGGAGCAAGTTCTGATTTTATCTTGTACTTTTTAATAGTAAGAACCAGTAAATTAGAGAAAGATTTTAAGAAGTCAAATATACAGCAGAAGCACACAAATTAAATAAACCACCGGACATTTACACATTTTAGGTGAAAATTGATAAAAGGCCATTAGACAGACACCTACAGTGTTACAACATGTCGTAAGTGCTTTTACAATAAAACGTTCCATTAAATACAGAACGTTTGAACATTATAACCACGAATGTTTTGTTTGTTTAAGGTTTAAAAAAAAAACAAAGAAAAATTAAGTGAAATATGAAAGTGTAAATAACAAAGATTTTTAAAAATAGATTAGTAAAATAAGAAATCACGAAAATTTTGAAGAATAACTAACTAATAAAAAAGATATTTTTGTTCAAGTAATTTACCTTTAATAATTATGAACAATAAAAATGACAATGAAATGCAACGCGAAAGTGTTTATAAATTGTATTTTCTATTTGTAGCGATTTTTTTAAAGCGGATAAATTAATAGGTAATAAAATTTATTAGAAAATTACTAGAAAGATGAAATTTTGTAGAAATATTTCTCCAGCTATTCTTTAAATGCGCGTTGGAAGAACTTAAAATAATAATTCTTAGACTTTACAGTTAGATTTGGAACAATGCTGGGACGGTTTTTATATATTAGATGATGAGCAGCAACTATTAAGTTACATCAGAAGACACCAATTAACCATTATAACTACTTATTGTATAAAAGAAGTAAGTTTTAAGTAAGCAAAGAGGGTGCAGTATCATAAAAATATACGAAAATCATAAATCTCAATTAAATGACTTGAAGAAATTTTTTGTTGTCAACTTGAACTAATTACTTCAACAACGTGAATTGGTCTGAATCTAAATTACTGACAATGACTAAGCATATTATAGAAAATCGGTTGCTAAATAATAATCTGAGAAAATAAGAAGAATGTCATCAAATTTTTAGCATGTTGCTCGTAAAAATTGATTAAATTCTTTTCAAAACAACAATAGCAAAGTATTCAATGTGTATATATTTTGTAATAACGTAAATGCCTAGATTGCAATTTCTTTTATGCATATATAAAACTTCAACGTTTGAATTAACATGTAGGCAACAATGTGCATAACAACTTGAACAAATTACTTGTATAATAGATAACACTTTCTAATTTTAGATAAACTATTCAATAAAATTTCAAAAGGCCTACCTGTACATCAAAGTTGTGTTGCTGCTGCTGAATCACTGCGCTATCGACTTGATGGGGTTGAGGTGGTGGCGGTGCATATTGCTGTTGTTGTTGATCGTAATGAGTAGGTGGAGGTTGTTCAGTAAAATGTTCAAAATGTTGATTTACAGATTCCGACAATGTTACACCGAGATGGGGTGCCAAATGAGGAGGCAATTGTGATAAGTGAGGTGGCAACTGTTCGGGTTTTACAAGTACTACGCTAGGGTCTAATTGGGGAAGTCCGTTTTTAAGATCATCTTCCGATGGCGATGGTTGTCGACTGCCCGGTGTTCGACTGTGAAAATACAACAAACTGAAATCGTTACAAATGTCTATCAATTCCTTTTACGATTTAAAAAATACTTAATGCTACAACTGGTAATATTTGAGAACATTTCATTGAACCTAAATTTATATATTAATGATATATTATTTGGCAAATAGCAGCATTGGTTTAAAATAAACTATTCCACCAAGTGAAGTCAAATATATCTTTTTTTAAAACCATATCAATTTAAAAAAATAACATTATACAACAAGATTAATCACAGTTTATTTTAATATGTACCTATTAATTATTTTTGTAAAATATTTAATAAAATAAACTTGTAAAAAGTTTTTCCTAAATTTTTCAAAATTTTATAACGAGCACCATCTTTTGGCAATGGAGATAACATTTACAGCAGAGTTAACATCCGCAAGTTACCTGTAGCCGATAAAATAAAATCAAGTACTAGTTTTTGTTTTAGCCGATAGGCGGCGCCATGTTCGAGACGGATTTAAATTTTAAAAACCATGCTTGAACGCCTTTGGGTGGGAGAAGCATCACCTTGGCAACCGTCGAGCACGCACATGTCATTGACACGACCCAAGGTAGAGGAGCTGAAACCTTGAGAGCCAGACTCGGAGCATTGGATCAAGCAGGGCTTGATTTTCTTATATGCATGAACAGCGCCAATTTTGCATAGGCTAGTGATCAGTTTTAGTTAAAAATTTAATATTACCAATACATAAGATTCGGATAAATAGAAATTTAAATATTAGTTATCATCGTAAGACAAAAAATAAATTGGGAAATAGAAAACTGGACAACAAACATTTAATTAGAATCATCTGCTCCATAGGGGGAAATTATAAAAGTAATTGTTAGAAGTTTATTAGCAACTTACTTAAAGCCCTTTTCTTCTTCAGACAATTGTCCATTCTGCACAACTTGTCCATTAACTTCCTCTTTAGGACTCTGAGGTTTATCTTTGTCTTTATCGTCTAAATGTAAAGCCCTCATTCTAGGTTCTAACCCTATATTATCTTTATTTGTTGGAGAACTGCCCAAAACGTATTCCACCATCTTAACGCCCAAACCACCTGTGTCAGACCCGCGAGGAGATAAAATACTTCCAGAATCGCCACCAGCAAAAACTCCACGACGACCCATAGCCATGGGTGCCGAAACTGTATGATCGCCTGCAAAAATAGAAATATTCACGTAAATATATCAGAAAAATGTTTCTAAAATAACTTAATTCATTAATAACTAAAATAATTAATTAATTGAATATTCACCACCTACAAGTAGTCGACTATGAAATTAACTATAGCTAATAACTAATAACTCCAAAAGCACTATATTGAGCGATATGTAAAATCAAACTACAATAAAAAGAATAAAATCAAAATTGTGAGTTAATTAATTGGGACTAAATAAATTTTAATGCTGAGCGAAAAAGTAATGTTGATGAATTATGTAGCAAAACGAAAGTAATTAAAAGTTGTTGACTAAAATATTTAACAAGGCGCCCCTAACAAGAAGGGTAAATTAATTATTTGCAAATTGGTTCTTTTATTTTACATTTTCAAGTTAGAAATTTTTCTATTTTACTTTAAAGGAATGAACGAACGTGGAAATTGGAAGTCCTAATGATATTTAATTATAAAACGTTCTGCAACACAAAAATAAGAGTTTTACGATATTTATTATTAATGCAATTACAAAACGTCTATCCAAATACAGAAAAGCAATACCCTATTACAAAAATGTAATATCTCAACGAGTCTATGCGTGAAGCCTGCAAAGCAATAATGTAAATCTGTTTTTATGTGATTCCAAAATCACTCCGCACTTTATACTAAAGTTGTATTACATTCTAACAAGAAAAATCAAAGCAGATTCAGTTGAAAAATCAATGAAAATTGGTGAAGAAGTTCTAAATTAAACAGCTCGAATTGAGAATACCCCGTGACAAGTGGCGGCTCATGACTTTCAATTGAGGTGGCTTATACTGTAATAATGTAATTCACCTAAACCAGGGGTGGCCAATCCAAATGGTCTTGCGGACCATTTTGGAAATGTATCATAACTCCGCGGGCTACATAGAATTATATATGCCCATATTAGATTTAGATACACCAGACATTTTTTGGAGTGAAAAATTGAAACAAAATGAGTTACTTTGTAAAAGTTTGATGAATCTCGCGGGCCGGAAACATGTTCAAGGCGCGGGTTGGACACCCCTGACCTCAACTTATTAAAAAAAAAAAAGTTTGATGATACTCTTCACAGGTATACGAAGGTGTACGATTCATAAAGGACGCTTAATTGCGTCATTAATGACACGTTGAATATATAATAAGAAAGAGCATTCTCTTTATGCGCTAGATATACTGCAATACCGCATTAAATCGATAGCGACATATATAATAATATAATATAATGTGGAGATTTCAGTCGATTCATAGTTAATCTGTCTGATGATGAGATAACTTTTCGGAGTAATCTCGAAACCATCCGTAGTACAGAAATCCTGTAATCCATGCTTAGACTATAGAAAGAATGGACAAAATATTATGAAGTATATCACCATTGATGGGAAAGGAGGGGAATAAAACAAAAGTACTTTGTTTGTTTTGTACGTCATAGGCGTGCGCGAGGGTTACGTATTTTCAAACATGTTAGTTGTTTAAAATAACACCTTCTTCGTGTTAAGATTTGTCCTTTTAGACACTACACACAACTTATGCATAGAATTGTAATTTTTCAACATAAGCTTAAAATGTTACTAATATGAGCACCCTAACCTCACTATGCACTATTAATCATCAAACGTGAACAACGACTCTGTCCTGGGCCGGGGGTGGTGTTTCTGTGGTAGCCTTTCGTTACTTTTTGGATACACATTATCAAAGTATTGTCGGAGTTAAATTTATAACAATAATTTATTTATTTATATATAACATTGCTCTTATGAGAATTTTTAAAGATAGATCCACACGATCAAAAATCCACTTTTGACTTTTTGGAAAACTTTAATAGTTTAATAATAGTCCGGAATTTTAGGGAAGGCTAAACCTCCTCCGAAGAGTCGCCCCTGCTCGCGACTTAATTATAATAAAAATGTATTAATCCACTTTATACTTAATCAATAAGCAATTTGCATTCCAGAATACTGGTAAACAATTTTCCCATGAAACTACATAATTAGGTTAAGCTTCAAACAATCTACTTTTTTGTTATAAATTATTAGATAATTAGTATCAAAATGTAAATCCATCTAGGAACATATTCCAACTTATATTAATATTAGAGTACAAAATGGAATAAATTATTAACGTTGTAGTACACTTAAATGACAAGGTAGATAATCCAATAAATTTGAAACCAAAACCAGCTAAAACACTTGTTTCATAACATCAATAAATCTTCATTTTCAATAAATTACCTGATTAGTAAAACTAAATAAATAAATAAAAGGTTTTCTCTACATGATTTGTTGTAAGGATAATATTTGGGGAGAAGCTACATTTTCATCTGAAGTTGTTAACAATGACGTATATTTTGTAACATGTTTAATTTTAATTAAAACGTTTAAACAAAAAGGGCATTTACTATCTACATTGCATTTAGTTTCTAAGTTTGATTTAAACGAGTTGCCATGAAACTACATTATACATAAGCTTTTAGTTATAATCATAATGAAATGTTCATGTACAGTAGTTATCGATAGTTTAAATGGATTAGGTTCATGTAAGTTCGATCAATAACAAGCGGTAAATATATAAATTTGCTTCTGTATCACGCCAACAAATTAATAAATTTACGTCATCCTGAAAAATCTGTATTTCAAACATAAATATCTATTAACCTGTTAAAGTTTTTCCAAGTGAAGAGAGCTACTTATAATGCAACTACATTAATTAATCAATTACGAGTAGTTAATGCAAATTAACATTGCACTTTGACGTGGACGTTTGAAAAATACCATTTTCAATTTCATCAACTCAAACGAAACACGTCCATTATTAAATAACATTACCAAAATTCTATATTCGTTGACCATCGAGAGAATAAATTGGTGAATCTATTTTGGCAAAAAAAAACAAGAAAATCGGTACCTATGCCAGAAAACGGGTGCGGTGAAAATGAGAACGGTGGCGGCTGATTGAAATCAGATCGGCTAGGATGCAGTAGTCATGGTAACAGACGCCGAGTGTGGCCATGGCGACCAACGTCGCCACCGCCCGGCACGCCCATTTTTTGTCAAACGTGCGTCTCTATGACGTCTCCAGCTTTTCTGCAAGCGCACTCGACAAGTCACATGCACGCAAAAATTAATTAATAATTTGTTCTTGTGCAAACAAAAAAAATCCTCTTTGAAAAATAAATTAAAAATTAAATCGATTTCGGACCATATGTCACCCACAAAGAGACCAGCGCAATTCTAAAATTCTAGCAAATGGAACGGTTAGATTAAAAAAGTATTAAATCGATGAATAAATATATATAACATAATCGAGATGTTAGCTAGTGAAATTGGGTTTACATAAAAAAATATTGTCTGCGTTGCAGCAGTAACATTTTCTATTTGGGGGTTCGGCGTAAACGAATTGGGGTAGGTAAGAAATCGCCCTCTAAGTTGGCTCATATTTTGAGGGGCGATAATTCGGAAACTCGGCAACATTTGGTCCGTTTAGGAGGGTTAGAAATATCCGAGAATAGCACGTCCACGGTGCAATGCGCCAAGAATAACTAATGTGGTGCAGAATTTCTTATGGGGGGTGCTTTCATACAATCGAATATTTCGACGAATAAAATCAGGACACCGATAAAAATTCTTTAGTTTACTCATTAGTCACTTATTAGCTTAGCGACCGAAATGTATTTAGTACCACATAATTCAAGATGTTGGATGTGAAAGGCAACACGAGTAAGTAAATGATATTATGGATAGTTCATCGTGATATAGAACTTGAACTTTTTAAACAAGAAAAACTAATTTTAGAATTAGACCTCTCACTTTAATATCGTCAGTTCGTGTATGAGCTGCCCACGATTTGAAAATTTACTTTAAATTAAAAAAAAAATTGTTCTCACACTTATGTGTTTATTCAAATCTACGAAAAATAAATCATAACACAGCAGTTAATATTATATTATTTGAAGGAAATCCTCCCAGCGTTTAAAGAAGAGAAATATATTTCCCTTTGTGAATTTTACATCAAAAGTCAATTTAGTAAAATTAATACGAGACGAATTTTAGTTGCAGTAAAAATTACTTGTAATTAGTATTTTCTTTTTAAATGTCTCATTCTAGAAATTAACTGAAATAAAAAACGGAGGACAGGATTAGCTCATTGAAAGATTTCTGGGTAGAATTGAACAACCCGAGACTTGACTACCCTATTCTTTGAACGTTTCCGTTCATAAATGTATTTAATTTAGATTTCAATTTTAGGTATTACCAAATTTTTTCCAATTTTTGCCCATTTATTATTAAAAAAAAATGTACAAAATGAAATTTCGTGACATCACATTTAAAAGTAGATATTTATATACCCTATTCTGAATAATATGAAATAAAACATTATCCTTCACATTCAAATTTTTTTGTAATATTGAAATAGAAATAATTAAATGCTGCAAAGAATTTCCGCAACTCCATAGAAAGCAAACGTACAAAAGAATACATTTTCATAAAAAATTTCTATTTTGCAACACAAGTAGTGTACTAACGGTGTCTATCACATAATTCCTTTAAAGCACAAAATTTGAAATTAAGCGCTAGTGTTTCCTACAATAATGATAAACAAATGGGGATTTAAATCTGTTCCCTCGCAGATTGATTTATGGACGCCTGGACCAATATAATACTAATAAGCAGAAGTATGATTAAATGTTTCAGTTAAAAAGATTTGTATGGGTGAACTTCTGACCTTCTAAATGCAATTGCCAAATGCCTCACTTCGCCCGTCCACCTTTAACCATAAAAATAATGTTTCTAATAAAATGAGAAAAGCGCCGATTGCTTCTAAGGTTCGTTTATGTAGAACACCTTCAAATATTCTCATTGGTGTATCTTTCGTGCTGTACCAGTCAGCATCGTGAATGGTACAAAATAAATTTTAGTAAGTACCTATGTACATGGTATAGTTGAAAACATACTTTGACTCTTCTTCGTTTTATTTATTTATACGATTATCGTAATTTTGATCTCCATATTGACACTAGGTCCAAAATTTTGTCTATCAAGAAAGGGGCAATTTAAATGAGAAGAACATTATATTACAATACATAATTTTATAACAATAATATTGAGTGTAATATAATAAATTAATATAATTATAATAATTTTGAATCACTTTCTGTACATCGTCCTCGACAAAATCGAGAAACGACAAAGAAAACGACAAAATTCAAATCTAAAATATTGTGGGTAAAAGTTTACATTACTAGAAAAAATCTGCTCGATTGGATATTTGCACTGGCTACAAACAGACTTGTGTCAAAATTCTCGAACAGGTCGATTGAAAAATAAATGTCAATACGGCTAAAAATTATTGTGCAGGCGAGCTTGCTTGTTAAATTAGCCCTATCTTTACATCAATTTTCAGTTATCCGTACAGATTGAGTTTAGTCGGAATGAAAATAGGACAAATTTTATGAATATGAACTATGTATTTGCTTTTATAAAATGGGTTTTTCATGAAATAAAAAAGAACTGGTTTTAGTACTTTCGTCGCACAGGTTCAAATTTACTATTCCAAGATCCCAAAGGTATCTTTCAGGACGGTCATTTGTACCAGATTTAAAATCTTGAAAGAATTTTAATATACATACTTAAATGCATTATTATGCTATAGAACATGGTAGAGACAATAACATTAGATAATAATTGAAAAAATGTAATGTAAAACTTATTCATGTTTCCGTTCAGTAAAAAACAAAAAATTGAATTTTAATCGGTCCCAAGGGACTCTACTAGTGCCACTATTTAATTCATTATGCCTTTCAAATACCGATTCATTCATCCGTCTGATCCTATTAGTTTTAACAAAAATATCATTAGCACCTCCAAACTATCGAATATCCGTGCTTAGTAATGTTAATAGTGGAAAAAGAGGGAAGGTTTTTAGAGATTAATAATTAATTTACACTGACAAAGTAACTCCCCAGTTGACCACCCACCGATTTAAGTTAATAATAACAAGATTGAAACAACAAATGCTATAATGTAGTATGTGCTTATATTCGTGTTTTTTAAACAACTACAGACATTCGGAATCTACGGAATTTAGTACGGACTCCAAACTGTAAGTGCATTCACTTCAGTTAAGAAGAAGCATCTTACGAGGAAGACAAACTCTGAAAAATTTGGCTGTCATTATATTATAGACACGAGTTTTATTCATTTAAATTTAAAAACAAAATCTTATCATAAGCACGGCATTAAAATAATTAACCAGTTGGAAGCGAAAACGACTGAAAAATGCTAACTTTGTTTCAAATTATATGATCTCCTTATTTTTTAAATCTTATTATGAATATGCAAACCGAATCTTAGGATTTGATTATTTCCGAAAATAAGCCACATTAAGGTCGCACGTCGAAACACATTATATCTCACTTCGACTCGACTTCCATTTTTTTTTAAATTTGGACAAATCTTGACTGACGTTTTCAGAAAAGCTGTGGTTTAGAACAACTTAGAACCTCAACATACCCCGAAAATGTATGGTCAGACATCATTCTAGGATAGTTTTAACTCTTTCGAAAAATATCCTTTCAAAATTGTAACTTTTCCAAACATAGTTGTCAAAAATTATACCTATAAGCTCGTGTAAATAGAGTTTACAATGGAAACGTGTATGTTCTTAGAGAAAGAAGTTATACTTCTAAAACCAATGGACATTACCTAGCGACCTCGGTCATTTTCAAATTTTTTGGTTATTCAAACATTTTCATGTTTAATTTATTTTTGAAAAATTAAATAAAAAATTGCTAACCTTACTACGCAACCAAAAGTTTGTTAGTTGATAGTAAGCTTAACTGCAAGTAAAAATATCGGCCTAAAATGTAGTAACAATTATGTTTATTGTGCGCATATGCACAAGCATTGTACATATGGATTTAATACGTACGCAGCGCGCTTAAAAGGTTAATTTTCATTCAAATTCATTTCATGCATGTTTATATAATTTAAAAGCCATAATTTACAAAACGAGAATCTCGTTATTGCTTGGAAAACCAGAAGCCTAGAAACTGCAGCCATTCGAATTCCACCTTGTTATTCTACTTAGTTAAGTTTGTTAATTTTAATTTAAAATCAATCTCACAAATTAGATTTATCAAAGCCCGCAAATAAAATTTTTACGCAATATCTCTATTACAATTTCCACAAAGAAATAAATTTCAGGTGCATTTCAAACATCATTAATTATTTTAGTCCTCAAATTTAGAAATTTTTTATAGGATATCGTCGAAAATTCTCTAAATAGAATTTCATTTCTACTATTTTAAAAATAAATCGGTGTTAAAGTGTAAAAATGGAACTAGATCTAATTTGTGCATAAGTAACTAACCTGGAGCAGCCCATGTTGGATCTCTCCAGACCCCCTCGTGGTGATTTAAATGATGTAAAGTTAAGGATTTGCCATCTTTCGTCTCCAAGCCCCAGAGTTTCTTTGCTGCTGGAGCAATCTGCAATAAAAATTAAAAATTTAGAAGGAAGTATGCAAAATAATATTAGTTCAGTTAATATTTCATAATAATATGTTGAAAATATTGCTGAGATACACACATCTACATAAAAATTCTATAATTATTTGAACTTCATTACTTACATAAAATACTATAATATAAAATATACATTAGTTTACTATTAGGTGCTATTTACAGAAGTATTAAATCAAATCATTAAAGCATCGATAACGTGGTGGTATGTTGGCAAAATAAAATGTTCAACTTCAATTTAATAACCCTTTAATTCAAAACCTCATTGTTTTAATCTTATTTTAAACTTTTCATTAAATTAAATAATGAAGTACAATTTCATTCAGAAGATTAACAAATTTATTAATTTTCAGTCAGTTTTTTAAATTACACCAATTACTAACGAGAGAGTGAGATAGTAATTGTTATATTATAGTAATCCTAATTTTTACTTTCCCCATACGTATACGTATGTATAAGGGAAAGTATTTTCAGATTAAAATAGTTTATCGATATGATCAAGACCGGTGCCATTATCACTATTGTTACTTGATTTAAAAGTTCGTAAGTGTAAAACTTGAATGTTCATGTTAGGTCACATTAAACCATAATATTAATATTAAAGTATCGAGCTGCATGTCACGGCGTAGAATTCATTCAAAGTTGAAAGACAAATGGATCAGTAACTTACAAGAATTTATGCAGCCGTTTCAGATAATTATTATTTGAAATTTTTCCAATACCAGTATTAGAAAAATTTAAACCCGACGAGATCCCAAGCCACAGGGTGTAACTTTTCGTACATGGTTAGAAAAAAATCATGTAACTATTGTGAAATGGAGATGGAATTAGTTTGGTGAAGTGTTAAATGGTGTTCTATTCCTCAAGATCGCTGTTGTCATGTTGCGAAGTATATGCAGGCTGGTTCTGCTGAAGCGTTAAAAGCTGTATTTGTTTTCACATAAGCACACCCCATTGCCCCGGGAACCAATTCAATGTCAATATAAAATAATTTTTCAAATACTGCGCATAACTGTAAAACTAGACTAAAATCTGTATTTTGTAAGTCTACCTTTATTAGGTGTCTACGCAGAGACGTCTAATGCGCGAGCTAGCACACGGGTTCCTATCCAAGTAAAATAAAGAGAAAGATAACAAAATCGGTTTTTAAGGAATCTCTTAACAAAAGCCCATGTAGATTTCTACCAAATAAACAGAATATCATTTGTAAAAAGATTCTTTTATCAAAAAAGAGTTATAGAATATTCGCTTAAGGTCGTCAATAAGTTATGGCGTCTGCTAGAACTAAGACTTCCACGCCTGTGCGTGGCGGCCTTAATATGTAAACATGAACTATTCATCCATCCATTCACAAAACTCTATAATAGGAGTAGTTTTTATCAATTTATGTACACGTTTAATTTTTCTGAATTGAAAGCGATTTTAGCATCACGATGAAAAATTATAAGGAACTACCAAGTTGATGTCAACAATGCAACGTACCAACGAGTATTTTTATACAAAACAAAGTTTTATCGAAGAAACTATAAAACAAGAATTTCGTATCGACATTATACTTTGTCGTCTTGAATGTTGGGGAATTTTTTTAATTCTCTCCAAATTACTATTATACTTTTAAGTAGTTTCGAAGTAAATCCTACTTGTAAAAAAAATATAGATTGAATTTTAAGCGCTCGTTCTAGAAAACAATGGACAAACACGTGGTTAGGATAGTGACACTATCAGCATCCATCAGTAATTTTATACCATAAAAAATGATCAAATAAGAACAAATGAAATTGTCTACGCCACAAATAATTTTAATCTTGACTAAATCGGAATTCCGGTTATAATAGCCTCTCAATGCTTACCAAGCTTCAAGAACAACTATTAACTTAAGAGTTAATTAAACTTCATGGTAAATATGTACACAGTGTCAACATATTATATGTATAAATCCATGGGTTAGTTCTTAAAGCGTGCCGAAATTTTATTTTAAAACTAAGAGCTAGCTTGTTCAAAAAATTAGACATATTCATAACTAGAAGTCATGTCTCAAATAGGCATTACGATTTAATTTTCTACATCACAATGTTTGTAGCATTTGAAAATCATGCAAGTTTGATAACGTAATAATTATTTATAAAATTGGATTTATTGAATAATAGCCACCCCCGGGCATTTAAGGGTAGATGACCGTGCAGCTCGCAGGGTTGAAAGGGTGCAGAGAAGAGAGGTCGCGACCCATGGGTCTTTGGCCTAGACCTAGCCGGCTGCGGGTCGATATTGACACCGCACCCGTCCGCACTGCACCCGCAATCAGCACCTTATCACGTAACATCTATAACCAGAGATATGATAAAAGGCAAAAATCCAAAACCTAAATGAAAAAAAATATAATTAATCGAAACTTAATTAAAACGTCACGCTTGATAAGAAAACCGAGATTTCAGATCAAATAAAATTATTTGTACGAGTAGGTTACCCAGCTCGCAAAATTCTGCTAATTTCATTATGATCTTCCAGGAGGACGGGTTTGTTTCCTATTTTATACTCGTGCTGGGAACAAGATTATTGAATATATGTTTTGTATGAAAGCAGGGTAGCGACCCCAAGGAATAAGTGGTTCATATGAGTCAACTGGGAATCCCCACAGAGAGATCGCATTACTCACACCTACCAAGCCACAGAAGACCTTCCGGAGAAGGCATAAAATCAATGAGTAAGTTCGAAAAAATATTGGTATACCGCCTTTATTTACGATTTGGGAAGAAATGTATGAGAAAATGTTGGGATCCTAATTGAATTAACCTACGTCGCCAAAGTATAGAAGGAAAACACATGTATGTACGTAGTTTCAAATATGAAAATATGTTATTAACAACTAAATAATAATAGCACACTTTTATTTTGCAGTAAAAACAAAAAGAAAATTTAATAATAAACGCGATAATTGATTATTCAATGGGAAAATAAAATCATCCAATTTTTGTACATTGTATGAAAATTTCAAATCGAAAATAATATTTACCAACATGAGAGAAGATTCTAATCCAACAACTTTCGCTTAAAAATCGAAATAACGACCGAAGAACCTTCGCAATAGTATTCACTACGCGGAGAGCATCAGCTATATCGCGAATTGTTAGTAGCTCAAGGGGGGAATGGATAAAGGAAACGCACGACCTTGACAGTGGGGACAATGACTTGTTAGCTCAACGAAACTCCGAGTGTCAGTTTCGATCTTCTCGTTCGCTATGAACTTGGAACGGCGAAAAAAATATTACATAAAATAATTTCGATATCGATAGTTACAATATTTGCAAACAAAATAAATTAAATTTATAAAAACACTTACAGCAGCATCGCAACGACATTCATAAATAGCATAATTATTGGAGTGAAAATTTTCATCGTTCATCACGGTTTGTTTACCCAACTTGAACTATTGTGACTCATTATTAAAAATAATTAATTGGAAAAATCCATGCATAATTTAAAACATGCCCTAAATTTAAAAGTCAATTATAATAGAATTACAGAGTTGTAAACCGTTCTTGCTTGTGGATCATAATGCAATATCTAATTAATTCAATGTTAACATTCTTTTAATGTTGACATTTGCCTGAAAATTTATTTTTAGAATATACTGTGGTTTAATATAATATAACCTTGTTAATTTACATTACAAATGACAAATTTGTAATTTATTCGTAACAATTTTCTTCATAAACCAATGCAGTCTTAATAAGAACAAAATCGATAAGAGTCGGCCACAGCAAATCGCATTCTTCCAACATTGATCCAAACGAATACAGTAAAATAATTCTTTTATAATGATCAAAACAGATTATTACAAAGAATTTAACATTCAAGTTACCTTGTTTTTCTGTGCTACCTATATCTTTACTTATGTCGTAACATTATGGTCTCCATTAGTATGTTGTAAATTAAAAGAAAAAAGCTTTAAAATCAGTTGGAATCTATTAAAATTATGAAATTGATGTAGCCGTGAAATCAAGATTTCCAAATATTTTATGGCGAACAAAAGATAGGTATGCTTTTTAATTTGAGGAAAATTTTCTTTGAGAAAAAAAAAAGAGTAGATCGACACAATCAGTTTCAATAGGGCGACACTAAATTGAATATTGTGGAACAATAAATGAGCAAGATTTGGTCAACATTCAGAACTTCGTAAAATGCTAATTATTCGCAATTCTTAAAGAACCTCCAACAAAGATAAAACAAGTCACAACATTAATTTAAAATAACTTGGGGTGCGAAAAACTAATTAAAAACAAACTAAAGTTGAGAAAATATGCCGTGATTAATTTAAATGCTAAATAGAATAAATGGTAACTTCAAAAATTTGAAAGAATGCTTTGTGCAACTATCGACATATTAATTAGTGAACTATACATTGACATTTAAATTAAATTTACATTACAGCTACTTGTAAGTTTACTTGTTTGCGATTTTTTCAAGTAGGTATTCTACGCAGCCGCAATTTCCAAAACCATTCATGCATGCCATATTTGTACGTATATGGTTTACTTCCTCCGCAACATGTTTAAGTTGGGAAATATCAATTTTGTTAGAAAAATTTATACCGCATCAGCTGTTGGCCGAGAAATAGAAACACGGCGAACAAACTATTATGAAAAAGCGAGACCGTGACATTGTAAAAAGAGAAGCAGCTGGTATTGTTTGAAACTAAAACATGGTTTCAGTAATCGATCGAATGTTGTGAGAAAGAATTTACATAATTCAAGTTCCACCATGAATAAATACTTCAAGCACTTGGATTATATTACGTCAAGCTACATAAGCCAGAGGTTTTCAAACATTTTCTGACAAGATAATGGACGAAAATTTTACCCAGCTCAGTGGAAAAGTGCCAATTACAGATCGATTGTACACAAAAACATATCTGGTTAATGAGCAATTATTGACAGCTTCCAATAGTTGAGATGACGAAGCGAAGATGAATCAATTGAATAATTAAAAATTTCACAATATTAATGAACCTTGAACGGCACAAATTTGACAGTTCACTCACTCGCATTCACGGTCATCTAGTTATATTACACCAAAAAAATAATGGATGTTATTTTAAAAATTAGCAATCATCACATCATTAACCACACTATTTTTTTAATCAAAGAAATTTAATCCGATGATGTAAAAACTATTAATTTGCTTCGAGTAAGCTACCTTATACAAAAAGTATTCCTATAAATTATCAACCTATCAAATGAAATTGATTTAATTACATCCCTCCTTGTTCCACACAATTCATCGCTTTTCAGTTAGCGATAGAAGTTGGGTTGCACATTTATTTCCAGATCGAACGTCATTGGTCAATTAAAATGTATTGATCGATGTTCATAGTATTTTCAAAACTTGAAAAACTTCGTATGAATACATTCAACCCGCTATAAGAGGGAGGAAAAGTATAATCAGCTTTGACATAATATACCAGTCGCTAATCGATCCCACTTGGAAATTTACAACGGCGAAAAGCAAACCAAAATTTCATTACCCAAGACAATATTCAAAGTTAATAAAATATTGCTGACAATCGTTCCGGTTTGATATTATTATAACGACAAAAAATAAAACCATTTTCATCGCATAAACCAAATTAAATATTTATTTTCATTATTCGAATATGTTTCAATTTAGTTGAACATAAAAACTACAAAATTCCCTCAAAGTAAATAAATAACATTTCAATTGGAATGATAAACCTGACTCATGTTTACACTAAATACATAATTAATTTTAAGAGGGAGCAATATTAATAAGCAATGTGAAGTAAAAAAATTAATAATCCAGTTTCATTTCGGGCCAAGTTAGTAAAACCAACAACTAATTTCTAAAATTTGGAAAATTTAAAGGAAAGGTGGAGATAATGGTGTTCAATTAAGATTTTCCATTTTGCATGCCAATGAAGTGCACTAATAATGCGAAAAAATTATTATTAAAAAAGTTATAAAACATCGTATCTAATCAAAATTCGGGCATCCCTGGTCCGCCACTGTCTATATTCTATCTTGTAGAATAATTGTGGTATAAATCAAAAATTTATCACTAGTAATAACAGTAACATAACCTAAACCTCAATCATATTTTACACATCAAAATTCAATGTGGTGTAAATTGCCTATTATCGGGTGTTGCATGAAAATATAAAATTTTCCAAAGTTTAAAAAAAAAATGTTCCATTATTTAAATCAACTTTAAATCAAATCAGATGCAATTTGAGTAGACTCCTAAGAAATTCCAGAAATACGTAAATTTAATTCTCAAATAGGTTGAGAAGTCTGCGAAACTTGCAATACAATTTTTAATTTTCCAGAACTTGAGAAAAAATAAATGAGCACTGGAATATCAACTTTTACAATTTCAAGTTGTAACCTACGCCGAGTATGACAATAATTTGTCCGTCACACATACACACGTTTTCAATCTTCTGGTATTTGCGATAGGACCTTCAGAAAACCACTCATAAAAACAATCGCTTATTAATGATAGAAACTTCAAAGTCAAATGATTTTAGAGTATGCATATTGTACAGCTGAACTCGGAAATAATGATAAAAAAATGAAAGTACCGAAAGAACCCACATTGCAAATTGGCAATAAAGATCTAATTTAAGAGCAAAAATAAAAAATATCTCATTCTGTTATAACGAGTTAAATGCGATACACTCCTTTGTCGGTGTTTCCCCGAATAATATCATATTATGTAGCCGCGGATGTAGAAGTTCATTTATGCATTCATTACTTTTGTATGCGTAATTGAAATTATTTATTTTTAGCGTGATATGGTAATTATAATAAGCGCGTTTCAATTAAAAAATTACTGCAGCCCCGAGTCTAATCGTTTTACCTCTATAGTGATTTTATTATAAGACTCGATTTAAAAAAACTCACGGAACAAATGTACGTACTACCCTCCTTTACTTCAACAGATTTTGAGATGTTTTCCTATACATTCCACCAAATCTCACCCATGTTTCCCAACATTTGCACTAGATCATACTCGAAACTCTCTCCCTCATCGTGTTCACTATATTTCCTTGCGATCTACCCCTCGGAAGGACTTACTGTATTAACTCCATAAGGCATAACAATTTCGAAAGAAAGAAATTTGGCAGGCGCCACTACCTTGCTCTATTCCGTAGTTCTGTAAAGTACTCACTTTCAAAATAGTTTTGTTGTTAGAGCAGTTTCTCATATCAGCCCAACTTAGTTGCTATCGGAAGGTAAGAAAAAATCAATTTCGTTATCACTATTTAGAAAGTAGTTCAAATCTGTTCAATGAAAAAATAATGATTATGTATATTACGTCGTTATCCTTTATACATCGAATAAAATATTCCGCGGGTAGCTTATCATTTTCCTCACTACCAATCCAGTTAAATCTCATTTTGGAAAAATGTGTTTTATCACGTTCCCGCAATAAGTCCTACAATTCATGTTTTACTATATTTTTTAAGATTATACCGAATTATTTATAAAACCCCAACGAGATTCACCGAATCATGTTTATTTGTTAGAAAACGAAATCTCAAAAATCAGTTTCAAAGCATTCTTTCAAATTTGAACGTAATGAAGTAAATAATGCAAACTGTAAACTATTTAGGTAGAACAGGCAAGGTTTTCCTTTTTTTTCAGCAAACAATGATAATATTAAAAGTTTCTACCCCCCCCCCCCAAATCAATTTGGCACTGCTTTGGAATATCAATATTCTGTCACGATTTTTTTCTGTATAAAATAAATTGAAAAATAATGTAATTAGAACTAAAATTCTTTCTTGATTTGTTTTGTCAATTTCAAAATCTACTATGAATTCTTCTTCTGCAAAATCTAATATGGATCGCGTTTCAGTCTTGGTATAAAAATTCCTATAAAAAATCCCTTAAATGCTTGTTTAATTAAATATTCCCCTTTGGATGTATTATCCATTAAATAAAATATTACAACATGATTTATTGTAATTTGTATCTACCGATACGAATCAATTGATCAACAATCTATTCAAATTTATTACAAGCCACAGTTTAACCTCTTTCGGCTGGAACTACAAACTTCCTAGGGTTTTCCATAATGCATTCAAGCAACTTGAAACATTAAATAGAACTTTGTTAAAATCAAATTACTTTTAATAAATTATGTTTTTAGGAACGTAATATCCGAATTACACTATACCATAACAAAATTACATCACAAAATTCAAAATTGTATCTTTTATGTATTTTAAAAACGTTCTATATAAAATACGATAATATGTAAAAGTACATAATTCAGGATCACAATGAAAAGCACGTTCTACGGATTTTTTGATTGAGCATGTTTCAATTGATGTTGCAAAATATTATAGTCAAACTTAAAAGATTAAAAAAACGTACGAGCATCTCTTTTTCATTTTGATTGAAGTATCGTTTATATTGGAAAATATCACTTAAGTAAAACATTTTCAAAGGGCTCATAATACGAAAACCGCTTCTCCCCATATTGTATTCCAACATTAATAACAACGCCAGCCATTTTTCAGAGAACTTGGTAAGTTTATTTCCATATCATTCTATTTATAAGTACATACTACCTAAATTAGAAATATCTATAAACAAATATATTTTAGTAGAAATGTCGAGAAAAATTGCGACCTTACTGAAACTTGAAATTGATGTTGAATAATAATGTTTATCTATTTTAGCATACAAATATTTCGCTCGACAGCCGAGATGCATACGTTCCTGGAAATTTAGCCTTATAGCAAATTCGTGCATAAAATTTTTATAACACCAAGTCCGGCTTGACCTTTAACGTGCATACGAGGGTTATTAAATTTTTTTCATATAACAATTAGATGGCGTGATTTTTCATAAAATTCTGTGTGCTTACTGTTAAGTAGTGTTCTCCTCCATTTGATAGTAGTTTGAACTTTTGAGTTTGCCCCGAAAGTATTAATCTATACTATATATTATATTAACCTGCATTCCTTCTTTGTTCTATGCAAAAAGAGTGCCAACTATTTTCATGTTTAAGAGAAATCGCACAGGGCCGAACTTGCGAAGGTTCTTTCAGCAATTTGCCAACAACCAGTGAACCCATTCATACTGCATTAGCTGAAGTGCAAGCCGGTGCATGGTATTGGTGAAATAGCACTCATTTCTTTGCGTTCGTTTTACCTTGATTTCTTTATTCAGCTACAACAATAATCCTATATAAAAGTCTGTTGAATTTTCATTTTCGAAGGTAATTGAATAAATTATGTTAGGTGCTTCCAAAAACAGTGGCCACAGCCTCTTTTTGCAGAAAAACCACTTCTCCAAACCAAACTATCAAGTTTTTGAAAAATAACTTTTTCGCATTCAAATTTTCATTGAAAACTTTTTAGTCTGTGGTGTAATTTAATTACAACGAATTTCTTAGGTTATTGCTGTTTTTGATTTTTGAAAACGTGTTTGCCGTTTGTGCTTGTTATCGAACGCGTAGGCGAGGAGTTCAAAATAACATCATTCAAACCTGACTTTATATTCAAGTTAGTTTTTACTTTAAAAAATTAATAATTTAATCGTTGTCCAAATTTCAGTTCTTTCAATTTTGAAAATTCATAGGTTTGTAAGTCAAAAATACAATCGGATGAATTTATGGAAGAATTAATTTTCATGTTGTTATCCTTTTTGCTCGACATTGATGTATTTTCCTGGTCAATTCCCATGATCGGTTCGCGAGACATCTATTATAGATGTTGAAAGAAAAACTCAAATGCAGCATCTAATTGCTAGTACAATATTGACAAACAATGGTGAAACAACATTATAACTTATTCAAATTTGAAATTCTCTAGACAGATTTGCGGTATCCATTGATATCACATGATAACGGATGATTTGTGGTTTTTATTATTTTAACATAAAGCATTGCATTAACACTTTCAATGAGGTTTTAGGATGAATAAATCATTTTATTGTAGAACCAAATTGCATTACAACTGGGTGTTGCTCAAGTCAATTGAGAACGATAACAACTATCATTACTTATTAATCGTACTAGTTTATAATATACAATGTGACTTAATTAAAGCGATAGTCGATGCTTTCGTGGATTTTTCCAATTTCATTGTTCACTAAAGAATAGCATCTTGGCAATTAAAAATTATCTTATTTTAAATGATTCATGATAGTGCTAAGGTTACAAGTGCACTTGAAACTGTATGTATATCGCACAGCCTTGTGGTGCATTCTTTGATATCTATCACGATTGACATACATAATTTTAGTAACAAATATTGTCAATGGTAGAATTTTGAAATCCATAATGAAAAAGTTGTATGACTCCGCACTATTTTAAAATACAGTTGAAGCGATGTGACCATGTGTGAACTGTGGCTTATAATTTTCAATTATTCTTGTAAATTATTTGATCGTACACTTATTAAAATTGCTGAGTATACAACCACGCAATGAAAATCCAAGTACATCCTACTGGCAAAGTGCGTGTTACAAAATTCCAGCAACATAAACATAAGTTTGAAATACAGACAAGAAAATCGAGATACGAAAACAAGAAATAGCGCAGTTCCTTAACAAAATTGAGCGGCATTTCCTGGCAAGGTAGACCGAGACCGAATAAACAATAAATTGGAAGACAGAAAAGTTTGATGGCCACTCTCGCTTGCTCGATATACACCCTTCGGCAAACCTTTAAAATGGCTACCTGAGTTTAAATATCACTTAAACCTGTTGCTCAAAACAATAAATATTAACAAACAACTTCGTAATTGTCAATAATATAAACTAATGTAAAATCACGTAGAACAGGCAAAACAAATGATATTATTTGTCGTTCTTTTGTTTGATGCTGCGAAACATCAGACGATCGTTGGAACGAGTTTGCTTGCAGCACGTATATTATAAATAACACACCCCTATGGTACTAGAAACAAAATTGAAAGAAATTACCATATCGGGACCCATATCCTTCATTGCATTAATAATCCACTCATTTCACTCTTGTTTACATAACAAACTTGTACACTTTTAAAAAAAAACGGCACCCGGCTTCGCGAAACAAAGTTTTTAGTGTACAAGGCGCGGCATTCGGCATTCAACTGAACACAAACAAAGAACCGCAGCCATAAACGCGCGTGCGCTACACTGCGGTCTCTTCGAGCACTTACCAACCGTAACTTCAAGCGCCATGCAGTGGCGTACTCAAAAAGAAAAAATAAAATAAGAAATGCAAGAAAAAAATTTGAACGAAAAGAACAAGTTTGTGCGTACAACTAAATTGAGAAATCACAGATTCTAAAATAATAAATTAAGCTTCAAAATGTCGAATTGAAGAAATCAATATTTGCACAAAATTTAATTCTATTATTAAATTACTTATTTTGAGAAAAAATGCTAATTGATGTGTAAAAAATTCAATTAGTACTCGACTTGACAAAATTACAGTTTCCAAGATTTAGATTACAAAAGGGACAGCGCAAACAAAAACATTAATTTGGTTGTGGGTTACATTTAATATTTGAAAGAAACCACATGGTTCCTTCGTGCCTAACATCATTTTCTTTAAATTATCTTATGGCTGAATTCCATACAAGTTATGTAAAATTAAAATAAAGAAATAATCTATTAAAACGCATTTTCTGGAACTGGCACGAGTATCTAATCTGTGTGTTGATGGTCCGGTTGACCGAACATCACTCTTTCATTGTTTAAACATATTGTATTTTTTATAATTCCATAATAAATTATTGTGGTTTGTTGATAATGTCATATCTTACTTTAAATGTAGAGTATAAAACTGTATAATGAGAATTTTTATAAAAATTTGACCAGGAGCGAATTAGATAATTCTATTACAAACAACATCGAGACTATTGGCATTTTATTTCAATTTTGATCTGCACATTGACCAACACCTAAGCTTTATTTTCTAGAACTAAATTTGTGATCAATGAAAAAGAATACATTGTGCTAAAATGATATCTCCTAAAATAAGTTTTATGAAAATTAGCAAAACTAGAGCAAGTTTTCTCTTTGTTTCAAACAAATTTCTAGACTCTTTTCTGATTAAAATTTACCACCACATTGAAACTTAGCAGGTTTCCGAGTATAAGATGGCAATCAAATTATAACGGTGACAAAAAAGCTGTAACTGGACCTTTAGTGAATTCAAATATGCATTCACATTGAAGATTTACTATTATGAAAATTGAGATCAGTTTGATAATTTTAATCCGTCACAAAATTCTTGAACTTGCTTTTAAATAGGAATAGTTTACTAATTACGTGCACCTCACATAATTCAACACACGCAAATTCACCCAGTGTTTCAAGAGATCATGGGTAAAAGAGGAGATGTAGTGTACATACAAAAAATATCTAGGAAATATAAGAAAACGTCGATGATATATTATATAGTACAGATGTTAGAAATATGAGTGAGATGTGATGGAATGCATCGATGGCTTAACTCCAATACTACATATCTGTTATTTGGTATATTCCTCAACAGCTACAATGAACTGTTTTGTGGGAACAGATAAGAGTACGGTCTGATATCGTATTTTGCCATTTTATTTATAATAATTTTTAGAGGAACCTACTTACATGATATCAACTATAAGGTGCATATTAAAATAAATACACATGTAGGTACTTGATGATAGTTAAGCCATCGATATGAGTTATAATAGTAGCGGTGTTCCAAATTCTAGCGATATTTAAAAAAAAGGAATATGGTGTACACATTTTTGCGTCGCGATTTACCTCTTTTTTAAGAAATTATTACTAATTATTTTTTCATTTTATAAAAACAATGAGCAGCAACGTGGATGCTCAATCATTTAAATTTCAATTTTTGGGGCAGCCAATTTAACTGTCCTGTCTTCGACAATAACACTTGATACTGTGTCCTAATGTGTTTTATATCGTTTATAAGATTAGTATTTTCTTCCAAAACATTGTAAAATCCAAGTTCTAAAGAAGAGTCCATGGATGAAATGAATTTTGGAGAGGGTGGTCTAGAAAATGTTATAAATGCTTACATTGGAAGGGAGAGGAACCCAAAGAGTTCCTTACGTGATTTTAGTGCAGTCAGAAACCCCAAACTAGCTTTAAATGTCAAAAAAATGAGGTTGTATTAATGCAATTAATGCAAGTACAAAATAAAACAAAACAAAAGGGATCAGTTCTTGCAATCAAGATTAATTCATAAATGATAAGGGTGCGATGGTGCGAAGGTAGAAGATGTAAGGAAATGATAAGAGTTCTGAGTCAATTATGATGTAGATCTTGGGAAATGGGTGAAATGTTGTGGAATGTATAGGATATGTGAGAAAATGTCCTATAATTTTTTGATATTTTCTAGGGAAAAGAAAAGAAGATGTGGGTATACATATTTTTACCCCTCATATAAGATATTGTTGAGAATGCCTAGTAAGTTTAAAAGAAGGTAAAAGAACTCCGTTTAATTTGCAAAATAAAGCTATTTCAATGAAAATATTATTGCCCTTTGTCCAGTATGTCGCAAAACCTAGTGCCGAAGCTTATGTACCCTTACAAGGTTGGAGGAAGAGTTGATTATTACAAAAATGATCCTTAAGTAATTAATGGCCACTCTCTACAGTAGTGGTAGTTCAATGTAACCATTATTTGCAATTCATTGTCCTTTTTGTTCTTCTTAGAGAACAGCATTTTTAAAGATTTGTAGAATTTGAAATACCTTATTCTCAATTTGTTCTATCAAGATGGGGATAAAAGCAATTTGTTTAAAGAAAAATAAACTATAAAATTGCTCATTTGAAATTTTCACTGAAATACAAATCTAAAGGACTGAAATTTCAGATTCTATTTAAAAAGAGAAGCCTTTCCTGACGAAATTTGTACAGAAAGGTAATGAGTCTACATTTGAATTTTTTAACAAGAAATGTTACCGAACTGAGCTCACATGGCAAATGTGAGCCTACTTTATTCTGCAAAATTAAACTGAGTAGGATGCAGCGCCACAAAGACCACAACCCATTGGCAATATTTCCAATCTGGCCGTTTATTTTATCAGAAAACAATGTTTTGTGGTTTTTGTAGCGCTGTATCCTGCTCTGCTGCATTGTATAAACTAGATCTGCAATAATAAAATAGGTAATAATGTACAATTATTTACTTTGCATACCTAAACTGTTTATAACGAACCAAATCAGTTGGTCACTTAAAAATGGACAATACTGAATTTTATTAAAAATAATATTAATAAATAATTGGCAATAGATGTGAAGTGGTTCAAGTTCAATAAAAATATGAAAAAATGAATAATTTTGAAACACGGTACAGAAACCACAAAAATTAGAACATCAATATGTCGAAACCGCAAAAACTAGCAACGTCAATAAATGGAAAAGAGTATTCTATCAGCCTGTAACATCTGTGACTTACTGAAAACATGAAAAACATAAAAACTTGATCTTTGATAACAAAAAGAATTGTTTAACATTAGGCATTAGAATAGTTTTTGATTGAAACATCTAATTTTGACACCTGTAAGGAACAAAGCCGTAACACATTTTTACCTTTTTTCGGTAGAGCAATTTGGCAGTTACAAAAATCCATAAAGATTTAACATACTGCAAAAAAATTGTAAAACAATTTATCACCTACAGGAATTTTGTAAGCTTTCAAATTGTTCTCCCAAAAAAAGTAAAAATAAATTCCTGTTTTATTCCTTTACAAGATCTTAGGAATCAAAGCACTCATTCTCATATAAACTAATATAAAAATTCGTGATAATTTCATTGAGGTTCAAAAAAAAGAAACTGAAAAAGTGTGGAATCAAATCCAGTGTGAAGTAAATAAATTGCATCGAAGAGCAAGTGCCATAAAGTTAATTGTAAGATAAAACAGTAGTACCAAGAATTTAAAAAAAAAGCAAATAAACCAACAATTTGAATACTTTGACGCATCAAAATTCAATAAATACATCATAATAACTAGCACAGTTTCATTATAATACAAAACTTGGCAAATCATCAAAGGCCACATCTAATTTTAATTAAAGTCATTCACTTAATAGTATGAAGTACACGAACAAGTAAACAAACAAATTATTTTCAAAATTTTGTTAAGTAACAAATACTGGACGAAGTGAAGTAAAAGTAGTTAGATGGATACTTTATTTACGAGCCAGTCAATCAATGCGTCGGACACAATGTTTATAAAAAAAACCGATGAGCATCTTTTAAAATAATTATAAATAAGTTAAAAGACATACGTGTGGTTGTTGCATCGGCATTTGCTGGGGTACTGACTGAGGAAGATACTGTGGTGGAAGAGCAACACCTCTGGGAACTTGATTGGCAGAATAATATATCAATTGCTCATGTGGAATAGATTTATTTTGAACAACGTCATAGAGACCAGGCATTGCTGTGCTACTAGGGCCCATGTAGGACATGCTGTTAGGTGGTGTTGCTATTTTACTGGCCATTGGATATTTCCATTTATCGTGATTGTGATTCTGCAACAATTATTTTACATTAATTTGCTTTGCCTTAATTGTAATTGAGTTAACTCATTTCACATATCACAAATAAAAACAAATGGAAAAAATAAAAAGCAACTAAACTAACTAGAGTTTTCAGAGTAAAGCGGCAAAACTAATAAAAATGCTACCTAACAGAAAATAAGTATGTACAAGAGATTATCTAGAACTAAAACTTAAAAAACTATTGATACTACAGTGCTTTTCTAAAAGTGTGGTAAATCTGAATAAAGCAAGACAAATGACGAAAGTCATAAGTTAGAAAAATCCATTGGAACTTGGAAGTGTGAAGATGGGTAGCTGGACTACATCAATTCATGCTGTTTTGACAAGATTTTTAGGTGGTAGGTACTAACGAGATTACATTCACACACAAAACAGGAAACCATACAAGTCTATAAATTCATACACTAATGCTGGGTTTCACAAAAGAGGTTTAAAATTCAATCTAGGATTATAATATTCAAACAATATAACAACAATGCATTTTAATTGTTGTAACTATGGTTATAATTTTAATCGTAGTTTAAATTTTAAGATACCTTTATGAAACCCACCATGAGAGGTTTAGATGTTTTTCTATTATCATTCACAATTATTTCTTCGTGCCTTTATTAGGAAGTTATTCTTTCACGTGAGATTTTTTAGATTTCTAATTAATCGAGTTTAAGGAAAATAGCGATTATTCTAAAATGTATAAACCTCAGTGTGATACTGCTTTTCGTAAGATACTAATTTTGTTATTTTACTCATCAACGTTTTCATACTGCTAAACAAAATAGTAGAATCTACAAAACAATACAAAGTACTACTTCAAGGTTGATCTAATTTCATTTCAGCATAGACCAGATGCAATGTTCCTTCTGTCCACAGAAAATGACATGCAAGAACTCCAAATATACTAAAAGTTTATAAAAAATAATATAAATCTAGCATTTAAAAAATGCAAAGATTATAAATATTTACATTGTGCACAGACATAACATTGACTCATAAAGTTTCACAATACTTACAGTGGTTGCATCAATAATACTGTCATCTCCCAGCGCCCAGCGTGCGTGCTTCTGTCCGAATGGAAGAAACTCGGGATCCACAGGTCTTTGAAAAACATAACCAACGGCAGCATCGTCTTGAGAGCGCTGAGGGCTTCGATCAATCTCAATCTTTACAGAAGTATCACCTCCACCGTCGCCTAACCACTTCATTTGTATACCTAAAATTAATTACCATGTTACAACCGAAGGGCATAAAGAAAGCAAAAACGAAACAATAAATTGTTACATTACAAAACAACAAGAATTGATTTTAAAAATTACCTAATTGCATTTCCATGGCAATTATCACACATTTGTTATAGTCGAAGAAATAACGTTTACAAGGGAAATTGATAAGTGGAAGTTTAAAAAATTACGAACACAAAAGTTGGTTGTTTACCAGATGACATTCATAATAATTCCCGGCATAAAAACAAATGGCTACTTTGACAGTTCCAAGAACAAAGACAATATCTCAAAATTATAAAATAAAGGTAGAGACTACTCAAAAGGAAGAATTGATCATACCTTTTTTATTACAAAAGGGTTTTAAGCATCAACAAACAAAATCTCCTTTTATAATTTGTTGTATTTTAATCGGCGTCGGCTTCGTTTATAGATTTTGATTCAATACACAAACACGATATTTAAATCACTATTTGTACAAGATTGTGGTTTCCACAACACAAAATATTATCACTAACTATACAAGAAACTATATACAATTTACAGTAAATATAATCTTCTATAATTAAGCCATCGAAGTGGGTGATATTCGCAGATTTAAAACTGACAGCGACCTTTTACCATCACGATCGCCATCTTGGCTTATTGCGCACCTATAAACAAACAACTAAACTATAATTGCCGCCAAATTTAAATATAACGTCAAATTGATTCTGAAAATTTTTTTTGGAATTCTTTTAGAAATTTCACAGTTCCAGAAAGATAATTAAATATTATCACGTGGTGTTTTAAAAACTAATAAATCATAGCATAAAAATAAAATACGGATAAATTATAATTACGAAGTACGGAGGTGTGGCTGTAGGAATATTTAAATAGGAATAATAAATATAATTCATTTCCATAATGTTCTTTCAAAAGATTTTAGTTCAAAATATATCAATAATGCGCTGATTTTACTAAAGGTGTTCTGAAATAAGGCAGATTCACACGAATCATGAATGCTTGGGAAATCTAAAATACCACCCTAGAAACGGTCCTGTGGTCAGGCCCGGATTGGCCATCTGGCAGTTCAGGCAAATGCCAGAACGGCTGATGCTCTGGTGCGCTGGTGAGCGGTCGAACGTTCATTGCTATTTGGGGACGATAATGTTTTTTATGGAAATACGAGAATTATTTAAATCTAATGAAGTTACTGATTTTCTACCTCATGACCATAGGCGCCGGATAGGGGCGGCAACTCAGGACACTTGCCCCCCCCCCCGAAAATTAAATTTTTTGTTCTTACCAAGCTAGCGCTCGTAAAATATTAGAATTTTTTTTAAAAACCATAAAGCGTAACAAAACTGAAAACTTTGCCCCCTCTATATTTGACTCTTCCGGCGCCACTGCCCACGACCATGGACCGCTATAATTTAAATGCCAGGACCAGTTTTTCTTCCCAGTCCGTCCCTGCCTGTGGGCAGGGTATACAGTATGCTATACAGCAGTGGTGTACTCATGGGAGGATGAGAGAGATAAATCTGCCGCCTCAAAATCTTCTAAGAGCAATTAAAATTATTATTCCAGTATCAAGTATTTTTTTACTTAAAGTTTTAACAACAAATCAGACTTTTTAAATTTCTTCAGTTGCACTTCAGCTAAACTCAGCTTAAGATCTTGTTGTTTTTTATATTTTTGGTTAAATGAAAAATTATTCTTACATTTTCTGCTACTAAATATTAGCTTACTTCATTTTTGATTTTTTAACTTCAGAGCTGTATTTGAAGTAATTCGAAGGAAAACTTACCAAAGTCCCCGGATCTAGGAGGTGAAAAATTGTAAGAGAGCCCGAATGTTGTTTTTTTTTATATCTTGAAAGCGGTCAGCCCTGGCTAAAAAATATAATGTATAAAATTTAAGTTGACAAAATTTCCCATAAGAATTTTCTATACATTTTTTTTGTATCTGTTATTGTTTTCATGGCATGCAAGGCCGTTTTTATAGGGATGAGGTTAAGGATTAGAAGCCCCCTAAAATTATTTATCAATTACTAAAGTTCAGGAAGTCCAACTGCAATCGTAAAAGAATCAGAAAAAAAAATCTTCAAAACAAAAACATTAAATTTTAACATTACTCCCCCCCCCTCCGAAAATTTAGTCTAAATACGGCCCTGATGGTATAAGCTCGTGAAATTCGCAAATTTTCAGAAATAGTTTTTCTTTACTTTACATCTCTTGATAAATTTTGCCTTGTATTTACTTTTTTACTTTTGCCTTTATCGTTGATTTCAAAAGGCAGTCCGCAGTGAAACAGTTATAGAACATTTAATTACCTTTAAAATGAGTATATTATGTACATAACGACTTTTTGGCTAGGGCTGACTGTATTCAAGATTATAAGCGAAAAACCAAAAATCGGGACTTTCTTGTTTATCTCTTGCCCCTCCCTCGCCTCCTACCTCTAAAGATTATGGTACCTTTATCTCCCAACTAGTTCAAGAATAAATAGACAGTATAATAATCGGCCGCTTAACAAAAATGTAATTTTTGATGAGTTGTAAAATATTACAACTCCGCATGGTGAGCGGTGAGGCACAGCCTCCTTTGCCTACCCCGACAAACAGTCACTGATTTTAATGTTTCTTCGAAAATAATCTGAAAACACAATTATGTATTAGGGATTGTTCATAGACTATGTCACGCTAAGGGGGGGGGGGGAGTTCGGACTTACTTGATAATTTGCGACCATTGGGAGGGTTGGTTTATAAAATTGTGACGTCACGTATTGTTAATTTTTACAATTTTTATAAGTTTTTTTTAGTTTTTAAATTTTTGAAATTATATATTTTGAAAAATAAATTTTTAATGATTATTTGGGTTTTGCCTAATGAACAAAAGAAGGGGGGTTCAAGAATGCGTTATGTAATATTTGGAGGAATGAGGAAAGAGAATGGAAAGTTCTATCGAAATAAAATTTTAAATAAAGCTTCTGCTAAAAATTCTAATACCAACTGCTATTTACAGCTTTCCACGCCGTTCCTTTGACATTCTGGAAACATCGGAAGATTTGGTAAATTTTATCGCACAAATCGAGTTTCACTGTATTCACTATATACTGAAAAAAATAAATAAGTAATGAAAAATTCATAAAAGCTATGAAAAATATATCCTCACTTTTGCCGCAATACTTCCAATCATCAGCACACCAAATTTTATCTTAATCGGTTCTACATTTACGGAGATACAATGACATTTTCATTTTTTTAATTTATTTTATTGTGGTAGCCCTGGCAAAGATTTCTATGCCAAAACCTTATTTTTACCACTAGAGCCCACTAGACACACATCCAAAAAGTTTGATTGCGATCGACGTAGAAATGCCGAAGAAAATCGAGGGACAAGGACTTTTTTTAACTTTTCGCAAAAAAAATTAATTATTTTTTTTCATATTGCATTGCATTGTTCCTACATACCGAATTTGGTTGAGATCCTTTCAGTACTTCAGGAGTTATTTACTCTTGAAGTTTTAACTTTGACAGCTTGTAATTTTTGACAGATGACAGGTAGAAAGTTAATTTCACCTATTCTGGATATAGCTTTTCAAGGTCTTTAAAATAACCTATCACAAGACAAAATCACTTTTTAAAATCTTGCATCATTTTCTTGTAGTGGAACTCCTGATTGACAGATCGCGACGAAAACATTATATTTACTTTTCTACCATAAACCCTACCACCACACCAAATTTAGTCCTGATTGGTTGGATGGGTCAGGAATAAATCAAGGGAGAAAATCTGGCGACCGACCGACCGACAGACCGACACAGAAATTATTTTTTTTTTGCAGATCTTTACGTTTCTCAACACGGTGTCTCGAAAATGTAAAAAAAAATTCAATTTTTTTTCGATTACCATACCTCCAATTTTTTTGCTTGATTGGAGGTAAAAACATTATACTTGTGAATTTGTTCATCAATATGATGAATTTTGTTCATCGGCGCGGCGCAAATATTATTATTTTTTTCGTCAATATGATGAATTATTTTTTTCAGTGTATAAACTCACTCACCGACTCTCAAGTTACGGAAAGTTACAGATCAGTGTGGCTTTTAATAATTAATATGCTGCGCAATCTGGGCTATCTATTATCTGTTTGTCTTTTCTTACGTAACTCCAATTGATCCATTTTAAATTACTAAGTTAAAAAATTGGGATTATATGGGAGACTACTGGGCCAGTGCGGCCTTCAGGCCGCACAACCTGGGCAATATATGTACTGTATATACAATATAATTGTTTATTATTGTACCTATTATATACATACAATATTATAATATAATAATATGTATATTATTTAGCTCCTCATTTATTGACATGGCTAACATTTCTGTGCATTTTACACCAATATATTTTTGTGGTAAGTTTTATAATTTACCCTCTGCAACCCTCCAGCACAGGACGATTGTTTGACGACCAAGAAAATTTGCATATTTTATGATAAAATCGTTAAGGACTTTAATATTTAAAGTGGCATATTGTATTTCAAATTAGGGTGATATTATGTTTGCCAGCAACAGACTGAATTATTGGTTAATTAATAATTTCAGCCCCGTAACGGTCATGTAAGCAAAGGCAAAATAATTAAGTGCTAATATTATAAATCTTACCGAAAAGATCCGTCGTGCACACTTAGGAATTACAAAATATTTTGCTTAATATTATTGTATATTATGATAAAAGTGAAAACAATAGGTTTTCTAAATAAAGGCCATTCTTTAAAAATGCAACATTTTTTTGCGAATATTTATTTTCAATAAAAAAATGTTAATTCGAAATACATTTAAGTATTCGTAAACAACAATAACACCTTATTCGTTCCGGTCAGTACCTGAGATGTTCATTCTTTATAAAAGATTTCTTTGAATTCACACATTAGGTGGCGAATAAAAAAAATTGAAGCTTCTCCTTCCAACATAAAAACATCTTGCGATCGCATTAATTTGCGTTTCCCCAAAGAACACCTCGGTGATACCCAGTCTACGCCTCGATGAAGGTTCGCGACATCTCTTCAGTTCATGTTGATGAGTGCTACCGATAGGATACACCAGTATTATAAATAAATAGTCATGAAATTACTCACGTTGTTTTTTAGTGTAATTTTACAAGTGCCATTTATTAAGGGTGATCAACAAAGATGGGAAGTAGGCCATGGTGCTTCTTACCCTAGACCTCTCCCACAGGAAATTATGGTCGACTCTGTTAATTACATAGGGCTGCTTTTATTACATGTAAGAAAATTATTCTACATTTAATTATTTACGTACAAAAAATTTATTATACCTACAGGAAAAATTATTACATTTTGAATTTTATCATTAAATATTTAAATTTTAACAAACAATATTATAATTTAACGCAAAATTGCCAAAAATATTTAATTAAGTACCTTATAATTGTATAAAATTGCAGGTTCAATTTATTAATTAAAAATCTTAATTGATATATACATATTACATCATTCGTTTTAGTTTTGTAAATTATACCGAACCTGATTATTTAATTATAAAAATGTAATGACTTAAATGGGATTACGCAAGTAAGTATACAATTTAACAATATAAAGGTACTCTTAAATGGTTGTTGTGCTTATACAAAAGATATCGATAATTAAATAACAATTATTGTAAAATTCAAAATAAGCAAGTGTCAATTTGTGCGCCATCGGTTATTTTAATTTTTTACTTTCTGAAAATTTTGTATTTAAGGTACCCGTCTAAAAATGTCTTACAAAATAAGATACAGAAATATACAACTTGAAACTTTGAAATTATTTTGAGTGCATCTAAATTTAGAAATTAAGTGTCCAATAATTTTGGAATATACCGAAAATATTTTACGTTCATTGAAGTACTTATTAGTATTTTGTTATAGTAATTATATACTTAAATTTTAGTTTGACAATTTATCAGAATGCATGAAATTGCATAAATGTGGCAATTAAAAAAAAAAAAGAATAATTTATGTGTGAAACGGCCGCGAAATGAAATTAAAAGTTGTATGAAGTTTATATGAATCGCTAACTGCAGAAAGGGGACATGTCACATTTCTAGAAATGTTCAGGAAATAAAAAAAACTGTATAATTACTTAAAATCTCATCCTTTTTACTCAAATTTTCGGCAAAACGTGACTTAGTAGATTTACTTTAAATTGCTATATAATATATTTGATTTTTGTTTTCTCAATTAGATGAGCTGCCAAATTAGAGATATGGACATGTCTCCTTTCTGCAGTAAAAGAATAAGACACAAAAGAAAATGTGACATAAACATATTATTTTTGAAGCATTTTATTCGAAAATAATTAAAAAATAGTATTATTCGTCGTTGTCTTCATTATCCTTGGTTGGCCACTCTGTAATTTCTTTCCAATACCCTTCATAAGCATCGGGGATGAATTTAATCGTATTTTTTATATCAGCCAACTTCTTTTTATTATTAGCCCCTTTGATTGCTTCGCCTGCATGGTATACATAACAAGTCATACGTTTGGATTTTAAATTGTGGATTCCGAAAGTGCATACTGTAAGCTGACGAAAATAGCAGAGATCCTGTACTGGTATATGAGGTAACGAAACATTAGCCATGTAATCAATACAAATCGCCAAAATATCATCATTTTCTTGGAACAATTCTTGAACAAATTTTAAGCTAGCATAGAATTTCTTACTACGTCGCTTATGAACGAGAAGTTCAGCAACGGCTACCCTCTTGGCATCGTCATTTAAAATTTCATTCGTAATTTTAACATTGGTATTTTTAACAGGTGTCCATAGCAGGTCGTCCAAATTTTAAATCAAAATTTTCCTTAAAATAATTCCAAAAAAATTTGTATGAAATTAAAAGCTTAGGAAATCATGTACTATTTATACCTATCCGACAGACTTGCAGTTTGTCATCACTTTATTGCAGAAAAGTAATATGTCCAGGACAAGTCCCGTTTATGCAGTAACTGAATTCTTTATCAGCTCACAGTATGAAGGGGAATAATAAATTTTTTTACATTTTTGCAGTACAATGTGCGTCTAGGCATCTAGATCAAAAAATTATCAAAATGTCAATTTCACAAAAAATGTGACATGTCCCCTTTCTGCAGTTAGCGATTCATATATTAAGAGCAGGTTTGTAAAAAAAAACAATAAATTTATATTAACTAAACGGTTTATAAATATTCGGTCATGATAGAATGGAAAATCTAGTATAAATTCCGAATGAAGGGGTTTGGAAGAGGATCGGAAATATTCACCCTCTCGGCTTAAATTTAGACAAGTCTGATATCTTAAAATATTGCAAGAGGGAACCCCCTAATTATAGACTGAAATGCTAAAATCGGAGGGTCGGTCGGTCGGTTTAAAAATTTGATTGCTCTATAAACCTGTTGTTGGTAAATGTAAAAATTTTGAATTATATTTTGACCCTCTTGACCCTAATTCGTAGGTACGAATATTTGCTTAACTGAAGTTTGGTAAGTAGCATTATAATTCTACCTACATACATACATACATACATATAATAGTGATGTATTTTGAAATCCATACAGTACAGTTATATTTTCTCATTAGTGCAAAATAAATTACCAATTTAATAATCAATTACGTTACTCGTATTTACATTTTGTAGTTACATCGTTTATTCAGAAAAAAATGATGTACCTACTTAATTGCAAAAAATTTCGACCTCGCAGATAATGATATGAGCCGGATATTATAATATACGGAAGTATATGTTCGAAAACAAATAAATTTCCGACCTAAATTTGAAAATTATTTGAATTTCCCAATTAAAATTTTTCAGCAGGTGGTACCTACCTATTTAAACCTAAATTATTGATTCCGATATGTTGATTTGCCCACATGTTAAGTTTATCATAATTTAACTAGGTAGTCGAAATCCCTATTAGCATAAACACCTTACATTTCAGAAATGTTAAAGCGACAGGTCAAAAAAAGATTTTGCCTAAAATTAAAATTAAAATAAAAAATTGTAAAATAGTCACACTCAGGAGTGGATAATATTGGAATTAGGTATTTTAAATATAATATTTCTTTTAATCAATGAAAAACACACAATATTTAAAATTTTTAAATTTCTTGATTTTCATTGGTTGCAATAATTATTGTAAAAATTATTAATAATTATTTAATTTGATGTATTGCAATTTTTGTATTATATAATAATATGTACTATTTGAATATTTAAATACTATTATATTTTGCATTCTAAATACTTATTTCAAATGTATTTTTTTGTTTTAAAAAGTTAAAAACTTTAAAACATTTTAAAGATTTTTCTAATAGTTGTTATAAAATTATGTTAATTTGTAATGGTCACTTTTGAAAATATTGAGCCAAATTATTAAAATTTTGTAATCATTGTTATAATATACGAAAACGAAGTTTAAATAATTCGAATAAAAATTAATAGCATAATTCAAAAAAATTTAATGATTAATAAATTACTATAAAATTTAACACCAAACAAATTTAAATGTAATAAGAATTTAAGTTAATCTGAAATAATTTATAAAAACATTGCAATATATTGGTTAAGCAATACCGACAGCTTTGTTTGGATTCAAAAGTAAGTCAATACGTCAGGCGCTTTTACTTCGTAACTAAACGACTTGTCATATGGAATGAAAAATGTATCTTATTTTTTGGAATTTTTTACGCTGTCATGGCGAACTACACAAACAACTTTACGCATCGCAGTGCATGCAATTTTGGTCACTTTTCGGTGGTAGTAAAAAAATTAAGTTATTAAATTATTTTGAAAATAACAAAAGTTATTCTATGCTTATATAACTCAAAAATTGTGTTTAATAGCTACTGATATGTTAGATAATATGTGAGCTATAAAATAGACCAATTTTTACTAATGTTAGCACTTAAGACTTGAGCGCAAGTCAGTGTACAGGTATTATAAAATTAAAATTCGTTATGGTTGAAATTCCACATAAAAATTTAGCGTTTTAATTAGTATGTATCATGGAATCAATCTTTTAACCAAGTCTCGTGATGACCTAAGAATTTCAAAACGTGCTTCATTTCAAAAACATAATCTTAAATATTTTCCAAGATATGTTATCAGAAAAACAATACAAAATGTATAACTAAACTTGAACTTGAATAGATGTAAACAGGAATTACTTTAAAAAATTGTTTAAATATAGTATTGTTGTCTTGTCGTATTGTTGAAACAGAGGTCCGCAAGGTGGTAACGAAGAGACTCCCCTATAGTTTATCAGAATTTATTTCGAGTGAGCAAAACGCCATATGTATAAATAATGAAGTAAAATAAGGTAAATTACGTGTATTTACATATAAAAATATTGAATTTAAAATTAAAATAAAAAATGTAATATATATTTTATAAAAGTAAATTACAACTAACCCAAAAACTGAGAGGGTAGTTCATAGCAATATATCCAGTCGAATATCGAGTAAGAGAAAACAGGCCAAGTAGGGGTTCGTTCTTTTCTATTTATATCGGATACGAATCCAAGGCAATTCGTCGCGCGACAATTCGTCGCCTACGACAATTGAGCGCTTGCAATAATTCAGCACCTGCGACAATTCGTCGCTTAAAATAATTTATATTGCGTGATAATAAAGTAAAAAAAATTAAAAAAAGAATACACAAATACCAAAGAAACATATTTTTATAAAAAAACTTTTTATTTTTACAATTTATTGTAATTGAAAATTATGTGCAATACCCCGAAGAAAATCTAGAAGTGGCCTGTTTTCATAATCAGGGGGGGGGAAGCAATTTTTGTTTCGTTATTAACCTAAGTATTACGATTTTATTTCAAAACATTTTGTAGAACAAATTTTTCGGAAGGTAGAGAAGAAACAAAAATTTACAACCCCCCCCCCCCCCCCCTAAACAAAATCCTGTATTCGGGCCAGGCCTGTATAAGAGGAAATACTCGTAAACATAAAAAAGGGTTCACTTTTAACCTTTCATTATTTGCAAAACCTTATATGAAACAAAAATTTTTTTCGGATAACTGTCGATAAATCTATTGAATTGCTAACCAAATATCAAAGTAAAAATTCATGTTTACTTGGGTAATTTGAGGTATTATAGCACAAAATTTTCAATTACAATTGTAAAAATAAATAGTTTTTTTAATAAAAATTTGTACTCACTTTGATATTTTGATTTTTATTTATTTTCTTTGGTATTTGTGTATTCTTTCTTTTTATTTTTATTTTTACTTTATTCGTCTCGAATTATCACGCAATATAAATTATTTTAAGCGAGGAATTGTCGCAGGCGCTGAATTGTTGCTGGCGATGAATTGTCGCAGGCGCTGAATTGTCGTAAACGACGAATTGTCGCAGGCGACAAATTGACGAATTGATGGGAGTGCGCCACTGTTATTGAGTGAAAAAAGTTAACAGATCTCTAATTTGACCGATAACAAAAGCTAACAACGTCAACGGACAGATAACTCTGCTTAATTTGGATTTACAAAATTGTTTACACATGAAAGCTGTAAAGAAAACAAAAGAAAACATCAAAATATAGTAATAAAACATAATATATAATTGTATTTGTAAAACAAAACTTGGTATTATAAACAAAACACTAACATTTAACACAATGGTTGAGATTTACCTTTTAAAATAAATAAATACACATTAAAAGGCTAAAAAAGCTGAGTAAAATTTACCTGTTGTTTTTCCAAGTGCCATTTTTTGGAGTACAAGAAATTATGTGATTTCTAGCCACATTGAACTCAGTTGACAAAGGGAACGAAATAAATTACGAATTAACTAATTATAAATGTTAATCAATTGTATTTTTTAATTATGCCATATAAATAAAACAAATGAATTTACAAATTTTAACATTTAGATTTTTGATCAGTTTAAATTATAAATTTAAAATTTAAAAAAAATAAATTTAATTCAATTTTATTTCATTAAATTATATATAATATTTTATTAAATTTAATAATAAAATAAATGATTATTAGTAATATTTAATTGAAAACTTTTTAAAAGGTTTTACGGCCACTTTTTCTTGCTGCATACTACTGATATTTTTTTACTTCAATTTTCAAAATTTTTATTTTATAATATAATATGTAATAACTGAAAGCTTAATATGCTGAACAATGTTTAAGTATAATTATGTCTACCAATTTTTTAAGTTTACTCGAAATAACTAAAACCAATTTTTCATATCGAGTAATTTAATCATAATAATAAACATAAAATTCCATTGTTAAAATTTCGATTATGTAAAAAAACTTCATTTTTATTCACAAAATTAAGTAACGAAATTAAAAAGAGATAAATTTATTTTTGTTGTTTAAAACGCATTTTAATTTATTTTGGAATAAATAAATTTTTTTTAAATTGCAAAAAAATAATTAGAGTATATTATATAATTTTAATAATATAAACGCCAAGTATTTAATCTCCTGGTCGGATACTTCCGGGGGGTGGGGGATTTTTCGATCTTTTAAAAATAATATAGGATACATACTCAATATTGCTTATCATTTTAATCAAAGGACATCTCACCGTATAATTTATATAATAAGGTCACCGTTATTGTTGTAAACAGTTTCCATGTTATATTAAAACTACTAATAGGCATCAAACATTTTAAATTAAAATTGCTTTAACAATTTTTGGTACCAAATTTCTTTATTAATTTTAATTTTTCCAACATTGTGCAAAATTGCTTACCCAGTTGAAGGTAAATTTGAAGTACGCAATTTTATAATTTGCACGTTTTGAACATACAATACCAAGATAATTTTAAATAATATTAATTTTTCTAATTATCGACGTCTTTTGTTTGCTTAATGAATTTTTAGTGAATACACAAATTACCTTAAGAAGTTGCAATTATGTTTAACAATTACGATATATTTATAAGAAGTCGTGGCTATTGAAATCCTAATTACCATCCTTTTACTTAATCCTATACAACTCACAATCGATCCATTGTTATAACTTGCAAATAATATTTAGGTATATGGGGGCTTTACACAATTTTAGTAATATTATTCAAAGGACGTCAAATTAATTGCAAAAAAAATTACGCAGTATTTTGATTTTTCCATTAAATATTTCGAAAGAATTTTGAAAATGCTAATTTTGCTTCCTCTTGCAATTTTTGATTACATTGACGGAGTTTGATTTAATCTGCTGCGGATAAAAATTAAAGAATAATTATTATTCACGGGGGAGAGAAAAAGGTGCAAGATATGGTTCGGTGCTGTTCTATTCTAGATTTAACCAGCATAAATCCCTTGAGCTGGATTGAGGAAACAAACCAATTAACTCAAGATTGAGTTCTTAATTTAATTAGTTAACTTGGTTTAATACTATTTCGCTAATTGATAATTAGAAGTGATTTTAAATACAAACTGTCATTGCCAGAAAGGAAATGCAAATGTTGCGTCCGGGATCAATTTAAATTATAAACATGGTTTAATTTTAATTTATGGTAATTGTACGTTCCACAACATATACTTTAATTGCTGTTATAATACCTAGTTTTTCTGAAAAAAAAAAAAAAATTAACCAAATAAACTTGAAGTTGCGGAAGTTCAGGGTTGTAATAAAAAGTTAACAAAAACGAAGAAATAAATTTTGCAATTCTGCAAATGTTATCAAGATGGATATTTTAAAAAGCGTTGACGTTAATTTAATATGTAATTACAAAATAGTAAAACTTTTTAATTATTATAAATTGAAACTAATAATTAGATATCTTTTTGTTACCAACATTAAATCGACATCCATAAAAATTAGTAATTACATTAAAGACCTTGGTTTTTAATCGCAAAGATATAGGTACATTTTTTATGCAAATTTGAAGCGATGGAACTAACTGTTTCAATTAACAACAATTAAGTTGTATTAAGTAATTAGCAATTTTCTTCTACTTAGGCTCACAATGAAGGTAACGAAAATAATATTGCGTTCTCGCCGTATGGCGCTGCCAGCGTTTTGGTTGCTTTGGCCGAAGGTGTTCAAGGTGCTGCTCTAAAAGAAATCGTTCAATCTACTTTACTGCCTCTCGACGTTTCTGCGACAAGAATCGGTTTAAGAGATATTCATAGACATTTAAAGGTGAGCAATTTGACAAAAGTAGTTTAACAGACCTCTAATACGTTCTTCGTACTTTCAGAGTTATTTTATACCTCAAGAGGGATTTTTGGCCGGATTAACATTCAGTCACGAAAACGTCACACTGAACTCCCCATACGAAGCTCTGCTACGTTTTTATGGATACGATATCGATTCATTTAATAATGCATTATATCCAGATCCTTACACCACTCCATCTTCGAGTGAAGGATCTTCGCCTTCTAGTGGCTTTCCTTCGGTCACGACTGAAACAAGCATCACAGATACCGGAGTCATACAAAATTTAACTCCTACCAGTTTCACCATTGACGTTCAACCTAGCACATTCGGTAACGACGTCAGTTCGTTTTCCACTACAGAGTTTCCGCCCGTTTCGGTTAACGACGATGGATCACTCACAATTGAAGTGCGACCAACAATCACATCGAGCAGTTTCCTATCTAGTATATCCACGGTGAGTCCAAAACGAGAAACATTCGAAACCAGCCTTGGAAGTACAACCGAAAACCCTTTGGAAACGTTTAGCACAGGTCTGACAGAAAATGGAACGCCCGTCACGAGCAGCATTGCATCCAGTACCATCATCGACATCATTTCAAGTACGAACTCCGTTTCATCTTCCACGACCGAAAATACATTTTCCTCTACATTTGAAACCGATCAGTCCAGTACAATTTCGGAAACAACGGAAGAAACCGTTTATAGTACAACCGGAATTACTATAACCACTGCCCCAGATGTTGATATACCATTGAGCACTATCTTGTCTCGTAATGTAGATATAAACAAGGCAATAGAAAACTACGAAGTCTCCAAGCTGCGTGGAGATTTACAAAGCAATGTAGAATTGATCAACTTATCCAATACTGGAAATAATCAACCATTGCGATCGCAAAAAATGATCGATGACAATGCCGAAACATTAAATAAATTTATAAACGTTACGAAAATTCACTACGGGCTTCAGGTTGATGACGAACTGCAAAGTTTCGTGACAACAGATTTCCCATATTTTTCTTCCACTCTTGACTATGAAAACGGAGGATTTACAATCAGCACAGACGATTATGGGAATATTAATTCATACACTCCATCTCCGGAGGTTTACGGTAGTACTGAAGATAATGGTTTGTTATATACCGATCAAGGTTTAAATTATTTGGAAGACAACGATACCATTTCCTCTCAATACAGCGTAACTCCTTCAGAAGGAACGGAAGATTATAGTACGCCGTACGACCAAGTCACCGCAGCTACGTCGACCAAAAACCAAACTGGTAGAGCTGTCAGATCCGTAATAGATTATTTAATTGCCAAATATCACGACAGGCAAAATAAAGCGTATATTCCATACGGTTATCAACCTCCACCACCTCCGTTCCACAACAATCCCGACGAATTGGCATTTTCGGTAAATGGGAAATATCGGGAACCCAATATTAATTTCATGACCTACGATACGGTCCTTCCATTTCGATACATTTCATACTTAAACTCTTTCGCTCTAACGTTTCCGTTAGATAGTACAAAATATTATTTACTTCTCGTACTGCCAGTGGATGAAATGGGTGTTGATCAACTGATTAAAGACTTAATCCCCGTGAATCTTAAACAAATTGTATATAACTTGCAACCAACAAGAGTGAAAGCCATCATTCCCAGTTTCATGTTGAAGGGATACGTAGTTTTGACACCTACTTTACAAAAGGTAAGCTTGAACTTTTAAAAATTTTATTATTGTGAAACTAAATCGTCATTTTAGAACGGCAATTAGCATTTCGGTGGTTTTTAAAAACTTATGCAACATTTTTTAAATTTTACCTCTCATAGTTTCTGTATTACACTTTCCAATTATTTTTGCATTATTTTTTTAAAATTAAAATAAGATTTAGTTTAGTTAATGGATACTTTCAAGTAGGGCAAAGTGTAATTATTTAAATTAAATAAAAAATAAAAAAATGTCAACTAAAGGAGTTTTAACGCAATTAATCGTTCAGGCAACGTTCTATAATCATGTATGAAAAGAAAATAATCTAAACATCTTCGTTGCGTTGTAATTAATGTGGGATTTGCAAATAAACACTATTAATTAATTAAGTAATTGTCTGATACTAATTCTTTTATTAACGAAGACTTCTCATATTATTATAATATATAAAAGTATATCGAACCTTGACATATCATAATTATATGTATGATATACCATATTTTGGTACCATCATATTCTTCCAATTATTATCTTGCTAATTAATATGATGCAGGTATTGTTTGCCGATAATCAGGTAAAATTTGAATTTCAGTTAGGAATCCGACGAATATTTGAACCTCGTCAAGCAGACTTTTCACGGATGACCGACGAACCCGATATTTACGTAACCAATATCGAACAAGCAGTAACAGTAACAATTAGGAATTACGTTAATCCAGAAACTATGCCAAATTATAGTAAGTATTGAATTGTCACATTACAAAGTGAGAATATGTAATCAACCTTGTGCTTAACAGACATTACAAAACGTTTGAAGGCATTTAAATTAAATATGTCTCACTATATTCACAAGCTAATTATTGACAATAACATTGTTTCAACTTAAAAGCTCGTCTGATTACAAAACAGACGAGTTTGTCAATATAAATAATTTTGTAGCTGGGTTTTCTAATCTAAAATTAAATGATTTACCCTAATTTTCCTACATATTGCACATCATAAATCTGAATTTTTTAGTATCGCGTCGACAAGATCCGATCGAATTCAAAGCCGACCATCCATTTTTGTATTTCGTTATGGATTCCGAAATTCACGTAGCACTTATGGCGGGAAAAATAATAAATCCACTCAATTCTAGAATAAGATGATATAGATATTATAAATTATAAATAAAAATATAAAATAAGTTGATTTTTATTTATTCCTTTTCGCACTTTTATTTTTTCAAGAATTCAAGTTTGCTGAATAAACTTGATGGTATTGCAGAATTTTCAAAATAGATCTGACCATAAAGTTCAATTCTCCCTGTGGCCAGTACTAATTGAGACCAGTTGGCCGGTCAGCATCGTCTGGGTATACAACTTTTTTGGAAAGTTTACTCCTCGATATTTTGCTCCGTAAAAATAGAAAATCTGGATAGCATTTATTATATGGGGATCTTTTGTCGTCAACCCATTTCGCTGTCAGAAAAGTATTTCATTTTTTAATGACAAAATGATCATTTTTTTCAAGAATAATCGAATAACTTTTTATTTTCAAATATTTTTTGAAATTCTCGTTGGTTAAAAATTGCATTTTTAATATATTTGTATTTTAAAATTTAAAATAAATATATAGTATGGGGCCTCCATTAATTACGTAGGGGTTTGGGGAGAGGGGAGTATCGGAAATATCGCGCGGGGGGGCGGGGGTCGACGTATTCCTTACGTAAGTTTATTAAAATACTTTTTTTTAAATTAAATTTAAAAATCAACTAAGTTTTTTTTTTACATTATAAGATTGGTAATTCCTTAATATTAAAGAACAGTTATTTTTAGAAATTTATATTAAAATATAGGTACATATGTGGCGTACACCTCCACAAACAGTAGAAATGTTTCATTTCAACATAAAAAATGGTGTTGATAAAAATTAATTTTTTTACAATAATCATTACTAAGATATGGGGGGGGAGCAGAGGTAGCACAATCTCACGTACCCTTAGGTGGGGGGGAAAGGGTCAAAATTTACAAAAATTGTTCTTACGTAATTAATGAACCGTCCCTACGTAAACATATTGCTTTGCTATTTAAAATATCTCGGGGGATATTTTATTAAATTATTAAATGTTCAACTTACTTTTCCAATACATTCAAACTTGAATCAATTTTTAAATGAAAGTGATACCTGATATCATTTATCAACCATCTGATCATCAATCACCTGATATCAATCATCCAACGACTTGTCAATGCAAAATATTCTATAATTTCTAGAAGTCTTCCAAAACCACAAATTTTACTTTTAATTATAATTAATTTTTATTTACACTGCAATAAAACCAATTTTAAATATTTTCTAAATTTATTTTCCCTTTACATATATTCCAAAATCCTTACAGCAAATCAAAAACGTGGCCGTCCGGCATTCACTCCTCGGAACGACCTGTTATCCCAAATTTTCCCCACCAAAATCTGTATGGTGCGCATTTTTCAAAATAAACTAAAATACAATATTAAAGACCATTTTAAATTGGAATACACACCAATATATACTATTTCAAATAGTACTGAATATACATAATACATAATATTATAATGTATTTTGTATTTTTTTGTATTAGTATATTGAACTGTATTTTTCCAGTCCAAAATTTTTTTCAATTGATTTCTCTAAAAAATCACAATTTAAATTGTTGATTGTTTTCTATGGTTATCCAGGTGTCTTTTTATCAATATAATTTTGAATTTCCATTAATAAACCCTGAGTTTAATATTTTAGTAAATCTCACTATAATCCAATTAAATTTCCTATCTTCTTTGGACTTCTATCTCTTCTATAACTTCCTATCTTCGCTTCTTCTATACAAATTATTAAATTCTTATACAAACCATTAACCATTTAATTATAAATTCTAAACGAAAAGCTTCTTTTTCAAAATCTCTATTTAATTTTATAAATTTTAACAATTTCTTAATTAAAAGTTAGGGGCAATTTCATAATGAATTTTAAAGGAAGCGTTAAATTTAAAACCGCTTTTAAAGCCAAATTGATCATTTTGATTGGTTTAGTTTGTCTAAAAAGCGGTTTAAAATTTAAAACTTCCTTTAAAATTCATCATGAAATTGGCCCTAAGACTGGTAAAAATTGGAAATTTGTCATTTTTTTGCAAAAAGTCCTGTTTTCTCCGATAGTTGGCGCCAAGTAAACCAGCTCATGGTTAGGGTGGTTCAAATTCGAATGTTCTTATGGGGAATTCGCTAATTATTAAAAGAGATATCGAAAAATAGATGGCGCATCTTCTTCAGGCACTTTTTTAAGGACAACAAATTGGGCTAAAAGGATTTTAAATATCTACATTTGTTTCGGAGTTATAATATAAAGTTGTGTTTTTTTAAATGGAAATCGTAGTTGGCTATGACATATTTAAATAAAGCTTTTTAATTATATGTATATGTAAATATATCCATTTAAAAAAACACAACTTTATACTATAACTCGGAAACAAATGAAGATATTTAAAATCCCTTTAGCCCAATTTATTCTCCTCAAAAAGTGTTTGAAAAAGATATAAATATTTTTTCTATAACTTTACAAACAACCGAGACATCCCCATTTAACGAAAAGTCTAAAAAGCGAACTTTTGGTCATAACTCGAAAACGAAAAATTAACCACCATCACCATTAAGCTTTTCTCAAAAAAAGAGATCGAAGATAAGCCATCCATTTTTCGATATCTCATTTCAATATTACATATTATTATATTATTTATGGTAATGTAGTAAATATTTTCACTAAATATCTGGTTAGAGAAATCATGGCTCACCCCCTTTGATCTAGACTGACCATAATCCTCTTGCATTGGAATACAATTTTTTTTAAATGTTAATGATAATATTAGTTTTGTGTACATACATTTAACATTAATAACATTAAATTAAGCACAGTTTTCTATTACTTGACATATAAGTGAAACTGGGTAAGTAAAACACTGTAAAAATGGTAGGTATGCAGTTTATTGTATAGATACCCTACATAAAACTACTTTTTCAAATTAATATTTAAAGCATGATTAAAAACTACCTTTAAATTCCGGTATATTTAAGCTTATTTGCATTATATCTACTTATATAATTTCCAAAAATGTTTTCTGGCGAAATTTGAATATTATTATAAAATATAGAAGCCTTTAAAAAAATTATTTTTCATTTTCCGGAAAATCTTTCTTCTTAGCTTTCCCTGTCTCCTTTTAAAACAACAATAATGTGACAATGTGACAGTTAGTTGTCATTTTTTGATGACATTTTCAAAGTATCAGTACCATTTAATTTGACTTTTACCTTATATTTTGGAAGCATAACTAAATTTTAATATACAATGTTAGGGTTTATATACGACGCAATTGGAAATTTATTAGGCGAAGAAAAGATACCAGATGAACCAGTAGAACCACCAAATAGTCCTCAAAATCCAGATAACTTTTGTCCTGGATTATTATTTGATATAGGCGCAACTTGGGTTTTAGTAAGCAGGATTAATTAATCAAATTATTTCATTAATTTACCTTTTTACAGTTTGTGAAAAGGTTGATGCTACCAGAATCTTCAAGATCTTCTGGTTGCGCAGCGGCATCGCGTTGCGAATACACTTGCGCCGATTCTAACGCCAAACCCACATGTGACAATAAACGCTAGCAAATATGTAAAATACCAAATTATTGTCTTATCGAATACTAATGTTATAAAGAAATCATGTTACTTTTTATAAATCTTTTTCCATAATATAACAAATCGTTAATTTTTATTTTCTAGTTTGTAGAGGGACGAGGCATTAACGAAATTTGTGAAACATTTCCCAGAATTTTTCCTGGGTAGCCTTAAAATTAGCTTTCGAAAAAGTTGAAAAAGCAGAACAAAAGTTTATCTAAAATATTCCGAAGATTTTCTTGGATTTCCTAAAATTTCCCGAGATTTCCTTTAAGGGAAATTCTATTCTACTGATGTCTTCTTTGTGATAGGATAGTTGAGAAAATTTCATCAACTATAAGATTAACGATAAGTTCATTTTGTTGATTATTTTGCATAATATTATATTATTTCCAGTTAAGGAAATTTATTATAATAAATCTATTATTACTTATCTATCTATCATATTCATAGTCTATTATGTAATAAGAAGTGCTAAGCCTCTCTTGCCTACTCCAACCAGCCGCCACTGGCTAGGAGTGCGTGCATTGTCGAAAACGTAGGTGGCATTTAAATTAAAAATTTGACTGATAGAACTGTCAAAATCATATGTTTATATTTTTCGCTTATATAAGATTTTGGATTAATGGCATCTGCTAAGGTAAATAGCTTTACCAAAAAGATGATTTAATTACCGTTTCTGCACTTGGTTGAGTTTTGTTAAAATTTTATTGCATTTTTTTTTTATCAGGTAGCCCGTCATTTTTTTATACCGGCTGGTGTTTTAGTAGCGGAAAAAGCTAAATCAGCTGCTTCCGAACATATGTGTAAACGTAGCGAATTGCCGTTATACGCAAATGATGTGTGCACAACTCCAAATTTGAAAAAAGAATCCTGCACTCCTCCACCGGGTGCAATCGAAAATGCAATTGGAACAGTCCGGAGAAGTTTATATGCAGCTTCAGATGAAGTTCAAAATTTAAAAAGTCAAGTGGAGGGTTTTGCGCAAACTGGTAGTGATGGTATTAGGGGTACGTATAAATGTGCAGTTTTACTTTTAATTATAACTTATTTATTTTAACCGTACAGACCTTCTTGAATACTTGCAAAAGGAAGAAAATACTACACCCAGGTATGGAGCAATAGCTCTTGGTGCCACTGCTGGCTATATTATGGGATTGCGAGGTGGAAGATTTAAGCGCACTCTTTATACTTTCATGGGTGGACTTGGAATGTGTGCAATTTGTTATCCAGCTGATGCATCTGAATATTCAAAACTAGGCCTCGAAGAGGCTAGAAGATACGCAGCAATACTTTACAACTTTATTTATGGAGGTAGGAAATTTTCGTTTATCTATTACGAGAAATGTTAATTAAAAATATTACTTGTGTTAGTTAAAAAGGGCGATCCACCACTTGAACTTCCATCATTACCCAAACTTCCGGAAACTATGTCAGAAGTTTGGGATGTAGTTAAAGGTTTTGGAAATTCTACAACATCTTCTGTTACAGATCCCAACGCAGTTAAGGTAAATGATACATGTGAGGAAGTTGAGATAGAGGTTCCTGATATTCAAGAACCTGTTATAGAAGCTGTAGATGTTGTGGAAGATGACAGTTGTACATGTCCTCCTCCTCCTCCTTGTGATGAAGAACTTCCACCTCCTGATCTTGAATCCAAACCCATTCCTCCACCTCCTATGAAACGTATTAAAATAAGTAAGACCTCGAAATTATCTATTTAAAATAACTCGATCGAATCCAATTTGATAAAATGTTTATTATATGAGGCCTTTACATAACCTGACGGAATATAACCACTTCTGTGAAAAAGTAGTGGTGTTCACAACAAGCATGGGCCACACAGCAGCCTTAAATTTTAGTTGCATTTCATTCTCACAATTTACATTATAGAACCTTTTTCTCAGAGAGGGGCCAGAAAATATTTTACTAATATTTAATAATAAAACGGGCCCAATAATCTTGGGCAATATAAATCTTAGTGAAAATTTAATTTTGAATATAAATCTTGTTTATATTACTTTAAATGAATCAGTATTTACCGTAGTTCATCATCATTCTCTTAGACGAAGTTCATTCACATCCAACATTTTTTGTTCACTGACAAGGAAAGAGGTCTCAATAATGAAAACCAGACTTATTTGGCAAGGGTAGCAATCAAGGATAGGTAAAGTCACCCCTAGCTTTGCCACTAATAAGTTTGGCCGTGTATGTCACAGGCATAAGAGAATCAGACCGTACAGCATTAATTGATTAAATATCAAATTATCTTGGAAGATGAAATCAAAATGGTATCTATCTAACCCTACCTTCCTATCCAAATAACATGTATTATCCATACATCCATTACAGTTATGTATGAATGCTTAGAACTTTTCATCTAATATCAGCTATTTAACCCTTTAACTACGGCTGGAAACTAAACTGTCGTGAGGTACAGTTGTCGTCAATAAGCGATCTGATACCTCGAGTACGGGTGTCGCTTATTGACTATCCTTTTATTTTAAATTATTACTATAAAGTATTTTTGCGTTCCGACGAACAGTTTTGTGAATAGATACCAGTAGTTAAAGGGTTAAAAAGATAATTAAAGAAATTTTTGGTATTTACTCTATTTATTTTTCAGGACGATCCAAAATTAGAGAAACTTTACCCTGTCCAGAACTAGAACCACTTGAAATAGAAGAAGAAGAAGAAGTGGAAGCAGAAGAAGTAGAAACAGAAGAAGAAGACGATTAGTTGTGATTAAAGTGTAAATAAATTATTGTAATGTAATAAAGTCCCAGTTTACAAAATCGAAGTTTTATTTTTTTTTTAATAAACTTAAACAACAAATATTAGAAAAACAAACATTATATAACTTAACTGCCATCACAGCAGATTAAAATAAAATAAAAAGCAAGTTTAAACTAGGCTGCTATGTACACAGATTCTTCATCTCAAAAAGAAAAATTAATTAAATTTTCCAATTATACACAAGATGATCCAAATTATTTTTAAAAACTATACAATTTTAAAAATCATTGAATCGGGAGCAACTCGAGATTCTCTAAAATTATCTGGCACAACTTGCAAGAAAAAAATGAATATATTACGTAATACCAAAATTATTGGATCCCTTGTATACACTGGATAAACTCAAACTGAATAGATTTAAAATCAAAATTACACAATTTATTTATACAAATATAAGCTATCTCTGAATATATCACAATCATTTTAGTGTTATGCCAAAATAATTACAAAACTAATCTTGTTACTAATTAATTTGTCTTAAAATAATTCTAATGTTAACAAAATTCAACAAAAAAGGAGAACAAAATATATTATGATTAAAACTTCATAATAATTGTTAAAATCCACTACAATTAAACAACATTTTAAATACTTTTAACGTAGTGTAAATATCATACAATCTTAATAATCAATTTGATAAACATGATTTTCTTTTTTAAATTTTATTTTACACGATAAAATAACTTACTAATAATTATGGTATTTTGTTAGTGGTTTGTGATAATATCTCCGTAAGGGTTGTCTGCCTGGTTAAAGATTTTTTAGTACTCTTATACTGTACGTTAATACTGTTTCTTGTGGAATGACGTCCCCTACTATTTAATTCTTCGTGCAATTTTTTAGCCAACTTTAAATCCTCTTCCTCTTGTAATTGTTTCATCTTACCATTAAAGTTCAACATTGTGGAATCGACACCATGCAATTGACCGTTACATTTCACATTTGTTTCAGAATTTTCAAATCCATAACAAGGAGGACTTATCACCAAACTAGCAGTTTTTGAAGGTAAATTTAAAGACGTTGCTCCCCTTAAACGTCGCTTTTTGGGTGGGTACTGAGTTACCGAATTTTTGTTTTGTGTTTCTGAAGAAGACTTTGTTTTGCTTTGTTGAGTCTTTTTTGGACTTTTTTCTGTAGTTTCACTTAATTTACGTTTTAAATTTGATACTTTTACATTCGTTTCTATACATTTTGATTTGAAACTTGCGAAAGCCGAAACGCCTTCTCTGTTTAAAATTATTCCGCCAATTGGGGGCCTGAAAATTAAAACTTGTTACATATTTTTGATACGAATGATCTACAATTAGTAACTCACCTAATAATAACGGTGGTGGCGTTACCAACTTTTGCAGGAACTTTTAATATCGGCACTCTTTTTATTAGAGGAACACAAGGATCGATTGGCTTAAAATATCTACATTCGGAATCTATAGAATCATTGCTATCGCTCGCCTCGCCTTCGGCTATAATCTTCCTTATTTGACTTTGCAATTTCCAATTTAATAAACTACTTTTTTCACCACTAGAACCACCATCATTTGATTTATTCTGACACAAAATTTTGCAAGTGTACTGTTTCGCTGATACACTTTCAGCTGCAGGTTCAATAGTAACTCCAAATTTTTTCTTATTAGTTTCCATATTTTTCAAAAACACATCAATTGGCCCGTACTTCTTACTACTACTTGGTGCTACAGTTTTCGAACTGGAAGGTCCGGGATCAAACGAAAATTCTTGTGCTAATTTTTGAGCCACTTGTTCGCTTAGGCGAATATTTTCCATCCGTTCTGCTTCTTCCTTTTCCTCTTGTTCTTTAAGCTTCCGAATATAAGTTTCGCTTGCTATGCTCTCCGCTTTACGTTCGGCATTTAACTGTTGCAACTCTTTTGCTTTTTGTATTTCATATTCGCGTCTTATTTCTCCTGGCGTCGTCAAAGGTTTAGGAACATCTGTGAAACAAAAATAGGATATAACATAAAACTAGGTTAAGAACCATCATACGAACCTTCTTCGAAATAATCTTCGTTGCCTTCCAACTTATTTTTAACCTGCACGGGAAAATGCTTCTGAATTGCCTCCCATAATACTAAATTAACTATTTTATTGTCTTTTTTTGATGTTCGAAGCCAGGATCCAATTCGTACTCGACACAGAGGGCAAACGAGATTAGTATTGGCGACAGTTTCTTTAAAACACGACGAACAAAATGCATGATGGCACGGTAGAGTTACTGGTTCAATTAATATGCTTCTACATATTGGACACAAAACATCGTTTAAAATTAAATTGTTATAGTTGATGTTATTATTATTACTGTAAACATTTTTAACACTACGTCGAGGAGCCATGATATATTTTGTGTCGAACTTGTCGAACTCGACAATTGACGTTTAGCAGAGACCACAACCACTTTGACAGATTCTAACCTTACCTAAACGAATTATTTTTTAAAAACAAAAGCGAAAACTCAAAAATTATTCTTGCACTTTTTGAGCAAACTAGTTGAACTGAACACTGGCACGGTTTACACGAAAATTTTTGTACAATTTTAAAAATCAATTTGGTATCTCCATTTTTAAAATTTCTAATTAAGTTTAGTTGTAACGTTAGTGAAGTGTGGTTTATTTGCTAAATTTTTATAGAAATAACTGAAAATAATTAAATTTTTATTAACCTAACGGCAAAACAGAAGAAAATTGTCGTTAAACTTTTAATTGGTGACATTTTAATTTGTGTGTTTCGCCTTAACCTAGTAAGTAAAAATATTATGAGTTCATTTTTTATTATGAATGTTAATTATGGCGCAATATTTTTTGTGTTAAAATTCGTAATTGGTAAAGAATTTTATTTTGTATCGAAAAATTGGGGGTTCTTATTCTCCGATTCATTTTTCCATTGATCTTTGCTTAGATTATTATCATGTCTAAATTATACAGGGTGGTCATTCTCGAATTTGAGTTAACTCAAATTAAATGAGCTATGATTGGCTAAATACCTATTGAGTTAACTCTGATCCGAGGATTATGTTCTATTATAAAATTTACTCTTGTATAACTGAAGATCATTCTCGTATCATCAGAGTTAACTGTTCAAGTCTCGAATCGATTACAGATTCCTGAGTAACTTCAATCCGAGAATGATCTTCTTTTATTCAGCTAGCATCTGTACAGTTTGGTCTAGGTTCTGGCCTTTGAATCTAAACATTTCAGCTCGAATCCTTACATGGTTGGGATCACACGTTAAGCCTGGATTACATTTTCTGTGAATAATTCAAGTAAAATATATTTTGAAATGTAATTTTTCAGTAAAATACTGGGGTTTACACTTATTTTTCCTGGCTAAAACGTTAACATCTACCTAACGCTTTAATTAAATAGCTTGCCGGAGCATACTATTAAAATTACAAATTCATAACACCTGTAAATTACGTTTCGTAATATAATGGAATAATTTAACAGACGAAATGGTCCAGCTATAAATACTAAATTTATATTTGTCAATTTATAAAATATACCGCGTGAATAGATTACAAAAATATTATTATGAGAATGCCACAGGTAAGAATTGAAAATAATATCAATCAAACGAGATTTCTTTCTGCGTTTGTATCTCTCCAGGGATCCTCAGATTCTAAGCAGATTTTGGGACATTTTCCCATATAATCTAATAAATTCCACCACATCAAAAAATATTACTATAATTTACTAATAATGAATTTAATTTACAGAAATAACCAAAATGAAGGGGCCAAGTAAGACGACTCGTGCAGAAATATCCCACTCGTTTACAATCACAGATCCAGTTAGTTTGGATTTAATAGAACCACATTTTTATCTTGGAAATTTATCGGCTGCCACAGACCTAAATACGTTGACGAAATATTCCATTACTCACATACTAACGATAGATACGTGTCCATTACCACGCCAGATTGTAGAATTAAAAAAAGTATCTACGAAATTCATACAGTTATCAGATTTACCAAAAGAAGATTTATTGAGACATATGGACGATACCAGGGATTTTATAAACGAGGGCATAGCTCACGGCACCGTGCTAGTTCACTGTTACTACGGTGTGTCACGCAGTGCAACCGTTGTTATAGCTTACGTTATGCAAAAATACAAACTGTCTTATTCCGAGGCATTTCAAAAAGTAAAGCGTAAAAGATCGATCGTGTGTCCGAACCAAGGTTTTGTTTCCCAACTTAGGCTTTATGGCGAAATGGGTTATAAAATTGATAAAACCACTATGAAATATAAACTTTATCGTTTAGGAATGGCGGCGGAGAAAGTTAAAGGGGCAAAAATTTTACCACAGGACTTTTTCGATTTAATAAGACCTGACCCTTCAATAAATCGACTACAACCTGAACCAAACGTTCTACGTTGTAATAAATGTCGTCGTATTTTAGCATCGGAGTCCAATTTGATTACACATGAAGATTACACAAACACCAACAATACATGCTCTAAAATTTATTTTATCGAACCGATGTCTTGGATGGATAATGTCACTCAAACTACCCAAGGTAAACTACACTGCCCAAAATGTAAAGTTAAATTGGGTTCTTTTAGTTGGATTATGGGTTGTAAATGTCCTTGTGGATGTCAGGTTTCTCCGGCGTTTTATCTCATACCGTCCAAAACTGACAGGACCAATGTTGTTAAAAATGTTGAAGTTACCATATAAATGGGAAAATTTTTAAATTATATTTAGGAAATAAAATTCAAATTGCTGTTATTTTATGAAAAGCGATCTATTTTGTAAACGAGTAGGTGGCTTGGTGTATACTTGAGCATGGACAGCTACTGTAAATTTATTTATCGCAGTGCTGTGACAGATGATTAAAACATTGTTCTAGCTTTTAGTGTTTTTCCTAATTTCTAACAAGCTAGAGTTTTCTAGTCAGACCGTACTATCAGTAATCTGTAGTCGGTATCAACATAATGGTAATACCATTGGTATAGTACAATAAACCACAGTATTATTTCTTTAGCTTAGAAATCTCAATGTTAACTTCTTTCTAATATAAAATACATATTAGTCTTAAGTAAACTTGCACATGCATTCAGTTAGGATTAGGATTGATATAAGGAAAATGTTCGATTAGCAATTTACAAGTGTGGCTACAAAAAGCCATGTGCAAGGTGGCTCACTTATGGCTAAAACTCTTTCACAGAACTCTTAAAAAAGAGGTTATCGACTGCTTTTATTCAGTGTCAACTGTGGGTCTGGGTGAAAATTGTACTAACACTCAGAGGTTCTTTGGTGAGGTCAAGTAGTGTTTATTATTGTTTAAAAATACATGTCTATACAGAGCCTTTCGTTGTATTGTGGTGATATATAACTTTTGTATTTCATAAATGGAACAGAATATTTCATACACTTGAATTCCTCATTAAAATGTCGAATCGTGTGTAAGATTTCTAATAATTCAAGTAAGCTATTTTTACAAAATACTAAAAGTTCTACACATTTACCTTACCAAGTAGTAATTAATAGGAATGGCATCAGTAATTCTTTCAATGCCGCAAACTCAATATAAAAATATTTGTTTATTTTTTAATTGGGACATCTTATATCTAATTTGGTATATTATTAAAATACTGCAAAAAGGGTAATTCTAACATCTCCATTAGTGCTATTACTGCATTTCCTATGGTTTTTTAAATACTTAAATTGAATGTAAAATTTAATAAAATCGGGAAATTAGCAGATTGGAAGGCTGCAATTTTTTATGCAGACAAGAATATTTATTCTGAGTACACGATGAAACTAACACATCTTTCAACTGAGGTCATTTAAAAAATTTATTTATCAAATGAGATACCTATTCACTTAAAAAAATTGTTTAAGATAGTAAATTTGCAATAAAATAAAGTAAATTCTTTTCGGGGTCTTTTAAAAACCGTTATAAAAAATGACAATAAATAAACTATGAAAAATAAATTACGAAAAGAAATTGCTTTATTAGAAGAGTAATTTGCACGTAAATCCCAAATAAATGATATGAAATCTTCTAGGTAAATAAGCAAAACAGATTTAAAAATGTGATAATGTATACCAAACCACAAGTCTTGCAACTTTCTCATGTATGTCTCTGTAATTTCTTTTTTCTTTTCTATGAAGTTTTTTTTATCTGTGCTGCAAGGTGTAGTGGACCTTGGATCAATGGTTTCAAACGTTTTATTTATGTTTTTCAATTATGCTTATGACGAACTCGACTTTCAAATGAATATCACAAAACCACTGCAATTTTATATTATATAAAATGTTTGTTTATTCAAAGCTCCAACTGTTTACAAATATATAATTTTATTATTTAGTTTATCTAAATCGTTTTATCCGAATGCTCTGTATAGGTAATTACGTTTTTTGAATATGATAAACACTTAATTATTATAGAATTTACCATAAGTGAGCTATGCTGTATATTTATTGTATAACTATAACTTTACAATCATTTTAAAATGTAATTTGGACTTCCTCTATTGAATGTGATATAAAAGTTACCCTTGTTTTGATACTCATGATATTTGGGCCCAGTTTTGGCGAAAATTTTAACATTGTTTGCAAAACATACAGGGTGGACTATATACATTTTAGATGTACAATTTGGATGGATAATTTTAGAAGCGATGGATTTTGAATTTATAAAAGTTGATATTCTAAAATGCTTTAACACCACCAAAACGAAACAAATATATTAAGAAGTGTATCAAATTTGCATAAATTTTTTTATGCTCATGACTTTTAGGCTTAAGTAATTTTTATTATGGGTATTGAATTTTAACATGACAAAAAATGTAAACAAAAGTAATAATTACCAATTAAAACAAGTCTTGAAGTTTGTAGCAAAAATAGACTATTTCCTTCCTCTTATAGTAAATATATATGCAGGAGTTCCTAAAATTTTAGATCGTAGAACTTCCTTTTCAATGTATAATTAAATTTTAATTATATGTTTCTCAAAATATTTATTGTATTGTGATAAAATTTCAATAACGTACCTGCTATTATAAAATAAATATCATGTTTTATAATAAACATGAAGGAGTTACATACATTTTTTATTATTTTTATTTCTAGAACCTTCCAGTTTCTAAATAAACTACTCGGCATCTTTAAAATTTATCAACTAAGTGCAAAATATGTTGTTGCTCATTGTCTCTCCATTCCTTGTCACCTTCGTCACCCAAATTTCCTGCATATTCGCGCATAATGTGTCTTATTGTCTTTAAAGAAGCTCCTCGGAGGTTTAAAATTTGTGTCACTCTTTGTTTAATAGTGGCAGGACCGGCTCCACAAATTTCAACAATTATGTAATCAACCAATTGCAAAGTAAACAATCCACCTTCCAACCGCTTCAAATAAATTGCATCCTCATCTTCTGCAGTTTCATCCAAAGTGGAGTCCAACTCTTCCACTTTTTCTAAATATTTAAAATGCAGTTCCATCAAACGGTCGACTTTCTCGTGATCATTTTCAGTAAATTTACTAACCAATCTTTGTCTTTGTGATCCTCGACAATTCCGCAACATGGATGCTATAATAGAGCAGACGTGTTCTTCATGCTCTTCAGTAGATAAAACACGTTTCCTATTCTTTTTAGGAGTTTTCATAAAAAGTGGAAAAATTGTACGTAATCCTAAGATGTCAACAAATTTATTGCAATTGTCACGACCGTGTGGTCCCGACATGGCATAATCCAGCACTTTTAAAGAACCATTCCTCGATGTCTTCTTTTCTCGTAACATCAGATTCATCAATTGCAAACCTTCACCACGCAAAAAGCGATCACGGTTTTGCACCACCATTAACGAACTGCACAAACTGTTAAACAAATTCTCCATTAGTTCATGTTCTTCTGCTGTACTTGGATCGTGTCGTTTATAAAACGCCAACTGCTGCAGCAATGTATCGATTCCATCTAACTCACCCAAAGACAAACGATTTGAATTGTTATCTTGTAACAGTATCGACATTAGTTCACTGACGTATAATTTATTAGCGTCAAAAGGTGCTTTTAACTTGAGACGACGAAGTAACCATTGCATTAATCCTTGTTTGGGAGCCTCGTTACTAACTTCTGGTCTCAATTCGGTTAAGTTTTCAATTATGGATAAAGTGTTGTGCACCCCATCAGCTTCTTCCTTTACAGTTTCATCCAATCTTTCTAAATTTTGGACGAGTAGTGCTATGACCTGCTGCTCGAGAAGAGCATTTGTGAGAGCTTCAGAACCCTCTTCAGATTCGTGTAAAATATCAACGTCTGTCATTTCTTGCAATAAATCTAACGTGGAAACCTGATACATATAAAAATAAATTTAATTTAAAATAGAAAAGTTTTTAAAAATGCATTACCGTAATGTCTGTGTTGTCGTGTGAAAGCAACTCTAATAAGCTTGGAATAACACGTAGCTTAACCAACAAAGGATAATAATCCGGAGCGGTAGCTAAGATTCTCATTTCTTGTAAAGTTTCGTGTAATTCAATCTCGCTTTCCATGAACTTTTCAGGCAAATCGGGAAACTTGATACGCATTTCTCGGTTTCTCAAACTTCTTTTTTCAAAATTTAAAATTATACGTTTGATACCAGCTTCATCGAGTACCTCCCCCTAAAAGCAATTTATGGTAAGTATTATTCAGTTTATAAAGTTTTAAACACTCACTTCGGCTTGTTCGGTTTCTACGAATCTTAATATTTCTTGACGTTCTTCATCAGTTATATGATCAAGAGCTTGTGCCGAGGGCGTAGGTGAAGGTGGTTTTGTCATTCGACTAGCTTTTGCACGGGCAATTCGCCGCATTTTCTTTTGTCTCTCATGATTGGTTTCTTCGTTTTCGTCCTCTTCTGTTACACGCTTGACACCTTGTGGAGGCTAAAATGTAAGTATATTGATTAAACTAAATCGAGGGCTGAAAAATGAATAAAACTAACTTTATATGTTAATAGTTCTTCGACATCCATAACGAAAAACTTTAAAATAAAATGAATTCTTTGCGATACGTCAACTTTCGTTAAATTTTAGGTTAGAATGTTGTTTATTTGCGAGGTGAAACAAAAGTAGGTGATGTATATAGGATGATTCAAACTTTTATACTTTTTTAGTTGGTATAATTTGTATTAACTTATGCGGAAAGATGTATTATTTTTGAATTTATAATTTAAATAATGAAAAAATGTGTGTTAGCTTCAGAAAGGACTAATGCCGAACTTGGAGAGTTCCTATTGGTCAAATGAGAACTCGGTGCGCATTGAGTGCACTGACTGCGCACTCAAGTAATCAGCTAAAAACAATTCAAGTAAGTACATTTTAAAAAATATATAACAAATTAAAGGAATATAGCGGATAACCGACCGTACATCCGATCATAGGGAAAAAATAAGGAGAAGAAAATGGACGGTTATGGCATGAAACTTAAGTTAGTCGACTGCTAAGCCGAGAAGCCCGGTTCGATCCCGAGCGGAGTAAGAAATTCTGACCGTCTTCGCTCGGAAGGCAATGACAAACCACACAGGTATTTTGCCAAGAAAGTCGCTTCTCGGTCATCGAGAAAAGGGCAAAAGGACCGAGAAGAAGAGACGCGAAAAAATAATTCTTTTGAATTGATACTTTTTTTATTCTTATCCATTATAATGGGAAGCAGGAATAAAACGAAGTCAGTTTCTCATGTTACTTCCCCATAATCGGTTATAAAGTCGGTCATCCGGTATGATAAGTTTATAAAAAAAAAATTATATTGAAAGAATTAGGAGGTTACCAGAAAACAATGGTGGAAAAAATTCAAAGTGTATAAAAAAATAAACAATGTAGATTGCAGCAAATGAATATGAAGAAATTTTTAAATTATTCATATTGGTTAAAATTTTGTTTTTTTAATATTATAAAATTTAACATACATATTATTATCTAAAATGTATTTTTTTGAATACAAACATGTATTATTCAAATTATATTAAAAATTTATTTTTTCAAATACAATATTGAAATAATATATTTGGGGAATTCCACGCTAAATCGACCTCTTTTTTAACTGACCCCTTTGAATTTTTCTCAAAATTTCGTATGTTTTTGAGACCGATGAAAAACTCTTTCTTGATTTTTTTCAAATGTTTTTGACCATTATTTTTTGAAATATGATTTTTTTTAAATGCTCGTAACTTTGTGAAGGATAAACCAATCCGATCGTTTTTTTTTTTAAAAATTTTGATTTTGAATACGCTCTTTCACAAAAAGATATGATTTTGATCCAAATTATTTCGTTCATGGTTTATTTTTGTGATGCTGAAGCGTCCAGCACTGTTGATATCTGAAATAATCACCATTTTTGAGCCGATGAACAAAATTCGTTGTATCAACGAACACAATTATTGTATTTATGAATTTGTTCATCAGTACAATGAATTTTGTTTATCGACACAAAGATGAACATCTTTCTCCAGTATAGCCACTGGCAGACTAATACATTGTCTAAAAATTGTATTCCTATATACCTACCTATATGTATTATAATAATTAAAGTTGATTACAAAATTATGTTACACAAATTACATTTATTTAATTTTTATTCGTTCGGAACAATTCCATTAATGTTAATTAGCATAAAAGTCGCATCATGTTAATTTAATTAAATTTACGAATATTTTGCGTGTTTATGTACGCTATCGCCAGCTATGTGTACCTATATCAAATTAGGCCATTATGAAATAAGCAGTAAATTAAATAAAGTCAGTAATTGAAATGACTCACTGTAGTTATCGTTCACGAGTACGAATTTTAAAATGCCGAAAAAAATAAAAATTCTAGTATATTCGCGTTTCGTATTGTCCTCGAGTGCGTGCCGTGGCAATCCAATTAGCATAATAATAATAGTCAAGTCGAACACAAAAAAATTAATTTGAAAAGTTTAAAATTCAGTAAGTAAATTGGCCGGAGATTAGATAAGCTACTGATAAGAATTTCCTCCAAGTGATAAAAGCATTACCTCTTCGAGTCACATATATCTGTCACCGGTTATTTTATATACAACCGCACTTGCCATTGTTGTTTTATTTATTGAATATTAAACATGTAGTTTAGTTTTATTGGGACTTTATCTAATAACCTGCCGCAACATTTCTTCAACGGTATGTCGTTCATTATTAATTGTTTGCTTTAGGTGACATAATTTTTTTAAATAATTAATAATTACCGGAAAATGGATACGCCCATTTAAAAGTTATAGTTGTTTTTTTAAATTATACTTCAGATAACAAATGCTATGTTTGCTTTAATACACAATTATAGTAAAATCACATTTCAGATAACAGGATTTCAAAATTTCAGTTTTGCTGTTCTGATTTTTTCTTCACAAAATTGCAGAAAAAATATAAAAAAATATTAATAATAATATTAGCAAAAAAATATTTTTTGAAAGAATAAGTAATATATAGATTATAATATATTTCTAATAAAAAAATTGGGAAATTTGTTATTGGGTACTTTTGCGTTTCCAATGCTGTCCGTTCTTTAATCTAATCGTCATTTTGGTCTTCCGGTTTGTTCTGTATAGATTGTAATGCATCTCATTTGCGTAATTCCTCTTATTATACGCTAATTAAAATATTTAATTACGTTAGGTATATTGCATTATTTATTATGTTAGAAGCATTGTAATATATTCCATATAATATAAAAATTACCGATTCAAAATAAAGGCGGATCCATCGGAACAAAATTTAAAAATAATTTATACATTGCACTGTACGTGGTTTAGAGCCCACGTTAAATAATAGGTTCCCCAAAGTAAGAATAAGAGGAAAAAAATTCTAAGTTGAAAAACAGCAAGCGATAGATGGAATAAAATTATTTATACATACATAATTTAATTAAATTTAAAAAAATTAGAAATCCCCCTAGAGGATACAGAATTCATAAATATTTATTAGGTAATTTAAAGGGTTAAAACGCGGCATGTGATACATTTATTCAAATTATAATAAAAAATTTGAAACATTATTTGGATATATCCCCGCAATACCCCTATAATATCGCTGTACCTTCTCTTAGATTTACTATCGACGAAAATGTATTCCCGTCCACCAGACCGTTCAATTTATAGGGGAATATTCTTGAAGGATAACTCAAATTTAAAATGACAGTTAATGAGATAATAGTAGATAACAAAAAGCTATTGGATTTTCCATAAAAAAATTAATTACTTAAAATTTTAGTCTGGAATATTATTTTTTTAAATGTATCCTCTATAATATGTATTTTTAATATACTTATATTTCAATATATAGGTACATAATATAATAATTATGATTATATGATATAATATAATAGGAATATTATAATTTATAATATCATATCATATTCACAATCAGAGTTTTGTAGATACACATTTTTTATAATAACTGAATTGGAAACGAGGTGAAAAAAAAGTTTCGCTCTACTTATTTTTACCATACATATAGGGGACCCCCAGGGCCCTGTTTCATAATGAAAATTTACTAATATTACAAGTTACAAGTGACTTTAAATACTCTTCAAATCGTTATTCTGAACAGCTAGCTGCGTGGTTTTTGGTACTTATTAATGAAATAACCTATTCTAAAAGCATAGCCAAAAATCATCCTCCATAATTTCTTAATATTGATAATATTCAACTTGTACTTTCCAACTAATAGTATTAGTACTATTATGAAACGCGACCCAGGAGGGATTTTACCTTAAAAGTTTACCGTAAAAATAAAGAATATTTTCAATTTATTTTTTCAACTGACCATAAGTATCGAAATAATTGACTTTTTGGTGTAAATATATTCTAACACTTTAATGCATAAAATTAACGGTTTTTTAGTTATGATTTAAATTAAGTTAAAAATTGTTGAAAAGAAAATTACTTAACCATTTACACTAATAAATCAATAGGTTTGATGATATGGCCATTTGAAATCAGAAATCAAAAATTTATTATTTCCGACAAAATGATAACTCGTTATCCATCTTTTTAATTTTCAATTAGTAAATAATTATTATTTATTAAAGAAGACACTTATATTACTGGAAGATGTGCAAATTCAGATCAGAATCACCAATGAATCACACTAATCAACCACAATCATGGATGAAAGTACTCATCCTTCGTTCCCCGAAAAATAAGAAATAATTATGTTACATTATCAGGTTAATGTTTATTTTCAATTTAAGCTTATCACTCGGGAATTTTCCCTCGTCAGATACACTGTACAAAGTATATAATACGCAAAGTCATAATTTGCAATTTATAAACCTCAACACAGGGTAAAGAGCAAAGCACTGCTGTGGTCTATGTAAATAATTGAATATTATTTAAAGAGCTGTAATTTATGATTGTTTCATATTTATCCAGGCCCATATTATGCACTAGGCTGACTAGGCTAAAGCCTTAGGCGCCTTTTGCAGAAAAGGCGCTAGACTCTAAAATTACAAGTGGCAAAACCATTATTAAATTTAAGGGTTTAATTTTTATTTTTTTATTATTAACACATGGAAATTTTCAAAAAAATTATTTTCTTTCTGCTTTGTATAGCACGTATTTTATGTTTTAAGGGAGCATTCGCAGTTTTCAAATGATCGATTTTTTTAAATTTTGCTTTATTAAAGAGATAGTAAGTTTAAAATAAAATTATTTTATCAAGATTTTTATCCTTATTGAAAACTTTCAACGAGTTTATCTCAAAACTGCATTTTCAAAGTTGGTGGACATGATATCTCAAAAAATAATGAACCGATCTTTCTACAATTTTACACACTTCTTTAAGATAAGATTTTGTTTTTCGATGATTGGAATTGGTTTAAAAGAAAAATCAGTTGATTTTTTTAACAAAAATCGTGTTTATGACTTTGAAGTTCTCTAAAAAATTCAAAATTCAATTTTTTACAAAATTTTTTGTCCACTCCCGAGATAAAAGTCATTTACTAACCAAATCTTTTACGTTTTTTGATTTCTGATGATCCTGTCTCGACTTATCATGTCCACCGGAAATCACTTGTTTTTAGGACTCGAGGAATAATAGTTAAAAACTTCTACAATTAATAATATTTGTCAATATTTATATAAATATATTCAACCGTTTCTTAAAAAAAAAGTCGAGAAAAAGCTTCTTTTTTCGCCCTCATAACTGCGTATGCCCCCTTAATAAGGGGTCTGACCCCCTTGACTGCACCAAAAATGGTACTAGTTTCGAGATAAATGCAAAAATAGTAAGAGTGCAGTTATTTAAGCGACAGTGCGGTCATTGTTTAGCTACCGTCAATCAGCGATTTCTGATCCATATATTTTGTCTTCTGTAGCTGTGTTTAGCATCTTGAGCCTATTTAAAAAAAGATGTACAAGTTTGGTGACCATTTTCGTGTTTCGCGAAGTTCCAACCGCGTGGCTTGTTAGTATTTTTGTTTAAAAATACCTGTAACTTCGGCAATTCAGAAAATTTTGACACTAGCGACGGTTTAAATTGTAGGTAAAGGTTGAAAAGTTAATTACAAGAAACAATTTAAAAAAATCGATTTTCGAAAAACTCCAGGGTGGTCAGACCTCTTAAATAGGCGCCAAATTTATATTAGCCTAGGGCGCCGAATAAACGTAATCCGGCCCTGTATTTATCGATAAAAAATTAAACCGCAGGCGATTTTTTAAAATTTTCTATTATATACATTTAAAAGATAAGCAAAACGGAACCCTTCCTGCTTTGAGATTGAGCCTTGGGAACCCTCAATATTTGAGATTATCAATGATTTTTTATTTTATTTTATGTTAAAATCCTTAATTTGCTAATTAAGGAATATGTTTCAGTGACCGATAACAAAGGAACTATGTCAGCATCACCGAAGAGTGTTAAAATTACAGTAGTAGGGGATGGTATGGTAGGAAAAACTTGTTTATTAATTTCTTATACCAGAAACGAATTTCCAATAGAATATGTACCAACAGTGTAAGTATACGAATTTTATCAGTTGAAAATATTTACAAAATCTTTTTATTGTATTTTTCAGATTTGAAAATTATGCCGAACATATTACAGTAGATGGACAGCTATATAATATGGCGTTGTGGGACACTGCTGGACAAGAAGATTACGAACGATTAAGACCTCTTTCCTATCCTCATGTGAGTATTATTGCATAATTTGTAATCCAGTAGTGTCTATCCTGGGTACTGAAAAGACTGACAACTGTGTGGATTTGCAATATTATCAAAGATCTTGAAGGCCTTAAAAGAGATAATTCTTAAATCATAACTCTATTCGAGCGATTTTTCCAATAAAAAAATTTTACTATAATTGTACAGCTAGGTTTTTAGCAAAAATGAAAAAACACGTCATATCCCCCTTTAATATCTCGAATGTCAGCCAGTACACTATAATTCTATAAAATTAAAAATTTAAATCTTGAAAAATAAACTAATATGCTTTTTTTCTTAGCTTTACCACTTTTTTTTTAAAGAAATGCTAGATATAATTTAAGTTGCCTTGTTTTAGAGCTTTAAGTCCAATAATAAAGAATTATACGAACAGAGTTAAATATACTATTTTATCGGAAAACGTTATGGTAGATCATAACTCTAAATGAATTCTTATTTTAATTCAATAATAATTAAACACAATTTTTATCATGTGATCTGACTTGTTAATAACTATTGAAGTAATCAACTCTGTTTGGCACACTATGAATTTTGTGAAAAATTAAATACACAGCATACCTGAAAGGATTATGGGAAATTTCGCCGTTGCCGTTTTGCTGTCCCGATTTTTCGTAGGAAATTTAGTACTTATTTAATTTTTTAAATTCAAAATGAGTATCCAGAGTATTTACAATAATATATTTTAAAATTACCGGATTAATATTAAAAGAATAAAATTTGAATTATTTTTATGGTTGTACCCAGAATAAGTTTATTTTGTGATTTTTATTTGTTGTGATTTTGTATTAACTGTATTTACCGCCAAATTGGAACTTACATTCATTTCTCACCTTGCATATTTCTCAATTAAAAATTCATAATATTAATGTAGTAATTGAATTGAAATTTTAATTACCACATTAAAAATTTACTACTTTTAGAAATCTATACTAAAGAATTAATAAACACACTCGTTTATACAACATAAAAGCAGTTAGGTATTTTGAGTAATAGAATTCTATAAAATTCAATAAAAATTATAGAAGTAACTTATTCTGGGTGGGTGAAATTAATCCATTAATTATTATAAAAATACTAAATAAATATATTTAATGATATATAATTAAATACAATATAATATTTCGCTATAATATAATTAAATTAATATATACTAATTAAAAAAATAAATATAATAAATTAGGATTATTAACTTGTGAAAATATAATATATTAAAAACTAAAAATGAAACAAGTTAAATTACCGATTAAAATTATTTAGATCTTTAATATTTCGATTTAATTACATTTAACTTGTTTCATTTTTGAGTTTTTTTAATATATTATATATATTAATAATTACATTTTATCTCATTACAATATATTATAATATAGTAAAAAATGTAGAGTTTACTGTTTCTCACCTCTTAAAAAATCCTAAAAATGGTCATGTTAATATTAAATAATTAAATCCTAAAATGGGTAGACGGCAAAGTGGTTACGGCAAAACGGCGGCGGCGAAATGTCCTAGAACCGATCTGAAAGTACAACCATTTACTTCCAGGCTGCCAAACAATGTTATATTTCATATCAAAAGATTAATGATCAGTTTATCGAACTAACTTTTTGGACTAAAGCAAGAGAAAGATAAAATTTAAAAAAAAGTTTTTAAATTATTTAATAGATTAATAATAGATTAAATATCGTAACTTGTGATAAAATGAATTAATAAATATTCAACGACAGCGTACACGAAAGCTTGCAAATTAATAAAAAAAAATTTTTAATTGTTTTATGAACTTGTTTTTCGTTTAATATTTATTAATTCATTTTAATTATTTAACTATATTTCTCAACAAAATCTAAACCCTCTCCAAATATTACGTCAATCATTCATGCAACCCTGCCCCCGCCAACGCCCAAAGCCTAATGAGAAAGAAAACGTGTGAACCTCATCCACATAAGCTCACGGGGAAGTGAAACTTCTTTAGCCGTAAATGTTATGTTTATATTTAATTTTTTTCATAATGTGAAATTTCAAATTTATAAAACTTATCTCTACCAAATAATACTTTTATCCCCGCCATCGTTCGTTGTTACCGAAGCTCTTCGCGTTCGGTTACCACTCTTATTTCCTCTTTCAGTGGCGTATTAATCCAGCTCCGGGCCTGTGTCTCAAAAACCTCTATGGGCCCCCTATCTATCAAATTTTAAATTTACCTAATTTATTATTAAAAAAATAAAATATCAAATTAACAAAAAATAAAACATTTAAAATTAATTAAAATCCAATCATAATATAACAAAGAGAAAAGGAATTCATCTACGATAAATAAGTAGATAAAAAATAAATTATAACAGAAAAAACCAATTACAAAAAAATCAAAATTCGCTTCGCTGCGGGCGCCTCTGGGCGATTTTTCCAACCTCTGACCATAGCAAATCTCGGATCCCAGTATTCGAATTTCGTCATTTTCCAATTCTGCCTTGCCCCGAGGGATTTTTTAACCAGTTAAAGTGAGCGAGAGTGTAAAGGGGGTAGTGTTCACCAGTGCAGCAACGGTAAATTTTGGATACATCACCTTTGAAATGGTAATTTTTGAATTCTGCGTTATTTTCGAAAAACTACTGGATATTTCGTAAATTTTTTTTAATAATATGTATTTACTATATAGACCATTACCTACCACCCAGTTCAAAAATTTCGGAAAAATTAGAAACCAAAAACATCGACCATCCCCTTTGTAACTTTTGGAAGCTTCTTCTTTTTACCGTTGCCTCTTCTCGTGCCTTACTTTTTTGCGCATCAGATTTAAATTTATATGTATTCGTTCTGCAAATCGCTAATTAATAATTAAAACTAAACGAACAAAATTTCGCAAAAAACGAGCAAAGACCAAATTTTCAGCAATTATTCTGTTAAAAGCTTAAAAAGTAATAATTAGTGCAAATAAATATTCAATTTGACTTCATGTGTTAATAACTGATACTATTACTATTACAACTTTACTTGGGGGTCTTTAACCCTTCGGAGGGCGAGCTTTTTTGAATTTTTAATTTTAAATCATTTTTTTAAGAAAATAAAATTAAACACATAATAATACTTAGATGCACAATTGCAGAACTAACCAAATCTTATTTATAACAGTAATATGTAAATTTGCGGCCTTTTGCCGCATGCGCGCCCTCCGGATGGATGGTTAAAAAAAAATTCTCTTTCCATTTTTAAAATATGACTTGTTCTCTTATCGAACGAGTCGTTAAAAGAACGAGTATCATATTAATAAAAAGCTGGTGCGCAAAAACGTAAGGTACAAGAAGAGGCAGGTAAAAAGAAGAAGCTCCTAAAACGTTTTCAGATTTAGTTTTTTTATTTTTCGTCTGTGCATGATTTGGGCCGGGCTCTTACTAACTCTTATTATTTTTTTTCACAATATTTGTGGGTAATCTTTCAAACTTCGTCCGGGTCCTTGTGGGGCCCGGGCCCGTGTTCCCCTCTTATTGAAGTACGGTCCCCAGTCTTATTTCCCCTTATTAAATTTATTTAAAAATTTAATTTCGAAAATGCTTAAATTCTAAAAATAAATAAAATTCGAATATTTACTGATACGTGACGTCACTACTCCCCCTATCGTCATAAATCGTTACGATTTATTAACTTTTGATCTAAAAGATGAATAAATTTATAGCAATGCATAAACCCAACGTTAATATTTTGTATTATTTTTAGACAACATGTTTCTTAGTCTGCTACTCGGTATCTGGAAAAGCATCGTACGAAAACGTAGCAACGAAATGGGCCCCTGAAGTGAGGCACCACATGCCCCATACTCCAATAATATTAGTAGGTAAAATTTAAAACTACAATTTTAATTTAGGATTTCCTACAAATTAATTTTATTGTAGCAACCAAAGTCGATTTAAGGGACGATCCTAATCAAGAAACTGTGACCGAAAAAGAAGGCAAAAAGTTAAAGCGGCGAATAAAAGCGGAAATGTTTATCGAATGTTCTGCAAAAGATCGTATAAACCTAAGTGAAGTTTTCGAAGAAGCCGTGAGGTGTAGTGTAAAAAAAAATACAACGAGTCATGCTACGAGAACATGTACAATTCTTTAATAATATTGAAATTTAGTTAAAAATATTTTTTACATTTTGCCAGTTTGTGGGGTTGAGAACCACTGCTCTAGTTTTATTTGAATTATTATTTTTAAAATTATGAATTAATTTTTGGAAAATACTCTAAAAAAATAAATTTTATTTTATGCAGTTATATTTTAGAAATTTTACTACAAAATCGACCAATTAAAAAATATACATCAATCCTTTATTCCATGTTAAGGTCCATACAATAATTCCTTAAGAGATTCTTCGTTAATTGTTTCTAAAATATCATCATGTGCGTTTTCACTTCTGGTATCTTTTTTTTCGCTCTCCGATTCTTCATTTGAATAATTGGAAAGACACAAAGACTGCACGTCTGATAAAACAGGCGACAGAATCAGAGTAAAAAAGTCTGGATTTTCGTCTGGAGGTTTGAAATCTATTTCAGAATCATTTTCTGAGATACTGTAACTATAAGATCCGCTATCAATATCCTTTCTATTAGGTGTCGTTTTGTTGCACAATGAATTTGATGGTAACTGATCTTGCTCGTTGCCTTCCGCCAAGAAATTTTGATCTGAACACATGAAATTCATATTTTGACTCACATGTTGGTTTGCGACTGCTTCTTCGTGACTTGTAAAGTCGGAAGTTCTAACGACAAATCCTGGCGTGGTGCTTGGACACTTATGAGACCTTTGACTTACTTTGTAACGAAAGCTTTTATTGCAGGCTGTACATTTGTACGGCATCACACCGGTATGGATTCTACGATGTACCAAATATGATACTCTTTGTCGAAAACTTTTGCCTGGAAATAATTTCAAAACAAATTTGAAGATTACAAAATTTAGACAAACCTTACCACAAGTTTCGCAAGAAAATGGTCTTTCGCCCGAATGGATTCTTTGGTGATTATGCAGAGTTGATAATTCTTTAAAAGCCCGACCGCATTCTTTACAAATGTGCGGTTTTTCATCGGAATGATACAGCATATGTTTATGGTAAGACTGTTGAAATGTAAAGTATTTATTGCACTGGGAACAGTAATACGGCATCTCACCTAGGAAAATGTAAAAACGTTACCAACTTCGTCTTAAGGTACAAAAAAATCTTACCTGTGTGCAATCTCTTGTGCTTCTTTAAAAAATATTTCGTCGTGAAGAGTTTTAAGCACACGTCGCACTCCCATTGCTTATTATCCTGAATTTTAATGGACTTTAATATTTTGCACTTATCAATTGGTTTGGCACAGTCCGAACTGGAATTGTTTAAAGTATTAGGTTTTACTAAAACTGGTTTAATTTTGGTATGATCAAAATTAGTTTTATTGGCACTTTGTATGAATCCAAAATGAGCCACTCTCATGTGGACCATCAGACTTCCCCTCATTCTGAATTGCTTCCTGCATAAATGACAATGGTAGTGGCATTTTCCTGTCCGTTTATCTGGCGTTGTTTGGTGCAATAATTTTTGATGTAGTTCCAAAAGATTTTCGTCGGAAAAATAATAATTACAAATATCACATCTAACAAAGTCACCCTCCACTTCAATTGTGGGAAAATCGTGAAGTTCCTCTATTTTTACGTCTTCCACCTTTTCATTGTCTATCATAACAACATCGTCGATTTGCACCGAGTTTGAATCCTCCATCGAAGTTACTTCAACGTTCAACTGCTTGTTGGTTATATGAGAAAATAGGTGGATGGTAAGTTTATCAAGACCCAAAAAAAGTTCATTACATACTGGACACGAAATATGTGTCGTCGCAACGTGAATTAAACTTGATCTTAACGAATCGACGCATTCGAAATGCGGTTTTAAGCACAGCGGACACGACAAAAGAGAAATGTTCATTTTTTAAATCTAAAACGAATTTTTAAAAGCGACAAAAACCAAAACAACACAATTACAACTTACCTAGTCATAAAATATCTTAAAAATAGTTAAATCTATTTTTACATTTAAACTGTTGAATATTGTGCTGTGCGTTACACGCTCGTTCCAAATTTAGATAGGGAGGAGTTTTCCTGCTACCATAGAAACTTGTATCGAGTAAATAAACAATTTTGAAAGTTTTACACGGAATGTGACAGTGGCAGGTTATTTTACATTAGTTTTATAAAAAAAAGTAGTTAAATCGGAATTATAAATATGGATCCCGGTTTGGAAGAAATACTGAAACGAATGGGGTGGACAACTGGCTTGCATTTACCAAACGCCAACGAAGAAAATAAGCTTCTTCAAAATGAAATAGAGCGGCTAATGATACAAAAAGCTAAAGCTATGCAATTATATGAAGCCGAAGATACTCGTTACAATTCCATTTCTAATCACCTCAAGTTTGTTAAGAAGCAAAATCAAGATAATCAGGTATACAAGTTCAAATTAGCCATATCATTTATTTGTTTGAACGTAATTTGTATTTCAGAATCTTTTAGCAACATACAGGCAGCATTTAGATTCTCAAAGTCACAAATTCTTATTGACACAGTCGGAGAACGACCGTGTTCGGCAAGAAATACGTCAAATGGAGAAGCAAATGCAAGATACCGAAGCTAGGAACGAAAGCAAAAAGGGAGATTTGACCAGAGGAATAGCTAGAATGGATAAAATAAAATCCGAAACGAGTTGGGATAATGAAGCTTTGAAAGCTTGGGAGGAATCGCTTAAAAAACGCAACGAGGATAACGAATTGTTGAAAAAGTTCTCCTACGAAGATCAGCGGAAAGCAAACGAGATGGAAGCTAAAAGAAAAATTTTCCAAGTTGAGGTCATTAAAAGAAAAGAAACGCTGGAAAAAGCAGTGGGTGACGTCGCGAGTTATGAGCAAATTTTAGAAAGAACGGGTAAATCAATTTTGTGTTTTTCGATTGCTAAGGGTCGGTTTTTTGAAAGCTATTTTTTGTAGGTAAAATCTTCAAACAACAAAGAGAAGAACGCGCTGCCCTAACAAAGCAGTGGCAAGAAGCTGCTCAAAATTTAAGACGTCGAGACGACGAATTGGATAAAATGATTCAAGAAATTATGGAAGCGCAAGATTTCAGTCAACAAGAACAGGAAAGACTGTACGAACAAAATAACTTTTATTTAAACGAGATAAAAAATAATAAAGAGGTCGAAATGGTCATTGAAGAATTAAACATTGAGGGCTCCAAAACAAGACGAAAATTAAATGAGTTAATCCAGTTTGTTTTAACTTTGAACAGCGAGGTAAGATTAGTTCGGCTAAAATTTCAAAATCAAAAATTAAAAAAAGTATTTTTTATGCACTGCAACATTTACGGTTTATCATTTTATTGGAAAATTTATCATTTTTGCGCCGATGAACAAATTTAATCAAATTGATGAACAAATTCATACATACAATGATTTTTATCATGAATACTATGGATTTTACATCAATATGATGAATTTTGCTTATCGGCGCACAAACGATGAATAAGGGGACGTTATATCCATCTTTTGTCGGTTTTTTCCTGTTTTTTCTTTTCATGTTCCATTGTTTCGAAAAACTTAAAACGAGATATGTATAGAAGACTCGGAATTCCAAAGATTTTCAACAATTTCCCTGAATTTACAGTGATATCCAAAAAATTCCAAGAATTTGCAAGATATTCTCACGATTTCCAAGGAATTTCAGGGATTTCCAAAGAATTTCAATGGTTTCCAATAATTTCTAAGAAATTTCAATTATTTCCAAAGAATTCTAGAAATTATCAAGAATTTCCATGAATTCCAAATATTTCCAATGAAATTCAAACCATGTGCACACAACTTTTTTGGGATATTTACTCTTTGTTCATAGTACCAGTGGCGTATTTATGGGGGGGGGGCTGTAACAAATCAATATATTAAATAACAATTTATTTTTGTATTTCATATTGTAAATTTCCATTAGAGTGCGTGCCCTTAAATTTTTTTAAAAAATCACCTGCGGCCCTATATGTCAGGCGACTAGCTTCGCTCGAGTTTTAAATGTTGCGATTTAACTTTTTGATCTCCGGCCCCCCCCCCCTACACGTAATTGCTAAATACGCCGCTGCATAGTACTCTCTCAGTTCATGGTATAAAGTAGACGGTTATCTGCCATAAAAGAAGTTTTTTTTTAATATACTACTTACTGGAATACCGGGGTGTATTCCCTACTCCCCAAACCCCCGGTCTCTCAGACCGAAAAATTATGTGCATGTACTGTGATTGTATTATTACACCTTACACTCTTGCAAAACAAATGCATCCGTATGTAGCGACAATCGGGGACGATCCCCCAATGTTTGTGAAAATTAGGCAAAGTTGGTAAAATCTACCTATGAGTTGACAAAAAGTCAAAACCGTAAAAGGTAAAAAAAAATAATTGGGATACCGAACAAAAGTAAACATTGGAAAATTGAGGACTGCTAACCCCCTGACGACAGTGCGCACCCAGAAGTCTATAATTTATTTGTACACACAGTCCAGTTCCTGGTAATTATGTAACTAAATAAGTTACTTTCTGACTAAACATAAATAAATGCAAAATCTTAAAAATACTAAAAAATTTCGAATCACAGCGCATCTTCAGTCTCTCCAAATTATAATCGGGGAAACCAAAATTTGATTATGTCATAATCAGAGGTAAATATCCTAAAAAATGAATGTACACTTGTTTAGAATTTCATTGGAAATCATCGGAATTTCTTAAAATTCACAGTAATTTCTTGGAAATTTTTTGAATATTTTAGCAATAATTGGAATTTTTCTAATCCTTGAAATTTTTTAGTGATTAGGGCTGTTTGGAATTGTTCGGAAATCATGAATTTCTTGGAAATTCTTGAACCCCAGAATTCTTTAGAGATTCCTGAATTTCATTGAAAATTAGGCTTGTTCGAAAATCCCTTGGAAATCAAGAATTCTTTCGAAATAGTCGGAAATTTCTCGGAAGATTGGAAGGAATTCCTTAGAAATTTTTTGAATGTCTTGATATTTTTTTAAATACTTGGAATTCGCTTGTTAGGAATTTTTTTGGAAATCAGAAAGTTTCTGGAGGAATTTTTAGAAATTTTGTGAATTTCTTGGCAATCATTGAAATTTTATTTTTAGATAAATATCTGATATTGTTTGATAATTAGGATTGTTTGGAAGTTCCTTTAAAATCAAAAATTCAAAATCAAAGATTGGAAGGAAATTCTTAGAAATTTTTGGAATTATTTGGCGAATAATCAAATTTATTTAAATCCTTGGAAATCTTTAGAGATTCCTGAAATTCCTCGAAAATCAAGTATTTTTTGGGAAACAGGAATTCCTTAGAAAGCAGGAATTCCTTCGAAATTCTTGGAGTTATTTGAATTTTTTTGAATCCCTGGAATTTTTTTAAATTCTTGGTATTCTTGCAAAACCCTGGAATTCTTGAGAGATTTCTAAAATTTCTTGAAAATTACGTTTGTTTGGAATTCTAATTTAGTTTTATAGATTAGGTTATTTTAAATCAGCATAATATTTTTTTCCGCTACAATTTTACAATACTTCTTGATTTTTAGGCAAACACTCTCAAACGCGATGTTGTTGCAAATGCAAACTATTTGGAAAAAGAACGCACCAAGTCCAGAAGTCTAACAATGGAAATCGCAGACAAAGAACATAAAATTGACCAAATGGAAAGAGAACTGAACAATTTGATCATAAAATTAAACGAAGTCAAAAATACCTCCATGTCTGCAGCAGATCGTGCCCAACAATTGGAGCAAATAATACAATTCGAACAACGACAAACTGGAGTTTTGGCAACTGACATAGAGAGAATGCAAGGAGTTGTGTACAGGACTCAACAAATTATGAACGAGTTAAAAGATGCTAGCAAATTAAAAGAAATGGGAATCAATGGATGCGAAATTGCTATAAATTTATTCAAAAAGAATTTGAAAGATTTGATCAATCAACTGCAAAAGCAAAAAGAAATTAATTACGATTTAGTGAGTCGACTTTCTTATTCACAGATACACAAATACCATACCTTGTAATAAATTTTAGGATTACGTCATCAACGATATGGAGATAAGGCTTGATAAACTTGAAGGGCAAAACGTGGACGAAGACAAACAAGTGCTCGAAGAAAAAATTTACAATCTAGAAAAAGATTTTGCCAACGAAAGCGAAGTATTCAATTTTTTATTTTTTTATAATTATTCCGCTACCCTTCTTTATTCCTGCAGATGAAGCACTTGTTGGAGATACAAGTCACTCACATTGAAGAAGAAATGCGTCGACTCAGTATGGCTATTACACATGACAACAAACAGTTAAAAGTTTTACAAGATAAATTGCAAGATGAAGTTCTATCTTTTGAAGGCGGCATGAAACAAAGTGTGATTGCAAAGCAAAGTTCTCAACAGAGGCAGGTAGATGAAAATATGCTACGTCTCAATGTGAATCAACTGGAAAACACGATGAAGCGTGAAGATAACAGCATTTTTAATTTACAAAAGTACAGATGCGAACTTGAAACGGTAAGTTGATGATGATAAAAAAATAATACTGCCACTAAAACCTCTAAACATATTTAGGCAATGCGAGAGCGCGAAATAGAGATTTTGACAAACCGAGATATTTTGGCGGCTAAACGTCGAAATTTGGAAGAAGAAAAGAGTCGGCTAAAAAAAGATATCATGGGAAGACAAATCAAAATTGAACAATTGCAGAAACGTTTTCATATCGTAATTATGGCTTTGGGAAAAGATGAACATGGCGAACCGTTATCGGTGACTCATTTCAAAATCAAAAACGCTCAAGATAAATTTATGTTGCAACAAGAAGGGGATACCCTCGATGCCAAAGTGAGAAAAACGGAACAAGAAATCGTTGCCATGGAAAATACTTTAAAACTCGTTAATACTTCCAATGTCACCTACAGAAATAGTTTATCAGCCGTAGAAGAATATGGTAATCTTTTTATCGACATTTAATTATTTATCCAATAAATGTATTATATTTAAGACGTGGAGGCGCAAGAAATGAAACAGTTGAAAGATGAATTAGACGAAATAAGTAACGAAATACGTGTCAAAAGAAAGGAACTGGGTGAAAAAAAAGCCCAAGTAGCAGGTAAAATAATATTTTTTTATTGCCAGTGTTTCATCTTTACTTTTAAGAATTGAGGCAAATTTTACAAGAAGCGGACGAAGAAAATACCAATGCCAAACAAACTCTTGCAACTCTCGAAAATGAATACTCAGATCTGGAAAGATTTCAAATCGATCAGCATTCTAAAATCGATAGAGCTGATCGACATCTGCATACGTGCATGAAAAATGTGGATTTACGAATGAGTCAAAAATATCACGTAAGTTGTAATATTACTCGAGGCTCGAAATGGAAATTCTTCCCTTCCATTTTGGGTTTACGTTAAAAAATTTATTAAGTCACATGTTAAACTTTCAGAGAAATTTAATCATACGCAGTTTACAAGATTCTAACAAGAGCGCTCTTCAACAATTAGCTGAAGCTGCCACGAGGTACCAAGATATAACTCCGCATATTGATAAATATGTTCAAGAACATGAATTGCAATTACCCGGACCACGAACAACGTTCACCCCGAGTACCAGTTCCGCTTGCAGTTCAAGATCATCCTTCTATTACGAAAGAGGACCATACATTTCAAATGTTCTGATATCGTTCGATACTATTCCCGATTACCGCAAGAATCCAAAAGTTACTCCTAAACAACGAAAAAATAAACGAAAAGATTTAAACGTTTATAACAAATATCAAGATATGAAATGAATAATATTCATTTACATATAATTTAATTATATGTAATCATTTTATATAATTTTCTACAATATTCTTTTACTTTTCAATTTTAAATATTATTTCAAATTATTTCTTTGCACTATACGATATAAAAAATTATTTATTAATTACTATTGCACAATAAAACATTTTAATCTCAATATACAGAATTTTTAATATTTTAATCGTACGTTGTTCCTGCTTGTGAGTACCTTCCGAAAATTTACTTTTTTATTTATGAAAAAATCAACAACTAAATGTAATGTCAAAAATTATCGAAAAAATTGCTAAGTGAATTTTTTTATCTATTTTACCATTTCCGAGTTATTATTTAATTAAACAAAAGAATTTGTAAAAACTCAAGATTTATTTTTGTCTTCAGTTAGGGTGGACACAATTTGATTTTAATGGAAGAAAAAACCACAAGTCGAACACTTACACAAATTTTTTTAATAAAAATATTGACTTTAATGGTACGTAATAACTTTCAAAATCTATATGAGCTAAACATAGTTATTAAATAAAATTATATTTTAAAATAGATCTTTATACACAGTTTCACTAACAAATTGAAATTCAAAAAAGTACATTCCTTACTATATCTAAGGAATATCTAAAACATAAATAAACAAATTTATTAATCCATTCCAGGTGGAAGTGGTTCCATCGAAGGTGCAGAAGGTAGTGACAAACTGTCCGTACTGACAGCGGGCGGCTACAACAAATGAAATTGTATTACATTAAATAACATTCAAATTATTGTGCAATCTCATCCGGCAAGCTTAATCAAAGAAACTTAATAAATAAGTAAAATTTGGGGATGAATATTTTCACTTTTTTGTTCTGTCAATTAATAAATTGATTTAAAACTTGAAAAAATTCCCTTTTCGTCCTTATTCTCTAAATTTGCATCTACTAGCAATTTCATTTCAACTACAAATAGCAGTTAAAACTATTTTATTTTGAGCTCTGGGTCAAAAAACCTTTTTGAACAATGCATTTAAAATTAAATAATATTTAATATTAATAAAGATTAAAAAAATCAGCTTACGGTAACGCTCTCCTGTATAGGTGGTGTTACCACCATATTATCCAACAAAACTTCTTGTACAGCTGCAGGAATTTGTACACGTTGACTTTCGTTAAAGTTTAACAAATACTGCTTCAAGGGTTCGCATAAATCGGGACATACTGCCATAACTTCAGTTAATTGTGGTGGCGGTAGTTGCATCAAAACTGGAAAGCTTTGAGGTTTGGTGCGTTGACAGCATTTCATAAAGCCTTCCCATACGACTTTTTGTTTCCAAACTTGCTTCAAAATGAGCCTTTGTAAAATATTCATAACAAATCCCGAAAGACGTGGATAAGATCCAAGAGCTTGAATAACGGTTCTCATAAGTAATGTTGGTAGAGGAGTTTGATCCATCAACTGTTGTAATACCACAGCCAGAACTTCTTGAGTGAAAACCTGCAGTGATAAATGAAAAAGTCAATGTGAATTCCCGTAAAACTTAGATTTAAACACTCACTTGTTTCTCATTTAAGCACATAGATGTAGCTTTCATGGTGGTTTTGAGATCGGCCTTTGCTGAATCTATAAGATGCAAAGCCACTAATAACTCTGTTGGTGTAATAGGACTATCTCCGTGTAGGCCCAATAATCTGTTGAAAACTTCTTTTACCACGACTGGATTCAATTTGATTAGTTTTGGTAAAGCCGCAATCACTTCTGCTTTAGTTAAACCGTTAAGTACAGGAATGAGAAATCTGACATCGGACACTCTAGTTTGATAGAGTTCTCGCACACGTTGAACAAGTTGAGTACTTGGTTGTCCTTTATCAGTCAAAATGTGTATAATACGTGTAACCAGTGTTTCCGAACCTTTAGGACATTCTTCGACTAATTTAAGTAGTTCGTTGGAATCCATACCCATTAACCTGATGGGACTTTCAAGTAAACGTAAAATTATTCGCTTAATATCGGCGTTTGTTTGAACGTAAATTCGACCTAGTTCATGAATCAGACCATGATTTAGATGTAAAAGTGAAATGTAAGGGTTTAAGCAACTACGGACTATATCGTCGTTCCATGCAACATTCAAAGCGACGCGACCTTGATTTTCACCGTATAAGCTTAAAGGAGGTTGTGGTAAACGTAAAAAATCAAGATGCAACCTAATGAATTTTTCGATACTGGATTTTAAATTTTGACGTTGGTATAATTCGACCACCTGGAAAACGGCATAATCTTGAACTTCGTTGGATTCGTAGGTGGTGTGAGATAAGAGAGCATTGAGAAGTATACTTTGTTTAGGTGGTCGATGTATCACCAAACTCTTTAATAAATTTAAAGCCCAATGATAATGATTTTCGTGATGGCATATTGAGTACAGACGCTCCACTGCTTGATCTGTTATCAAAGGTGCCTCGAGGAATAAACGTGAAAGAACTGTAGGTTCGTAATCGGAATTGTCAATAAGTGCGATAAGAAGAGAATTGTAACCTGCTTCTAAACGGCCATCACGTCTTAAAACAGGTAACCTTGTGAAACCTTGCATAATACTGTATTCTTCCATTAACATGGAAAATATAATGTCCAAGTTAGCGTTAAGATCCACGAGCAGAAAATCCATCACTTTAGCACGAACGGAATTGCTAAAAGATGTACCTAAAGTAACTATTACTTTTTTTTGAAGCGGTCCAATTTTATCTGCGCTCAATATTTTATCAACTGAATCTAAGAGAAGACGCTCTTTAAAGGTCTTTTCTAACGGTTTGGTTATTTCGGTCAACTTTAATGTTTTTATTCGAGGCACTTTTACGCGTTCCTTTTTGGTTGTTGACTAAAACAAAAACAATAAATTAATTATAAAGTTACAAAACACATTATTCAGCGTTTTATGTTGAAACATTTTTTTGAAGTGATTTTGTTTAGTTTTTCAATTTCTGGTTATCCGGAGATTGAAAAATTAATAGATGTGAAGTATTGATCTTCAACTCGAGAAAACAAAGTTAGATATTTAATAATTCAAACCTTACCCTATCTTCTTCTTCAACCACGTCTTTCTTTTTCAACACTGGCGGCACTTCTTTTTCTACCACAGTTTCGATAGCAGTGGTAACTTTCAAAATATCTGATCCTGGCCCAAGTCCAGCTTCCAGCAATTGAATAGCCAGCATTTTTGCCAATACTTTTAAATCACCAACATGTCCCATTTTCATAAAAGCTGCATAATCTATTTTAAATTGATTTGGCATGACGTTGGGTGATTTGGGTAAAGCCAACATTACTAATTGTACTACGGTGTCTAAATTAAGCCTGTCCAATACAAATTTTACGTTTGCCTCGGTCGCTTGCTTTTGACGTTGTTCGGTTACGTCCTTGTCACCTTCAATATCAAGTTTTGCACGTTTACTACTCCTATCTGGCTGGCTATCTTCTTGTAACAGTCGTTTCATATGTTTTCTCGATTCGTCAACCTTAGGTGCCATTTTCTGAACATCTGGCAAAGGAACACCTAAAATGAAATTTTAATGTGAATTTTATGTACGATAAAAATAACCAAAACCTACCTAAATCCACCAGCATTGTACTAATATTCTCCACATAATCATAAGCGGCATGGTGCTTAATAAGTGCACTTAATTCTGATTTCAACTTTTTTCTAATTGTGTTAACTTGTGTCGTGCTTAATGTGGGAGGTAAATTAGAATGTAACAATTCAATAGCTGTAACAACTTGACCCATAAATTCTGGTCGATTTTTACCAATATTTGTTAAAATTCCAATGCAAGCAAACAGGTTGGCACAGCTGACGTGCTGAGAGCCGTTAAATTTCAACAATAGATTGAACATTTTACTAAAATAGTATAGTCAACTTTTGATGTTACAAAAAAAACTGTGTGGTGTCAAACTTACTGTCCTTCCTCTTCGAGTTTTCTTCTTCTGGCCACTTTTAAAGTCAAAGGTACATTTTCCAAAGAAAAATCGTTGGCTGGTCGATTTTCAACTTGATCTGGATAGGTTTGTAAGAGAACCACACATTCTAAAAATTTAACAGAACTTGTTCGTATACCATCGTTGTCGCTGTCCATCATATTTGCAATTTCCCCTTTAATAACATTTAATTGATTCCAGGCCTCTTCCATTTCGTTAGTGATATTTTGTGCTTTACACATACAACACAGCATTTTGCGATATAGTGTAATGGCAGCTTGAATTACCCTTTTTTGAACCGGAGCACTATCCACACACAGTAACATGTACAAATTAATCATCACTTTAGGTAAAAGTGATTCGTTAACTTTACTGAAACACAAAATAAACCAATTATTCGTTTAAAACTAAAACGAGATAAAAATTTACCATGCTTCTTCGATGAACCCTACCAATGCTTTTTTAATATCAGTCCTAGGATCTGTAGTAAAATTAAGAACGTTGGGCAAGAATTCTGGTAACAAATTTGGAGCCTTTCTTATTAAAAATTCATGTAATTTGTGCAAAATTTCCAATTTTTCTGCCGGATCTTGAGAAAAACTTGCAGTGTTGAGCCATTCCAATATCTAAAAATTTGAATATGAGAAGATATTCCGTAATTTTTCAGTTCAGAAGCGAAGCCGAGAAAGTACTTACTAAATTGTGATCGGAAATTTCGGCATTCATGAATTCATTCATTTTTTAGCTTTTTTTAAACAAAGTTTCATAAAAATAATTAATGTTATTGTTATTAATTAGGTATGCGGTGCATATTCCAATAAATTAATGAAAATTTGTGGAAGTTTACTCCTAGTATACGCAGCATAAATAATGAGGTTATGCTGGATTCTATTGCCAACAGAAAAATTTATAAGGAACCAATTATTTCTATTTTCTACGAGGTGCGTAAAAGATAACAAATCGTTCATCGAGATAATTAAAAACTAATTTAAACTAAGTTTTAAATTTGAAGATTTTTGCAGATTTTCGAAAGTCATCAAAAATTTTAAAATACAATCAAATCCCCACTAAGTTGGTTCCGCAGGCCTGACATTGGCCACGTTCAGCCAGTGTCAACGTAAAGCACTGGGTTCTGATTGGTCCAATTTCTATAATTGGTTCAACCATCTCTCTTATCTATTGCGATAATTTTAATTGCGCACCCTGTACATAACAAGTTGGTAATCGCAACTGTCATGTGTTGTGTCTAGGTTGTGTCAAGTGTTGATGTGTCAAATTTTGAAGTTTTACACGACATAAAAGATACAATTTGCACAGTAACGGTGTTTATTAACTAGTGTTTTGATTATGATTCAATTTTAGGAAATTATACAATGGATACTTCCCTTGATTCTTCTAAAAAGGTTCCCATCGAAGAGCTTTCGAAAGAGGAACTGCTTAAAAAATATCGCTCACTACTTAACATTTTACAAAAAGCTAAGCAAGCGAAAGAATTGTTGACCGAAGAAAATACAGTATTAAAGTCGCAATTGCAAAACTTACCCAGTAATGAAGTGACGCAAGAATTAATCGAGCAATTGACTCAACAAAAGCTCGACCTAGTCACAAACTTGGATTCAGTCAATTCAGAAAAAAATTCGGTTCGAGAGAAGTTGAAGAAGGCCGAAGTTAAAGTTTCAGAATTGGACATTGAAAATCAAACGCATCAGCGTCAAATTAACAGATTAACAGAGGAAAACGAACAGTTACTCAGACATTTAGACACTTTAAGTGCACAAACAGATGAATTAAATAAAATTGGATTAGAACAGCAACAGCAGTTGTTGAAATTGGAAAAACAGGGTGAAATTTCGTCTGAAGTATTCGTCCTAAGTGAGGAATGTGAGACTTTAAAAGTTAAAAATGAAACTTTATCGACTGCAAATGAGGAATTAAGTCAGCAAATGGAAGTTTTGAGGGGTAAATGTAACGAGTACGAGACCACAATCAAGGATTTAAAAATGTCACTGGATAGTAAAACTAAACAAAATGATTCGTATATTAACACAACAGATGATCTTAATATTGAGTTGCATAAAAATAAAGCACTGGTTGAAAAACTGCAACAGGATATTGCAACAATGACTAATAAAATGTCCATTAATCAAATCGAATCGAGCTGTGTCGAATCAGACCTATTAAATATAAATGAAAAATTGAAGGACAAACTAAAATTGTTTCACTCAAAAATTGTGAAATTTGCAGGCGACGTTAAGCTGTTAAAATTAGAAAAAGTGGAAGTATTGAATAGCTTTCGTGAGTATGTACAACAAGTGAAATTGTGGGAAGTTCAGCTTATCGAATTCTCTGATTTGGTTATACGACGGTTCGAAGAAAGCGAAAAGGAACAAACAAGTTTGAAAAGTAAGAATGACGCCTTGAACCTTCAAATTAAAGATTACGAACTTCAAATTGAGAAGCTATCGAATACCGATTACATCCAGGATGTAAATAAGTTTAAAAGTCAAATTCAAGATTTGGAAAACCAATTAGAAATTGTAACAAGAGAGAAAGATCAGTTACAAGAACGGTTTAGTGATACCAGTAGTGAAGTTAAAATATTGGAAGATCAACAAGAAAGAGAAAAAAGTGATCTCCAGGTTGAAATAGCAAACCTAAGAGAAGATATTTGTATTTTGAACGAAGATTACCAGAAGAAATTTGAAGAATGCAAAATCCAAGCATCAAAAATTCAAGAACTTCTAATCGAAAATAATGAGATTCCGAACCTTAAATCAGAAATTGAAATTTTACGAAACGATGTTACTGTTCTGAATGAAAATTTGCAAGGAAAATTAGAACAATGCGAAGCCCAAGCGTCAAAGATTCAAGAGCTTTTAATCGACAATAATGACATTCCGAACCTTAAATTAGAAATTGAAATTTTACGAAAGGATGTTACTGGTTTGAATGAAAATTTGCAAGAAAAATTAGAACAATGCGAAACTCAAGGGTCAAAAATTCAAGAGCTTTTAATCGACAATAATGAGATTCCAAACCTTAAATCGGAAATTGAAATTTTACGAAAGGATATTGTTATTTTGAAGGAAAAATTGGAAGAATGTCAAACTAGTTCGTCCAAAATTGAAGAGCTTTCCATTCAGAATTGTGAAATTCCAAACCTTAAATCAGAAATTGATATCTTAAGAAAGGATATTGCTATTATGAACGAAAATTTGCAAATAAAATCAGGAGAATGTCAGACCCACTTATCTAAAATTGAAGAGCTCTCGATTCAGAATGCCGAAATTCCAAATTTAAAAGCAGAAATTTTAAATTTGACTCAAAATTTGGAAGAGAAGATTCAACAACTTGAAGGTTTGTCAAACCAAATTCAAGTATGCGAGAGGGAAAATGAAAAAGCGACTGAAAACCTGAAAGAACTGGGTCAGTGTGAGAAAGAATATACAACGGTAATGGAAGATTACAACAAATTGAAAGCAAAATTTGACGTAATTGAAACTTCGTTAAGCAAATTAAGTCAAGAAAATCAGGATCTATTAAGTGTAAAAGAGAGTTTAGACAATTTAGTACAAAACCTAAAAACCGAAAACCAAAAATTAACTCAAAACCTCCAAGAATTGTCGCACACTAATGAAGAAACTTATAACAAATTGAAAGAGCAATATAATGCATCAAAAATCGCGCTCGATATTCTAACTGAAGAAAATGAAAATTTGATGAACGTGAAACAAATTTTAGATAGTGAAATTAATCACTTGAAAAGTGAAAAAGAAGAATTAAACCAAAACCTTAAGAAAATTATGATGGACGAAAAGAAAGAAACTCAAGAACATGAAGAAAAATTAATTTTAAGCAATCAAATTGAAAGTTTAAACGCACAAATAGATAATTTAACCAAAGATAATCAAAATTTAACTTTGCGAATAAGCGAATTAGAAAAAATTAACGAAAATAATCATTCCGCAATTGAAAATCATTGTAAACTACAAGAGGAATACAATTTTATTCAGTCTTCCTTGAATAACCTAAGTCAAGAACACCAAAATCTTTTGAAGGTGAAAGAAAATTTAGACCTGGAAGTGAACAAAATGAGCGATCAAGTTGCATTAATAAAGAAGGAAAATTCTGAACTGTTAAAGGAAATGAACCAAATGAATCAAGAGTTAAAGGAGAGAGGTGAAACAATTTCAAAACAACAAGAGTATTGCGAAGAAATTTTGAAGAATGTGAAAGTACAAGAATCTCAAAATGCCAAATTATCAGTAATAATTTCCCAAAAGGAGGAAATTATTGGAAAATTCGAACAAGATGTAAGCCTGTTGAAGGATCAATCTGTTGTTCAATCTACAACCAGTTTTAACGAAATGCATGTAACAATTAGCAAGGTAAATTGTCATAAATAGTGACGTTTTGTTCATGGTTTATTTTTTGTAAATTGTTAATTCAATTCTTCGTAGAAAATTTTTTTAGTTATATGACAATCTTTTTGTTTACAGAAAAATGAAGAAATAAGTCAATTACAACACGAATTAACAGTTTTGAAAGAAAAATTGCACACGACTTTGGATGCTTCTCATGATTCATCCACCTATGCTGAAAGTGAAACCATGTCTACTTCAACGATTTCTAAATCCGAAGATGTAAATAGACTTAAAGATTTGGAAGGATCGTGGGAAGAAAAGTATGGAAAATTACGTAATTTGGCTATAAAATTGAAGGGCAAAATTCGGGAACTGAGTGGAGAAGTGAGTAAAGAACAGGCAGAAAAATCAGAAGTTCAACAAAAACTGGTTACCAGCTTAAAATCCGTTCAAACTCTGCAAGCCCAATGTGATAAACTTCAAGACGATTTAGAACTAGCACGAAGTGAAGTCCAAAATTACAGCAAACAATTAAACTCGACTGCCCTAGATATCAGTAACAATAAGAAACAACTTGCCAATAACGAGGAGCTGATTATCAAGATGAGAAACGATATTGAAGTTTTCAATAAGGAAAAATTGAACACAGAAAATTGGAAGAAACAGGTAAGAAATGTAAAGTTTGTTTTTATTTTACTTAATTTTCCTGTATTTGATATTAAATTTACCCTTTAATAAAAGGGCTCTTTGCTTGATTTTGGTACGCACACTTATAACTGCATTGTGAAACATTTATTTCTTGATGGTATTATCTATTTAGTGCTGATTTATTCCTGATTTTCATTTAGCTGTAGTATTCTTGAGGTCTTAAAGAGGGAGAAGGTTCAAAGTTAGAAGAAATGTTTATTTTTTTTATTTTTCTTCCCGTATAATTATAATAATTGATCTTTTGAAAAAGTTCTATGAGCTACTGTTGACTACGAGGGTAGTTTTTCGTGTTTTCCAAGTCGTCATATATAAAATGTGACGCCCTCTCCAGTGTTTTTTGAATTTCGAAAAGAGATAATAGTCACAGCCGGCGATATCGGGACTGTAAGGTGGATGTTGTAATTCCTTCAAGCCGCATTCATTGACTACTTTTTTAATTGTGTCTTTGTAAACATTTCCCGTCATTGCAGTCCCTTTCGGCATATACTCAATTAAGAGAATCCCCTCCGCATCTCAGAAAACTGTCGCCATCACTTTGCCTGCAGAAAATTGCATCTTCGCCTTCTTGAGTGGTTGCATGGCCTCTTGTTTTGTGGGAGGGTCCCAATGGTGTACCCAGGTTTAACTCGGCGGTCGATCAACACGAATTCCTCAACTTTCTTGATTTTTTCGGCAGGTTGTGCTTTCAGAAGTCTTCCACACTTTGGATCATGAATGGATTCCCTTCCCCATTTAAACTCTTTTCACCAATATTTGACTTAGAAATCCAACATAATTTTTCACAATTATTCTTGTTGACTGATAAAAATTTTATGCAACTACAGAATTCTTACTTTCATTGGTGTTTACGTTTGCATAAAGACACTATGCATTCTTCCTCCTACTTTCACTAGATTGCCTGGTGCCCTCTTTTCTTTCTTTTAGTATCCCCCTGTTTTTCTTCAGCTTGTTTTTTAATAAGCCTCCTATATGATCTCTTCCCACAATCTCATCTAATAGTTTGTTGCTCCATAGTGTCTCTTCCACCGTGTCTTTGTGTTGGTTTCTAGCACCATACCAGCTTGTATTACTTGTCCTGTCTCCTCTGCATCTCTTGGCACGTTTGGGGCAAAGGTCGTAAACCCCCAAATCTTGATTTACTTCCTGTACGGCTCTGAATAAGATTGATCCTTTTGTGGCACCATCTCATTTTTCTATGGAAGCTCGAATTAATCCATTCCAAGCTTATGTTATATCTACCTGCAGTCTTCACATGCACTTCTATATCTACTTTCTTCACGGTCTCCGGCAAAAAGACATTGTTTAACTGTGTTGTTGCTACTGAATTGGAAAAAAAATCAAATTACTAAATGAGGGGCAGTTTTATAAGCTCGGGTAACAGATTACCCAGTCTCGTTATCTAATTTATCATTAATTAAGGTGAAATTTTATTGCGGAGTCAATCAACTCCTTTTGGTTAATAGTTATTGTTGAAAATAACCAATGAAAATAATAACTTTTATTCAAAATAACTTGTGACACAGATATTAAAATACAAAGTTTTATTATTTTCTGGTTATTCGTATTAGAATTTCAGAATAAATTTGGAGATGATCAAAATATGAATTTTCGTTAAAACCTAAAAAGATTTTTTAACACGATTACTATTTATACTTTCTCTGTAGTATTAGAACTACCCAAATTATTTTTTACCGCCTTGATTGCAAAATTTGATCATCTTAATATTTGCTAAATTTCGCATGCAGGTTAGTGGAAAAATTCAAAATTTACGTAAAGAAGTAGATGCCCATAACGTTTTAAAAAAAGATTTTGAAAGTCAAATTTCCAAACTAAATGCTCAGTTGGAAGCAAAGGAAAAATCATTAAAGGATGAAATTGAGCGACACAATACGACGCGAAATTCCCTGCAAGAAATAAACAGCGAATGCAAGAAACAGTCGGTTCTTAATTTAGAAATGCAAGATTACGAACGTAGCCTGAAGGATTTGACTCAAAAATTGGAAAAGAAGCAAGAATTAATCACAAAACTTAAAAACCAATTGGACTCTCAAAGAAGTTCCGTCAACAACGTGAAAGAGCAAAATCGGTTGTTAGAAGATCGTATTCAACACGAAGAAGTGGACTTAACCACGGCCAGGAATGAAATTCAAGGGCATAAGAAGAATTTGAGCGATTTGGAAACTACAATTTTGCAAAAAGACGATAAAATTCAAAATTTAATGCGGTCTTTGGAAGGAACTCGAGCCGAAAACGAAGACTTGTCTGTTCAGCTATCAAAAGTGATATCAGAAAATCAAAAAACCAACGGCGTTCTCAAAAGCGAAAAGGAATATTTGGAAGGTCAAAATATAAGTTTGGAACAAAAAATTCGTGAACTTGTGGATACATTAAAGTTAAAAGAAGACGAACTGCAACAAATTAACGGCGAATTTCACGGATACAAAGTTCGAGCCCAAAGTGTTTTTCGTCAAAATCAAACCAGAGATATTGGAATGGAAGAAAAGTTATCTGAAGAGATTGCAAGTTTTAAGGCACAAATTGGAATTTTGAAGAACGAAGTCGAAGATCTAAAGTAATGTTTTATTTTTATAAGTGGATATGATTTCATTTACCTGTTTATTGTATTTAGGGCCTCGTTGAAGGAATCTGATGGCGAAAATTCAAAACTAAAAGTTGAAAAAAGTCAAATTGAACTTAGAACGCAAGGACTGGAACAGAAGCACGAAGAATTGAGAAGCGAGTTTGAAAATTTATCTGCGAAACATCAAAAGTGCGTCTCAGAACATGCGGAAACTGTTAGAAGTTTAAAGGTAATAATGCTTGTTTTTTGTGAAGAGAAAATATAATTGTTTTGTAGGTACATTCCGAAACGTTGGCTCAATGCTACCGACAACAAATATCGGAGCAAGAAGTTCGACATAACAGAGAAATAATTGAATTACAAAGTAGATTTGAAAAAGTTACCCCCACACCAGAAGTGCCTCAATTTTCACCAACGACAGTACCACGTGAACAAGGTGAAGGATCCGAAAATGTTGACATGCTTTCGGTAACAACGAGACCGATTCCGCTGGACAGATTATTAAGTAACGATTCGGATCAAGACATTAATTTTATGAAAAAACAAGTTTCGGAAAATGAAACCAAAGTTGTCCACTTAACTGCTTTATTATCAGACACCGAGCAAGATTTGGCCAAGCATGTGCAAATGAATAGGTTACTAAAAGAAGAAATAAGAAGGCAACAGAGATCTGAAGAAAGAGAAAAGCATGCGGAAAACTTGGAATATCTGAAAAATGTTATTTTTAAGGTACTTACTTCAATAATAAATCAACAACATATTTTTAAATCAATATGAAAAGTCATAATAATCTTAGAGAAACAGTTAACCGTATACTTCTTTTTCATAGATAAAATTTATTTTAGTTTGCAACATTGACCAGTGGAGATGAACGTTCTCGTCTAGTGCCTGTCCTTAACACAATCTTAAAATTTAGTCCAGAAGAAACCAACAAATTAAATTTGGTTGCCAAAGGTGAATATGGTAACCGAGGGTGGTCGGATTATTTGCCAGCGTGGCCATCTTCGGGCAAACCCCAATAATATATAATTATGTACATAATAACTACTTACACCAATTCATGTTAATTTTATTTTATTGTAATTATAAGTAAATTATATTTAAAATCTGTTATGAAATTTGTTTTATTTTTATTATGTATGTACTTAAAAATTAATTAAAATTGTGATTTTAAATAATACGGATTCTACAAAAAAAATTCGTAGTTTTATTCTTAGCAGTTTTTTGTGAAAAGATATTTTGGCAGCATTGTAGCTTTGCCGAAAAAGAATATTTTAGTAACTTCTCGTATGGGATTTTCAGTGGAAAGTTCCGTTTTGAAGTTGCTCTAAGAATTTAATAAAATTTGTAATAATTGATAATGACTAAATAAAATGAGTTAAATGACAATTGACCCCATATTATTTAAGCATATGAAATTGCGACATGTTAGTCACATGTATCGATCAAAACTTGCTATAACTTTATTAAAGGTTGGTTGGACTAGAGAATTTTACTTATTTTTAATGCAAGTGAAGGTTTTTGTCTGGTCATATAAAAATATTAATCTTCTTCTCGTCTTCTTCTTTTTAGCTTGCCGCACCATATGCGAACGTAGATAATCAACTTGGTTGAAGCCAAAATGATTTACTCAGGAATATAACTAATTAGGTGGTTTACGTATAGTTTCCGAGATATAGATCTCCTTAAGTAGTGCTTGTTCTTAAAAATTGACCCAAAAAGTTTGAAGTCCCTCAAGGAACCGTACTTGGTTCACTATTATTTTTTGTTTACTGTGCTAATCAATCATTCCTGATACTGAATATTTTTGAGTTCATTATTTATAGTCCTTTTTTATACGCCTTCAACTTCAACGGAAAAACTTCCAAAAGTACGACACCGTGATAAAATTCGCTACAAGTGGGCCAGCCTGTACATAATACTTTTATCTATGAATCACTTTTATGTTTATTTTGAGATAATCAAAATATTTAAAAAATGTAAGGATATATATTTTTAATTGTCAATTGAATAATCTCGTCAATTGCCATAATATTTTCGTTACGATATAAAGCTGTAAATATTGCACAATAATGCATTTTCTTATATGCATTGCTGATTTAAATCGCGCGCTTTCAGAACGTCATTTCCGATTCAGTTTTATTGCAAATTATATCAATAAAATAAGTAGCTCCGTGAAATTCACCAAATATTGTTCCCATCAAATCGTATTCAATATTTTTAATTAAATATTCGCGATTTTTTAAACCAATTTTTGAATTCGGAAATCAATACTACACCCCCACTCCCATCATTTCCGTTTGCGTGCGCATATTGACATTTTCGTTTTAGCTACCTCGTCTCCGAGTTTGTCACTTTGTGAAAGTTTCTTGTGCGGTTACCTAGTAAGGGTAGGTGATCTATTTTTTTTTTTTTATAAAGATATTCCCATTATATTCATTATTACAACAGCCATCGGCAACAATTTTACCCGAAATTCAAATAATGTCCAAATGAATATTAAATGTAATAGTGTATTTTGTGTAAGTTATTTGGTCGAGTTAAATTTTTGCTGATTGTCTTTTTTTAGCACGTTTTCGCAAATTTAAGGGTAGCTTGATCATTTTTTAATTTGTCAAAACACGTGAACAGTAATAATTGTTCCGGTATTTTGCATGTCGTGCGTAATTTTTGGTGCCAAGTACAAAAAATATTAAACCGGCACTTGCCGGCTTCCATTGTGTTCTATAATTATTGCATTAGCCGCCTCCGTGTAAGTTGGGAAGTTCTTGACCTGCCTCTAAATTAAATTTAGTTTTGTTTTTTGTTGTATTAAATTACAAAATCATGTTACGTGATTTTCCGCATTCCGGAATTGGTTGACTTTTTGGATTGCGCAAATCGATATCTTCCGTAGGTGTGCTCCAATATCGATTCACTTTTTTTTTCTTATTTTCTTTGAAGTCTAAAGAGTGTCATCCCGAAGTTGTTGCATCACAAAATGGCGAACCTTTTAGTCATCCAAATCATTACTGCTAATGGGGAGTGAAATGTATTGTTTGCCTGCTAAAGTTCTGAATGAACGATTACGACCAAGGTCGTTTCAATTAATGCATTTCATGTCGCGATTATGTTTTAATTATTGTTTTGTTCGCAGTCGATATCGCTATAATTCAAAATGGGTAAAGAAAAGATTCATATTAATATTGTCGTCATTGGTCATGTGGATTCGGGTAAATCTACCACCACCGGTCACTTGATCTACAAGTGCGGTGGTATCGACAAGCGTACCATTGAGAAGTTCGAAAAGGAAGCCCAAGAAATGGGCAAGGGATCTTTCAAATATGCTTGGGTTTTAGACAAACTTAAAGCCGAACGTGAACGTGGTATCACCATCGATATTGCTTTATGGAAATTCGAAACTGCCAAATACTATGTAACCATCATTGACGCTCCCGGACACAGAGATTTCATCAAGAACATGATCACCGGAACATCACAAGCCGATTGTGCAGTTTTGATAGTCGCCGCCGGTACTGGCGAATTCGAAGCTGGTATTTCCAAGAATGGTCAAACTCGCGAACATGCTCTTCTTGCATTCACTTTAGGCGTCAAGCAATTGGTTGTCGGTGTCAACAAGATGGATTCGACCGAACCACCATACTCGGAAACCCGTTTCGAAGAAATCAAGAAGGAAGTTTCTTCCTATATTAAGAAAATTGGTTACAATCCCGCAGCAGTTGCTTTTGTACCTATTTCTGGCTGGCACGGTGACAACATGTTGGAACCATCTGAAAAAATGCCATGGTTCAAGGGATGGGCTGTCGATCGTAAAGATGGAAAAGCCGATGGCAAGTGTTTGATCGAAGCTTTGGACGCTATCTTACCACCAAGTCGTCCCACCGATAAACCTCTTCGTCTTCCCTTACAAGATGTATACAAAATTGGCGGTATTGGAACAGTACCTGTCGGTCGTGTCGAAACTGGTATTTTAAAACCAGGCATGGTAGTCACTTTTGCACCAGCCGGACTCATCACTGAAGTTAAATCAGTTGAAATGCATCATGAAGCTTTACAAGAAGCCGTTCCCGGCGATAACGTTGGTTTTAACGTAAAGAACGTCTCCGTTAAAGAATTGAGACGTGGTTTTGTCGCTGGCGATTCAAAAAGCAATCCACCTCGTGGTGCTTCTGACTTTTTGGCCCAGGTAAAATTTGAAACTTGTTTTTTATTTAACTTTGTCTCTAATTCTTCCTTTACGCAGGTCATCGTACTTAACCATCCCGGTCAAATTGCCAACGGCTACACGCCCGTGTTGGATTGTCACACCGCTCACATTGCTTGCAAATTTGCCGAAATCAAAGAGAAATGTGACCGTCGTACCGGTAAAACTACTGAACAAAATCCAAAAGCCATCAAGTCTGGTGATGCCGCCATCGTAAATTTGGTTCCGAGCAAACCAATGTGTGTGGAATCGTTCCAGGAATTTCCACCGTTGGGACGTTTTGCTGTTCGTGACATGAGGCAAACTGTTGCAGTGGGTGTTATAAAATCTGTGGCTTTCAAAGACACCGCTGGCAAAGTCACAAAGGCCGCCGAGAAAGCACAGAAAAAGAAATAACTAGGCTTAGTTCGAGCCGCATTCAGCTTCAAGAACGTCTTCATCAATAATCGATACTTGTTGCTATTTTCTAGGTGGCTCCAACAAAATTATTTTCATCGAAAAGAATTCCGGAGGAAAGCATTTCGTTATGGTTTGGTTTATTTAGGTTTATTTAATTCATATTTATGATGGTAGAGTTTTGTTATTTTTTTTTGTTATTTAACTCGCTTTAATAATATATAACTATATAAAACTTTGCATATTATTATTGTAATTATTATTTTCAAACTAGTAATAAGTTTTTCTTATTTAAATTTGATATTTGATTGGTGATTATTGTTGATTGTCACTTTTACTGATGATGATAGACTTGAAACATGTTGACCTGTGAAAGCTTCTGTAAATATAAATAAAGAAGCTTTTAATAATTTTGTCTTGTTTTATTATTTTGATTTCGGAAAGCAATGCGTAATACTATTTATTCATTTCCTTAAATACTTGTGGCTGAAATTTGAATCCAAAACGACAAACACTGGCGCCAGTCGCGTTTCCTGTTTTGTTTACATGCAAAGCTTCCGGCGATTTTTTTTCTTGTATGCAAAATTAAATTATTTAAAAACAAGCTGATTAAAATTATCAATGTATCACTAATTATACTATTTGGACCAGTACTGGATTTAGACAATTCGGGCATTTGTGTAATGCCCGGTTTCCTCACTCATAGATATCCTGACGACAAGTTATCTTATCTGTAGGATCTAGTAGTTTGTGGGGCAAAATAATTGATCCAGATTCGGCTCAACGATTGGGTCACCATTGTAGGGAGCGCTAAATCATACTTTTTATTGGTCCATTTTTAGTCAACTTGATCTCATCAGGCTTAAAATTTAAAATTTATTACCTTGTATTTTACGAATCAACCGGTATATCCTAGATTTTCAAATCTGTCAACTATTTACATAACAAAACTAACCTTAAAATGGCTTGGAATTATTTAAGAAATGTAACAAATTATCTAAATATTCTACGAAATGCGCCTAGCACAAACGTAAGTAAAACTTTTGTTATTGAAATAAATGAATATAAAATAAGGGCTACATGAAAGCCAAACTATAACAATTTAATTAGTTTAACCTCAAAAAATTTTAGGTGCAAACTGTCCGTACGAAATACTTGGGTGCTCGGATGGTGAGAGATGTGAAACGTAGAAAATTAGTAGCAGAATATGCACCGCTTAGATTACGTGTTAAATCGTTACGTCAAAATGATGTTTTACCCCCCGAATTGAGAGCTATTGCCGCTGAAGAAATGGCCGCATTACCTCGAGATTGTGCTTGGATGAGACTCATCAACCGATGTGTAGTTACATCAAAACCACGTGGTGTTGTACAACGGTTTCGATTGAGTAGGATTGTGTTCCGTAATCTATCTGATCATAATCAATTGTCTGGCATGCAGCGTGCTATGTGGTAGTTACATTGTTTTATTATAAATTAGTTTCCTAAATATAAATTTAATTGTATTTGTTCTAAACGAAATTCTTTAACCTTCTTTGAACAGCAGTTGTAAACTATAAGGCTGTGTGCATTAAACTGCATTACCATTTGCTTAACTCTTTCGGTCAAACGAACACGAAATGTATGTAATCTTAAAAAATGAGATTATTCTAAAAATTATATATTACGTATTATCATTTTGAACATTTTTTCTTAAAAAACAAAGTCGTGACTGAAAGGGTTAAAAATTATTTTCCAACTCCAATGTGGTTATCTGATTTTTAATACCCTAACTTAAATAAAAAGAACTTTTATGCACGGTTTCATAAAACTTTTACCACAACAATAAATTTAACGAACCAATAGAAAATGCCTTTAATACTAACAGGCCAATGGATATCGTCGGTTAGTTTTACATCTTAATAAAACTGAGTCATCAAATTATTTTTTGTTTCTGTGAGCAATGGTTATCTTGCCAGTAAAATTTAAATGTTAGTTCTGCATGGCCTATGAAAAATCTCAATAAACAATATGATTTATTTCGTACATGAAAAACAAATTTAAAACTGCAATATGTAATCGATCCCAAATACAAAGATTGAACAGGCCCAATCTAAAGCTTCGAAGTAAACCTGAACTGCAGTATTCCATAAAATTAATTTTCAGTAATTCCTTAAGGTGGCAAATACAAATGTTATTTGGCCATAAAAATGAACGAACAGAGTACAGATAACGTATGGTGCTGAAATTTTGACATAATATGCCTGTATCGTAATCGTTCGGTAGACCTGTTTTCTTTATTCATTAACTATAAGTGCTTTTTACCTCTAATTACTCTGTATTATTGAAAAATGTTCAAATTTCAGCACTACGTTTTCTGTACTCCGTTTCTAATCGTCGTTCATTCTTATGGGCAAATAACATTGGTATTTGCCACCTTAAATCAAATCCTTGCTGCTTAACTTCCATTTTATAGTGGTTTAAAATTTCTCGAAGTTTCAGTAGTTTGCTTTATTAATGCATACTATGGTAATACGTTGGATTACTTCTTTTAATATCATTTAAAAGGAATTTCAAACAGAAAGTAATAAAAATTGTTTATTGAAATGTCTTACATACTATGTATCAAACATATTAACACTGAATTAATCGAAGAGACCAAGTCCCATGTCATCGTCAGATTCTTCGGGCTCACTTTCGACTTTCTTTTCCTCTTTAGCTGGGGCTGCAGCAGCAGCGGGTGCAGCTGCTGCGGCGGCGGCTGGAGCGGCAGCTCCGGCACCAGACCCAACCGATGTAAGTAAATCCTTAACATTGATACCTTCTAAGGCCTTAGCGAAGAGGCCTGGCCAGTAAGGTTCGACATCTACGTTAGCGGCTTTCAAAATTGTTTGAATTTTTTCGCCCTAAAAATTCAAAACGTAAGTAACGTGTAACAGAAAAATAAAGACAATAAACTAAAGGTTCGCTTGCGATGATTTGAAAATGTTTAAATAAATTTAGAAAACATACAACGTGCGACATAACCAAAAAATTACAGAATTGTTCAAAAGAATACTTACGGTTACAGCTACATCATCGTCCACCAAAATGAGTGCGGAATACACACAGGCTAATTCAGCGTTGGAAACCATTTTTAGTAAAATAATAGACTTTTGTGCAAGTTGTCGAAGACCTTAGCTCAATCAGAGAACAAGCACTGCTCGAAAATGAATATCATCGACAAAGAACATACAGCACTAGCAGGTTGCCTACCTACCGCGGTTGGCGAGACTGTAACAAGCAGTTCTACGCTTCCGCTAAATTTAAATTCAAATAAATTAAAAATCTGCGAACAAGCATTTGTGTAATTGATTATTATTTAATTGTTAAACAAGAACGTACATAAAAAATAATTTTATAACAGTACGAAGGAATGCAGTTTCGAAAAATTTCAACATTAACTTGTTGAGGATAATTCGAGCGGGAAATTTTAAATACTACAACGTGTTCGGCGACGCAGTGTGATAATTGCATTTTTAAAGTAACAATTACCGTAATGATGAGTTCGGCTAAAAGAATGATTTTTAAAAAAGTGACTCACGTAATTTTTGATTTAGATGGACTTTTACTTGGTGAGGAAATTAGTTAAAACAACTTTGAGGTTATAAGCAAGTAATTTTTGTAGATACCGAAACTTTATACACACACGCAACTAATAACATTCTTAAAAAGTATGGAAAGTCTTTGGATTGGGCAACTAAAAGTCAACTTATGGGTTTACCAGGCGAGGACGCGGCTAAACACATTATTAAACTATTAAATCTACCTATAACTTGGGAAACTTATTACGGATTAGCAAAAGAACAGTATGGTTTATTAATATCAAATTGTCAATTGCTGCCAGGTTATTTATGTTGTTTGCAACATTTAATAAAATATAGATATGTGTATTTGTAGGAGCAGAAAAATTAATTCGGCATTTGCACTCAAAATTTATACCCATTGCAATTGCTACTTCTTCGTCGCAAGAAAGTTATGATCGTAAAGTTGCCGATAAAAAGGAATTGTTTTCTTTATTCAATCATGTAGTAGCGGGAGGATCAGATCCAGAGGTAAAGCATGGAAAACCTGCCCCCGATATATTTTTAATCTGCGCATCAAGATTTAGTGATGCTCCTAAACCTTCGCAATGTTTAATATTCGAAGATGCACCCAACGGTGTAACTGCAGCATTAAAAGCTGGAATGCAATGTATTATGGTTCCCGACGAACACTTATCATCAGATCAAATAAAAGAAGCAACCCAAGTTTTAAAATCACTCGAAGATGTAAAACTTGAGCAGTTTGGGTTGCCCGAGTTCGAACATTAGTTTGAATTTTTTAATTTAGAATATTGTTATAAAATAATATATATTTTATGTAGAAAATGCTTGTTAACTACTTATTAAGAGTTACAAATTAAAGAGAAAAATGAACGTAGCTAAGAAATTATGGTAAAAAATATCTGGTCATAGTTATCAGGTATCGCAGTTACAAAATATCTTCACGTCTCCGTTTTTGATTTGGAATCTCTAAAATTTAGTAGCTTGGTTTGAAGGACTGTTTGTGGCTCCCAGAATTCTTGATAGTTTCCAATTCCTGCTCGCTTCTTTTTATTATTATCAATGTTCTATTCCGTTATCTGCCTAGGATATATTTTTTTCTTTTGCTATCGTTATCCAATCTGATTACAAATCGGCAGACTTTTTTTTATTTCCGATTGAATTGTTATAATTTCATGAAAATCTTTTGCGAAATTTTTACTTGTAGTGTATATTATTTGTGAATACTCATTACAATTTTACAGCCAAAAAAAATTTGTAGCACATATTTTTTTGAAAAATTTTCGAGGCTAAAAGTTTCAAATTAAAAAAAAAAATCAATTGGATTGAATTTAGCATAGAATCTCGGAAATTCTTTGCTGCGAGTTATCTGTGATAAATGATAAGACATACAGGTGCAGCCAGAAAAATTTTCCAGTTTGAATTTATTTTAGTTGGTCAATGTTAAGGTCAAAGTCTGGCCTGATAGTGGGTTCAACGAATCGGATACTACGTTAAGTTCAAAACAATTTTCCTATTAGAGAAATACTTTGTCGTGCGCCGCTTATTATGACCGATGAGTACCAAGGTCGAAAGATTGAAGGAATCAGAGCTTAAAAATTAAAATCGCGTAATCTGAAATCATCGGCTAACAAAGCTGTTTTGTCATTGGCTAATTTAACGAATTCTGATTTGTTGTTGCACCGGAGTCGTTCTCTCTGCAACATGTTTATATCAACAAACTTGTGTTTACCTCAAAATTATAACTATTAATAAATCTAAAAAATTGTAACCCATTATGTGCAAATTAATGTCATTTACCGAGAATTAAAAATCATCGACCTTTGATAATTTTTATGAATGGGTTCAATTGAAATGATAAATCGATACTTTCGACCTCTATACTTCAAAGATTTAATTGTATACGTAACTGGTTTTACAAATTCACCTTACTTAAAAATATTTTAGTTTAAAGTCTTTTTTATTTCTTACACGTAAGTTCGAAAAACGTCTTACGTGTTGACCTTCAAATTTTTATTTCGAAACAAAATATAATCAAAATATTGTTATTCATTTGTTAATTATAATTGCTGTACGTGACTAGCAACATTCAAACCATGGCTGGTATGATTTTTTTTTAAATAAAACAATTTTAATTATGATTTTTGTTGTACAAATTCTAACCTAATTTACTATTTCAGGTATAAATCCATATAGTAATTTACTAAAGACTTTGGTCATTGGGGATAAGGAATTTAAATATTATGATCTCCTGGCTTTGGGCGAAAAATATGGTAAACTTCATAAATTTACGTTTACGGTTGCTTAGTACATAATTACCTTTTAGAAAAACTACCCTACTCAATTCGAATGCTACTGGAGTCGGCAGTTCGAAATTGCGACAATTTTCAGGTGACCGAAAAGGATGTTGATAGTATTTTAAATTGGGAAGTAAATCAAGCTGTTGCAAGCGGAGTGGAAGTTGCTTTTAAACCAGCACGGGTTATTCTACAGGTACTAGAACCAACACATGCCATTGCAAATGAAAATATATACTTGTTTATCTAGGATTTTACTGGTGTTCCGGCTGTTGTCGACTTTGCTGCTATGAGGGATGCAATTAAAGATTTGGGAGGTGATCCCCAAAAGATTAATCCAATTTGTCCTGCTGATCTGGTAATCGACCACTCAGTACAAGTTGACTTTGTTCGATCGTAAGATTTCTTTGTTTCACAAATTTGATAATTAATAATGATCGTTCGTTATAGGGCTGATGCTTTGCAGAAAAATCAAGATTTGGAATTTGAACGTAATCAGGAGAGGTTTATGTTTTTAAAGGTAAGTCGGGCGTTAAAAATATTTTAATTAAGAAAAAGGACGAGAACTTCATTCGAAAATACATAAGTTGAAATTTGCAACTTAGATTTTGAAAACTAATTATCAGATTAAATAACACACAAGATAAGGATTTACTTAAGTAATTGAATTGTTTGTTTGAAACACAACGTAAGTCACGGGAAGTAAATTTTACGGGAGTCTGAAGAAAATAAATCACAGTAAACTTATTAAATTTAATTTAATAATAAAGTTGTTTTTGAAACGAACAATTCTTCTTGACTTTGTTTTTATCAAAAATGTATTATAATGCAATGAAACTCGACCGGTTTTTTTATCAGCAGTTCAATAAACTTATTTAGATTTTTACTATTTAACTTATTTAATATAAATTTACTAGGATCTAAAAATATATACCGAGTATTCCCATAGTAAGTGTAGTGCATGCAATTTTCTTAGTATAAATCTTAAAATAAATTTTTCAAAAAACCCTAAATACTACATATTTTTTATCTCTGTTGAAGGATTGTCTTGAATTATGATATAAAATTTTGTAAAACAAAATTCGGTTTGGTATTATTGAAGATAAGAAATTCTTGAATGTGAACTGCACTTACAATAAGACATTCCTCAATATTAAGTGATTCATATTAAACCGATTATAGCTTCGAAAGGAAGTATATAATTACATACTCAATCAAAGTTGAGCGATTACTAGAAAATACATTTTAATAAAACGAAATGAACAAATAAAGTTGCATTGAAATTAACTGGAAAATGTACAAAACAAAATTGTATAAAATAATTTTATAGAAAATTGGATTTTCTATGGGCAAGTCCACGACAGCATATTATATTTTGTTTTAATAAATTACGCTTGGGAGAGAAGAATAGCTAAGGATTGCCATATTTTATCTATAAATTTAAACGGCGTGAAAATACATACATTTAAATCAATTATTCCTTTTTATAAGTGCGGAACAAACTATTTCTCTCATATTTAATAACATTATATTGTGTAAACCAAAATTAGCTTAATAGTTGGGAAATGAATTGACACACAACTTTTTTTTGTAAATTATTATTATTAAATATATAGGTACAATTTGATTCTCTACGATAAATTAACCATTACGAGGGACTTAAAAATCTTTAATTATCAGTATTTGCTTCACTGACTGCTGGCTAATTTACAAATAATTAAATTATTTTATTGATGCTTTGTAAACTAAATTAATATGTTTTTAGTGGGGAGCAAAAGCTTTTGATAATATGTTAATTGTTCCACCTGGAAGTGGTATCATTCATCAAGTCAACTTGGAATATTTAGCCAGAGTTGTATTTTGCGGCAAAGAAGATAACATTTTATATCCCGACACTGTGGTAAGTTTTTTGTAAAAAATTTGGAAAGCAGTGGCAAGTTTAACATTGGATATTAGGTTGGAACTGATTCTCACACCACCATGATTAATGGATTAGGTGTTTTGGGATGGGGTGTCGGAGGAATCGAAGCAGAAGCCGTTATGTTAGGACAAGCAATCAGCATGTTGTTACCACAAGTCGTAGGATATTATTTACACGGAAAATTGGGACCTTACGTTACTTCTACCGATTTAGTTCTCACCGTTACCAAGGTATACTTTTTGCAATTTAATGTTGTACTTTTAGTTATTTTTCTAAATTTTCAGAATCTTAGACAATTGGGAGTTGTTGGAAAGTTTGTAGAATTTTATGGTCCAGGAGTTACGGCCCTTTCGATTGCAGATCGAGCCACTATTGCTAATATGTGTCCAGAATATGGTGCCACCGTCGGATTCTTTCCCGTGGATACTCATTCCTTAAGTTATTTGAGGCAAACCAGTAAGTTTTTTTTTAAACTGAATTCTCGTAGGTAATAAAATATTTTCATTACAGACAGATCGGAACGACAAGTTGCTTTTATCGAAGCATATTTAAGAGCTACGAAGCAATTGCGTGACTATTCTTCAGGTGAAAATGAACCAGTTTTCAGTGCAAGTGTTTCTTTGGACTTATCCACCGTAGTATCGTCAGTTAGTGGGCCCAAGCGACCCAACGATCGAGTTTCCGTCATCGACATGAAAGCTGATTTTGCGAGTTGTTTGACCAATAAGGTAAGTCGAATTTATAAATTTAGTTTGAAGAATAAAATGCAAGTTTTTATTATCGTAAAATTAATTTATTCATTGAAACATTATATCACATTAGAAAAATTTTTACACAAAGTTTCACCTGGAATGAATAAAATAAAAACCTATTCCAACAATAAAACCACTAAACTGTTTGTATATTTTATAGAATTCACTATATCCAGTGTGTTTCTAAAATAACACAGACCAGATATAGTAAATTCGATAAAACATAAAATTTTGACTTCGGTTGTAAATTAAAGTTGATATTGGTATTCGCTAACAGATCGACTGAACCCAGTGTGTTTTTTAACAACATCTGCTGAGCAGAGTTAATCTGACAGAAAATATCTTGAAAGCACAAAAGTTTTAATCACCATCTTTGTAACGTTGTTATTACATTCGTCAAGGGATTAACTTCACCCAGTGTGTTTTGTAAACAACATCAACCGAATTAAGTTAATCTATTGGAAAATGAAATAATAATGATTTAATAAATAAGAATTATAATCTCTGGTGAACATACTCAACTCAATGTGCTTCAAGTATTGCACAAACTGAGTGGAGTACGTTTAATAGAGAATAAATAAGCAAATATGACCGTGGTGATGGTGGTGTTACCACATGAACACACTATCCCCAGTGTGCTTGCAATGCTAACACAAACTGGATATAGAATGTCTAAAAGATAATACCTATGCGATTGCCAATGATGTCATATTCGTTAATTTGCCACCAGAGCCACTAGATTCAGTGAGTTTTAAGTTACACGAACTGTTTCTAGTAAGTCGAGCTAAAAATTATTTATTCAAGTTTTTCTAATTAATCGGCTTCTGTATTTAAAATATTTTCATACAAGCAAGGCACTACCGGTGTGTTATTAAACTCAACAATTGTATAAACCACTAGCAGTTCCTTACGTGTACAAAAATTTAAGTCAAGCTGATTTGTTGAAAACTTAATATTCGGTAAAACAGCTTTTTGATATAAATTTATTCAAAAAAACTGTCTCACCAAACGTAAAATTTTATCAACATAGTTAGATTAAAAAATTAAAAGTCCTTACCTGAGAAAATTAGCAACAGTGCTGGAGTGCAACTAAACTGATATTGAAATTATGATTCAAGTGCGCCAGTATTTATACAACATTAAGGGTTGCCAATGTTCTTATCACATTGTAACCTTTAGAAGGGGAACTGTTAACTATTAGTTTATTTAATGATGGGTTTTAAGGATTTGTACCTTTCGTTGTTAAAAATTATTTTAACTAATACAAAAGTTTCTTGAAGACTAAAAGATTTTACTTATTTTCTATTATTTGTAATTTTCAGAAAAACAAGTAAAAACGTCGTAATAAATGAAATTTCTTGACCTATCTGTTTCTATTGTTAATAATATTTGGAATTTTATTGTATCTACTAATTTGATATGTTATTGTTATGCATTTGTTTTATCTATAAACTGATAATTTTAAAGGACTTCAGTTACCGTATGCATAGGAAAATTTTTCTTCGGGTCTTCAACTTACTATCATTACTTTTTAATATTTTAATGGATAAACTTACAAACTATTTTTTAAACATTTTACATATTAGGTAGACTTCAGTCGAAAGAAAGAATTTAAAATCTGTAGGGAAAGAAATAATTCATATTTTATGAAATACCCCTTATAATAAAATAGAAAATAATGCCTAATAGATATGTCTTTAAACCCTCATTAGTGAAAGTACAGGAAGTCATATTTAAAGTTCAATTGCTTTATAATCACTAGAAAATTTAAATTATTTTACTATTTAAATATTTGTGTGTACCACAACAAACAACTTTAATATTTTACATTGATATCTAAATAAATAAGAACGGATTTTGTCATTGTCGTATATCTAATTGAAAATGATACATACAATGTATTTAAGCCAGCAATTGAATTTTAATTGAGTGAACTTAGAAAAAATAAAATTAAACTTTAAATTCAAATAATTGTATTGTCTTTTTTTTACATTATATAAAGGGTTTTCTATTTGTTTCTTCATTTTTCTTAACCAGACCAATGGCTTTACATATGCGCAGTTACCCAAAAGAGCTCGTCACCTCTAATAGTCGAGTTAGCAGCCCTAAATTTAAGAATTATTTTTTGTTCCTTGGAATAAACACTTTTCTAACATCATAATTTTATAACATTACAATTATTTCGTTGTCAAAACGTGTATCTAATCTACTACATCTGGTAGTAAGAAAATCAGAGCCGTAAGAAGGCAGGGAGCATTGGATCGGCTGTACATGAAGCCATAGTTCATGTAATGGCTAGACTATTTGCATGTATGTTCTAGGCTAAAGGTACAGATTCTTCAGTAGCCTCGTGTTGCACTTTGGATATGTATTGTGGGAGGAGTATCAATATTTTGATAGATCACACTATAAATCCACTTTCAGTCACATATACATACCTATATTGTTTTTTAAATTCATTAATCCAAGATCGGCCACACAAATTTGATACGGAATGCTGGGGAATTTTCCATTAATTATGCTACTATTTCATAATGATTAAAATATCCGCAGTATTTAAAAATACTTTTATGCTTCTGTAATAATTCATTGAAATAAATAATGTATTTGCAAATAGGAAATTAATAAACTATCTTTATAAGGTTTCAATATCTATTGCTGCCTTCTGAAGATGTGTTTTTAGTAACTAAGGGGGTAGAACATATTTTTTGAACACAGAGAAACAGATCCTATATTTATTATTTTATTTCAGATTGGCTTTAAGGGATTTGGTTTATCCAGCAACGACTTAACCAAACGTTCGACATTCAAATTTGACGGTTCCCAATATGAAATTACTCATGGAAGCGTTTTAATAGCTGCCATAACATCTTGCACAAACACCAGCAATCCTAGCGTTATGTTGGGTGCTGGGTTATTGGCCAAAAATGCCGTGGCTGCTGGACTCTCGGTTGCTCCTTACATCAAAACCAGTCTCTCGCCTGGCTCTGGCGTGGTTACTTATTATTTACGCGAATCTGGAGTCATTCCTGCTTTAGAAAAACTTGGATTTGACATAGTCGGTTATGGCTGCATGACTTGTATTGGAAACAGTGGTAGCCTTGACGAAAATATTGTGAACGCAATCGAATCGAACGATTTGGTGTGTTGTGGCGTTTTATCTGGAAATCGTAATTTTGAAGGCCGTATTCACCCAAATACTAGAGCTAATTATTTGGCCAGTCCTTTGCTCGTTATTGCTTACGCCATAGCTGGAACCGTATGTATTGATTTTGAAATCGAACCGTTGGGTAAGAGAGCCGATGGTTCCCCAATTTATTTACGAGAAATTTGGCCAACTCGTGATCAAATTCATGAAGTTGAAAAGATACACGTTATTCCTGCAATGTTTAAAGAAGTTTATGCTAAAATCGAAAATGGTTCTTCAAATTGGCAAGGATTAAATGCTCCCGCCGGAAAACTGTATCCATGGGACAACAGTTCCACTTACATTAAGAAGCCACCATTTTTTGATGGTATGACTAGCCAATTACCACCGAGTAAAACTATCAACAACGCGCGGGTATTGTTATTCTTGGGCGATTCTGTCACAACCGATCACATCAGTCCTGCCGGTTCTATTGGTCGCACCAGCCCTGCCGCTCGTTATTTGGCACAAAGAGGATTGACTCCTAAAGATTTTAATTCATATGGATCGCGAAGAGGAAACGATGCGATTATGGCAAGAGGAACTTTTGCTAACATTCGGTTGGTCAACAAATTCTTAAATAAGGCTGCCCCAAGGACCATATACTTACCTACCAATGAAGAGGTTAGTGAGATTAGTGATCGGAATTTGTTATATTAAATGTGTTTAATTTGCAGATGGACGTTTTTGATTGTGCCGAACGCTATGCAAAAGACAACACATCGCTGATTTTAATTTGTGGCAAAGATTATGGAAGCGGTTCTAGCCGCGATTGGGCTGCTAAAGGTCCTTATTTGCTCGTAAGTATTTAATTTCATTTATAGTCTTTTGTTGTCATTATAGCTTTTGACAAGGTAATGAGGTAACCACTTGGGTCAAGTGATTTTTAGAACAATCAAAACATCAGAAATCAGTTACTGCTATGGAAATTTTATTACGTTTACTTAGCTTGTTAATTTTCAATTTAATAGTTTTCACAAACTGTTAATGTATTACTTACCTGTATTTTAGGGAATTAGAGCTGTAATAGCAGAATCGTATGAAAGAATTCATCGTTCCAATTTGGTCGGTATGGGTATTGTGCCGTTACAATTTTTACAAGACCAAAATGCTGAAACATTGGGATTAACAGGTCGTGAATCTTACAGTATAGATTTGCCTGCAGATCTCAAACCGGGTCAAAACATCAAAGTGACCATGGATTCGGGAAAACAATTTACAGTTTTGCTGAGATTTGATACCGAAGTTGATTTAACCTATTATAAGCACGGAGGTATTTTAAATTACATGGTAAGAAAAGTAGCAAAAGAATAAAAAAATTTATTATTTTGGTACAAATATCAACTGTTAGTTGTTAAAAAATAAGCTTACTTTGCATTGAATATTTGAGTTTTTAATAGTTTAAAATCTTGAACAACAGTTTAGAGTGGGCAAATTTTGTTGATTATCAGGATAGTCCTGTTATTATTTTCACCTAGAGCTTTTTCCTGTAAATTAAAAATAAGACAACAAATATGAAAAAGTTTTAATTTTACCAGTTTAATAATTTCATAATGACTAATGATAAATTACGACAGATGCGAATTCTATTTTGTAAACTGGTGCTCGTATTGGTCACATGAAGTGTATAATCTGCTCGTTATCATATCTTGGTTTAATTATATCGTAAAATAGCGAAATTTGCCCACTCTTAAGTCATACAGAGTATATTTTTTTAATTAATTTTTACTAGGGTTGGTTTCTTAGGCAAGCAATATTGAATAGTATACTTCAATTTATATTATTGGCAATAATTTTCAATTTTGTTTAAATTAATCAATAATATGCAATAAATGTAATACTCGTTTCATTTTATTTTTATTAAATATGTGATTTTAAGACATTGCAAATCCAAACTGTTTTATCAAAATATAAAGTGTTGCACCATAAGAACTTTTACCAATAAATTCCACCTAGTCGTTTTGTAAAGTGGAATATCGTGAACATAGTATATGATAAATTTTGTTTATTGGACCTCAAAATTATAAACTTCATGTTGTATGCTGGTATAAAGCCTTTTAAGAATATTTTTAGGTGAAAGTTATTTTAGTTTTCCAAATGGTGCTTGTTTTATACTCCTGTTGTAATAGACAGTTTGCAGGTGGCAAATTTTTAATAAATACTGTATTTTATATTTTGTTGTAATTACATTAAACAATGTACAAAATATCTTAATATATTAATTTTTATTATAAAAGCACAGTGGTATTGTATTTTAAGCATCATAAGTACTAGCCGAAACGTTGCCCCCATGACCTGTCCAATTTGTGTGCACAAATTTCCCTTCCTTTCCCAATAATTCGTAAGTGTGAGCTCCAAAATAATCCCGTTGTGCTTGTAACAAATTGGCTGGTAATCGTTGAGCTCTGTAACCATCGTAGAATGCTAAAGCGGTTGATAGAGATGAAGTTGGAACACCTAAAAGAAAACAAGTTAGTGGATGCATTTACTTCCCCAATACAAAAATACAAACCCAAATTAATAGCAGTGGTGATAACATTTCTCCACCCGTTTTGAGCTTTTCCTATAGCATCTACGAAGAACGGTGCAAGTAACAGAGAACTTAAATTTGGATTGGTATCAAACGCTTTCTTTATTTGTCCTAAAAATACGGATCTTATAATACATCCTCCACGCCACATCAAAGCAATAGATCCATAATCCAAAGTCCACTTATGAACGATGGCAGCTTCACGCAGTAACATAAATCCTTGAGCGTAAGACACAATTTTGCTTGCATACAACGCCTACAAAATGATGTTCTTTTAGTTTTAATTTTATGCTAAATTTCGATTTTACCTGTCTCAAATCTTCAATGAACTGTTTTTTATCGCCCTTGAAGGCGACATTTGGACCAGGCAATATTTTACTGGCAATTTGTCGTTCATTCACAAGTGCTGACAAACATCTACTGAACACGGCTTCGCCAATTAGCGTAACCGGTACACCATAATTAAGTGCCGCTATAGCCGTCCATTTTCCAGTACCTTTTTGACCTGCAGCATCTCGAATTTTGGGTAACAAATATTTACCTGTAAAAGAAAACAACTTTAAAACAATCGCAAATTTTAAATTGTTCACTCACCATCTGTATCTTTATATCTCAATATGTTTGTGGTGATCTCAATCAAAAAACTGTCCAACTCTTTGGTATTCCAATCTTCAAATATGTCTGCCATTTCATCTTGAGTTAGACCAATCGATAACATTAAGTGATACACTTCACCGATCAGTTGCATATCGCCATATTCGATACCATTGTGGACCATTTTCACAAAATGCCCTGCACCATCATCTCCAACCCAATCACAGCAAGGTTGCCCATCAGCCTTGGCTGAGATACCTTGGAAAATTGGTTTAACGAAAGGCCACGCTTCTTTGTGTCCACCTGGCATCAAACTGGGTCCATAACGAGCTCCGTCTTCACCGCCAGAAACGCCAGCACCTATAAATCTGAATCCTTTCTTCTCTAATTCTTGACATCTTCTTTGAGTATCAGTGTACTCGGAATTTCCACCATCTATTATAATGTCACCTTTCTCTAAATATGGAACAATTTGTCCTATGAAATTATCGACGGCGTCGCCAGCTTTGACCAGCATCATAATTCGTCGGGGCGTTTTCAGCTGGGAAACCAAATTTTCGATAGATTTGGCTCCAAGAATGCTTTTGCCCTTTGCTTCGTTGGCCAAAAACTGGTCGACCTTTTCTACTGTTCTGTTGTAAGCCACCACTGTGAAGCCGTGATCGGCCATGTTAAGGATCAAATTTTGACCCATTACGGCCAAACCGATCAAACCAATATCTCCCCTAAAAATTAAATTATATATAGTAGAAAGCATTGAAATTATGCTATTTTAAATTATATTTTTATTACTTTCGTCGCATACGGATGTCTTCGCATTTGATATAATTACGATATAATTATAAATGAATTAGATATGAGGAGATTTAAAGAGAAGGGTTGTTAGCGGTAGAAAAAATTACAACATTTTGTAGTTTTATTAATTTTTAAAAATAATGGCAAATATATTTTTTAAATTTAACATATTTGAAATAAAAAATCCAAAAGCAGGAATCTAAAAACGGTTAAATACTATTGTGACGTCAGAAGTCAGTATAACAAATATAAATTTTAGAATTTGTAACTTGTGATAAATTATAACAATATTTTAAACTAGAACCAAGTTAAATAAAAGATTAAATATTTTTAAAAAGTTGTATTTATTAGATACGATATTTCGAAAGCGGTTCCTTTCATTTTCGAGTTAAAATAAACAAACAAAATTTAAATGACAACAATTAAAATATTGTTATAACAAATATATTACAGATTGGGCCGATACTTAATATTTTGTAGATTAGGGGGTACATTATTGAAATTGGTTGGCTGTTCAGCACTGTATCTATGTTTACTATTAATTTTTGATTGTCTAATGAAAATCAAAAAATTATAAGATTCGAGATAAGATATCGGTACTAATAAACATAAACTCGAAGGTGAAGAATGGATAAATCCCATTTATTATTATTTTAGAATATAATTTTAATTAAAATTTCATAAAAAATAAATATAGGTAATTGTAAAATATAAAAAAAGAACTTTTCCTTTTCGTTCGAAAGGGGGGCAACCCTACAATTTGAGCATGAATATTATGCTTTACTGACCGTTCTTAACTTTTATTTGGGTATTTCAAAAAGTTACAAATTCTAAAATTCAAAAATATTATTGTACATTTTCAAAAATATAAAAAGCAAAAACTTGTGAAACCCCGTATATAGAATAATATTTGCAACTATGTTCAAGGTGAATTTTGACCTTTTCAATAACCTTGACCAACAAAATTTTATTTTTAAGCCCAATTTGGTATTTTATAATTCTAATCGGCTAATTGTTAGTATTATAATTAAGGAAAACATGTAAAATATAAAAAAAAATTCTAAATGAATTGCAAAAACTAATTTAACAGAAGAATTACTAGCTTTTATTCAATCAAATTAATTAATTATTTAATACAGTGTATCCTGTATATAATAAGGCGCGAAAAATTACAAAAATTATTGTTGGCCCAAGTAAAATTAGAAAATCGTACTCACTTTGCGGACATTTTGAAAACCACCTGTTGAAATAAATTGACGTAAACGTGTAACCGGGGTTTAGCCGATGCAATGTGTGATTAATAACTACAGAACTTAATTTTATTGCGGTTTTTTTATGAAAGTCATTCCTTCTCTTCCTACTTGCGTATCAATCGTAAAGTCACATTGAATTTCCCAAGGTCAATTTATCGATAATGAGATTTAATGTTTTTAATTAGGTTGCTAAATGCAGGATTTCTCATGGAATTGTATTACCATTATTATGTTTTTATTTCATCGATTCATTTTCGTCCTTTATATCTCTAAAATTGCAAATAGAATAGATTCTTAAGCTGGGTTTACATGTCGCGTGATTCTGATTGGCTAAACACAGTTTGCTGTTTATACATTTCGTGTTCGCCCAATCAGCAACGTGGTTCATGTATTGTATCACATTTTATGCGTGTGCATAAATTTTTCAAACATTACATCATTGATAATTACTTAAAAATGTTGATATTTTAATTATAACAAATGAAAAACGTCACGACATGATTTTTCATATTTATTTTGTCTTGTCGTTCGAATTTTAATTTAACTTGTTGGTAACCCGTAAATTATTTAAATTCATAACGCGAAGTTGGCGATGTCAAAAAAACTAGTTTTTAGGTTAGAAATAACAAATCTCGGAAATGATAAGTTAATTAATTAATGTAGAATGAAATCAAGAGATACACTACAAAATGGTAACTGGGTAAATGTGAAGTGGGCTATTAAAACAAGTCAATTACATTTTAGATAAACTGATCCAATATGTAATAATTACGGTTGCAGCTTTCACCTGCTACTTTAACACTTTATTTGGTACTTTTGCTTTCGATGATACGGAAGCTGTAGTAAAAAATAAAGATGTTTTGCAAACTACACCGTTATCGAATATTTTTAAAAATGACTTTTGGGGAACAAACATTTCATTAAATATCAGTCACAAATCGTACCGACCCATTACAGTTTTAAGTTTCAGGTAATCGAACTTCATCGGTCCTAAAATTAACTAACCCGTTTCTTTACAGATTAAACGTTCTACTAGCAAATTCTGAACTAAATGCTTTTCATTTTCATGCCACCAATCTAGTGTTATACATTTTGTTGTGTTTAATCACCGTACCCGTTTTTCGACTGTTTTTAAGAGGCCAAAGTAAGAAAACGAAAGACGATGTGGCATTTTTATCCAGTTTATTGTTTACCGTACATCCAGTACACACAGAGGCGGTTGCCAGTATTGTCGGCAGGGCTGACATTCTTGCCTCTTTGATATTTTTAGTCTCCTTTGTAATATTTAGTTACGTTGTAAAACAACGATCTCATATTTATTTACCCTTGGTTGTGATTTTAATCTTTTTTGCCACACTATGCAAAGAAACTGCAGTTACTGCTTTGGTAAGGTATAATAATTTGAAACTCTAAAATTTCATTGAGCATTTTCAGGCCGTGTTTTTCGTGTATGATTTTTTAGTTAGTAAAATTTATTCAACCAAAATTACTTTGAATGTGATAAAAGAATCGAAAATTATTTATAGAGGTTTAATTTTAATTTTATCGGCACTTGTGATACTATTTTTTCGTTTTAAAATTATGAACTTTGAAGGACCGACGTTTACGGTTGCAGACAATCCACCAGCTTTTTCAAAATCTTCATTTACAAAGGTAACTTCTTAAATTTTGATGAATCCAAACGATAAATTTATCTTTTTCAGGTTTTTACGTATAATTATATTTATTTTTTGAATCTTCTGCTACTAATATGGCCTCAATGGTTGTGCTTTGACTGGTCCATGGGTTGTATTCCATTAATAGAAAATTTATATGACGTTCGAGTATTATTTGTGGTATTATTTTGGTGTTCATTAATTTTTACCGTAATGATGCTGCATAGAACTTTACATAGGAATTTTAGGTAAGAACAAAAGGTTTTCTTGTATATTTATTATCATAATAATATTTTAAACTAAAACCAAGTTAAAAAAACGCTCGCATTGTTATCAAAATTTTGTTTGTTTATTTAAACTCGAAAATGAAAGCAATTTATTATCGTGTTTAATAAATACAACTTTTAAAAATCCTTAAGCATTTATTTAACTTGGTTTTAGTTTAAAATATTATTATAAATTTATATATTTATTATCTTTTTGTTTTTTTATCATACAAGCAGTCTGACAAAGCCTTTCCCTGATCGATTGAGAAACCCTGGTTCAAATCCTCCCTGCGTCAGATACACTGTTGTGATCAAAAATCCAATACCGATCTGTGAGCAATAGAAAACTACTCCATTAATTGTATTTCCTAGTCAGTCATCTTGGCTTTGGCCAAGTTGATCGTCTAGGCACTCGAATTCTTTTTTTCAGAAAAATTTGCTTAATTACATATTTAGGTTTTCAAGAATGTTCAGTGTCGAAATCTTAAACAAATTCATTTCATAATTAATTATCAATTATTATCATGTTTTCAACCCCTAGCACGAAATTACTTATTTCTATCTTTAATTTCTGAACTTTGAGGAGCGTCCGAATATACAACTTTTTTTATTGCCTTATTTGCTGTATCTTATACATTATTATAATGCTAAAAATGTTTTGTGTGCCTACACAAAATTGGGTAATATAATACAGCCTTTACGCATTGTAAATTTCTTGTTTCAGGTATGTGGTGTCCATCATAATGGCAGCATCGTTTATATTTTTTCCATTCTTACCTGCCTCAAATTTAGTTTTAAAAGTTGGATTTGTAATAGCAGAACGAATTCTGCTCATACCAAGTATGGGCTTCTGTTTTTTCATTGCATTGGGTTATAAAAACCTTTCAAACCATATTGATAAGAACGAGGATGTATGTTAACTCAAGCTTCCATCATTTTACATTTTTCATCAACTTTGTTTTGTAGAAACTAAAAATTCTATTTTACCTTTTTTGCTTCATATTTTCGTTACGCACAATACAAAGAAATATGGATTGGGCTACAGAAGAAAATTTATTCAATTCAGCTCTGGAAATATGCCCATTAAATGCCAAAGTCCATTATAACGTCGGTAAAGTTGCTGCAGATAATAATAAAAAACTATTGGCCGTTAAGGAATATGAAAAGGCAATCGAATTAAATCCACTGTATGAACAGGCCATGAATAATTTGGCAAATTTGTTACGTGAAGATAAAGAATTTGATAAGGCCAAATTGCTTCTTGAAAGAGCCTTGGAAATTAGGTAAGAGCGAAATTTAATTAGTAAATGTTTTTATCAATTTTATAATTTTAGGCCAAATTTTGCTGCTGCTTGGATGAATTTGGGAATTGTTTTAACAAATTTAAATCAGTCAGAAAAAGCCGAGCATTGTTACTTGACCGCAATCTCTTTCAGGAGTCGATATCCTGATTGTTATTATAATTTAGGAAATCTGGTAAAAATATTATATACTTGAATGTTTCAGAAATTTTTACTGAAAAAAGGCAATAACCAACAGTGAAAAGTTTATAAAACATTTGAATTACACTCTTTTACATAGTTTGGCAATTCTAATATTAAATTTTTAGTATTTGGATTTGAAACGTAATAATGATGCCTTAGCGGCGTGGGAAAAAGCAGTTTCTTTTCGGCCCACCCATACTGCAGCTTGGAGTAACATGTTGGTACTACTAGATAGTTTAAAACAATACGAAGAAGTTTTAGAATTAGGAAAAACTGCTCTTATGCACAATCCAATGTCGGCTGCTCTACATTTTAGTATAGCAAATTCGCTAGGAAAAGTTAGACAATTTGAAAAGGCTGAAAAACATTTTCTCGAAGCGCTCAATTTAAATCCAAAAAATGCATTATACTTCTCAAATTTGGGTAAGCACAAAATTTGGAAGTGATTGAAATCGGGAAACATATTATATTTTTTGTAGGGGTTTTGTACCATAGATGGCAAAAATCTCAAAAAGCAATTGAAATGTACAGGAAAGCGTTACATATAGATCCAAATATGCACACTGCAGAGAGTAATTTACGGAAGCTCATGAAAATATAAACAAAAATAAGTTTTTTTAAAATCTTTATTGTGATTTCTATACAAATATATTGACAATTTTTCGTACTTGTTTACAATTTAATGCAATGACATAACTAAAAGCTGACGTCTAAAATTTTTTGTATAACTTATCACATTTTTATGAAGCGTTTTATAAATCATAAATTTGAGACTTTTTTCGCAAGTTTTACAGAATACTTTTACCTCCTTTTTTATTTTTAATAAATATAATACCTACATTGTTTCTAAACAATAAATAATAATAATAAATATCACAAATATCGTTGCCTAAACACAAAAGATCATTCTAATACGACAATAATAATACTGAAATCTATTTACTTTTTTTTTAATTAGTATAATAAACACCAATCTATTCGAGAGTTGCTTCAACATGTAAGAAGAAAAAAAATAGTTGCATATCTTGCACAAATCAAAACCTTTGTGCACTTTCAAAGATACAAAAAAACATTGTGCACATAACACTTAATAGAAAATACAATCGACCAAGCTTACACGGTTGCAGTAGGCGTGTTTAGGCTCTGCAATTGTTTTACAATTCAGTTTTGTTCCTAACCGATAAGCTTGGATGAGTGATTGATTGAAAAACACGAAATCATGTGACATTGAAAATTAACAATAAAAAAACATAAAACGGTTCTTATGAGATTTTTTCATTAATCTCAATAATTTTTCAAGTCGATTGTAAATATTTCGTTTACAGAGTATTCCAAAATACACGGACTTATTTTTACAAACAAGTGCATTAACGTTTAATTTTAAAAATAATTTGCGGTGCAGTAAACAGTCCAGTATATAGTGCACATTTTATAAAAAATTTCTTAAATCCAGCATACTTAATATTTACAACCAGACTTTAATATTGGCATTAAAAAATTGAAATGCATCGTTATAGTTTTAGTGTTACAATTATGAGGAACTTACTCACGATAAATAAATATTAAATCAAAGACCCTGTGTTACTTAATACAACGTATGGTAACGACTTGTATTTTTGAGTACTGAAGCCAAAACGAAATTTTGTATTTGTAAATATTAATTTAATGTAAATTAATCGTCGTTTTACAAATATTTATCAAGCTAACAAACTAGTTGATTTTTTTTAAACACGAAAACTAATTTGTATTACAAGATTTTATACGATTAGTTTTTTAAATAAATTTTCAGATGTAACAACCATAATTACATCAGGTTTTAGTCAAATGTTACTTACGAATAATATAGGGTGGTTACGTGTTCAACTATTTGGATTACTAGTCTCTCCTTTGGTGGTATCTTTGGAAGTGCTGGGAGTTGATTCATTAGTGGTTAGAGACTGTAAACGAGCTGGCAAGTCTGAACTAGTGACTAGAGCATGTTCGCCTAAAATATCTGGCAAGGCATTACGGCGTCCTGTACGTCCTGTCGATAAAAAATCTTGTCCACAATCGGGTGTTACTGGTGATGTGTTGGTACCGTTGCTTGGTCCCGCTATTTGTTGGGCCTCCATGACAGCTAACATTTTTAATACTGAAATAATTCATTCAACATTTTAGTTTGCATCGGCACACTTTAATAGAAGTTTAGTTTTTTCGAGTCTACTACATGAAGGTATTAGTTTTATTTGGAGAACATATCAAACGTTTTGCATACTCAAAATTACAGTAGCAAAAGGTAAAGGATAAGTTAATTGCTTACTGTGGTAAATGTTAATTCGAAAAATAAAACTCAAAAGCTCAATATCAAAGGAGTTGGGAGTTGCAATACACAAACTCAGGAAAAATAAACAAAAGTATAAAGCTTCTAGGCATATGTCGCTGGCATCCCATTTCCTCAAGTCGAATATTTAGGTGAAATTGGTATTAAATATAATATATATCCCTCAATAAAGTGAGATGATGAGGACACACGTTTTTCCTCTCGTAGCCCTGAAAATTGACTTCCAAATGTTGTCGTCCTCATTTTCTGTCATTGGCATAACCAGAAAGGCTGATAAATTGTTAAAATGTTCAGAGGGGGAAGCATTTTTGCATATTAAGAGGCAATATTTTACTTGTCTCAGTTTTTGTAAATAATTCCATGATAGTCGATGAGGTTATTTTACCCATTTTATATTTTTTAATTTTACCCAATAATTCGACTAAGGCATACGAGCAACATGCACCTAAAGCTTATGGTTTTCGCATCAATTCTAATATTTATTGTACATATTAAAAGTTAAAAAGGTTGTTTGCTAGACCACAGTACTGGATGGGCATAAAACAGCACAATATTTTTGAGGTGAGAACAATCATTGGCGTAATAACTTTTGAAAATGAACTCTTATTTACTTATTCCAGATTGTTACGCAAAAAATTACAGTTCGAGCTAGGGCAGAGTAAAAACTATTCTGACCGCCTTCTCTTGGCAGGCAATGACAGCAACTGAGGTATTTACCAAGAAAACTCTTCTTTAAAAAAAAGTGGTTATTATGCCTTTGCATAGGGCGAGGACCTCTAAAGGAGAGAGAAATTAAGATTTCTTACTTTTTTCTCAAGTCAATAATAATTATTTGTTATTTGTATATTGAAAAGCTTAAGTAGGCTTTTCATATTAATGACTAAATTATAGGTAGTTATACCGACACGGTGACAGGAGCGTGTAATAGCTATTTATTTAACCAATTATAATAATGTGATATTTTGTTCAACATTTGTGAATTTGCTAGAACGAAGACACGATTTTAATAACCAAATTTTTGTAAACAAACAAGCATTTTTTTTTTGTCTAAAGCCCACTAAGACTGTGATATATTGGATATTTACTAAATTAAAACTAATATGCTATTGTTATCTATTTCTAAAAGTACCCACACATGATCATGCATCTATCAAAGATGAAGAAATTATCTATCCATTAAATATACTTTGGCATCTTCGGTATTGGATTAAGCTGCGTTGACGATCCCAATACACTCGGACTGAGTGATGAAATTTGAGTCTCTGAGGAATTCTAGGTACTTGCCTACTTTCATACACTGCGCAATAAACGGGAAAGCTCAGAATTTGACCGGTATTTTACAAACAAAACGTGTTTTTGTTTTCCTGAAACTATCAACAGCATTGTCCGGTTTTTGCAATAAACCCTTCAATTACAGAAGGATTTTGTTTCGGAAAGAGTCAACTATACTTCATGTTCATGAATTATAATTTGAACCAACTTAAAGCTTGCCCACCATGATAAAATCTAAAATGACGCCCCTGACTAATAAGCGTAATCTAGTAAACGTTACTATCTAACATAATCGTTGAAATATAGGTCAAGTACAGTAGCATTTATTACGTTTGGACCACATTAAGCTATGTAATATTTAACCTTGTAAATTTTCAAGGCAAAGCATGACCTAAAATAATAAATCACATTAATATAATGGCACGTCAAAACATTAAATTTATACTTTCGAGCCTTGACTTTTAACAAGCTATAATAATAATTTAGCAAACTATACTTCGATTTGTAATTACATCCCCCTAAAAGTAAATTAAACAAAATTTGAACAAACGTATTACCAATATTTTGAGTCGTTAAGAAGCAAAACCATTCGAAGTTAACTTGAAAATTAGAATGCGGCAGTCGGGCATGCTCAGGTGCTAAGCCATTCAAAAGTGTGGTATTAAAAGTTGGTTAAATGTTTTGTTACATACAAATCAACTAACGATAAGCATATACTGCCATGTAATTGATAGGTACATTAAATAAAAGTTCGGCTTATTACATGCCCCCTACCTTTTCTTCGGGTGAAATTTTGAGACGTCTTACGTAGATTATGCGGAAGGATAGAACGATTTAACACTACAGAAACCCTTTTAGGCATTGTAACGCGGAATAACTTACTAAACACTTAAAAAACCTACCATATGTATTCGAATGAAAATAATTAACTAATTCAACGGTCAAAGGTTAAACTTTCACTTGTTTTATTCACTTGTAAGTTAACTTTGACATATTTGAAGGCCCAATCCATAAAATACACTTTTCGATATTTACATTTTAACTTCGCATTTCGCAATGAAACGATTGATTACCATAAATCACTTTAGCTTTTTAGCCCTCTTGCGATCGAAAAATTTGCGCTCTGCAAATGTCGGTTTTTCGCCAAACTAAACCTGAAAATTTAAACCAAATTATAATCTTTTCGTGTTATTTTATTGAAGATTTTTAGCTGACCATGCAAACTGACTTCGTTTAACACCCTAATATCAACGAGTACATTTTCTTCGAGCTAAATAAACCATCGTCAATTGTAAATTCCCTAAATCCGACCCTGTTGCTCAATATTTGATTAGCGATCTGTAATAATCGGTTCGTTACTAATTTAAAGAATGAAATTTCAAAATTGCACAATCTTTTCAAATTTGGAACTAAAAATGTTTTAGTTTAATTCTATTTTAAGCAAGAATAACGATTTTTCTGTGTGAAGTTTTAATTTCAGCTTTTTTGAATATCGTTTTCATAGGTTATGTTACAAATAGCAAAAGTTTCTGTTACATAAAAAATGACGATTTCCGAGTACATCTCGTCACTTTCTGACAATCCGTATTTTGGTGCCGGTTTTGGATTATTTAGCATAGGAGCTGCTGCAGCTCTTGCAAAAAAAGGGTTGCAGGGTTCGATCATTCTGTTTCGAAGACATTACATGATTACTTTGGAAGTGCCTTGCCGTGACAAATCTTATCAATGGTTACTACAGTGGATAACTTATAAAGGTGCAAGGAAGACCCAACATCTCAGTGTCGAAACGAGCTTTGAACAGAAGGAATCGGGACAGATCAAAACTAGATACGATTTTATTCCTAGCATCGGAACGCACTTTTTTAAGTAGGTACGGTTTTTAAATTTTTATGTATTTGTCACAAGGCAAAAAATGATACCTTAGGTATGGTGGTACGTGGATTCGAGTTGAAAGAACTAGAGAGCAGCAGACATTAGATTTACATATGGGTGTTCCATGGGAGAGTGTCAATTTGACAGCGTTTGGAAGAAATAAAAATATTTACATTAAAATGTTGGAAGAAGGTACGTGTTTTACTGGTTGATTTCTAACTAAATGTACTTATCGCTTGTTTTTCAGCTAAATCTATGGCCTTGGAACAGCAAGAAGGCAAAACTATAATGTACACGGCAATGGGTGCCGATTGGAGGCCATTTGGTCATCCAAGAAAGTGCAGACCTATTACATCTGTTGTTTTAGATAACGATATAAGTGGTAGGATTGTCGACGATTGCAACGAATTTATGTCCAATGCAAATTGGTATAATGAAAGAGGTATACCGTATCGTAGGGGTTACCTTTTATTTGGTCCTCCTGGTTGTGGAAAATCTTCTTTTATAACTGCTCTAGCGGGCGAATTAAAATTAGGAATTTGTCTTTTAAGTTTGTCAGAACGAACGTTGTCGGATGACAGATTAAATCATTTGTTAAGTGTTGCACCTCAGCAGAGTATTATTTTATTGGAAGATATAGATAAAGCGTTTCCAAGTCGAACAGACGAGGATTTCAAGACGCAACAGCAAAGTGTTGCATACGAAGGCCTAAACAGGCTTACGTTTAGTGGTTTATTGAATGCTTTAGATGGAGTTGCAAGTACAGAAGCTAGAATTGTGTTTATGACAACTAATTACATCGACAGGTTAATTGATTATGAAATGTGAGTTCCAAGATGACATTAAAGTCTTTTTTAGATTGGATCCTGCTCTGATACGGCCTGGAAGAATTGATATGCAAGAGTATATCGGTTATTGCTCACAAAGCCAAATTGAAAATATGTATTTGAGGTTCTACAGGGGAGGAAATCGCGTTCAGGATGCCCTGGATTCGGAGAAATTTGCTAAAGAAGTCATAACAAAATCTAAGTTGTTATACAAGCGACCCGTCAGTCCTGCTGAAATTCAAGGATACTTCATGCTTTATAAACATTCTACCTTGAAGGAATTGATTGATAATGTTGATAAAATATGGAAAGGTTATAAAAGGTCAGAGAAAATTACCGATTTAGAAGTGCTGGGATAAATATTTTTAATAAAATGTTATATAGTTCATTAATCTTTCATTTTGTTATAGTACGAGGTCTCACGACAGAATTTCTACGCTCGTCTGTTACGTCCATGAAATGCAGTTAAAATATAATTTTGTAAAATTAAACTTACGTTTTAACTGCATTTCATCGACATACCGAATGAGCATAGAAATCATGTCATGGAAACTTAGACTATTGTTTCAGATATTTTATTACTTAATAATGTGGAAATATTCTTCATTATGACTCTAGAGATTTTAAAATTTTTAATCGATTAAATAAATAATTTGATTTTATCAGTCAATAAATTGGATACTGAAATTAATGTTCACCGAAACCAGGGTATTGAAAATTAATTTATAAGCAAAAAAACAAGCATAAATTAAGTTCAGGAAGGTTTCCAAAAATTGTGTCGTCATTATTATTAATTTTTACTATTTATATATATTTTTCTAAATTTTCAAATTTTTGAAATTACAAGTTACAATATCAGCAAGCATAAAAATTTGTTTATTTTATGCTTTCTCCTATTATTAATCCACGAACGTTCATAATCGTAAACTATAAATCAATTAACTCATAAGAACAATATTATATATTGTAAAGTAATAATCTCTTCCCCGTCGTGGGAAGAAGCACCAAATATTTCGCCATGTTTTTTGCACTGTAGCCCATAATTTTTAGCTATGCTACTGTCCTGCAAGTTGAAGAAAAAAATCGCCTGCGACGCTATTTTAGCTCACTTATAACTGCATTAAAAATTTACTAATCAATTGAACAAATGCGTTTTTACTGTGGAAATCTGCACGAATTGAAATCAAGGTTAGATTTTGTGTCTAAAATAATTATTAGAGGAACAGGAAATTACAAACGTATGACTTTAGACTTCATATGTTGAAGTCTTAAGCTGAGAGTCTTTTAGAGAGAGTATTTTATTATAAATGTTTATCGATACTCTTCTGGTAATTTTAATAAAATTTTCAACAAAAAATTTCTGATAAATATTGCTGGAAAAACAATTTTAATATAACAAAAAAAAGTCTTCAAAAGGTAAAATTCTTATTACCAACACAGGAGTGCATGCTCATTTTTGCGAGGCAATGAAATTAAAAAAAATCCCGTTATATGTACCTCAAACGTCCAGTACAAGTGTTATATTTTGAAAAACCCACGTGAAAATTTGAAATTGACATTTCTTCCCACATTACAGGTTGCTACATACATTGCACAAATTACAAACACAAAAACTTTGATTTTGAATACGCAATAATAAAGGTAGGTAATTAATTTTTTTCATTAAATATTTACGTCGCGTAGGATTTTCTTTCTCAATTTATTCTAAAATTATTCGTTCATTATTATTTATCTAATCATAACTACGTAGAAATATTTTAGAAATGTATGGCCTCACTAAAATTTTCTGCTGTCACTTGCACAAATTTGACAGATATTACAGCTTTTGTTTTGACTCGACTTCTTCAGAATCAGCTAATCACCGTCATGATGTGATTATTTTGCTCAGTTTATAAAATAATGTGATATTTGCGGTTTGTAGTCAAGTGCTCTGTTTTAGTAACAATTAATTTTTAAATATCCCTTTCTTTTAATTTTACTACTCTATCTCGTTTCGCCTTAACGTTCTAGTCAATTAAAGTTTCGACGTTTTAAATAGTGGTTAGTTTTCGTACCTCCCAAGTATAATTTCATTTTTTAACAGTAGGTTACACACAAAAATATCATACAATTTTTTATGCAAATTAAATGATAAGAATAATAATAAGAAGGATATCCCAAACGGGTTATGAGTACCGGAGAAACCATACCAATTTTAGCTTCCACGAATTCAGATGATAGAGTTCAAGTGCACGGTACTCTAGGTCAATCTTTAGCTAGTGATAGTTCAGCTGAAGATATTAGTTTAGTTCCCGAAGTCTCCTTTGAGCCTACATTGGATTCCCCGGGCATAAATCGAGAGTCTCAACCTCTCTTAGGAGGGCTTGATGTCTCGTACAATCAGTTCCCTGGTAAGTCATTCATTTGTTTTTATTTTAATGTTCACCATTTAACTTGACTATTTTAGATGATCCATCCTTCAGTGATTTGGTTTGGCAAGCCGAAGCTGCAATCGATAATGGAATTTTTCCCGAACGCATATCGCAAGGTTCTAGTGGATCATACTTTGTTAAAAATCCCTCCGGAGTTAGTATTTCTTCCTTTTATATAACTAAAATTTTTAATTAGGTTAATCAAAACATGTTTTAAAACATATCCTTTGTAATGTTAACGTGTTCTAAAATCCGTTGCCTGATTTATAAATTTCAATATTTTATGCACGTAGATAATGATTTTAAAGGGTACATGAATTGTTATCTTTTGTTATTATTTTTTTATCTTATTTACACAACGCTTATTTTCCTTAGCGATGCTCATTAAACTCTTTTTGCTCTTTTTTAAATTCAATAAAAGTTTAATTATTTAATGAGTACAAATTATTACATTTTTCTTGGGGACATCTTATTTGGAAGTTTCAATAAGAAGTTTGGTAAAAATGTAACATGCGTAGTGATCACTTATGCCGATGATTCATTATTTTTAAACATATGAACTCTGATCTTTGTATAAATAAATCTCCATAATTGGTTTTGTTACTTCATGCTTAGTTATAATAGTTTATTACATTATGATTTGATTATTTAAATTAACCGAATCTTAATTTTGTTTATTTTAGAAAACCATCGGAGTGTTTAAACCTAAAGATGAAGAGCCTTACGGTCGTTTGAATCCTAAATGGACAAAATGGATGCACAAATTGTGCTGTCCGTGTTGTTTTGGAAGATCTTGTTTAATTCCTAATCAGGGTTACTTGTCCGAGGCTGCAGCTTATATGGTAGATGCCAAACTAAATCTCCGTGTTGTACCAAAAACTAAAGTAAGCAAATTTTTTAACCTTTTTTCTGAGATTTTATTTCAATTTATATTAAATGCAAATAATTTAAATTTTAGGTTGTTAAATTAGTATCTGAAACTTTCAATTATCCGAGATTGGATCGGCAGAAAGCTAGAATGAAAAGGGCCATTATGGAACAATTTCCTAACGTTGGTTTACGCTTTAATAGAATAGGTCTTCCACCAAAGGTTGGTTCCTTCCAACTTTTTGTCGATGGTTACAAAGATGCGGACTACTGGTTAAGGAGGTTCGAGGCCGAACCACTACCGACTCTTATGGCGCAAAAATTTCAGTTACAGTTTGAACGTTTGGTAATCTTGGATTACATTATACGTAACACAGATCGTGGTAACGATAATTGGCTGATTAAGTATGATCAACCAACGATACTTGTAAACACGGGTAACGGTGTAGCCCATCGAGATCACATAGATACGGCAGTCGATTGGAATTTGGTACAGCTACCAGAAGTATCGATTGCAGCTATCGATAATGGTTTGGCATTTCCATACAAACATCCGGATAGTTGGCGGGCTTATCCTTACCATTGGGCATGGCTACCACAGGCGAAAATACCGTTCAGTTCTGAAACGCGAGAATTAGTTTTACCGCTACTAGGTGATATGAATTTTATTCAGGTATGAATTTATTTCACTTAAATTATGACACAATTGGACAATTTTTTATTTTTTATAGGACTTATGTGATGATTTGCATTTACTTTTTAAACAAGATAAAGGTTTTGATAGGAAATTTTTTGAAAAGCAAATGTCTGTTATGAGAGGACAAATACTGAACCTAACTCAAGCTCTCAAAGATGGAAAATCTCCTGTACAATTGGTACAGATGCCTGCTGTGGTCGTCGAAAAGAGACTAGAAAAGTAAGTAAACAAATTTTTCACCACACCAAATAAGTACAAAAATTAAAACACATCTACTATCGAGAATTTCATTCATTTCCTGTTGCTCCTATGTTATCTTACGTTGTTTAATTTTCATATTGATTTCGACTTTGCTTATTCATCGTCTTCCTGTTGAATTGATATTATTCCATTTCAACACTTATAATTATTAATTGTTTTTGACATACTTATGAATACATTTTCATTTATTGTGTACAGGGTGGACAAATTGGGTTGTTTTTGTAAGCTATTAGATATTAATTTATTCTAGGAAAACAATGATTACCTACTTGTTTAATAGCTTCATGTATAGTTTACCGGGATTTGGTTATATTTGTAAAAATACTTTATCGACTTTGGCTGTTTGTAACTAAGGTTTGGGTGCTTGATCATTGTCATTGCTGAATTTCAAACTTCTAGGTGGTCTAAGGAATGGGTTAAAAGCTTGAACATACAAACAAATTTTATATTTTGTTATAGGTACCTAGCTCCAGCTGTTGGCACTCATTTGTTGCTCTTGGATAATAATTCCTAATTTCACTGATTTTACTGTATTTTAAGAGCGGTGAGGACTTTTAACTTTATAGATAAAAATCTTCAAACCTCCTTGTTGTGCTAAATTCAAGAATTTGAGTAAAAATTGAAAAAATTATTTGATTAAATTAAATTTACGTATTGCAAAATTCTAAATTTCAGAACCTTAAAAATGCATTCCGATAGTTTTATGCGATTGTATTTCATTGCTGAACAAATCGACCCTATATTTGAAATTCCCAAAAAAAGGGTTTATTAGAACGCACTGGTAGCTCGGGAACACAAGCTGGTAGCAAATAAAACATTAAATTTTAAGTGCATAATTATTATTGTTATTGTCATTTACGAATAATATTTCTTTATATGCTCCTGACGAATATTCCATATCCCCTGGTTCCCAAGATGTTAACGCTTGTGTGCGGTGTAGGAATTATGGAATAACCCCTAGAATCCAGTAGAAATATTTGTCTATCATTACGCATTTACAAAAATTCGATGGAGTCAGGTAAAAATGGTATCTACCAATAGAATTATTGTAAATGCCTATTACTTATGCAAAACAATATGTTCAAAAAGTTCTGCATTCCTAATTTTTATTTTAAATTTTTTTAAATCATTTAAATTAAATTTTTTAAAGTACTAACGGAACGGGTGACGACTTATGTCCGTATACAAAATTTTGTTAGCTTAAGGGCATGGTATATGCTTTAATTTCCCTAATTTTGCTCTAAATTAACATTATACTTTGCAATTTATTTAGAAATTGATTTAAAGAGAACTCAGCTTCTGTAAACAGTCAGCAAGTCAACTTCATGTCATCATGCTGCTTAAAATATTAATAAAACTAAATTGAACCACGAAATACTTGACTTAACATAAAGATAACATTTTGAGAACATGTGTGAAATTCATCATTAGTTGTACGACGCAGTCTAAAATTTTTGCGCTTAGGTGTTTACTCAACAGTAGTAAGTAAGCACTTGCTCAGCGTACCATTTGACGAAACTGCTGTAGTCAACTTCTCAGCCGCCGATCTTCGCTAAACGCACCCAATGTTTCAAAAATTCTTAAAATATCCTAAAATCTCGGAATAAAAATTCTTAACTAAAATCTGGGAAGTTTGTTGTGGGAGGCCTGCAATGCTTCACCATGCTGATTGAGGGAAGACAAAATCGGGGTAGCTAATGAAACGTTACCTTCTCAAAACAGAATATTAAATTGTAAATATGTAAATTTTTATTGCCAATTTGGAAAGTAGGTAAAATTCAAATTTGATCCTAAATTTCTAGTGGTTGCTCCTCTGCTATTAGATGTATAATTTCTTAAACGTTTCGTTGATGTGAAGACATCTCCTGCTCCTAATTAGGATCATTTATCAGGAACGAGCAATAAAAATTTGAAATAAGATCAGATTTTAATTCGGTAAAATTAACGGTAAAATTAAAAAAAAAACAAACTCCCGTATTGGCTAAATAAAGAAATATCAGATATGATTGAAGAAAAACGTAATATATATCAAAAGTACATAACAAGAAAAACGGAAAACAATAGACAAAGATATAGAGACATAAATAAAGAACTACGAGAAATGATAAAACAAGAGAAAAACAAATTTTGGGAGCACAAATGCAGCCAAATTAACGCATATATTGGTGGAGCTCAATCTACAGAAGTGTGGCACATAATAAGAAGTATGAAATCAAACAACAACGGAAAAAACTTATCTCTAATCACTATCGATGAATGGAAGGCGCACTATGAATCATTATTGGTTGAGGATAGAGAAGAATTTATGGAAAACGCAGTTGATATCGAAAACATCGCAAACCCAACAGAACCAATACAAATAACTATAGATGAACTGAATCAATGCGTAAAAGAGCTGAAAAATGGAAGATCACCTGGACCTGGAGACATTTCTGCAGAGCTAATAAAATACGGCGGAACAGCACTCCTACAAAGAATTCTGGACATGATGAATACTTGTATAATCCAACTAAAAACACCGGAAGAATGGAAAAATAGCTACATTTCGTCACTATACAAAAAAGGAAACAGAAAAGACCCTAACAACTACAGGGGGTTGAGTGTGACAAGTACATTCAGCAGACTATGGGGAAAAATCTTACAAAAAAGACTTAGAAAAGAGATTGGAAGCTATATCGCAGAAGATCAAAGTGGATTCATGCCGGGTCGCTCATGCGTTGATAATTTGTTTATTTTACAACAATTAGTGGAAAAAAAAATAAGTAAAGGCCAGGAGTTACATGTCACGTTTATAGACCTTAAAAAGGCATACGACAGCATACCGAGAAGTAAATTATGGCTGGCCTTGAGAACAATTGGAACAACAACTCATACGCTGCAAATGATTCACGAACTATACAAAAATAGTGTGGCTTACGTTAAAATGGGAAATTATATATCAGAACCCATATATGTAACCAAGGGTTTAAGACAAGGCTGCAGTATTTCCCCATTGCTATTCAATGCTTATCTAGAAATAGCGCTTAGAAGATGGAAAAGAACATTTGAAGGGATGGGGATACCAATAAACAATACATATATATATACCCTAAGCTTTGCAGACGACCAGGCAGTTCTGGCACAAGACTCCTATGATATGGAGTACATGCTAAAAAGGTTATATACGGAATATAGAAAGTGGGGATTAGAAGTCAGCTTGGAAAAGACAGAATATCTTGTGATGGGATCGGATGCTAGATTTGAGGTTTTGGTGGGTGATGGAACTCAGATCCGACAAGTGGATCAATTTAAATATTTGGGAGCGATAGTAGATAAAGACGGTGTTGGAAAAGCAGAAATGGATCAAAGAATTTTGAAAGCACGAAAGGTACTGGGATCCCTCAATTCGGTCTGGTGGGACAAGAATATTTCTAAAGCCACAAAAAAAAGAATTGGTAGAACAATGGTGGAGTCCGTTCTCACATATGGAAGTGAAGTATGGGCAATGAAAGAACACGAAAAACGAAGATTTAGAGCAGTAGAGATGGACTACTTGAGACGCAGTGCCAGGATATCAAGAACGCAAAGAGTAAGAAACGAGACAATCCGAAACATAATGACACAGGTGGAGGATGTAGTACATAGGATAGAAATAAGAGGCCTAAAATGGTTTGGACATCTACTGCGTATGGAAGATAAAAGATTGCCAAAAAAAGTGTTCTTATGGAGACCACCAGGAAAAAATAAGATAGGACGCCCCCGAAAGTCGTGGAATGAAGGTATGCGTAAGGCAATGCAGCTTAGAGGGCTACATGAAGAAATGGTACAGGATCGAGAGGTATGGAGATTGGGATTGGGAAAGCAGCTTAATGTTGTATAGTGAATGTATTATATTGATCTAAAATGTATACATGACTAACCCAAATATATATATATAAAATTAACAGAAATATGAAACATTTTTAAATTTGACCTACTATAAGAACCAAAAGTGTAAACCCACGTTAATATAAAAACGGAGCCAGCTTGCAAATGACAACGAAATTTGACCACCCTGTAGATTGTTTCATAATTAGCAGATACAATAAATCCTAAAAATAAATTCAAAGCAAAAATATGCATGTATATTTCTTATTATAGATAAATTAATATAATTTTAAGATACCACTTTGAAAAATCTCGGAATACAAATTGAAAAGGTTATCACCAACGTGAAGATTTTGAAATCATTATCTACACTATCACTTACTATTTTTTTAATTTCAGATCACAAGGGCAGCAAACATCTCGATTTTTAAGCTTTACCCAACGATTTCAAGATAAGAGTCCGTTCTTTTCCTGGTGTTAACATTTTAATGTAAATATTAAAAAATCTATTATTGTATACAGTAATTTTATTTAATATACCAATTCCATTATTAAACTTGGTTTAAATAAAATAATAATTCTATAATTAAAGTTTCTATTATTTTAATAATGAGTGTGTATATCTACAATAATCTTAAAGTAAATCATGCTATCCATTTATTCCTGTACGAACAGTTGCAGCTCTCGGATCGTCGTCTCTGATGACAACGTAAGACAATTTGTGCTTACGATTATCTCCATCTTTTACAATATAATAATTATATAAGCCAGCAAACGTTAAAGTTACTCCAACTAATCCTACAAATGCACCTCCGATGACTTCTGGTATTTCATTCCATCCTTTTTTAAATAATTTCACGATACCACCAGAATTTCTAGGAAATGCCGCAGCCATTGTTTTTGTACGCTACAATCTTGCGAACTATATTGTTTTACAATATTAATCCTTTTGGAAGAACTTACAGAGAAGTAAATATAAATTTTGACATTTGGCAATCGTTATACAACAAATATTGGAAGTGTCTCCTGTATTGTGTATTGACCACATTTGTACAGGATATTTTAAAATCTAATTAAATTCAAGAATTTTAAAAAAGTCTCTATGTAAAAAAAACTTGATTGTACTCAAAAATAGCAATTTGCTTTTGATTTGTTATTATTTTTACTTTTTTTTCTACCACCGGTAGAATTTCATTATTTTTCTATCTTGGAACTACCATATTATTGTGCGCCACTGTTCCAACGCTACCACAGGACGCGACATCTAACTTGTAAAAATTACGTGACTATAATAACCTTAAAGTTTTACTTTGTTTAAAAACAAAAATTTAACTGTTTGTGTTGCTAGAAAACAACAAGTTTCATAAGTAAATGGTAGATTATTGACAGTAGCAGCAGCTTCCAATTGACGCTATCAAATTTCAATATTTAAATTACAAAACTATTGAAGTAGAGCAGCAAGGGGAAGCGTAGGTACATAAAAATGTCTACATTTTCATCAAGTTCGGTGGAATTAAGTTCGTATCGGGACCAACATTTTAAGGTAATACAATAGTACTAATTAATACAGGTATTGAAATTAAAGAATCTTACATTTAGGGGACAAGAGTTGAGCAAGATAAGTTGTTACACAAAACGACAACATTGTACATTGGAAACTTATCGTTTTACACAACGGAAGAACAAATTCATGAGTTATTTTCTCGGTGTGGCGACATTCGCAGAATTATAATGGGTTTGGATAAGTATAAAAAAACACCTTGTGGGTTTTGTTTTGTCGAATATTACATTAGAGAAGACGCTGAACATTGTTTTCGGTATGGAATTATAAAAAAGAATTTCATTTCACGCCCACTTGTCAACTTTTTGGTTTTAGTTACATCAATGGAACTCGTTTAGATGACAGAATTGTTCGTACTGATTGGGATGCAGGTTTTATTGAGGGAAGACAATATGGTAGAGGAAAAACTGGTGGTCAAGTATGTTATGCTTCTTTTTATTTAATTTGAACGATGGATTTTTAAATTATTGCAATTTAGGTGCGAGACGAGTATCGTACTGACTTTGATTCCGGTCGAGGTGGTTATGGTAAAATAGTGGCACAAAAAATTGGAACTACAGATAGTGCCTTTGGTCGATAATTTTATTTTATGACAAATATTAATTTAACAGGAGTTTCTTTGATTAATTTGATAATGATTGCCTGATGATTATTTTTTTTTTTAATATTTATATTCCACGTTGTAAATAAAATTAACAAAACGGATATGTATTATCATATTATTTAACAGTTTAAATAAATGATAATTTATTTTAGTGTAATTGATGATATTCAAATTTCTGCACCTAGTGTACGTTTACACTAAATTTTAACGGGATGCTCAAATTACTTTTTTAAATAAAAGCAAAATTCGAGGAACCCCAAGGTACTTAGGAAAACATTAAGAAAGTCAGGGAACTTGACCCTAAAGAGAAATCCTTTTTATAAATTTCACCCATAGGTCAACCCTTATTTTGTCAGACAAAATTATTTGGTAATAAATTACAGATGGCGCTGCCTTAAAATTTTTTTCTAATCATGAAAAACATTCTCGATTTTCAGTTTTCAGAAGCTTTTTAAAACTGTTGAATGTTTGATAAAATCTAAAGTGAGAAAAATCAACATGGCATTTAACATCGGCACCTTTAAACTTCCTAGTTAAGTTATTATTTGTTGAACTCTGTAAAAGTGCGGTTATGTGTTTATTTAGTTTTGAAAATTATTAGTAGTTATGGGAAACTTGAACGAATCGAACAATAAAACGTTTTGCCACTGGTTGGCCCATCTAAAATTATACAGGATACTTATCCTTTTGTGTGCAATATTATTTTTAGTGCCATTAATCACCCACTATTTTTTATCGAATGTCGAAAGTAACTCGAGGCATATCACTCACAATGCCCATTCCCACATAGACTTGCCAGATAATTTACATTATTTAAGCGATTTAGATTTAAAAACACGAATCGAGGAATTATATAGGATTAAGGGATCGGTCTCGAGTGAACTACGTGACATGGAAAACAAAAGACAAAAGCTACAGCAAGATTTGCAAGCTTACACCAAAAATATTGAGCAATTAAAGTTTGAGTTGGTTCATCATCAAACTGAACTAAACAGATTGAAAATTTCTGTGGAACAAGCGCAGGTTGCACAAAAGGAAGCCCTGGAGCAAAACACTCCAGATTTGGCTTTACCTAAACGTTTAACTGCCAATCGACTTCCTTCCATTTATCCAATGTTACCTAAAAGTTTGGCTCGAAACTGTAAAATGTTTTCATGTTTTGATCACTCACGTTGTTCTTTAACATCTGGATTTCCAGTGTACCTGTACGATCCCGATTTGTATACCGTAATGCACCACGGTTGGGATGTTGATGGATTTTTGAAAGCAACATTAAAGCAAACATTAGGTTACAATCCTCACTTGACGAATAATCCAAAAGAAGCTTGCATTTATTTGGTTCTTGTTGGAGAAGCACTGCAGGATACCGATGATTTTGCACAAGTTATGTTGAAAACAAAATTACCCCCGTTAGATTCACAAGCCTTAAAGCGTTTGCCATATTGGGGTGGTGATGGCAGAAATCACATTTTACTTAATTTGGCTAGACGGGATTTGTCAGCTGCTTCAGGTGATGTGTTTTCAAACGTTGATACCGGAAGAGCTATTTTAGTTCAAAGTACTTTTAAGCATGGTTTTTATAGAGACTCGTTTGATTTAATTGTGTCACCTGTGTTAGGACCTCCAGGTAAATTTAATAATATTTTTTTATCGATAATAATATTTTGCATCCAAAATATTTCCTGAACCTAAAGATGTCGATATCAGTAAAACATGTCAACCGAATAAGGGTTGCAGGGTGGCAGCCTGGCAGGATTAGTCTGGATTCATAATATAAGAACTATAAAATACAAAAATGGGTAATCGAGTAATATGCTTATTTATTGTGAATCCACACTTAATCGGTAGGTGTATTATTAAATTGAATAAAATGAATTTTATATTAAAAACATCCTCTCTTTCCTCCTCGGCCAACTGAAGTTTTAATGAAAATAAAATAGAAATATGATTGTTTTCAGCAAACTGCCTAAATCAAAGCTACAGATAGGTATAACCGAACTAGTCCTAAAACTTTGGTTTTCTGTTCACGAATTTATTGTGTAAATTTGAAAAAGTCGGTGTTATTACCCATTCTGTTATCGGTATGTGTGCTCGACGAAAATAGGTGCAGTAGTGAAAATTAGGGCGGAGCCAGCCGAAATTGTCTTCTAGCTATGCAACTGTTACCATAAATTTATTTTAAATTTGTTTTTGTTAATTATTAGAGCCAAATTTAACTTTAAAACAAAGATCCCGTTTTTCTAGTTCCGTAATTTTCGAGTTGGAGCGGCTTCAGGGATATTTTTAATGAGACCTTTTTCCATAAAATTTATATTTGAACAAATTGCAAATTACACAAAAAAATTTAATTCGTGGGCCCGGGTTTATGTGTTATTCCCCCGATAATCTCAACTTCCTTCGGCATGAGCAACCTAAAAATGCTATCATTGAGGATGCTCTTGTTTATAGCTTCCCATTCTGTTTTAGCTTCATCTGTTGGTCAGCAACTTCTTTATAATATCGCGCAGTCTTTCCTCATCAAGTTTCTTCCACGACCAGCCCTCAGCCGGCTCGTAAGGGAGAGTTCCACCTCCCCTTAATTTGGTGACGGATTTAAAAACGCCTACTGTAGCCGCATCTTTCATACCTAAATTGGTTGACATTTTTTTTTTATATTAAAAGTTCTTGGTTCAGGAAATATTAAAACTGAATAATTTTTGAAGAAACACACGGTACAGACCGGCTAGTTTAAAAATTAAAATTTTTATTTATTAGGCGGAGACGTTTGGCAAGAATGTGCACCAATGTTACCAGCACGCCGCAAATATTTATTGACATTTCAAGGAGAAATTAAGAATAACAAAGCGCCTGGTCCTACAAATAATTATGTGGTGGACGATTCTGATTTTCCTACCGGTGATAGCTATTTTGAGTTGGATAAATTCATTGTTGATCATTTCAAACATCTAGAAGGAACAAGTACAAACGACAAGTTTTATTTTGAATTTGAATGTGTACCTGCGAATGACGAAAATATTAATACGGGAACGCAAGATTGGGCGTTATGTGGTACCGATAGTTCGCGAAAATTTTTATTGCGCGAATCCACTTTTGTATTAATATTTGCACCGGCTACTGCGGAATTTGTGTCAACCACACTTTTACAAGCACGAGTATACGAGGCTTTAAGATCGGGCGCAGTTCCGGTAATATTGGGCGGAGATCAAATAAAATTAGCTTACCACGAAGTTGTTCAGTGGAAACGAATAAGTATATTTTTGCCTCGCGCTCGTATCACCGAACTTCATTTTTTGTTGCGTGCAATTCCCGATTCCGATATTTTAATTATGCGTCGGCAAGGTCGTTTGATGTGGGAAAAATATTTAGCTTCCGTACAAAGCACGTTAGACACAATAATAGCCGTACTTAGAGACAGATTAAACATTCCACCACTTCCCATCGATAATGTAGCTGCCGTTTCCGTATTTAACGATACGTTTCAACCTACTCAGGTGATCGTCAATGTAGATGGAGAACAAGACGAAAGTTTGGGACCTTTAGAACCTCCGTACAATAGTCCAAACTATAGGCGAAATTATAGTTCTTTCATAACCCAAGGCCACGAAATTTGGAACGATTGGGGGGATCCGTTTCATTTATACCCTTCTCTACCAACCGATCCTTTACTACCATCCGACGCAAAATTTATAGGTTCTGGACGTGGTTTTAGGCCGATTGGTCAAGGACAAGGAGGTGCAGGAAAGGAATTCTCGGAAGCGTTAGGCGGTAACAATCCTCGCGAACAATTTACGGTTTTACTGTTAACTTATGAACGCGAACAAGTTTTATTAGATTCTCTGGCGCGTTTACGTGGACTTCCGTATTTAAATTCCGTCGTAGTTGTGTGGAATTCTCCTAAACCTCCAAGTTCTGACCTGCGTTGGCCCGACATAGGTGCTCCTTTACATGTGATTAAAGCTGCACGAAATTCGTTAAATAATCGATTTTTACCTTTGGATAATTTAAAAACTGAAGCCGTTTTGTCGGTCGACGACGACGCCCATTTGAGACACGATGAAATTTTATTTGGATTTCGGGTTTGGCGCGAACATAGAGATAGAATCGTTGGCTTTCCGGGGCGGTATCATGCTTGGGATATTAACACCGGTAATAGTTGGTTGTACAATTCAAATTATAGTTGCGAGTTGAGTATGGTTTTAACGGGAGCTGCGTTTATACATAGACATTATTTTCATTTATATTGGAAATGGCTACCTCAAGCAATCAGAGATAAAGTAGACGAATATATGAATTGCGAAGACATTGCTATGAATTTTTTGGTTAGCCACATTACCAGACAACCTCCAGTTAAAGTTACCTCGCGATGGACGTTTAGATGTCCTGGTTGTCCACAAAGTTTATCTGAAGATGATACTCATTTTCAAGAACGGCATAAGTGCATTAACTTTTTTACTCAGGTGAGTGATTTGAATTTTTATAGTTTAGAAAAGTAAAGTTCTAGATAATTAATTGTTTTTGGAATAACGTATACAAGAGAAAAGACACATTTGTTTAATTATTGTTTGTGGTCTCCCTGAACTCAGAGGGGACCAACGGTTTTTATGTGCTCTTCCAAGCACGAGAAAATTTTTAGCCTCTCTGGATTCAAACCCGGTATCTTAGCATTAGTAACTGTTCAGATAATTTACTAGACTAATAAATAGGTCTGTCTTCCATTGTATGGAAATAAATATATTATGCGATGACTCTTATTTTCTGATAACTATTTATGGAATTTTAGTTCTACCAGAACTTAACATTCTTGGAAGACTTGTGTCGAAATTCTATTCTCTTATTCTTATGCTTCGCCAGAGGGCTTATTGCATTATTATTCACTGCACTTCATATAGCCTTAATTAGATTTTGCTTGTAAACTCATTTTTATTTCTACTAATTGAACTGGCATCATTTGAATCGGAAGGCGAAGACAATTGAAGAGGTTAGAAGCATAAGGGTCTAAGTGACGAAAATTGTAGATGAATACTTATTTTGTTTGCTGGTAATTAATGTAGAACTTTGAAAGGGAATATCTCTAAAAATAAGTTTTAGCACTTAGATCCTTATGATTGTAACATCTTCATTCCTTTTTTCGTATATTTGCCAATGCAGTGGAACTTGGGTAACTTTTGCACTAGACGTTTAATTGGTTGGGCCAATGTATTCATTTAGTCATTATCTTGGCCATACAGTGCGATTTTTGTAGGTTATTCTTATTCGGTGTAATATTGATTACTTGAACCGAAATTCTTTTAGATTTTAATAATTGTTTGATAAATTATATGCCAATTATAATTGGGCGGCATATACATATTATGTACATATACTTGATAAACAACGCACATAAAAACCAATATAATATAATGTAAATAGATTTATAATTTAGTCCCTTGTATTTTTAGGTATTTGGATATACACCGTTACTTAATACACAATATAGAGCAGATTCAATATTATTTAAGACACGAATACCCCACGACAAACAAAAATGTTTTAAGTTTATATAAAAACCATCTGGATTTCAACATTCGACAAATTTAGGGCAGCTTTTTAAATGTTTTAATTTTTTACTTATTTCACATAACTTATTTTTACTCAATTTTAACTAAAATCTCTGGTATATTTATTTTACGCAGACACTTAAGTTAGTAGTATTGTGATATTTTAGCAATATAAGAATATTAATGTGCCATTTCCTTTGAACATTTTAACAATGTGTAAATAATATTTTGATATTTTAAGAATCCTACATCTTGTAAATTAATTAATTTAATAAGTACAATTTTTCACTCAGATAACACAATCAAATTTATTATTGTATGGTGTTATATTAAGCGGGCTACACACAGACCATGTGGTATAGAACACAGACTGTAACATGTATCTTTTGTCGACTTGTCTCTATTACTAGTATGGTTTTCGAAAAAGAAAAGAAAAAAATAGATAAAAGAAAAGATTCATATTTTACATCTCATATATTATATGCCGGTATTGCTACTGTCTCTGGAAATATTATCTGGGTGTGTGTAGCCCACTTAAAAGTCAACAAACACCTGCAAAAACTGCGTTTACAGGTACTCAGTTGAAAAAACATCTATTATTTTATGGTTTTAATGGTGGACGATGATAAATTGCGCCGGTGGTCAGTGGTTAACTAATGTATAGTTAGTTAATTCGATCTTCGGCGCAATTTTGAACTTTTCTGAAATATTTCAAATATTTTTTATCAGTTTTTTGACTGAATAATCTCATTTGTTTAATACGTATCTATGTTAAAGCAAATACATTAAACTTAATTATGTGTGTACAACTTCACGGGTTGTCAAGCTTTTTTTTTTTCAATGTGGCTCCTTCGCGCCATCTATTGGTATGTAATGGCATCAGTTAAAATGTTAAAAAAAAACACATTACCTGAAAATGATCTTAATAAATCTAAATGTTCTCTTTTTCAAGAAACAATTTATGATTTCAAACTGCAATTAACGGGTAAGATCCTTTGGCATTCTAACATTCTAACAAAAGACTATCTTTCTCCAATTTGTTATATATAATTATTGCAGCCATATACGGCACAAATTGAAGTAAGTTCATTTGTTTGTTTAAGTAACATCAGTACCTCTGGCCGCTAGTGGCGCCACTTATGCAATATTCCTACAATTTGGCGAAGTTGTACCAAATACTATAGTATATTCTATATATCTATAAGAATATACTATAGTATTTGGTTGTACGTATTTTTGTTTTAATGTATTTGATTAAAGTGATGTAATATTATGAACTGTGTATATTTTAAATTATTTATTTAAATGTCTCTTGTATATTATATACAATTTTAGAATTAATTTTTTAAGAGATGTTTTAATGTCTTAATTTTAAAACCAAATTATGTACTATTTTAAAATAAAATAAAATGTTTTAATATAATATGCCGATTGCGTGAATCAATTTGAATTTTCCGAAAGTCTCACTCTAGTGTAAGAGATGGCGTCGTGTGACAAGTGGGTGCCAATATGATATTTGCGAAATATACAGCGCATATCAAAAGTTACATTCGCGCAAACTCGATGTGTAAAATCAATAATATTGTGTCGTGACGTCACATTGTACAACATTTACTATTGGTAGGCTCTTAACTTATCTTATTATTTATTAAAGGTGCATGAATGGGAAATTGCTAACTGTGATATTTGGCCGACAAACGGCAAAGACAATCGCAAAAATATTAAGAGCTATTGCTGCATAATTCGTTCGCGATATCGGTTTAAGTGTTAATAGTGGTGCGGTGTTACATTGCAATAGTACGAGGGGAGCCGCCTGTGCTGCAACCCCCGCATATTCGATTGTTCATATTATTAACAAAATGGACTGTTTAACGAAGTGCACTCGAGATTGGCTGTCCATAGGGTAGTTGACTTGTGATGATTAGCGGGGGGTAGCATGGAGGAAGGGCCGGATCTCTCGCACCTCACTCCTGAGGAACGGGCTATTATTGAGTCCGTCATGCTTCGGCAAAAACAGGAGGAGGAACGCGAGCAAGAGATCATGAGGTATGTATTTCTAAAAATAGTTGAATTTCTAAAGAGCAACGCCAAACGACACATTAATATGCAAGTAAGTACCTATAGCAATATCAATTAACTGGTGCAATAAATTGTAAACAAAATTTAAAAATAGAAATCGCGAACAATAGAATATGCCCAATTTATTCATAAATTTATTATTATTTACGTCGAACCAAATTTTATTTGTCCCTTTCAATTTCCAGTAATGGAAAACGTAATTATATTTCAAAGAACATGATGGAGCAGAACGTTGAAGAGGTTTTTAAAGATGACGAGGCTGCGCTTTCGCATTGACAAGAACATACAAGTCAATGACCCATTTTATCCATTTCAAAATTTATAGATCTTATCACAAATTGGCTAGATTTTTAATTTTTCGAAAAACGAACCCTGGACATTTTCCACCATTCGGCTATGGAATATCGGGACGGGCCGCAATTTCGAGCGTTTGTCAATTTTTGCTCGAAAAATTTGTTCAAATTTGACTTTTCGTTTTTGGATCGCATGGCTTCTTTTGTTGGACGGATTTATGTGCCACGAAGATGGAAATCGCAGTTTTTTATCGTCAAATTTTTTGACGTGTTAAAGAACTCAACAAGTGGTAAATAATGGAAACTAAGTAGACATTGCGTTTTTATAAATATTTTAATCTTAATTGAATTCAACAACGTTTTCATATCTAAAACGTATCGAGCAATTAAGAAATTATAATAATTTGAGTGTTTATTTCTTCAAAAGTTATAAAGCCTTTATGCGGAGGAAGAAGAGACAATCAAAGTCGATTCAATGCTTGCCGGAAGTTTCTAAAAACGTTTCAAAGAGAAGTATTATATTCCGCAACGATAATGTGGTCTCTCGTTTCATTGAGCAAAAATATTTACTCGAGATGATAATAAAATTTATTCCATCAAGTCACTTCCATGTTTATCCATTCATCATAATAGATAATTAGGTCATACTGCAGATTGATGATCAAGATATATTTTGACATGATGATTTTGAGCTTGCGTGACTCCATGCTTTTAAAATTTTCGTGGCTATATAATAAATTTTAAAACATTTATGCACATCATATCAAACAGTATATTTATCAAAATTGTATATTTTAACTGATGGCCTAATCAATTAGCCAACGTTTGTCATTTTGCCTTGCTCTTCGCCAATAAATCTTATCCATTCGACTTATTGTTACCTATATATTTGGTTGTTTTTTGTTTAAGGCGTAAAGCGAACGAAGTCCAGCTGTTAGAAGATACGATAAGGGCCCGCAGTGAACAACACAAAAAAGCAGGCATAGAATTAGATGCTACTTGCCAAATATGCCTTAAGACCAAATTTGCCGATGGTGTTGGACACCTTTGTAATTATTGTAACATTCGGTGTTGTGCACGTTGTGGAGGAAAAGTAACACTTAGATCAAATAAGGTAAATGTCGATTTTTGTCTCATTTATTTATGAATTTCATCATCACCCAAAAATAATATTTTTTTCGTTCACCCTAAAGAGACCATAAGGTGGAATTTTGTATTTTACTTTAATATTATTATTGCATAATATTTTATTGTTCAATATTGCAATAAATTAATACAGCCAATAGCTTCGTTAATTAGTGCTTGTCAATTTTATTTTATCACAAATATAATGATGTCATATCATCACCTTTCAGAGATTGCTAATTTACGAATAGGGGAAATCGGGGGAAATTATTGCTTTAATATTTCTTCTCGGTTAGAACAAGTTTCGTGAAATATTAAACGACAAAAGTCTGTAAATAATGAAATTTCTAGACAACCGCACTGCTAGAAACAGAAACAATGTTTAAGGATTTCACACATTTTAGAAAATATAATATACGTGAATTTATAAATGACTGGTACTTGGATGGGTGACCGCTTCGCGAATACCGCTTGTCCCTGACCTTCTCAGAACTTATGAAATATTAAAGCAACTAAAAATGCCTAGAAACTACAACTACAAATATCTAACCGTAGGTTATAGGATATAGGACTGTCCAGCTTGTCCTATCGCGACTCTGTTGACAATATATAATCTGGATGATATAGGTATGATCTGTAAAACTCGGTTAACCAAATTGAAATAAATATGAACACAATAAACTGTGTATACTGAAGAGATAGGTACAACTTTCTTTTCTAATACAGAGATATGATTCTATAAGTATTTTGCAAAAGAGAAAAACTAATATTTTATTGAATTGTTCCACTAGTGGAAGCTGTGTGCCAAACTTCAGTTTTCTCGGTTGTGGAGAACTGTGAACTCGTAGTTATACGAAATATTATTTCAATTAATATTTTATAAAGAAAATTTTAACCTTTACAACATATCATCAGGCTGTAGATACACAGTGTATATTATTTAATTATTGTAATTGGTATTCTGTATTTTCATTACATTTCTGAAACTGTGCAAATAATCTTACGCTTTATTTGTCGATCAGAGCAGAAACGAAAATTAGGTAATAATTAAACAAATTATTTAATTAAGAAAATTTAGCGTAGGTGTAAACCAGAGGGGTTATAAATGTACACATACATTCTTGTAAATCCCCTGTACATCTCCGTACGTTCTCGTAAATTTAATGAATGTCAGGACCGTAGCAAGGTTTTTGTTTTCGACGGGGAGGGGGACTTTCATTTTTATTTTATATTTTTTATATTTATTTGCCGAATATTCATTCAAAGAAACAACTAAATTTAAATACATCCAGTTTTTGTTTCTTTTTCTGTTTGCTTTCTGTTCTTTCTTTTGTTTGTTTTACAACAAACACACGGCCGTAGTTTAAATCTATAGTATTGCCAAAGATTCCAAGATTACTTATTAATACAAAATAACACATTCTAATTGTGCTTTCTTAATTTTATTTGAAAGTGTGTTCCACCAACCCTTAATTTAGAATATCAATATCTGTAATTTCTGATTCAACTTGCTGTTTCATCTACTGCTGTTATAACTTTGTCTATTATAATTTCAAAGTTATCGAAAACTCTTTCTATTATCGAAGATATGAAAACTTAATTCCAGCTATGTTTGTCAACAAAAATGTCTAATTTTGCACTTTTGCCTTTGAATAGTTTATACTAACTTGTATAATAATGCAAAAGCCATAATTTATTTTTAAATCTTCCATAATTGCGTTTGTTTTTAAAATATGCTTTTACATAAATCCCGATAAATCCTCGTATATCCCCCGTATATCCTCATGAGTGTACACCATAAATCCCCCCGGTGTTTACCCCTCGGAGTGACCTAAAGCTGAGAGATTATAAAAAAATAGAGCAAATTTTTTAATCATGATTTTATTAACTGCCTATCGATTCGCAATTCATTAATTTTATCAAGTTTTTATATAAAAAAGAAAAGTTAGTCGAAGTTTTCGGGAACGTCATCAATATTTTATGACGTCACGTATTATGTATGTTGACTAAATTATAAATAATGTGGAATTCAAAAACAATGCATCCAAGATACATTTTTTGAAAAACATAGACTTCCAGAAATTTGAAGAGTAAATAATTGATAAAAGTTTGTCGCATACATAAACAGTAGGGGAGACTAGGGAGGGTTGATACGTAAATCAAAGTTGTGTATTTTACAAAAAATACCTGGATTTATTGCATCGAAAATTCACGTTCAATTAATTTTATAATGTTTTTTATGTTAAGTTATGTTCGACATTCTCTAGTCTAGTCTAGTATAGTTTTATTAGGAGTAAAAGTAGGAATTTTCGTGGTGAGTCTGTAGGCGGCACAAAGAGTATTCGCTTCGCGTAACACTTGATTTTCAACCTTGCTTATAAGGTGGGCGGTTTAAAGAATCGTTGGTTTTCTAATCAATAAAATTTCTAACTCGAAATTTTCGATATGATCTAACTTCATGAATTGGAGTCACAAAAGTTTTAAATAATCAAAATTTGTCGAAAAATGTTAATTTTATTTTAAATTCGTGCAATGCAAATGCAATGCTTTCCTTATCACCTCACGTGCGTTTAACCACGCATTGCAATTTTGTATTGGTAAATTTTAATTAATATTGTCGGTTTTCATTTTTAGATTTTGCAACCATGCTTGATTTTGTTTCTGTTACTTTCTCACATATTCCTATTTACTTCTTTAAAATTATATTATTCATCTTTCTTATTCACATTTAAAATGAAATCCACTTCAAGGCCGCATTTAAAACCAAATTCAAAATTTTTATATTAGAGTAATTTTTAAATGAAAACATTCTTTTTAATATTTTATTATTAACAATAAAACACGTCAATATATACTATTAATGGATCTCCCTAAAGCTCTCATTGTTTAGGTTAGTGTAAGAACAGTAAATTAAATACGAAAGTAATCAGATATGAGTTTTTCTTAATTTTTTTAAAGCTTTCTCAAAATCTCACCGTTGAAAAAGGTTTTTCTTCTTGATTCCATGAATGTATTACAATCTGTCGTTAAACAATAATCAATATTGTTTGAATTTTAACTAGGACGTAGCAGAAGGTCAGCTCATTGGCAGGTCTCCTTATTGAATATTATATTAAGAAAAGTTTAATTCGCTAACGCTGTAAAGCTTCTGATTGGTTCTCAAAATACACTGATATAAACGAGGCTAATTTCTTGACTAGTAATTAAGACGGATGGTAAGACTGAAGTGGTAGAACAGACAAGAGAAATAAAAAGAGCGCAAGGTTTCACTCACCAATCAAGTTGCACACCAATCGATTATGAACTTTGCAAAAAAATATAAGTGGATGTTATTTCTTCCTTTAGACTAGCAATTTTCTAACAAAGTCTAACAATAAGCTAATAAAATAATTTGGAATATACCACGGAGCATTACAATAATTGGAAGCGTCGAATTCTTGTGAATGATGAATGTGTTCCAACTGAAGGTGTTCAGACCAAATATATCTGGCCCAAGTTAAGCGTCGATAAAGGTGGAAGCCTAATATCTTTTTGTTTCCTGTTCTGGCAGTGCTTTTCCATACAGCATTAATGATACAGTATATTTGCGGTTTCCGGCAAATTTGATGTGTACAATAGATACTATATGGGTTCAAGGATGCTATCCTACGGTACTTCAGATAAGGATAGGCCCCAAAGTTGTTTGAGCTTCTTTAGATTTAACTAAAAATATTTGTTGGTAAGATATGATACCAATAGGTTACTGTACGGATGCGGTAATTAATCCATCGTACCACACTTGATCAAATGTCTGAAAATGGGAAGGTTCAGTTGGATCTCTCCCCAGCTTTTGGATCAGGGAAAATAGCAGAGCAATAGTAGATTTTCAAGGAAGTTTTTTATGCCTTGATTTTTGTGGTCATTGGTAAGAGGGGACTCCAATTAGTCGGATGGGAGTCTCCAATGGAACAAGAACAGCTACTGCTTTTACTATCCGTCGTAATGTCCTGTTGTGTTGGAAAGAACAACCCGGGCTGGGATTGGAACATGGATACCTCTATTGAGGTATAAAACTGATCTAACCGACGTTGCTATATAAAAAGTCACGAAGAAGAATAAACCGTGCAAGAAGAAATGTGGAGCAACGTGAGTACAAAGACTTATTCGTCTCAACTTCAGTTACTTTCTTAAATCTGTCGTTTAGAGCCAATGGCCACAACAGATTCGGTAGTAACGTACAAATTGCCAAGTTATGCCAAAAAAACATTTATAAAACTCATTAATATTTTGGCGTTGATACGGTCTGTTTTTAAACTGGGATTATAACCCTTTATTGTCTAAAACTAACAGCTTCTGAGTTATGGATTAAATTAGAACTAGGTCGAATAATATTTCCGGATCTCGGGGCCAAGCTATCCAGTGCAAATCTTTTAAAATAAACGGAATAAAGACCAATATTACATTTTGAATTGCATCTGATTTTACACATCGAATTCCAATTGAACCCGAATGAAATTACAAATAAAAATGGAAACATAAAAATTGATGATAGATAGCTACCTATAGAGAAAAACCGTTTTGCGTATTTGGGAATTATTATAAATTTTTAATTTTATTTTATTGTGGCGCCATATCGCCATCGCGGCATTACCATTCGGTCTCAAAATTATCAAACGATTTTTCAGACAATCAAACAATTTTTTTATTGCGTGCGTGCTTAAAAAACCTGATCATTCTATCCCATTATCATATTATTCGTCTAATTTCGAGAGCCAAATACGATTTTTTTCATTGTAAACCACAAAATATCTCTTCAGTTCCTGCGTTATATTACTATTGCAATTGGAAAAGGATTCGTTTTTAATGTTTGCATGACAATCAAGATTTCCTTTTAATTAATAACGAATATTGTCACGAAAGAGAATATTCAGTTACGTGTTGAGTTATATCTTTCATTTTATTTAAAGTTTTAGCAAACATAAAAAATAAAGTGGTTACTGCAAATGCGACCATAAAAATTGATCAAGATATACATTTCTGTGTTTATGTATTTATCCGATATCCTTGGGGCGATCAAAATTCTCCTCCAAGATTTATTTTTGCTCAGTTTGTTTATTCTTTTGGAAAAGGTATTTAACTATTAACGTTTTCAAAGCTGCATAATTTGTGTGAAAATTAAATATAAATTATAGGTAAATATCATCCTACCACAGGATAATAGATTTTTAAATTCGGCTTGTCGCTTAAATGTGATTTATTATCCACTATTACTTTAATGGAGAAATTTCAACAACAACGCCCTAGTGACCTGCACTCATCCAAGATTTTATTTATGGGTTAGGGGATTCCACGAAAAACGACCTGGTTTCAATAACGAATTTGAACTGGAAATGGATAGGGGATAAAAATTTTCTCTTTATTTCAATTTACTCGCGCAACGCTCAACTTGAATAAACGGATTACCTTCACTATGGTGAATTATATAAAATTTATAATTTCATATTTTTTTACTCCTAAATTGTCTAAAGCAACATAGATCCAGTTTTACTGAACAATGAAAAATATTACGACGTCTTGCGTTGTTTGTTTGCTATATTTGACGTGTAGAACGAATGTGCATAGTGTACAGTATCATCCGCGTACAGGGCTATGTTTGTGCCAGCATGGAATCTTGGGTAACTGCTTCATCGATTGCCTTTTTCCGGTGGTGGACAGTATGGTAGGACAGAGTGGTATAATTGATTGGATATAAAACTATTTTGCAATATTAGATTTTGGCGCGAAAGTTATCTAAGAAAATTGGAAATAATTTTTGAAATTGCGATTGAAACGAAGCTGCTAAATGGAACGGAGTAATTTAGGTTAATTATTAATAAACAAATTAGCCGACAGTAAATTAATTTATGTCTGATTATTAAGTTAACCACAAAGACAAGACTATTTCACAAAACGTATCTATACTGTTTGCTTCAGATTTAATTTTGTTACCTATTCCACGCTTGTCGCTTGTACATTACAAACTTTTGATGCAAACTACAAGTCTACCTATACGGTAAAGTTGTAACCTTAATTATATTAAGTGATCGGTATAACGGCTCGCTCATAATTAAATTACACCATAAAATTGAAAACGAAGTTCAAATAAAGTTTCGACGTTCGTACAGAAAAAATTGTGTGAAAATTCAATCGAGTCCGTAACATTGTTACGATCCTAAAATTAGAAACAAATAAAGCAGATCCACGCATAATAAAGCTAATCGTCCATCTAACGCAATTAGCTTAACAGATGTATTCATAGTATTTGCCCCAGAGTTCGAATCCAAATCGGGAAACATAATTTTCATTACATGCCGCATTTGAGGTAGAAGAACCTAAGCACCAAATCGATAATAAATTGTACACGTAGAACAGTGTCGGACTGGCCTACCTGGAGATTGCCGTTTGCCCAATTATCTTTTTTTACTATATTGTACAATATATTGCTATGTTAAATACAAATTGTTTAGAACAAACCGAACTTCGTTGACGTTTTCGTGTAATATGGTTTGTAACCCAATGTTACGTTAAAGTTATGGTTAATTATGGTGACCGTAACAGCGCACATTTGGGAATATGTATTACTACAACTTCATAAAACGACCGTTAAGAAAACTTAACAGAGCAATATGCTAACTGCATAATATAATCGCAATATTGATAGTTTTGACACCTGATTATTTTGATCTTTTCGTCAATGATCGACGATTACCTGGCGATCAAACTAAAGTCAATGTGCACAGTTGGGCGTAAGTGGTGGAGACTTATCCGCAAACACCGATCTTCCATTGTTTGTATTATTCATAAGTAGGTACTATTATTATTGCGATATTGGTATGATATCGACTACACAGAATAAGAATAAGTTCTTGTAATGATTATCCTACGAAATTATGATTATTATGAAATTTGCTTTGATTAATTTGAAGATAGTAAAAAAATCAATTTTGCTAAAAATAAATATATCAAGCGTACAAAAAATATCAATTTTATTGGCAAATTTTATTTCTTCATAAATTTACCGACATAAAATCTCAAGGGTTTGTAGATGAAATTGTCAGTTCAATCAAAATTTATTGGTCCCAAAATATTTTTAATTTTCAATAGCACTTTTAATCTAAAAGTTCAAACATTGTTCATATACATGGTAAACATGATCGAGTTAAGTTTTTGGACAATTAACGAGTGAAAATTATTTTTATTGCTCGAGATGCTGCGACTATAAACAAAATTGGAAATTGCGTTTTTCAATTTTGCCGTTTTATGAGTGTTGTTAGTATGCGTATGTACGTAGGTGGTGATGCATGCATTTTATACCCCTGTATATTTGGATTTACAACACCCATTGACTGTTGGCCCGGGCGCGTGGGTATTCATTGTACATGCTGAATTACGTGGGAAGGGGGTTGACGTCATGCACATCGGACATGACGCTGCGTATTGATTCTCTCTTTCCTACACTTTAAGGTATCCACTTTCGCGCTTTTTATAATTTTGAGTTTCGAACATTCATGTGGCTTTTTTAACTGCCGGAAATTGCACAAAAACTCTTAATTCAATTCTCCATGGATGAACGTAAAATAATAACCAATGCGATTGGTTTATCAAATTCCAAATGGTAATCGAGCGAAAACCGAGTGTCCAAAATGAATATATTCACTAACGATTTGATTTTGTTTTCAGGTTGTGTGGGTTTGTATCTTATGCCGAAAAAAGCAAGAACTCTTAGGGAAAACTGGACAATGGATGGTGGGTGGCGCTGCAGAAGTCGAACACGCTATGCAACAGCATCATCAACAAGCGCCTTCCGATAAACGACCCAAATTGGAAAGAGCTCACTCGGCTGCCGAAAAGGAAAATTTACCGCTACAAAGATCGGGTAGTGTGCTTAGAAGACAGTATTCCGAACAAGATTCCAATAGAGGTCCTTCTTGTGAACGATATCAGCAAGCTTACAAGGAAGAAGATCCTAGGTATTATCAAGACGAATTGGAAGGGCTTATGAGACAACATCCGCATTTAGTTCCAAGAAGGTATTAGATTTCTTGAAAGATTAAAATTTTAAAGTATACTGATCGTGGTGACGTTTTGATTTAGATACCCGGACAACACGGAACCCGAACCATCCCCTATGGACATTCCACAACAAAGAGTTCAATCAACAACTAGCACCAACAAGAAGCATAAACGTAGCGGTTCAATGAAAAAGCATCAACCTCCGCCTCCGCAGCCTCAAATTCAGCGATCGTTTTCAAGTTCCGAAGATGATTTAAGATCGACTCCGGAATGCGGAAGCGACGAACGGGATAGCGAAAAAGGTAAGTTTATACGAGCTTTAGGTATAAAACGTAAATATTTAACAACTATACGATAGGCTTAATTTTTATAAAAAGTTGTTGCTCCCATAGTTAGTATCGGCTAGCTTTATCATCTATAGGAGAGTGTACGGTACAAATTGATTCTCGTAAGAATTGAAATGTTTCGATCAGTTTTAATGACAAAACGTTTGCAGGGCACCACGATCCAGATAAAATATCCGATAGATTGAGTCGTCAGGCCATACTAGATGAGAAAATTAAAAAATTTCTAGCGGTGAGGGTTTTCTTTTACAGATCATTGGTTGTTGTTGTGTCTGCATGGTGGTGTACACGCCGCTCTCTGCACTTTTTCCTGCATTTTGTATCTTTATTAAAGTTATTTAAAGTATCGCCACTTGCGGTTTCGTAAAAGTCAATTTTAGGAAGTAATATCGGGTAGGTATTGATATAACTAAGGTCTGGATATTATAACACTGCACGTACTGTTTTTTTTGTAATCCTAGAGGGCCGAAATTTTTCTTAACTTTTTCAAGGGATCTTCTTGCAATGGTTTCTAAATTTTTCATTGTCATCTCTTCTTCTGTATTTTCAAAATTAAGACAACACGATTTTCTTCAGGTTTCTCATTTCAATTCTGGATAATATGTATGTTCCTCGTTGAGTTCTCATACCTCGTTTAGTCGAATCATATCGACATTAATATTTCTCTTAAGCGAGTAAATATTTGCTTTGTTGTTGAAACTAATCTTAACATTTATAATGCCCCGATGACTTAATTTCATTGAAAATAGGGGGAAAGCTTATGAAGGTGATGTTTACATTAGATAAACTAGGGTTGCATATAAATTAAATGAGTAGTGTAGTTTCCGCAAAATTTGTTTCCGAGAAATAATGATACGTCAAATATTTTTTATTAGCATAGTTTAGGTAATTTTAACTATCCAGACCTTAGCAATAACAATGTTTAGGGGGAAATGGTAATTGGGCACCCTTGAGTCACTACATTGTGGCACCGCAACACCGACCTCTACAAGATGTAACCGCAGACAATCGTTGTTTTACGGAAAGGAGAAAGAAGACTGTACGTTTTGACCAACACGAAACTTGGGATAGACAGGGATCTCAAGATTCTCACCGAGATTCCGGGATAGACACTTCTTCGACGTTCACATCTAGCGAAGATTCGACAACACGTGGGGAAGGGCCAAAGGTGCTTACTTCACCTTGTTATAATGTAGAATAGAAGTAATAAAGCTAGGTAGTAGTTTTCACACAAACCAAATTAAGTTCATTAATTTAAAATGTTTAAATTATAAAACTATAATAGAAAACGTCGTAAGTAAATTTTTGGTAGCATTTTTCTAAATCTTTCTATACTTTCCAACTAACTGTGCATGTTGTAAATATACGTAACGTTGCGTGTTATTTATTATACTTTGCTACAAAATTAAGCGCCTGCATGGCTTTGCATTATATCGATGTAAATAATTTTTCTAAATTTTTTACCTGTTTTGTCAACTTTTTTCTTAACTAATAAGTACACAGGTGTTGGAATGTTTTATGTTTTTCTTAAAAATTTTAACATCTTATAAGAAGTACACTTATTTTGTTTTTCATCCAATCTACCATTTTTTCCATTACTCACACTCTTATCGATACAGAGAAACGCTATGGACTTGTTTGGTGTCCAACACTCTAACTGCTAGCCTACGACGTTTTTTAACAGCTACCTATTCGTGGTCTGCACATCAAACAGACTAATTCTAAACCACCTCGTCGTCGGTGGGTTGCGACTAGAGAAATTAATTTTCTCATAATAATTATATAGTCAATACACAAGCGGCACTTATGTATAGATTGCAGAGTCAACCACAGTAAATATTACTTCGATGCATGTGACAAGCATATTGGAAAGAACTCCCACATTTCACTGATCAATTTAACTGCGTGGGCGTAATCAATAGAATTCTACAGAGTAGTTTTCTTAAATTCCCATTTGAACGACACTCCGGAAAAAACAAATGAATATCTGAAGTTAGCTTAAGCCCACGAATGTCACTTTTCCAGATGGCAATATACACCCACTAGAGATAGTGGATTTCAGCAACTCTGTCCGGTCCAGTATACACACAACTTGTTTCATTTGACTGCATATAACGAAGCAATATTTAAAGTGGGATCATGTTTTTGTTCCCATGAAATCCGGTTTCGTCGATTTCCTAAGTGTCATTCAATCCCCATTAATTTAGTTTAGCAAGGAACATCCTAAGAATAGAATTCTCGTTCGGGTAGAGTACGATAACCCGGCCACCAAGATTAATATTACTTTGGAAATATTATATTTACAAAAATGCAGCACATAGGATAAATAATACTAAAATGAAGCGAATAAACCATAGGTTTATCGAGCTCCATTCTATTGGCGGTACGTGTACGGTTGATGCAGTTGACTTCTAACCGTGCAACTGTTAGCATCATAAGATAAATATAATTTTAATTGGATTACTTTAATTATTATAGTTGAATTGAACTTAAAAGGAGATTTATACCATTCCAAATCCTTGATATTGAAGTTCTAGCGAACTGCAAGGATGCTATTATCAAAATCGTGGGCGCAGACGCCAATTTGCATCAACTTTTGTTATTTTCTTAAACCTCTCGTGTAGAACGAATTTTTTTAAAGTATATTTCTAATCAATATAACGTACAAACTTTTACAAACGCTTTTACGCCGTCAACTGCCATCATTTCAATATTTTTTAATACTTTTACTGCCGTCGACAGTATAAATAATATAGGAAGTCAATGAAAAATTTAATTTTGACAATTTTTGAGGTTTTTTGAAAAAACTAGAATGCTTCATTCGGAGTAAAAGTTAAATTTTTCTGGATGAAATAATATATTGTTTTGTGCAATAAAAACAAATTTATTGCTTCTCACCATAAATTTCATCAAGTTCAAAAAAACAGACCAATTTGAAACTTAACGCAATGGAGAGCTTACCGTCAATTTGAAAAAGCACTAAAATTTAAATTGGAAATGTCGTAGATTTCATGAATAGTCTGGTCGTCAGAGACGGACCGAAGCAAAACTTTGGGGGGAGGGCAGCAATCCTGAATATGCCAACCGTGTTCACACATCTTCACTATACAAATGACCTTTTTTTTAATTTGGCCGCCACGCCGGTTCTCGTGAGCGAATGGATGAAACCTTATCACCTATCTTAAGAAAAATGATTAGGAGAAGCGAGTTCTTTTAGTTCTTCTAAGAAGAATAACAAAATAGAGATGGTGGAAGTGAAAAGTTGAAGAAGGATAGACTAAACGATTAAAGATTTTAGAAAGATGAAAGTACCGAACTATCAGAAAGAAAGAAACAATGAAAAATATAAATAATCTCAGGAATGGATTTGGGAAACTTTCTGCAGTGCAGTGGAAGTTATCATATTCCGCAAAAAACGCTAAAAGTTGCACGTAATAGTAAAACAGAGACACCTAGACAGAATGCACGGGAAACTCAGCAGGTCGAAAGCGTGGGATTCGAGAAGTGGAAGTCCAAGAGAACTAAGTGATCTGCATTGACAAATTGGTAAATTTACTTCTTATTTGGATGGAGTGCCGTGATGAGGCTTCATCATTTTTTCGTCCAACATGTGGATGAACTGGCAATGGTTTTCGTAATATCCCGCTTGTCGGGGACCTGCCACTACATGAGACTGACCAGAGCACATATGAGTTATCTCTGTCTAACTGTCACGTTATTTTTGGCTTCTATGTTGAACGATTGGTCAATATTATCATCGCTTCTTCTGTCATAATCCTGAACTGTATTCTAAGATTACTTAAGGAGTGGGCGACCTTACTTTGTTTTGTGAAACGGTTTCAAAAATAACAGCAGAATTAAATATGACAGAAAATCTGAAGGTGAGATAATAAACGCATAACGAGTACAGACTTTTCATGGAAGCAATTACTTATTTCGGAAGTCTGGAATGGCTTTCTCCTTCACCGGAAAATTAGACGAAACACAATACTAATTATTGGTAACACATATTTATATTAATGGAGAATTTTACTTTTAAGAAATGAACTGGTTCAAACTACAAAAGACAGAGAAATCGTGTTTTGTTATGTGATCCACTGGGAAGCCAAACTGATGAACTCTACTTTTTAAAACTTACCTTATTTTAGTACATACTCAAGCGTTTGATTAGTGCGGATCTATTCATAATATGTAAATTTTTCCGGAAAGTACCAATTTGATAGTTAATATATTTTAAAGTAAGAAAAGTGTAAAGGTCCCTGGTTTTGGGACAGATACATCTGTGAAGACAATGCGACTAGCACCGTGCTGCTACCGACCATTATACCCCGGAATGCTACGACGTACGTAATTATAATTAAAAATGCTGATAATGAAAAAATTAATTTATTAGTTCCTTATCTCCCTTCCACTCCTACCACAAAAAAGTGTACTTCTTTTTTTATTACTAAAATTACGGTTATAGTGGATTGGTTTCTAACGGATAATATCGGTAATGACAAATACATTAGATGGAACATGTCCGAACAGATCAAAAGCAGTGGAATTGTAATGATAGCAGAACGTGACAAATGTTATATACGGAAGCAATATATTTTCATTGTTTGACTTACTCGAATGTGTTTCCACGTACTTATTCATCACATGTGATGTTGGTTAGAACACAAATCCACTAGAACCGAACGCAACAAAACTTCAAATAATATTAAACCCACCCTCAAAAATACCTGCTTAAAGTGATAATAACATAATATAACCTACATAGATACCAGTTTTCCAAATATAAGTTCAATAATAATTGATTTATCCAAATTTTCAAAATGATTCATAAAGGGAAGAGTTGTTTATAACTATAATGGGCATCTTTTATTCTAATCCGAAAAGTTTTTCTCCTCATAATGTAAACAGAATTTTTTGGGCCAAGTACGTTTCAAGGTTATTTGTTATTTAGTAAAACCAAGAGAGAATTTCTGATTGCCATATTAAGATTATCATTTTAGTTAAACACATATTCCTTTTCACATGTAAACTTGGCATCGTACCAAGCAAGCCTTTTTGATATTGTTGGCAGTTACACAATATTCTTTGGAGAGTTTAGTATGATTCCTAGACTACCGCATGTATTTACTTATATATATATCTAAATTTATTACTGCAGTTTTAAAAAACTAGTCATTTATCATTTTAACATCATCGAATACACAGTATAAATTTTATAGTCATAATCGATAATCAATATGATAACCAAACAAGTAAAAACATTACAATTTCAATTTCTAATAGCATCCACTATCTTGGCAAGTTTCGACCGATGGCACAAGAATGATTGGCCACATGATACTAAGACGAGGCACTAGAGAAGCTACCGGTTCTAGTGCTGCGATATTAGGACTTAAAATTGTTGGAGGAAAATTTCTCGAAAACAATCAAAAAGGTGCTATCATCGAAAAAGTTAAAAAGGGAAGCATAGCCGACATCGAAGGACAACTTAGAGCAGGTTATTTATTTTTATTTCTTCCTACCCACTTAAACTCAGCATGATTTCGAATTGCGCAATTTTCCAATCCAATTTTTGTTTTAGGTGACGAAGTTATCGAATGGAACGGTAGGCTACTTCAAGGGAAAAGTTACCAAGAAGTATCAGATATAATAGCAGAAAGCAAACACGAAGCAGATGTAGAATTGATAGTATCTCGAAGTATGGGTAGTCGTAGAGCTGCTCAAGCAACGTGGAGACAGTCTGTCGCCCATAGAGGTACGATGAGTTTTATGTAATATCGAGGTGATTATTTTAGTTGTTAATTCTTTTACTGAATATCTTATTGCACACATTAAGTCATGTTTTAACACTAGAGCACTTAAACAGTAGCACAATATACACCAAATAATTTTTAATACTTACTTAAATTTTAATTTTCTTCTCAAGCATTGTAGATTTAGATGAATTTTATTTAGATGTACCTAAGTAGTTAAATGTTTTTTGAATGTTTTACATTAATATTTAATATTAATTATTAATATATTATCTAAATTTGTATTTTTCATATGGGAGCAACAACTTGTATGAAAATTCTTACGTCTAGTGTTAAAATGTGGACTATAATAATAATATTGCACCACCAAATTTTTTAATAATTCGGTTCGTTTGTAAACGATTGTTTCTATTTAGGCCAAGGTGGTCAATGGCCTGGCGGAGATGCTTACGAACGTCCTCACGTTTTAGTTACTTCTCCTGGAAGTCCCGAAAGACCAAGAGCTGCTCCTCCGATGACGCACAGCGTTGGAGGACGAATTCAGCTACGCCTTACGTTCGAACCTGCAACGCTACAGTTACTGGTGACGGTTGTGTGTGCCGCTGGTCTAATTTCACGATCTCCAAATCAACCGAGAAATCCATATTGTAAGCTCTTCCTATTACCCGATAGATCGGAAAAATCAAAACGAAGAACCAGAACACTTGCCGGTAAGCCAGCAGCCGATCATTTCATTTTTACAAAGTATAACTTAACGATTGTAGGCACCACGGATCCAATGTGGAACCAGACTTTTGTATATTCAGGACTTAGACGAGCCGATTTACGTCTAAGGGCTTTAGAGATAACAGTTTGGGATTACGTTCGTTATGGTGCAAACGATTTCCTTGGCGAAACTGTGGTCGAATTATGGCCTCTCGAAGAGCAGCCAATGTGGAGAACGTTAGGACCTCACGAAGAAATTGCACTTACACCTAGCGAACATTTATCGCCGCCTAGTACGGGTTCCAGATTTTCCGATTCGGATACGCCTTCCGAATGTGAGATCGATGCGGGAAGAGAAAGAAGGGGAGCTGATGGTGCTAGTGTAAGTAGCATTGGAAGTTCAACTAGTCCCCCTAGAGAATCCGAAAGGAGATCTAGAAGGGACCAAGAATCTACGCAGCAATATAATTATCGGAGGGTAAGCATTTAGAATGTTTTACACTCTTCTGAAAAAGTTTTTCACATCTTTTATTCATTGTAATATAATATTTATTGGACTTTTCTATATTGCAGAGTGGAATGGACGGACAGAGATCGCATTCGGCAGCTCCTTGTGAATCACCAAGTGTTCATGTATCTCGTTCGCGATCGAAATCGCCACGGCGTTCCGCAACGGATCACAGATCGTTGTCGCCTCCCGATGTAAGAATTCCTGATTTCCAGGTAACGCCTTATTCGGCTCCACGATTTCAATCGCGATCGGCCACAGCGACACCCACGGGGTCTCCGAAAAAGAGACAGCTGCCCCACGTTCCGCACGCGCTGGCAAGAGCCTTACAGGAGAGAGTAGCACAGGACTTAGAAGAACGAGCTAATAGACAAAGGGTTCGGTACGTTCATACATACAGAAGTACCGGATCTAGTTGGGAACGAAGATATAGTGGACTTAGTGACAGTGACTTAGCTAATCATAGTAGAATTAGGCGACCACTATCGCCTGAACGTGATAGAGACCCTTTAGGTTTGGTAGACTTTGATAGTGATATGGAATCAGTTGCTTCCGTTACTAGTAGTGCTTTTTCAACTCAATCTGAACGGCCAAGGGGCACGCGGATGCCTGGGTAAGCTAAAGTTTTAATTAAATTAGCAATCAATGAACCTCCTGAATTACCTCAATGAACAGCTTGATTCCCCGAAATTCTCGACTTTCGTCGTGGTATTTAATTTACCACGTGATTTAATTCAATTAATTTTGATGTGTTCTAGTCCTTTTTACGCCTTTCCGCCATGATGGCGTTTTAAAGCGCGGAGCCTACCGCAAAAAACGGTGGAAAATTACGCGTTAATCGACACTAAGATTTAGTTTTAAAGTAAACATTATACAGGGTGACCTGTATGTATTTATAGGTATCTACTATAACATAAATCAGGCTGATGATGTTTTCCAAAGAATAATGGCACCTAAATAAAATAATAATTTTAATTTTTTAGTGCCGTTAACGAAACATCGGAAAAAAGTTCTACCATTTGTAATGATACCCCCCATTGCATTAATTCCTCTCCTTGCTTTTTTCTTGCTTGTCCAAAATGTAACGATGGTAATTATAACACCGACTGTCTAAATTGCAATCATGTTAATAACAAAAAATGCGTACAATTTGCTGCCGAACAATGTTCGTCAAAAAATTTGCTTAGAAAATCTTCGAGTCAGTTTCAGTTTGAAGGTCTACTTCAAAACAAATTAAAAACATACGATTCTTATTTTAGTCCTTTGTCCGATACTTTTGGTAACAATGTTAACAAACATTTTGAAGACTGTACGTGTCAGAACGAATTAATTAATAACGAATTATTGATGCCTTCAGCGGAGTGTATCGAAGATAAAGACGTTGAAGGTAGTTCGAGTATAGAAAACAAACATAGTAATTTAACGGATGGGGTTTGTTTAAAATCAATCATCGATGAAGTTAGAAATAAAATAGTTAACAAAACACGGAAGTATTCAAGTTTCTCAATGGAATCCTATCAGGCTCGTCTTAGTGCTTACAGAAAATTAGATAAAGCTAGTAAAATTTCTAAAACAATAGAAACGTTTTCGGGAAACGATTGCAAGGACGATAATGTTACTGAAAATGACTCGATGGCTGACAATTCCTCCAAAAAGTTTAAATTTAATAATAAAGATAATAGTTCTATAGCTAGTGTAGATGATAGCAGTATTACAGCTAGTTTTTCCCAACCCAATAGCAATGAATATGGCGGTTCCAACGATCGATACGTATACTCGAGACATCATGACATTCCACCGAGACGATCCAGGGATCACCAAGAGCAAGACATTAGGGATACCGTCGAACCACAGCATAGGCATAGTCAACATCGGGACGTAAATTCGAAAAGAGGACAATTTACTAGGAGTTTATCCAACACTGAACCACCAGTGGACGACAAAACTGGTAAGCAATTCTCACACTGGAAAAATTAAAACTCGAATGTAATTTAATTTTTAGACGGTAGTTTAAGCGATACTGCAGTTGGACAATTACACGGTTTGGAAGTGCCCCAAAAGGAGACAATTAGGAAAGAAAATCACAGAGAAAGGGATCGAGATCGATCGAATCAATTCATGGGTCTTAGTAAAAAGAGTAATTCCACCAGCCAATTGTCGGCTACAGGTAAGAATTTTGTTTGGTTTATCACTTGGTTATCAAAGAACGAAAGAGAAATCGTATACCTAACATTTTTTGATAGTTAGTATGTAAAATTTGATTGGGCTTTTTTCGACGTCGAAATTAACGTGTTTTGCTCATCCTTTTTAAATTTTTACCTATCCATTTAATTATCTAAACCTCTCGAACACGATTTTTAAAAATGAATACGCAGGTCGAAAAAGAAGAATGGGGTTTGGCCGAAGAGGAAAAACGTCGTTTACTGTTCATCGTTCGGAGGAAGTTTTGCCTGGCGATGTTAGGTTATCGAAACAAGGATCGTCTGCGTCCAGCGATGGCGAAGGATCTGCAGATGGTGACAGGTTACTATTTTATTCTAAGCTAAACCTCTTCCATTAGTTATGCTTCCCCATTTCAATCCTTAAGAGCAAACACGGAGTTAGGTACATAGAGAGATTCAAGCAGTACTTAAAATTTAAGCAGATTATGTGGTTATAAAATATTCAGGCCAGTAAAACTTGAAAGAAATAACGTGACTCGTATGCAAAATTTTTTTCTGATTTTCACGCTTTGAAGAAGTAGAATAATATGGCACAACCACGTAGGAAAACGTAACTTTTTATTCATTGTACTAATTTCGCTCTATACTAGATACCTATTTTGTTCAAATAGACTCTGAGGAAGCCCAATAAATGTGACGAAACCGGAGATTAAGAAAAGCAATTAGTATTTTTTGAAATTGGATTCATTTGACAATTTTATACGTAATTTGAGTATTAAAATTCTTCCAAGTTTATCTAAATATATTTAAAACCACTAAAAATAATATTCAAGACTATAAAAAAAATGCAAATTCTTAAGTAATTGAACATTATTACGAAAGGCCCCAATACTTACTTATTTAGTAATTATTTGCAAGCGTATAGAAATGCATAAGTAGACTTAGCTAGTAATGTTGAAAATTAGAAATAAATTTGCTTGTCCAGTTAGCGTTCGTAGTGTTAGAACGGTTTTGCTTGCTGCTAAAAATGTTTGTGCTAGTATACTTGTGCTACGCATTGTCATTACTGTTCAGTTTGCGAGAAATATTTTGGGAGTTGATGGTATCAAACTTGACTGAACACGCATTTATTTCTCGCTGTTGCATATATTACGACAACAGAAGAAATTAATTCAGGATCGACGTAAAAAAAAACTTGTAAAAGTGTAAAAAGTCATCGACAATAAAAAGGCAAACTAAGAACGCTGTCTGGATAAATTTTATATGTTTTTCTTATAGTTTAACTGTTATTTTAGTTCGTTTAGGATACAAAGATCTTATTTATCGATTGAAAATTCTAAAGCCAAGTTGGTGAAATTGTTTAGCAAATCGTTTGCTTGACTAAATTCATAGTATTTTATAACTTCAGACAGCGGATACAATAGAAAACGCGTATCTACAAGTAGCAACATACTGCGTTCACAAGAAGTCGTTCCTTTGCCAACACGTGATGCCAGTCAGCGAGCCTCTAGTTTAAACTCCATCTCTAGCTCAGAGGGATCTTCGTAAGTAATGTTGTGTGTCTGTGTGCGAAAGTATTGGCTGATTGTGCTGCATTTTTGTTAATTGTTCATAGAGCTTTATAAAATTGCAAAACAAGTAGGTATTTGATCCTTTTTTTGTACAAAACTAAACAATAAATTATAATTTCGATATTGTTATTAATGTTTTCCACACTTATTATTGCTCACTTCCGCTAGACGAAACCAACCAAACCGACATCCAATCTGCACATTTGAACTTGGCAAATATTTTTGCTTGCTCCCATCATCAATGCCCGAAATTTTAGGTTGCCCCAACATCACATATAGTCAAATTTCGCCAATAATGTAAAATTGAAAAAATCTTACCTAGATTTATTTGACCTTGAATATTTTTTAAAATAGTTTTGGATTTGTACCATAATGGGCGCCACTGGTATTAATTTGAAAAACTTTAATTTTTTAGTAAATATTTTTGTACCCTATAAGATGCAAGTAAGCCCTAGCACTTCCGATATAATTAAATATTTAAACCTGAAGATTATTCTATGTTGAATGTTAAAATAATTTTTATAGTATATTTCAAAAGCATTTTTAATTTTTCTTGACCTAAGTAAACACCCATTCAACTTCGAGGTATACAGCTCGAAAAGAATTTTTATATCTCTTTTTCCTCTTTCATAACTTCCGCATATATTATAACTTATTTTTTAGGCGATTCGTACACTAAAAAAGCATAATAATTATTGTAGTAGGTGTTTTATAACAACAGGTATGTCTCAACTCTCCTGCTTTTTGAATTTAACAAATGTGCGGCATACTTTTTGTTATAACATACAGCTTTGCTGATCGGTCAAAACGTAACCCTTTTAAAAATCCCCTACCAATTTTCTCCATTAGTTAAATAATTGCTTTTTAGATTTTTTCGGAGTTATAGTTGCTTCTTTATTATTTGTGTGCTTATAACTTATAACGGATGTGAAGAAATGGTAGCCATCTATCAAAAAGGGTCTGCCAATTGAACTGCTGCATACCTACATATTATATTACGCAGATATTTCTACCAAAATAAAGTTTTAACTGTTTTCTTTCCTAAATAACAGTGGAAATGACCATCCAATTGAAAGAGTATTGAAATAAACATTTTAATTCATTTTCCCTGCACATATAACCTTCGAATATTTTATTTCATTCCGAGATCAGATGAAATGTTCTAGAATCTAAAACTTTTCACGAAGCAGAACTGGGTTTAAGTAAAATCTCGTTAATTTATTCGAGCGCGTCATTAATTATACTGCAGTACCTACTCTGACGGTACTGAACTGTTGAAGGAAAATCTCCTAATTGTACAGAAGCAATTTCTCACGTTGTGTTGGTTAGAAAAAAAAAAGAAATCACCAAAAATTGAAATGCCACAGAGTAGCTTGAAAGCAGAGATAGAGAGAGAGTAGCGTCATTTCTAATTTTGTGCGCTGGAAAATGCGGTATATAAAGATGTCTTCTAGGAGGAAAATGTGAGCTTTGCTCTAAAGTTGTTTGTTAAACTTATTAACTACTGACTTCGAAGTGAAATATTCGAAATTTACGTGTGAGCACCAGGTTACTAAACAAATTATAAAACATTTTAATAAAACTCAATAATATTATGAAACAATATGAGTAGATAAACAATGCCGATTTCACACCAAAATTCTCAGCCTTTCGATATTTATTAATATATTATTATTATTTTTTTTTCTTATATATGACATTATCCGATAGCAGAGCCTTTAGAAACAGCAAAAACGTTTTTACAGGGAATCGGCATTTTTATCTACTAATATGTTACAACAATAAGAAAAAGAATCTAAAAATTGTATTTTGAAAAAATAATTGCGTGTTTTCGCTGGTTCTTGGTGGACCCAATTGAAGTACAACCAGCAACCACAATGAAGGTATTTTATTCCTAGATGTAGTTGAACACTGTCAAATATTCATGTAGTGCTTCGTACGCTCTAAAATCTGCTATTTCTGTTTTCATTTCAACTACTGAAGGTATACGAAGAGAAAAGCAACAGCTGTTCAAATTTTGTAAAACAGCTGTTTGAAAAACCAAATTTATTCATTTATACTTCGTCACTATAATATGGGCATCATCTTCACAGATGTTTCAAAATCAGGAAAAAACCTTCTTGATGATAGAATTTTGTTTTCTGTAGAAATCGCCCGCGGATGTGATTAATATTCAAGGTTTGCCCACCGGGCAGCCTTCCAATATTGATTTTTTAAATTCCAGAAGTCGAGGAAATGTGAGACATAAAGACTGGCCAAAGCGCCGAATAGATGAGAAATTGCTCTATTTCTAAAGAAGAAGAATTTTATGGAGTCTAATTTTGGAGACAAAATTTTTATATCTAGAATCAAACCCAAATACTTGTTCGCCGACTTCAAGATTTCGTGCAAAAACATGCTCTTCTGTTGTTCCAGACGTTTTAAATTTTTTTTGAAAAATTCGCTGTCTGATATAGGTTCACAAGATCACATTAATTAGCTCATACTCTTAATACCTATCATACTATCTATATTGTAGAATCATCAAAATTTGGTGTATAGTTCATTTTTTGGTGATTCGTCCAATCACATACTGTACATACCAACATAATATATCATATAATATACTATTGTAGTACTTACCGCACAGCTGCTTATAATAAAACACTGCTCGATTAATGTAAATCGTATTTAGATTTAATTGTTGCTAACAGATGATTCTAATATGGTATGTATAAAATAATATTAAACTAATTCCTACATATTAATAAAATGAATATTAAAATATATGAAACTTTTAAAACAGGTATTTGGTTAAACTAACAAACAATTAAATTAACACAACTAAAAAATTGGTATTTTAAAAATGTGTATTACATAATTTTATGCTTCGGCTGATCATTTTGATAAATTTGTTTTAAGCATGTTTTCGAAATAAGCATGGAACACAAAAACCGTCGAATGTCACGGTAAAATACCTTACACAATTTACTTAACAGTAGTAGCTTTAGTTTTTGCCCAATATTTTCTATTTCTCTCTATGTACAACTCTGTGTTGCTCTTTGTACTTAATTCTTTGAATTTTCCACTTAGAAGTAACATAATATGCAATGTTTGTTGGGAAGCAATTGAAACTAGAAATAGTTTCCTTGTAGAAATCCTCAAGTAGTTAGAAAGTTTTAATACATAGTTTATTTTAGTCATAATTGTTGTGCTACCCAACTTACATATTAACCGATTTTTTTTCCTTTTACGTTAAAATCGAATATTTTGTGTATTGCTAGGTGGTCGCCTTCGTTGCGGAATCCCGGAGAGGGCGGTCAGCTCGCGGATTTTATAGATGGATTGGGTCCAGGACAATTGGTCGGACGTCAAGTTTTGGGTGCTCCGGCATTAGGTGATATTCAATTATCTTTATGCTATCAAAAAGGTTTTCTGGAAGTGGAAGTCATAAGAGCTCGTTACCTTCAAGCCAGACCCGGTTCCAAAGTTCTGCCTGGTAATTTTGTCCCTTTGTGTACGACCGCCTCTAATTAATTTTATTTGCAGCGCCTTACGTAAAAGTATATTTGGTTAATGGAAAAAAATGTATAGCTAAAGCAAAAACTTCGACTGCACGTAAAACATTAGAACCATTATACCAACAACAACTAGCATTTAGAGAACCTTTTCAAGGCTGTGTTCTTCAGGTACGTCGGAACGGAATCCATATTTTCCAGACAAGTCTAATTAATTTTTCTTGCAGGTTACCGTATGGGGAGACTACGGTCGGATCGAAGGGAAAAAAGTGTTTATGGGTGTTGCCCAAATAATGTTAGACGATCTAAATCTCAGTAATATCGTAATAGGATGGTACAAACTATTTGGCACGACGTCCCTGGTTAGTGGACCTCCTTCTCTTGGCCTCTCTCGCCGCAGTTCCATGGCTAGTCTAGATTCCCTCAAATTGTAACCCACCACTTTTTCATTTCATGCTATTTTCTTTTAAGTGTGCAAAAAGTATTACGTTAAAATATTAATTCGATAAGTTATTGATTATTTTGTAAATAACTTTAATAACGTAATATTTTGTACATGGCACACTTTTCATATCACGCCACGTTACTGCCCTGTAGACGACGTTTAGACGCTGACCGTCGGCTCACCAATCACATAGGTATGAACCTCTCACTTCATGTGTTTCTTATATTATTTTGCCATCATTTTTTCATCATTTATATTACTTTTTATGCACGCACTGTACACACACGTTTTGTATGCTGTAGATATTATATTATATTACTTGTCTCGCTTACCAACTCTCATACTGGCTTTCTTACAACCTGTTGCATGCTCAAAAATAAACTAGTAAACGAAAAATTGGAAAGGAAAAAACTTAACCTTTTTCAAAACTATAATCATTGTGTCCTATTTTCTCTTTTCTTCTGTATGTGGAAGATTGTGTTGTATCGTTTTCTGCTCGCCTTCCAAAATTGAAACTTTATTTCGATCGCTTTTGCTTTAAATTTAATCAAGTCATTCATTTTTTCATTCTGATCTAACTTTCATTTTGCATTTATGGAACATCCTCCGCATTTTATTAAATTCCACATTTTTAATCTAATTTTAATATTGCAGATACTAAGTGGAGCATAATTATTATTCCCTTCCTTTCTTCCAATTTAGACCAAGTTATAAGTTAATAACAGGCAACTATTTAAAATAGTGGATGTGCTTTGGATATTTATGCGTTGCCCCATAACTCCACTATAAAGCATAATTTTAATAACCGAATTTTGTGTTTCAGTGAACCAAAATGTATTTCAAAAGGAATAAATGGAATAATGTGTGCCCAAACCACGGAGAAAAGCGTTATGAATCATTATTAATAGAGTTATTTAATTTTTGCTTAAAATTTTTACGAATACATTTAAAAATAAAAATACATTTAAAAAGATATACGTACGACTATATCCTCTAAATTTATCCAAAACCGTTTACCACGAAAATGTGCTCGAAACAATTTTCGACAAAAATTGAGAAAATGCAAAACAATAACACTCATACTAGCTAAAAAAATTACTTTATAGTATTCGTTTATAATACGATGATATACAGAGCGGTGCAAGAGAATAATATAATGAAATATGTAGTAATTAATAGAACAAAAAAAACAGGATAGATATATTTAGTCTAAAAAAATATGTAGATATCACTGCACATGTGAACATAACTACACATAAAATCATATCTCAAATGTGTAATATAATCATACATTAAGCAGGGAGGTTAAAAAATTTCTATAAAATTTTAAAAAATTTACAACGACTAAATTATAGAAAAATTTGGTAATAAAAGTTACGCCATGTATAAATATTAAAAAATAAAGTAACGTCTACCTAATACTAATTCTTGTCAAATTTTTAAATCTTCCTGCATAAAACTGCTTAATTGGAATTGAAACTGCTTTTTTACTTAAAAAAATATACTGTAAAAGGACTTAGAAAGCGTTGATAAGTATGTATATTATAAAAAATAATGTACAATAGAAAAAAGAAAAAATTATATATATATACATTATATATATAAACGTTTACTGTAATATATAATTTTAATCGTTAAATTGCATGTGATAATATTTTATGTTAGCTGTCAAATTATCATTTGTTGCTTTCGATTGTTTTTAAAACAAAAGATTGGTTATCGGCGTGATTGATTCCAAAATTTATATGTTAAAATCGTTTATTTCGAATTTGCCAAAAAAAAACACATCAGGTTTAAAAACGAAGCAGACATCGATCTTTAGGGGTGAAATTGTAAAAAAAATTCCATTGTAAAAATACAGATCTTAACAAATACTCGTATAAATAGGTCCATTTAATTGTTATGGGATGAATGATTATCCTGGTACATATTACATCGTGCAAATCTTAAATATCTCGTGAGCAAAATTATCTGCTGTAGCTATAACTTTCTTAAAAATCTGAATTTGTAAATTATATTATTAAGAAAAAATGATTCAAAGTTTTTCTAATTAATACGCCAGATGCAGTCCGTACGCTCCGATATCGACGACAAAACACTTAAAAGTTTTCTTGTTTTCCCCATGGCATGCGAGTAATTGTCAAAAAGTTATTGTACCAGCTTCTGTTATTACATTTTGTTAATTATTATTACTTATTATTAAGATCGTAATTACCAAAAAAGTATATCCTATATTTACAGTATTTGTGGTGAATTATTGTGTAATAAAATATTTTATACCTTGCATAATTATGAATGTTTGCAAGTGGTGTACATACGGGGTGATTCTATTTCGTTGGGAAATAATTTGTCTTTTATTAACACTTTTTTATATATGTATATATTTAAAATTCACCCCTTATAAAAACTATTTGCAAATTTTGCGTATATTAGTATTATTTATAATTAATTGTTTTAAAAATGATGTAGCTATAAATTTTTGTACCCACATTGTATATACGATCTGCTGTTAAATATTTCTAGTTCAGTTTTATATTTTAAATTTATACAATTATTATAGAAAATGTTCCATGCTTGTGATGAAAAATTCTCTTATATTACATAATTCCTATAAAATAGCCCTTGTTCATGTATATATTATTTCCACTCGCTTCTAAGAGAATGTTATGCACTTAATACAGTTCAGACGGTTGATTTTTAGAATATGTAATAGAAAATTAGTTAGTTTTTTCTACAAATGTAGCAGAAAACCTTTTATATCTACAATATCTCCATTATTAAAATTACTATGTCAAAATACTATTAATTGAAAAATAAATGCCCAACATTTGACTCCTGAACTGTTTAAGTGTAATGGCTGTTTTGACAACTGCATATCACGGAAGTGTCGAGGAATCGTCCACTTGTATGTCCATCTGACACGTTCACTATGACTGATGTATCCATTATCCAAGCCCGCGGGCATGACAATAAATGAATGAATGAAAATTGTTTTTCATTTTCCAACCAATATTCAAGATTTTTTTCTTCTGGAAGAAAATTGAAGGCATTTATTTGGTATTTTTGAAAAGTATAAGCATTTTCGAAGATTTTAACAATAAATAATATAAATAAACGAACATTTTTAATTTTAACATAAAAATTACACTTATATTCATTATAAATATCTTTTGTCAATAAATCGTCATCAAATCCAAATTATAACAAAATGTCTAGACCAGTGGCTCCAGGACCATATTATCCACTAGACTGACTAGGCTAAAGCCTAAGGCGCCTTTTGCAGAAAATTTTTGCATTACCATTGGTGCAGAATATCCAGTAGTTTATCGAAAATAATAGAAGTCGAAAATGACGAAATTCGAATGCTGGGATCCGAGATTTGCCATTGGTTGCCGGTGTGAATTATTACAATCGTCGGATCGCAAATGCACTCGATCATGTAGGAACTCGAACGATGTTTGCACAAGTACCGCTTGCCAGTGAATGAACCACGCTCTCTCGCCACTTAAAATCAGATTTTAAGAAACCGTAGCGCACACGTACTGCCAAGGGAAAGTTTTAGTAATGCAAATGCAAACATGAACGTAAACTAGTAAAATTTTCATCAAAAAGTCGATTTTCAAAATTAAATTGAGGAGTAACCGTTGGGCCGATTTTATTTATCTTCACCCCATAAAAAAGCTTAAATTTTGCTTTTTCAGATTATTAAAAGTTTTCTATCGTACTTTTGCAGGAAAGAAGTGTAGAAGATCGAAGGTAACCAAAAAAACTTCTCAACACAAGTTATATGTTTTAAATTATTAATAGGTAAATTAAATAGGCGCAAAATTTGTATTAGCCTAGGGCGCCAAATAGGCGTAATCCGGTCCTGAGTGGCTCCTAACGTTTTCGGTCTTGTTACCCTTATGACCTATCACGGAAACTGACTTTACCCCCCTTTAAAATGTTATCAAGAAAAATAACACATGCATACAAAGAATTTACCCCCGCAGCGCAGGGGTGATTACCCGCTAGTTCGGAATCCATTGATTAGACCATAGTCTCCACATGTTATTTTTATTTCTAGTTTACTAATAGTGGTTTTTCCAAAAACAAACGTATAGATTTAAAATTCCAGGCAGGGCCCGCGTCACAGGTTCAGCCTAGGAGCCCACAGATTCTAAATCCGGCTCTGAATGTATTTATACTGACTCTTGTAAGAGGGCTGAACTAAAAAACTTTTTCAATTTTAGGTTTGTGGAAGGTAGGAAGTAAAAAATAGAAAGGCTTTAAAAAAAAGGTATTCGGAATTTGCCATGGCATTTACGCTGAAATAAATAGAAGTGAGAAAAATTTTGAGGCCTTTTGAAGAAAAGAAAGTTTTTGCTCTCCAATTAGATTGTGGTCAACCCATTGATTGAATGGTTAAAATAGAACGTTTTAAGAAATAAAACCTAAAAGTAATGAAAGGATGTACTAGTACAAATAATCGAAATAAGAACACAGTAATATCAGTGGCGGCTCGTGACATTTTCGAGTGGGAAGGAATAAAATTAAAAAAAAAGTTTTTAAAATATTAATTTATAATGAAAATCTATATTTCTATTAGTTTTAGGATGGGGGGGCACGTGCCCCTGTGCCCTTTATGACAAGCCGTCACTGAGTAATATAAAATTAAGAGATAAAAATAATAGAACCTAAACAATGATTAAAAACATATTATACAAAAATATTTACTATAGAAAATTAAAATTAAAAAATTTGCCTAAAATTACTAATTAAGTTTTTTTTACCTACCCTAATTAAAAAATCATCATGTGATAATGTAAAACTGCCAGAAAAATTGAATTAAAAATAACATCAAAATAATCCACGATCAAATCCAATATTTTGGTTTATCAAATTTTGGATATAAAATATTGTCCTCAAATGTCCCAGAGGAGAAGTAGTCTCTCTATTATGTCAACTATAAACTCAAACCATACATAGAATTAGGTAAATAAGTAAAATTTCCCTTGAGATATTTCAATCACTTAAATTAAAAAAAATGTTAATAACTAGTTTTGAGGAAGTAAATTCTGCAAAAAACTTTTACTAATTTACTTTACGATAACATAATTACCTACAGTTACATAATAATTAGACGTGAATGTGACTGCTAACTACGACTTTATTATTTTACTAGTACTTATTACCACTTATAAATTGTATACCATAATAAGTAACTGCAATTATAACTCACATACATATCTTACTTTTGCTGGTATGCATACTGTTGCGAACCATTCGGGCTTTCCCTTCACTGACTAATATTAGTAGCAGAAAAGATATTTTCTGAATAATTGCTTCGAGTGTAGCAATCTCATAACATTAACTCTAACTAAATATTAAAAAAATTCCAGGGAGATATTTCTATATAACGTTTAATAGTTTTCTATATAACGTTTATTAATTTCCTATATTGAATTGGCATATTCATAATTTTTATTAATTTAATTATTTAAATTACGTTTACGACCATTCTGATTGGTCATGAATCTTGAACTTGAGTTAACTTGCAATTGAAAAACTGTGAAGTGACAACTTAAAGAATTGAGCCATTAGCTGGTGGGCAAGTCTCCAGGTTTAAAATGAAGCAAGCAAGAACTGATTTCATCAATTACTTTTCTTGGCTTTGTATTTATTATTTTCAGGTGTTCCTGTTCTATAATAATGCCAACCGTTAAAACAGAAGTTTCATAGTTGTTACAATAATTTTGAACATCTACCTGACAGTCATCGAATGCAATACAATTGCGTAGTGCATGTTTGTGTACTTTACAATGTACGTCAACTGGGAACTAGCCAAATCAGTAACCAGCCAAAATAGCGAAATAGACATTTAGACTCTAATCCAAAATATGCAATAGCTAGTAAACCATATTTCCATAGCTTAGTAATGTGGGATTTATGCCAATTTTTGTCCTTCCTAAATTTAGACCCCCAATATGCAAAATACGTATTACAATTTGTTATAACCGAAAAACTTAATGTGGCGAGTAGGAATTTCAAAAATACTCCAATTAGTTTAGTGCCAGAGCGTAAAATTTATCCAACTTTCAATCTATAATTTAACAAAATTGGCCTATATCCCGATAATGCTCTCCAAAAATCCAAAAATAGAATTTTTGAAAATCTCACCAGACTTAGATTTTTATTTTAAAATCGGAGGTCCCCCCCGCCGGGTATTAAGGATAATTTCAAAAAACAGTATTAGTATTATTTTTTCTTTTTCATAAAATAATTATTATTGTGTACAGAGTTCTTGAAGCAGCTTCATCAACAGATATAGTACTTTTCATTGTAGATGTCGCTAAATCTAATATGCACATAAAATAAATTGATTATGTTTAGTTCGTGGAATTTATAAATGTTATTCAAATACATAATATATTATTAAGTTGGCAATTAAAATTTTTAATTATGTTTAACTTTTTTTGCAGGCACAAGTATAACCTACCCACTTACATTATTCTCTAAACTAATTTCCTATGAATAATGCAAACAGGATTTATTGCTTTTGCTATGTCAGAGGAATTTTTTTGCGATTTAATAATTTTTTTAAGTAAATCTAATAAGGAAAGCCGGCAAATTAATTTTAAAGGTAACGGAACACCGGCCGGCCTTCTCCAAACACGTTCTAAGTGAATGGCCCAGAATTTAAGAAAGTCGGTAGTTACGCCATTATTTGTTTTGCATGAACAATTTTTCTATAAGGTTTGCAAATAAATTTTTGCATTACTATGCAAAGAAATAAATAGTTTCTCCACATTATTACAGTAAGTTGGAGTCCATGTGGATCCAATGAAAGTTAATAGAATAAAGATGAGTAGATAGTTTAATTGTTATTTTTTGATAAAGCTGTTGTATAAAAATTAATTATTAATAATTAAATACCTTGAATATTATAATATTCTTTTTAATTAGAATAAAGTAGACCATGTTATTAATAACCTTTCTGATGAGTTAGTGTTACAAGGATATTTTGCGAATTTAAGCTATTCCAATGCAAAAATTAACTGCTTTGCTCTATGAAAACTTTCGATTAACCAACGATTTATCATATAAGTATATCCTGCTATAGAAATTACTTTGAATAATTTTACTGTTTTGCAGTAAAGCCAATCTAAATTTTGTCATTAATTCTATAACATCTGCAAAACTTATCAATTATGCAAAAGTGGTGGAAAATTTTGTTGTTACAAGTCTCTATAATCCACCAGCAAACAGACTATGGGATATCAGCATCTCTCTCCATTCAAAATTGATAAACCTACCGTACTTATTATGTAGGTGGTATTATGTAGGTATAAATATACGCCTGACGTGTCTACCATCCACTTTAAATTAGGAAGTTGTTATCTCACACACTAATTAGAGGTGATGGCGAAAGTAGTGGTTGCTATTCCAGAAATTCTGCTCTAATTAAATGCAATTGAAAATCTAGACTGACAAGTGCTTTTTATTTCAGTTGAATAATATGGTTTGCTCTGCAGAAGTCCTGTCCCGTCAAAAGAAATATTATGAACCACAGTTGCGACTGAGCCGGTAGCTACAAGAATTACTGAATAGTGAAATTAAAATTAACAACCACATAAATTAAAGACCGGCAGCACAATAGCACTCTTTAAATTTTCTAGTGTTATTATGGCACTATATTTCTTATAATGACGACCTGTTGCTTCAATATGTCAATGGTACGCGGATATTTGCCTAAAAAAAAACAAATCAAAAATTAAATTTGATGGAAACTGCCAAATGTTGCTTTTGGTAATTAATTTAACAGAATCAGCACTTTTACATTTTAAAACTTTCACATTACAAAATTGAATTTATAATTACCTGCAATTCTTTATATTGTTCGTGTTAGAGAGTCTAAATTTTATTGATTTCATATTATAATAATAATAATAGATTTACTGAAGCCTAAATTTTGTTAAATCGATACTAATGGCTCGAAAGTTTTATTAGATGAAACTCGGAGAGTAATGAAATAAAAATATCATTTGGGTGCAAAATTCTATGATTTTTTCCTGTCATTTTGGAATTAATTTTGATGAATGGCGGAAACTAAGGGTAAAGATCTGCAACCTGGCAAATATGTACATAATATTATGTTCGTTAGCACTGCAAATTCGTAGACAATGGCACCTTCACAATCAGACGTACTGATAAGTTTGGGTCAGAAACGGTTATCAAACAAAGGCTTACCAAAAACATGAAAGTTGTCCCTTCGCCTTCAGCAAATGGAATTTAACAATACCTGCCTTCATGGTGTTTGCAAAATACGAAAGAATCCTAATTTGACAGAATTAATAATAAGAAAATTATCATAGCAAAAAATGTTCGCTGATTATATCTAAAATTCACCCCATTTACACTTTCTCTATTTTGGTCTAGTCATTGCGTAGTGAAAATGGGTCTGCGTAGACGTTAGAAAAAAGGATCTAAGTTTTCTAGAACAGGTTCGAATCGGAACAAAAGCAAATACCAAAAGAAAAGGTCCCAAAAATCACAAAATCTTAAATTGACCGTTTCCTGACTGTACATCTTATATGTTCAGATGTTCGGAGTGAAAATTTTGCAGTGGGGAAACCAATGAACACACACTAAAAGTATATTATTTGATCTTTTTTATGGTCATTTTAAGAACTTTCATTTTTTATACTACGTACTATTATATTATTGATAGTTTGACTGGTTACTGAGATATTAACGAAAAAAATATTTATCAAAAAGAGTTAGGCTGAAATAAAAAATGTTTTGATTTTTTAAAAGTAGGACATAACAAACGTGCTTGCCAAGTTATAAGATCTTGACCTTTCTTTTATTAAGTAACAGCTATTTGGGTATTAAGAGTGCAAAATAATTTATATCCGATCGAGTGAGAAAGTTGATGGGCAACTAGCAGAGAGCGGCAATACGGTCATATTATTCCATTCCAATATTTTCAATATTCAGTTCGCGAATTTTTAATTGTTGTTAATTAATCTAGTTAATTAACCAGTAAAAATTTAAATTAATAGTATAATATGAAATAAGAAAAAATGATAATATACGAGGATAGGTAACTTTTTATAAGCACTTGATTACTACATAAAAATTCTAAAAGGCTTGTTTTGGAAGAGACTTGACGTGTTGTTGTAACGTGGCGTCCAACTTGGTCTAAGATTGTGTTGAACAAATTTCGCACGGCGTGGGTAAAACTAAATCATTGCACAACTAGTGATATAAATAGCTGTTTTTCTTTTATTTTTACCTAACCAATAAACTACTTGTCGGACAGTATTAGGCTTTTGCACTTCGCACATTTTTATCATTCTTTTCTTCTTCTAAATAAGCCACTTTTTGAAGACTTTCTTGAGCATATCCGGAATCGAACCGGGTATCTCGGTATTTAGCAGATCTCAAAGCGATCATTTGCCAATCAATCCAATGGTGTAACTAGCAAGCAGGTTTGAAAAAAAGAACACTTTCAAAAAGTATTTTTTATATTTAATCAATATTACCTAATTTTAATTTCACTAATACGAAATAAATTATTTTTTAATGAGACGATGAGTTTTCAAGCTGCAGTAAAAAAATTTCAATATGAAATGGGCAAAAACCGTGGGACGACTGATGTCAGAAGATTACTTCACGAGACGCTTATGGGCAGAATACTTTTTATGAGTGCATTACAGCAACGGCTCCTTGAAAACATTCAATTGGCAAAAGGCGTGGTTCGCTAATTCTGCATGAAATTAATTCTACGCTTTTAGTAAGCTCAAAAAGGTTCTCTCTGATCCTGTATATTCTATAAACAGAAATTGTTCAACAACGTAACATAATCCTATTACGAAAACTATACCTTTACCATAAGTTTTTAATTGTTTTACATGTTAGAGAAAAATTAAATTTATACAGAAAAATCTTTTTGATTTTAAATTCCAAAGCTAAAAATCGGTTTTTATAGAACTCCATGTTTCGAGAACATTTATTAATATTTCAATTAAAGTTCTTAAGTATCTTCAAGTTGTAATTTCTCATTATTTGTAGTAAGGCGAGCAATACACTCCCTATTGATGAAGCTAACGGCTTAATGAACCGCAACCGGAGATGAGAAAATTACTGAACTGGTCTTGATGCTCTGCTGTATATACCATAATACAATATTATACATACATAGCATACAACATACATAACAGCCTGATTTAGCCAGAATTGATGTTATTTTATATTCCATAATAAATTCAAATAATAAAATCAGTTGCTGTTTTTAAGCAAATCAAAGCAAAAAACTACTTTTATCTTAATGCTATGTAAATATTATAGCATTAGGATGGTCCAGAATCTACCAATCGGAATACCAAAACTTAATATTATTTACTAAAAGAATAAATTCAATAAAATGAGAAATATTATCATTTTAGCGTTTGTTTTCGAGTAATGACGTTAACGATTTTTTTAAATGGCAACCTTCTATTTTTTCTTCATTTAAATAGAATCTTCAATTGTCCAAATGACAGCATCGTAATTATGACACCTTACAAATTATACGAAAATTTACCCCCTAAAGGCCCCGTCGAGTAAATAATTATTTAATTTTAGTATAATATACAACATTGTTTTTATAATAATATAATTTATTTCAGGTTTCCTAGTCAATTTCAATCTTTGTTGAGACGTCAGCATTTTTATGCTGTTGTTCAGCCAACTAAGAAATCTTTCAGAATGAAGAAACAATTGGGGTTGTCATTTAAAAACAATGTCCATGACGTCATTACTCGAAAACAAAACAACCTTGTCAAGAATTAGCAGTGCTATTATTATGATGTTTGCTTATACTTACTTCTTACATTAGGGCACTTCCAATTTCAATTTAATAATCGGTTAATTTTTCAAAATTATTGAAAATTTTCCAAAAGCTTACGTAATAATTAACAAAAATTTAATGTTTCAAGAATAATCTAGTCTGCATATTTGTTTACCGATTGCTAATTTGAATTTCATTGTTTTGTTTTTATTTTTTTATAATTTTAGAATAATTTGTTGTTACTAAGACATATTAAATGAAACTTTGGTGCATCAAGTGAATCATAAATAGGCGATGACAATATTATTCACCAAACAATATTTATAATCTGTCCAGGTACTTATGCACTTAAATTATAACAAAAGAATTTTTATCATTTTCGCGATTGGCCGAATATAATTTTCTTTTACCGCACCTATCAATTTTTTTAACTTAGTATTGAGTGATGGCCATCCATATATTACTATGAGCGCAAATTAAAAAAAATCGAATTTTGTAATCCTGTTAGAACAAAAGAATGTGGGAAATAATTTTATTCATTTTTTTTTCTTAATTATTCGACCACTTTTATAATGCGTTTTTTATCGATTAATTGTAAACATAACAATAAAATAAAAATAAAGCGTGCATATTATGTCACACATTGGGTGTAAGAAAAATGTATAACAATGTTTAATCAGAATTTTAGATTTGCTACCTACAATCCGAACTATGTAGTCAATGTCAGTTTCGATTGATCTTGGTTTACTTTCTAATGTACGTCATATATCAGTTATCTTGATCATTTTTACGATTACAACTCAACTGACGTAAAATAAAAATAAGTTCGGCGCTTTAGTTGTTATTCGAAGGCGATAGGCATAGAGGAAGAGAATTCCAATGGGAGAAAGCGGGATGGAGAGAACCAAAACACAGGGTACACATGACCCTTTACCCCACCCTCGAAATTTAGCCAATACGTAAATGTAGGTCACCAGCATCGACCAATGAGAAAATCGGAGCACGTCACGTGGTTTTGTTGTTATCATCAGCTGTGACCGGGCCGCTACTCGCTATACGAATGCCGATGTTATGCGAATGTACGTGTTTGTGTTCTGTCTCTGTTCTTTTGTGTACAATCGTGTGGGATGGGTAATTGTTGTACGTTTGTAGCGATCAGCTGTTTTCAGTTGCCGGCCGGCTGAGCGGCATCAGTCGTCTGTCAACTGCAGTTCGTGACGCAGGGCACTTCGTCATTAGCAATATATCCATATTATGAGAAAGAATAGTATGTGGTTTGATTGTTACGAAAAAATTACAGATTTGGATTGCAATGTTTCAATAGAGTGTTTCAGTCCTCAACAGGAGTCGCGACAAAGGGTCCTTGTGCGAAGATTGTATTTTAAGGATACGCTTTCGGATAAAGAGTGATAAAAAACTCAATCAGTTATTGTTGTTAACAAGTGGTTTGTCTTTTTGTTAAAATTTAAAAATCGTCGCAATCATGTCGACCGGTAAACGTTTGGCCAAGAGATCAATTATCGGTACGAGAGTGTGCGCTCCCGGAGAAGACGGAAAATTTTATTCGGGAGTCATACACGCCGTGAAAACGCCTGCAAGTTTTCCCGAAACCAATAATTGTATCAATTTGACGCCGAACACGCGTTACTCTGTGCGTTTCGATTCTCGGCAAGGGAATTTAGGCCGCACCACTGCCGAATTCAGAGAAACGGATCTCATCGGACCCGGATTTCGATCTATGGCTGGTATCGAACTTGTGCCAACTCAAAAAGTCTTTGTTACTTACAACGGAAGAGAAGTATGTGGAGAAGCTCTTAATCACAACGTCGTCGATGACGAAGTTATAATTAGAATATTTCCTCCGGGAGTCGAGGTAATTACAATTGATTAACGCATAATTTTCAATTTTGCGAAACATTTATATGACGACGGTTTTATCGAGTTTCTGCTTTTTGTTCGGAAAAACCCTTTGTTCTGTTTGAAAAACTCGAAAACATACGACTCTGAATGTTTCGTTTAATATTTTATTTAAAAAATAATAATAGTAAACAGAAAGTATTGAAATTTGAAGTGAAAATTGCTCAATTGTATCTATGCTAAAATTCTTGTTGACATTTTCTTGTGTTTGGGGAATGTTTACAAAATTTTGTTGCTGCTTTCATCTGCGGTATTCGCAAAGTTATCCAGTCAAATTTTCGTCGAAAAAGTGAACTTGGGCTTGTTCGGTTTGTTTGGATAATTGGAATAAATCTCCAAGCCCAAAACAAGATCTGCGCTTGTACGGAAATCCCCACTTTTTAAATTATTGCATCCTTGTGACGTCACTCTTATAAACAAGTACTACTGCTCATGGTCAATTTTTTGATCACCATCGCGATAAACATTTTATTCTTTATTGTATCCTATCTACGTAATTTATTTTAATGTGCGCGATCGTTTAACACCATGCCACTACGTCTCGTAAACTTTGTTTACGATATTTTTTATCTAATTATTAATTAAGTCGCATTTATCTCGGAAGGATAACGATGCGGATTTTATAAGAACAACACAAAATTATTGTTTCTGCCAATTAGACGCTTCTACGCTCAACTTGACTTCAATTGACGAAATCAGGGCGTCACCATTTTATTTATTGAAACGATAATATATGGAACAATTTTATTGTTTCTTTTTTAAATAAATTTAATTGGAACCGGCCGGCCGGCGCTTCCAAAAGAAGGTCGATTAGGAGTTGGAGAGTTAAGAGAGCTAAAAATAAATTTTGACTTTTAGTTTACGTTCTATACAAATTGAGTCGATGCAATTAAGAAATTGTTACAAAACAGCTACTTTTCGCAAAGAAAACTAAATGTGACGCTCGTTGCGACATAATATTCTTTTATTTGGCACAAATTTCCTAATTAAATGGGTTAGCCAGCCATGGTGAATGTCGTATTATTGAACAAGTTGTTGTAATTAAAAAATTCTTGTTTCGTAAACTTACTTGTGACGTTCGGCGCATTTAAACCTTTCTCCTCGGAGCAGATATATCGTAATAATCCACTTGTAATAACGTAACTGTTGTTTTCCTTTTACTTTGCTATTGGGGAGAGCGCATATACATACATACTTACATACGATCACGATTTTTCACTTTTCATTCGTTACAGCGACACACTTAAAAAGACTCTCGATTTAAATGTGGATCGTGCTTTCAATATTGCATTATGGCTCCAAATTTAATCGGCCGGCGAAAAAAATATCGAGCGCCGCCCCGCTCCTTTCTACACCACTGCTTTAAAATAAACAAAATAATTTCAATTCCTGAATGAAAATTAACGTACGCTCACGGGATTTTATCTGTGCAACATCATTACAACTTATTTTTAATCTCGTTTATTTGGCATATGGATATAAATAAAATACCTTCTGAATTAATGTTTTGTGTGTGGCACAAAAAAGCTAGAAATGGATTAACGACATAATTGCATGAAATGCGTCGCAGTTTGTAAACACCCACACGAAATGGAAAAGGTTAGCTCGCTTGCGTGGAGTAAAATTCCCAGTTGGTCGAATGCCGTTATCAATAAAACCACCACCCCTACCGGTTCAGTATAGTTCTGCAAGCTGCAAACTTATGAAATAGAACTTACATTGGCCCAGAAAACCGGGCCCGGCTGCGCGTGCGACCTAATTTTGCATCGACCTGTGACCCAGTTGTCATTTAGAGTGTACCCCACTTGCAAGGGGGGGGGCCAATGCGTCGTAAGTATTTGTTTACTCGCCGCATTTGTGCATCGGCTGCCATTTTTAATTCCGTTACTTTGGCATAGTTACATTAAGTAACACATCCAACGGTTTTATTCGCCAAGTTGCAAAATGAGATGCTTTTAAATGTTTAAATGTCCAATCCAGTTCATCAACAACTAAAATTAGTTCTTTCAAATTAGCCAACGTAAATACTTTTGAATGAAGTATGTAGTTGTATGTTTTGGTTTAAATATAGACAGTTTAGTTTTTTTTGCACGTTTGTATAGAAACCAAATAAGTTTTTCTATTTCCAATAATATTTATTTTTAAACTTCAACATATTAACACTCTTGTGTTAATTCTATTTTTAATAGCTGTACGGTGCATGGTAATTGACAAAAAATATACATACATACATAAATCAATCTTATTTGTTTTTCGTGTCAATTTCGCTTTCCTTCCCAATTTTCTCTCGACCACCATGAGCCTAGCTGCAGAAGAGCCTACAACTGCCAGTACTCCGAGGCAAGTCGACCAGCGTAAGCACTACGCACACTGAACCTGATAGTACAACATATCTCGAAACAGGTGCCCGATGCACATCTGTTCTACTACAATTTTTAAGCAATGCAATAATAAACAACAGACTTTATTTTCCCCGAAAACAATTTTTCGCAAACAAATTCCTGGCGCATTTTTTGTTTTTTATGAATCGTTGGAACAAAATAAGATGCGGTGTGGCAATTACGTATACACTAACCCACTTTCAATTATATTTAGATCTTTCACATATGTTGTTGATATTATAAACTTCTTTGACACATAATCTGCATTGTTTAATTACATGAGTAGGTACGTGTAGGCTGAACTGTGTAATTGGTTACACAACTAAGATTACAAGTGAAGGCCGATTGTAACAACTATTTTGTGCAGATGTGTAGGAAGAATAATAGGAAACTTTTATTTCACCCTCGCTTTTTTCCATTTCCGAATTGGGTTTTTAAATCTTGCTGTTATGAGATAATCTTCACTTGTGCATTTTGCAACAACATTGTTTTTGTTGACCATTATTGTTATCCCCATTATCGCAATTGGAAAGGAAGTGGAGAAAATAAAAGTTCAAGCGAAGATATTGTTTCCATGTACGAGATATCGCACGAACCATGAGAAAGTTTGCTTCTGGTGGTTTGGCGGTTGGCGGTAAATGTGCACCGAAACCTCAGCGGGAGTACCTACTCTTGGGCAAGTTTTGAAATAACATGCATCTGGAATGTATTTATTTTAATCAATATTTATTGAAAGCAACTGACCTTTTATGCACTATTTGCCATCGTCGATAAAGACAAGATAATGGCATGGAAATTTATGGAGTCGTACAAATTACGATTAGTTTCTTGAACTTATATAAAAACAAGATAATTACTTGCCTAATATTTCGGACGCTAAAACTCGAAGAAAAAATTAATAACCAAACAGACAAAAGTGTTCGTGTAAAATAAACTCAACGTAGCAGTACATTTTAATTTGCATAATTATATTGTTGATGGCGAGATAAAATATTATAATCGCACTATATTTTATCCTTTAATGTTGTAATAATACACACTGTTTAATTTTTTGCGCATAGAAAACGAATGCATTATAATTTTCTACGAGTTTCGTAACTCATAATGAATATAAAAGTGGAACCACGGACTTTCATTGATGCTACCGCGTTAAAAAAAAAGGATTAGAAATGAACAACTATCGCTAGACTTAGACATTATCCCACAGTTTTTTGGATTATTTTATGAAATTAAAATGAAGGAAGATTGCCTAATTTTGTGGAACGAAGAGCAGCAGGTCATGGGCCCAGATCTCTCCAATCTATCTCTATGTTATTGTTATGGTATTGTAAATCTATCGCATAATATTTCTGATAGATGGATAAGGACCGTTTCTCTATCTAACTCTTTGGACTTCGTTATCATCAAACGACAACTCTGAATTATAAGTTTTATATGCTACTAAGTTAGTAGCATATAAAAAGTAATATATACTAACGGTATAAGTTACTACTTTACTCTTTCGGTTCATGGTGTAAAGTAGACGGTTATCTACTATGATTAATCAATGGAGCACACACTGCTTTTTCTTCTGAACACAATTTCTAGGAAACTGGAGGGTATTCCATGCCCCCAGGCCCCCCGGTTTCAAACCGATGGTCTTCTAGAGCAAATATATCTATTACTGGTGGTCTCTCACTAATTGCATGGAATATTCTTTAGGATGTAAAGATAAAAAGTCCAAAATCCTAAACAAATATATTTCTGCTTTACATCTCACAGATTAATGTTTTTTAAGACAGTGTGACAACTTGGAAGCAATTATTATTTGTGCCATTAACCTTGTGGATTTTTTTCTGCAACCTTTGTATAATTTCAAATATTTAAGTATTTATATATAAGTCGAGGTAATTGGCTGGAAGTCAAAGCTAAGGAAGAAAAAAATTACTGCACGTGGCATAGGCTAATAGTTCCTGCCAGAATCGATGAATTAAGTTACGAGGAAAGTCCGTGGAAGCGGATTGCCATCAGGGCTGATTTCTATATCTAGCTGGATATTTGATCAACTTGCAGTAGACTTTGAAGAGGAGGAACTGGTTCTCGACAGTACCAAGCTAGATTCATTGTGAAGGAAGCATATGGATTTAAACATTGAAATTGATTGAAGATCGAACATTTTCTTTTCTGGTATAAAACAACCAAGTAACTGCAAAATAAAATTACTTTCAATTTTATTATAATAGTAAATAATTATGATAATTCTCTTTATTCTTAGTTGTAACTGGCATTTGATGTGAAATTGGAAGTTTATTACGTACAATTGAGGTAAATCCACATCCTTTTGATAGCTTGAATTAGAATAAATTAAAGTAATAATTAGTTTTATGTAATATGTGGGTCATGGGCCGCATAAAATCACAATTTGAACTAAAAAGAAGAGGTGTACGTACGTTTATTTACGCACAATTTAAGTAAAAGTACACAAAAACGTTATGTCTCGACGTATTTGTAAACTGATAACACATTTACTGAATCGTAGATTAGTTTTTAAACAATGAAATCCATATTTCTATACGTTTGACGATGGGAAGGTTTCGAAATGTGATAATTAATTTTATCTAATAAATTTCAAGTTAACTGGAGCATTTGAAATTAGATATTTATGGAAAAATTGAACAAGAGTGTAAAATGAGAAAGCACATTTTCTTGCGTCCAAAATTTTCGGTTTCCAACATATTCCAAACAATAGCATGATTGGATTATGCCATGCATGGTTATGATGGCTTTATATCTAATCAGAGCTACACCTATTTATTATTAAAATCGGAAAAGTGTTTGCAATTGAAGTAAAAATAAATGAGAATCGTTTTAATGGAATATATCAATTTGGGTCAGCATAATATATTGCACATCGTTTAAAAATTTTACTAACTCTTTCTATTTTAAGCAACATTCGAATGCGAAGAAGAACCACTCTCCACAATTGCAAAAATTTAATTAACCAATCACCTAGATTGCATAAAAATTCAATAAATTTTAAGTTTCTCCTTTATTACAACCATCAATAGTTTCTTTTTTAATGGAAAAACTTTTGTTATGTTACACTATAATTATGCGAATTGTTTGAAATTTTACGTGCAAAACCTACTTAGCAGCAGTTGATTATTCAAGACAATTGAAGCATTCAGTGTATGTAACGGTGCTTAAGATTGCTAGTTAAACGTAATCCTGAGGAGAATAATATTGTAAGAATTGTAAACCCGGTAGCGAAACGGTTACTTTTATTAACCTACATTTAAAATTAATTAAATAAAAGTCATGGGCTTCTAATTGACTATCGCTCGCGCGCTAGGATTACCACCGAGTTTTCTTCTTTCGGATGACGAAATAAACGAAACGATAATACCGGCCTAATGAAGTCACAACGCTTTATGAATATCGAAGATATAATAAAGCTTTGAAAAAAAAAGTAAATTTCCACAATAATATAAATTATTCAACCTGTTAGCGATAACTTTTAAATTTTAATTATATCTAAATTAATTGCATTTTCCACGTTCTTTCTAAAATTATCCGAGCGTGTAGTATGTACGTGCCCATTTTATTTGCCCGTTTTTTTATCACGGCCTTTTAACATATCATCGGGTAATTAATTTTTTAAAAGAAATTTACGATTTTCCCCTCGATTAATCCGAATCAAAAAGTACAAATTTAAAATAATAAATACTTCCTATATAAAACATACCTACCCAAATTCCATCGTTAGAATTGGTCGAAGCTGATTTTCTACTTTTCGAAATCGATTCGCTCGAATAACCAACTATTTTTATGTCGTCTTATATTTAATTCAAAATAAAAATTGCTACTATTTCTTGTACCACTTGGGGATTTTTCTTATTAGTTGGCGACTTTCTATTCTTCAATTGATTTTATTGCCAGGAAATTGACAAATTTAACATACCAAGGGCGTTTGAAATTGTAAAATCTAAGAAATTCGATTTACTACTGATTTGTTTGACGTAGCGCAAGCCAGCTGTAAGAATTAAGTTGCAACGCAAAATACGTAAAAGAACTTTACGTCATTTTGACGATTTGTTTACGTAATAAAACGGAAAATAATCGTTTGCTTGATTTAATAAATAGCTAAAAAAACAACTTTTTAAAATTTGCATTGCAAAACAAAACAATTTCTAAGGTCTTCTGGAGGTCGCGTAGTATTTGCACGTACTGCTTACCTTTGTTATAGAGCCCACAGAAGTTAATCCTAATAATCTTCAAGTTAAGAACTTTAAGATCTGCAGTTGTTAGATTTTAGTTGGGAACTTCAAATTACCAATTTAATTCTAATCTTTCATTTTTTTAATTGGCTAGTTTACAAATCTTAAAAATTTAATTACGTTTTATTTATTTGCCAATGTAAATCTCGTAAAAAAAGTTTATCCTATGCAGTTGCATGTAAATTCTAGCATAGACTAAATTTAGAAATGCAGTCCTAATCAGAATTCAAAATTGATAATTTATATCCTTAAAGTATGGAGATAACTAATCAAATTTAAATGTTAGCTGAATATTTTTCTAGATACGGTTTTTTAAAGAACTCTACACATTACATTAGTCTAATAATAATATTGGGAATCTCGTTAATTCCTTCATTCGCGCAAGCTTGCACCACAGTGCTGTTAGCGCCGTGAAAATGCTGTCTGCAATATCTTCAGTGTTCAAATCCAACATTCCAATTGATTCTTGTGTACATTGGGGCTGTAAAGCACAAACTAGATTCTAACCCTTTATTGTCTAAAATCAATGACTTGCTAGTTTTATTATTTTGAAATTCTTCTAGAAAATTTAACGGGTTATAATAATTTTAGTTTCTTTTTTAAAGAGAAACCGAAAGAATAAATTCACAAAATGATTAAAATTTATTTGAATTGATCAAAATCATGATTTCCTAGAAAGCGGTACGTCATATTATAGGGACCGAAATAATTTATTATAACAGTAGGTGACTATGACGTCACAAAAAATTGCTTCACGTAATGCAATTATTACCGTAAATAATTATCGTATCGTTGAAATCCTATCAATAAATAAACCGATAAACTAAAATTGTACAGGGCTCAATTTTGTGCAATAATTTATTTTATTTTTCCGCTTTACCGCTACCAAGTCTTTAGTGTTTAATAAATTTCCAATAAAAATAATTTTTTTTAATTTCTTATTTTGTCCTGCGTTATTAGATTTAGGGCAGTTCGGTGCAGCGCACAGGGCCCCGTGGGACCCCTAACAGAAAATAATTATTCAAAACGTTAAAAAATAATTTTTTTGAAGAAAATAAAATACCATGAAGGAATTTATTAAATCAATAAAAAAATTCATAAATATAGCGAATTTTAGTTCATTGGTTGAAATCTCATTGATTTAACGAAACTTTCAGCTTTTGGGTCAGGGTAAATGTCGTAAGGTTGAAATAAATATCAAAACGTGGCTTTGTTTACAACCACTTCATTTTGGAACAGGAGGTCTCCTCAAATATTTTGCACCGAAACCCCAACAACACTCATTACGCCCCTGTAGGACTTATTTACAGCATTCTTGGGGTTGATTGCAGCAATGTCGGTTAAAAATTTAAAAATATATATTATTTCTGAAATTTGCATTAAATCAGGTTGATGAAATCTATTTATACATCCATTTAAATTAAATAGAACCAAGAAATGTCTTAAAATCATAAATTAAAATTTGTGACTGAAACTAAAATAAGTAAATTGAAAGCAAAACGGTGCTCTAAATTAATATGTTTTGCAAGAATCGCAGTAGAAGTTTTAATTTTATCTGGCTTCTTTGTTGATTACTCCAGTCAATTTTCTTTTACCAAGTACGTCAATAAAATTGCAGTAGTAATCTTTCACTTAACGTTCGATTTCCTAAAAAAATATCCTTCATTGTTAGATAAACAGGATGATAAATTTTCTGAAATTGGGTTAACTGAAAAAAAATTTCCAGGTCTGTTAACATTGGAACGATCCATAGAGAGTTTGGAAAGATCCACCTCCATTCAATTAAGCAACTCACTTATTTGCAGAACAAACTTGGTGAATTTAAACCTTGAAATTTTAATTTGTCAATTAAAAAGTTTGTCCGACTAAAATTTAGTTGAAAACAATTTTTAAGTTTACCTTGGTTCCATCGATTTTCCTACATTTTCCAGTGACACGCCTAATTTTACTGTTTTGAAAGTTCCAGCAGATATTAATTTTGGTAAACAAGTTGAGAGTTTTTTGTGGTTTGTTTTCATCCATTTTTCGCGGTGTGACACTATTTGTTACTTAAGGTAATGTAGAATTGCAGGTATCATTTCTGTGATGTTGACATGCGATATTGTAATATTTATTTCAAGAATTATAAAGTAGGACTACTTTTTGTACTTGGTTAACGGCCTTGACTAAATATTGATTTTTTGCGATCCTTTTTTATATATAATGAGTTTTCCTGGTAAGCTTAATTCATATTTCATTTTGAAAGGAAAATGTTTTTGAGAGAAAATAAAATATCGCCGAGTTGGAGTTTTCCTTTTTCGGATCAATTCATTGTACGATCTCAAATTCGGCGTTTTCGCTACTTGACCTAATTTTTAGGAATATTTTGGAATATCGAATTTAAAAATGACATAATTATTAACAAGTTTTTGCATGCCTATTCGTTACTTAATTTCAAGGCCTTAACTTTCAAAGGAATGAAGATGCTATGAGCAAACCATTAAGCAATCCATCACAATTTTATGCAAAAAGTAGCACAGTTTGCAATAAATTCTAGTGACACTTGAACCAAATTGTTTTAAAATGAAGACCTACTTGGAAATAATAATATCATTTCCTTGTCATCGAACAATGCTACTCCGCAGTAAGTTTTTATTTTTTCGGGTTGTTCCGAACCTGCAGGTTTATAATACGTATTATGCACTTACACACCTGTTACAACTGAAACTTTCACGACTTTCACTCTTGCTTTCACAATTTAGTAAATTAAATTGCTAATAGGATTTTGCTAACACAATTTTGTGTCCAATTTTATTGACCTTCTCTAAATGTACAGGACGACTTTGCTATTTAAATGCCAGTGCAATAGTATTTTCGTGCCTTTTATTTTTATTTTCTCGTTATGTCATCTTGGCAAGCCCTCGACCACTAACGGATTCATGTTTTAAGGAACCCAAATTATTATTACTTACATTTTTTGGGGCACAGTTTAAATTAACGTCTTGCTTTTAAAGGTCGCCTCGATATTGATATTTATGTGCAGCCTAAAAAATATGGTAACCACTTCATGTTTGCCAAAATTACTATTCAAATTTATTCCGTCTTTCGAATTTGCTTCCGCATTTTTAATATTATAATTTTTTATTTATCAACATTAGTGGGACATGTCGACACGTCGAAAATTTGTAAACAATAAGTTGTTTTTAAATAAGCTATTTTGCGAAAAAAAAACAGAAGATCTGATGTAAATAAATAAATCGCGAAATGATGTCACCACACACTGGAACGAATTAAAGATGCATATTTGTTTGGATTTTTCATTCATTGATAAATGCGACGAAGCAAGCTAAAAAAAAATGGGCTTTCCGAAAGTTCCATCTTCGCGTGTGCTCTGCGATTCGTGAAGCTTTGTAGGTTATTTACGAAAATTACCCGAGCCTGTCGTCATCACTCGATGATTAATTTAATTTAATCGATGTTCCCAAATTTTTTCTACGTAAATTCGTTATAAACAAAAGTCGTGACGTACGTGTAATTCGGTTTGGAAAACCCATGCAATTTTCAAATCCTTCGTGACCTTAACCTGCACACTTACACATACAGCATAAAATTGTTTATTACTGCACGTGCCAAATAAACGTCATTTGTTGAATTATGTGATATTGAAAAAATAATTTTTACAACAATATAAAACGCTTTATCACTTAATGCTATGTTTACTATTATTGTGCTAAAAAACCGGCCGGCTTTTTATCTCGTTCGAGCGATGGCGATGCTAATCAACGTTACCGAAATTAAATTTGCAAGGATGCCAAGTAAACATTATGCAATCATCAGCTGATGGTTAAAATTATTCAGGTATTATGTAATGTAATTGCCCACATTATTTCGAGATTACTATTTTAAAAGTTTTACTCAACCGCAAATTATACTTCGGGTCCTGTACAAATTTATTTTTCTTATCACCAACATAATCAAAATTGATTGTTGTTTTTTAATAATGGTAGCGAATTAAAATTCAAAAATATTTCGTGCTTATGCAAGAACGCGAGACAAGGTGTTACAAAATGCAAATGACTAAACCGGCGGACTCGACAAAAATAAAAGAGTCGCCTTATCAAAATGTCATCGCTGCAACCTGTTCGGTTTACTTATTTATGAGCAAATTACAATAAATAAAATATTCACTTGACAGACGCTGCTTACATACGTAGATCTGTGTCTGTGCGGAATGAGAAGAAACTTTGTTTCATTATCATCTGATGAACCCGCAATCTTCTGCTATTGCCACCGTAGATAATCTCGAGCGAGTTCAAAGAACTGCCAAATCCACAAACCTGCGTTTCTTCCTGCATTTGTATTTTTGAAAATCACAGATTCCGCATCATGGAAATTTTGCAACAGTTTCACAAACGACGACGCGAAATGTAATAAATAGATTGGCAATGCAGTCATTAGCCGTGATGATTTATTATCAACCCGCACTAAAATGTATCGACTAATGCAAGTTTGATAAGACACTGTTACGTAACAGTAATAAAAATGGAATTTCAAAATTTCAGTACCCACGCTTTGCACACGAACAAATCAAATTGTTTTGAAATTTTATGACTTTATTTTGAAAATCAATTGCTATAACGTAATAAAATTATATTCCAATAATAATAATAATAATTGCTCTTACATCACCGACACAAAATTAAATTCCAAAAGTTTGTAGTTTTTCTCCAAGAAAAGTGTCTCCCAGTACATGAAACGTGGTTTCACAATGATGAGATCATCGAGAAAAAAACCAACGACCAGAACTGCCTAAACTGTGAAAGTGCAGAAATAGAAGACAATTCTTGTTTTTAATTTAAAAGAAAGTAATTTGTGTACCTAGTTACGCAAATAGCTATTTTTTAAATTAGAATAAACAACAAACGTATATTATAATTGCACATATACATAGGTAAACAAACTGCAAAATATAAACAAACAAGAAAATGTTTTATTATTATTAACATCTGACAATTGAAAAATTTAAAAAATGCTTATTGGACTGGCGCAGGCAATTTTCAGTGGAAAATAAGTTGGAAGAAATTTTATTGTTTCTTTCCATATCTTAATTTCTCTCCGCTGTATGGTAAAAATAGTAGAACTAAAATAAAGCTGATAAAATTCTCTATTCGAAGAAAATATCGATTTTCACGTAATAGTACGAAAATGTAAATAAACATGCATGCATTTTCATATCAAGGCCTGGAATTTTGTAAAAAGCTTCAAAGAATCTAATATTTATATTTTTTTATGTACAGTAATAATGTGTGTATGTTCTAAAAAAAGTGACAACAATACAATCATGCTGAAGTTATAATAACTAAAACATTTGCTGCTGTGAACAAATAATTTTTCTGAGTGTACATCAGTTTTAATTTTGTATTATACGACGTCCTGGAATGAAGGATTCTACAACTCGGTCCGGTTACTACTCCGAAAGATGTATGGGCTTAAATTTGCAAAGAATTTGTTCAACTTTAATTTACCACCATTATTTTGACCATTCAAAGCTGTTAAAACGAGAATATAATGAATGTTTTTAAATTAATTTTTAATAGGCCAAACAATATTACTGTAAGGTATTTCAGATAACCCTCCAGACCTCCCTGGTGCATACAGATGCAACATTATAAATCACATAAACCTGTGATCTGTTATATCGGGGGGCCTGGAACCCATTAATAATAGTTTTAAAAAAATACCTTTTAAATTTTTGAGCACCTACTAATTTAATATATTGAAAGTCCTGCGTTTATGTCTGAAAGTTCTTAAAAATAGCACAGAAGCTCTCCCCCCTTCAGTTTTACTACCGAAACATTATTATTATTATTAATAATCATCAGTTCCATTAATGTAAAATTATTAGGTATTTGCCCACCTACAGAAGGAATTTCGTGGAAAAACGCTTTACAATTGAAAAAAAAACCATTTACATTGAAATTCATATGAAATCGAAGCACCAACACGCGGGTTTGAACGGAATCGAAGGTTAATGTAAATGACATTTATTTGAAAACGACGAACATCTTCAATGTGTTTTTTAATAATACTCAGTTAAGCTACAACATACAATTCGCATATCCATCTTCCTCTACTTCTATATTTGTAGCATATTATTGGTACAATATGAGAAACCGAAGACAAATGAAATTATGTCTGTCTTTGTCACATTTTCCAATATTCAATTTTTTCTATTCGTCGTTTTAAATGAACAAATTAAGATGATCGTGACGTAAACTCGTCTTACGTGATTTCAATTATATAAATTATTTGATTGACTTGTCGTTTAATTATATTTAAAAAAATTGTGAACGATGATTAATATACAAATAAATTTATTATTTTTAACAAAACACCATGTTAATCCCATTTGACGTAAGCGAACGTTTTCCAAGCATAACAATTTATCTACTCTTATCGTTAATTAAGGTTTCACAAAAAGTTATTACTGCTAAATTATTGATTAATTAACCTATAGCTAAAAAAAATTATTTGATTATGATTGATTTCACCGTGGGTAATTTTTTGTATTTTTTACAGGCACCATTTGAAGTTCAAAAGAGACTGGAAGAAGTAAGACTTTTGGAATCGAGAAAGTCGGCCCGTTTGGCCGATCAAGATACAGATTTTGCGAGATTAGCTGACATGGCGGGCGATCGTAAAAGAACTGCTTCACATACCATTGATGTTCCAATGCCTTATCATTATGGGTGAGTATTTTAACAAATTACAAGAAAAACTTTAAGAATGCCACTGACTAATGGCTTCCTTGAAAATTATTAGACTTTTTATTTTATTCTACGTCAATCAATTCCATTAAAATGCGGACATTACCCATTCACTTATCTAAAGATTGCGTAGGAATTCGGAAATGTGTGTCGTCGAGAGGAAGCGAAGATAGTAAATTTAATTGTTTCTTTTAAACTTCCCTGACCCAATTTTCCTAAACGATTTACTTTCGTTACTCTTTGTTTGTTTTTCCTTTCATTTTTTTTTCTATGCCTACCACTTTTACTATTGAAAAGTAACCGACAAATGCAACGATTGAATCATTTCCTTTGTTTTTCAAAAACACAAACGCTTACCACATTTGGTCAGTTATTGTGGTTCATGTATGTGATATTATCGAATCGATGAAATAAGAAAAGTGGTTGAAAGTGAAATTTTATCCGATGCTAACTGCCGAGGCTCCAAGACCAACGACATAAGATTTATTTATTTATTATTAATTTAATTGCCTGGAGTGTGGGCTTTTTGATTATCATTTTATTTTGTAATCGCATATTTGACCCAATCCGTTTTTTTCCGCTCTCATAGTTTCAATTTTTCCGTACATCTTTACTTTTAAAACGAATTAGTGTGTATAATAAAAAAGTAAATGTAAAGTAAATTTTACATTACACTCATTATGTAGATATTATGTCACGATATCTATTCATCAGTTTGTGAAAGGAAAATTCGATATTTTATATAAATCGGTTTTAACTTTAGGTCAAATCAAGGACAACCACCATAAATTATGGTTGTTACTTGCTTAGTTTAGATTAAACATTTATTTAGAAAAGAAAATATAAAACAAAGTGAAAGGAAACAAACTGTTGAATGATTATAGCATTTTACTGTATAATCTGTTTAAAATTAGGTTTTCCAATTTTATCATGCATAACAGTACGGCATAGTTTTTATAATTTGCAATATTTTTTTTTGAAAGTTTCTAAAAGTATGACAACTATTTTCCATAAAAAAATCTTTCGAAATTGCACCCTCTGTGATGTGCATTCCATTGCTGTATGTGAACGCACAACTTTTTAAATCAGCCACGACCCTGACCGTTAATTAATTGAAATGCCCAACACCTAATTACATTTAAAAAATAATAAACGAGTTTTATCTCGTCTCAACAACTCTGCTGTTTGATATTGTTCATTTATTGTACCAGAGGTTTCTAGTTCAATTTCCCAATATTTTTTTATTTCCTTTTTTGTAATTAAAACAGTTTTATGTGGTAAGAATGAACCACGTATGCGCTTAAAAAGTTTTAATGGCCAATTACACAATGCTATTTTGTAAATCGTTTGAAAATTAAATTTAATTCCAATATATCTGTCATTTTTTATCGGGACTGTTCATCTCAGTGATATTAGTAACAATTTATTTATAGGTTAATGCACAATTGGAACAACTATTTAAACTATAAATTAATAATATTTTGTGGATATTTAAAAATTGCTAATATTATAGGAGTGATAGAAACGGAGCGCTTTTCTCGTCTTGCCAACCACAATCAGAGCGAACCGTTTAAATCTTGCAAAAAATATAATTACCCATGTAGTTGTGTACTACTTAATTAAACTCATAATCTAACAGGTATTATTTTTACAATATACAATTAAATTTGCACAATTAATAAGTACTATTACCCATATTTTTTCTAAGCTTACGGTTAAAAACTTTGATGTATAGCCCTAAGCACATTTAAATTCTAAAATACAAGTTACAGAATGAAGTCTCTCTCTCAAATTACAGAGATTTTCATTTTAAATTTTATTATTTTCTAAGTAATTGCATACAAATTGCTTTTTGTTACGAAATCGCGATCCTTTCAGTTTAATAAATTTCGGTGATGCTCGTCGGATGAACACAATCACGATTTTTCAAAACTAATTTCTAAAATTCTTTTGTTTGGTTTTAATAATTTGTTTAAGTTGTTATTATGTTTACGATAATATTTTATTACGCCTAATTATACCATTGTTGCACGTGTGATAATTAAAACCCCATTAAATTAATCTTGTCCAGACTAATTAATTATACGTTTAACTGATACTAAATCACAAATTTTTATTTGAAAATGGTTTAAATTTGTTTGTCCCAAAATTAAATGGTTACCTTAAAAGGAACCGTTTTATGCATTTTTTTAAAGGTTACTGACATCGTCAACATTATCGTAAGGTAATCGAGCAAAAGCCTTTGACATCATAACTGACGAATAAATAATAGCTCGACCAGTGCGCAATGATCAAGTTAAATTTTATTGCTCCGATAAAAGTTTGAGCTGACGAATTAATAATTATCATATTATGGTAAATTTTAAAATTCCAAAATAGTAAAAAGGGGTAAAAGCCGGAAACTACAATTTTCATTCATAAATTAATAGATAATTAGCTATTTTTTTTATTATTATTGTTATTGTAATTTTCTACTTTATCGCCTCAAGTTTTTTATGGTCGACGTCCTTCATGACAACATTTTGAAATTAGATCGTCCTCCGGCCCCTAACCTTAGTCACTTAATTGACCTAAGTCACTGTGTTAATTAGTACCTCAATAACAGTTATAAATTTATTTTGTTTATTGCAGATCTCGTAAAAGAAGACCAAGCAGCAGCCAAGACGACAGTCCTAGAGATGATAGCCAAATGGACGAATGCAGTGCTGCTTTAGTTTTAATGAGCCTTTCGTGTTCTCCTCATTCACCCAATTGGGGCGGTAAGTTTCCTTTTCCAGCTTGAAAAATAAATAAAACCTTGGTTATCAATTTAGGTTAATACTATATATCAGCACCACTTAAGAAAATATGTATGTAAATACACGCGTGAATATTATTTTTGTTATCTAACCCGAGTAATGAGTTCATTGTTACATTTAAAAAACAAGGAACGGTAACCCAAATTCGGACATGATGTGCAGTATGCAGATTCCGGCAGCAGTAGCGCCGAGCTTAATTGGATTCAAAGTGATTAGAAATTAATTCTTCTTGCGAACAATTACCTTACGCACCAAGTTTATATTATTCAAATTGCTATTTTATACGGCGCAACTATTCGATTATGCATTCTATATGCCTTTGTTTCTTTATTTTGTTTTCAATTTATCTGAAATTTGTGTGTTTGAAACAGGATGTGGAATAATTTTTTTAATTTGAATAACAATAATGGGTGTCCTATTCGATATTGGTTGCCCCCCGGGTTACATATTTGGAGATTTATGTCATAAACAAAAAGTGAAGCAAGTTTTATTTCACTTGTTCTTGTTTTGTTTTTTTTTCTGTTAACTTACATAATTAGTAAAACATAAATTTGAATTTTTAATCAACAGATTTTTCTAATGTGCTTTATGCATGCTAACAAAATTCCTTCGTGTGGGTATATTTAAACATTGCTCTTGTCCAAGGCAACATATTTTAGCGTTGGGCACGTGTTTGATGCATATTACATAATAATTACTTGTAATTACATTTACAATTTAGACCTTGAGTTCTAATAAATTATTTCGATAATTATTAATAAAGTTTATCTTGACATTTTTATGCAAAATGTCGTGTTCCAAATACAGCATTTTTGTAAAAGTTATTTACAAATTTGCTACTTTCATTTTGCATAATATACGAGGGGCTCTCTGAGTTTAATTAAATTATCAGTGGGTTTTTGCGCCATTATAAATTATTTTTATTTGACAGGTGACATCATAATGTAGAGATGATTATGGTCTTTGAGGGACGGATCATGTACTGCTAACATTTTGCAATCAAATACCGTTTGTGCGTTGCAACGTAATGGCAAAGAAAAGAAAGCTAACACGATTTTAACTATTATAGAACGAAGGGCAAATTGTATTTTAGCTTATAGCTATTTTGTTGGAATGCAAGACGAGTTGGTATTTGACCCCTACCAGTTATACCGTGCTAAGGACGATATGTTTTGGTCAGCTTCCATTATATACAATTTCAAGGTGGAATCTCTTACCGGTTATTTGCTCAAAATTTGAATAATCTCCGAAAATGTCTACCTACCCTACCCACATTGTGGGAGTTTTACAGAAACAACAAAACTTGCGTAGCAATAAAATATATCTTGCCAGATATACTGCGGTATGACGCCCAAGGCTGCAATTAGTGCGTTTCCGTTATTTACTAGAATTTGGTCGTTAAGTATTTTAAGGCGTGCCCAACAATTATTTCTTTTCGCTCCGAATCCTAAAAATTTCGTGCCTAAACTTTTTGCACATTCAAACAACCTAAATCTTCTCGACAGCAAATTTTATATTTAAATATATTGCTAGCCGGAATACAAATTTATTGCGTTGCATTAAAATTGTGATAGCAACGCCATGCTTGGACACTTGGTTAATATTTGACCAATTTATTAGATATTAAATAAAATGGTGTGAAAGTACTCATAAATTGACTAAGTAACTGTTAATGTATAGAAAATTTTAATTTCGAATTCAGCAGCTGCGAAAAATATTTATCATCTTGATTCGCTTGAATTCTCGTCAAAAACCTTAACCAGTGACGGCCGATACGGAAAGGGCAAGTGGGCGCTGTCCTCCCAAAACAAAATATTAAATCTTGCAAGAACTGTAAATTCCCGAAGCCACCGCTTTACGTTGATATATCGAAGCAATTTCTCTAAGCTAAGAAATTCTGACGCGATCCCGCACAAAAGGAAAAGATTATGGAAGGTTACGGTATTTAATGTGGGTCATTTAATAGCTAACACCAATGTCGATGTACTATACCGTGAAATCAATATTACAATATGTTAGGAATTGATAATTTACCCTTTTTCTAAAATTTACATAATGTCAATATCCAACACAAAAAAGCTTTAAACAATAATTCTTTAAACAGTTTCGTAATAGCTTTTCGGTGTTCTTACAATTGGATGCAAAGCAGCTTAAACAATGAAGTTGGTTGTTCTGTTTCTATGTTAGGAAGTTTGTTGTACAAGACACTTTTAATACCGTTTCGTCATTGAATTTCGACAATTGAACAGTTGGAAGTCTTTGTTGCTGTAAGTCAAAGAGCTTAATAATCAAGAGTAACACCAGAATGTCACCTATCAAGTCCCTTTGTTTTCGAATTAGTGGAAATTTGGGCGTACATAGCAATTTCTCCGAACTGCAAGCATAGATTTTAAATTAAATTATAAATTCTGCTGCATTGTTTCATTCTAAAATTATTTAAAATTTAAATAGCGATAACACAATAAAATTCAACCGACACGTGCGTTAATGTGAACAAAGTTGACATATTATGGTCGCTTGCACCATCAAATAAAGCGCGCTTTGTTTTATATCAAAACGCCACACATCCCCATCCCCTTTGTTCTATATATTTTCATAATACCTAGTATTGATTTTTTAAACGTGCGCCTTTTTTCAATTTCGAGTTTATTTTATCAGTGCGATTAAAACGTGCTAATTAAAATATATTTATTGCCTCATTAGATCATATTAATAGGTTTTATACAAAAATATTTACACGATTATAACACTCCCACAAGTGCACAGTCGAAACTTGCAAGTTCGATGCGAGATCTAAGTGGTGCGGTCGTCTTATAATCGCCAATACAGCATTGTGAGCCGTATTGCAATCTCGTGCCGCTCTTCGAGCGGCACTCGGTTACAATACCGCTCACAAAGCTGTAAGGTACGAGAACTGCATCGACAATTTGATAAATGCAACTTATAATTGGATATAATGCAAATCATCGCCAAGATAAAAAAGGTGTTAATAAACTTTATAATATATCGTCATTCACGCTTTGTTTTATTATCTCGATTTCGGCCTTGGACTTTACCTGCCAGAATGTAATGTAAAATTATAGAAATTATCGCTTTTATGTAGGTACTTACGTTAATGATAATTGATGGATTCCAGAAACACTTGCCAAGTAATTATCAGCCATTGTTTTAAATTTTACCATTGAAAAAAATCATGGTGATATTATGCCAAAATAGACTAAAAACGGGTCATTAATATCTACATTGTTTTTTCGTCAAAAAATGTTTCAATTTTAACATTTTCAGGTATGCAATGGGGTGGTACTTCACCAGAGAGTAGCAGTTCCACATCTAACAGATCCACTCCATCGCCACCTCCTGGCGATCTTATATCATCACAGGTATTATCAACGAGCGCCCAATCGGACGAAGGAATCGTAATGGACTATATCGAAGTGGTACCAAAAAAGAAAAAGGTAAATTTGATATTAATTACTATTTAAGTGTAGGGATTTGTAGAATGTTATTTACATTTGAATTTGATTATATAAACACCATTTATCAAATCGAGAAACCTTACACGGTTGTCTAAATTTAGCTCCCCTATTCGACGATAATTAACTTGACAAAATTTGTAGGAATTACGAATTTGTATGTTTATTTTAACAATGCAGTTAATAGACGTCATCGGTAATTTAGTAACGATTACATTGGATCTGTCGGACATATTGGTTTTCTATTACATACACACATACTTCATTAGCACCAGTTAGAATAATTTTCAGTCCAAACAGAAGTGAGTATAATATTATTTTTATTGTTTACAATATGCGTGTGCTATTTATAGAATGTGGACCATTTTTTTATTAATCAAACACAAATTGGAATTTAGAACTTCTAATTGGACGAGATGAGAACCACCGTTGCGTTGGTTGGTATATTAAGTAATTTTTCTCGATGAAGTGAAAGTTTACATTTTCCAATCAGCGTAAATAATTATTTTACGTGTATACTATTTTATTTCTCGCTTGGTTTATTAATAGTTTAACGCTTTTGTATTATGGACGATCGTCGCCTAAATGTCAATTAGATCTTGAAACTGTATTATGTAATTTTATGACGAATAGGTTAGGTGCAGCAGCTTTTGCCGGCCGGCTAACTACCAATTTTCCTGTTAGCAAGGACAAAACTATTTATGTAGCGAGACATCACAAGGTTGTACTACGAAGGCGTAAGAACAACAAATAATAAAATATAAACGGTTATTTTTAATATTTCGGTAAAATCGTGATGTAACCAATAATATTGAACCAGCCTTGAGGAGCATTTTTTGACTTCAGTTCGTTCTCAACGCACAATGGAAAATTATCATTGCAATAGCGCGTCTATTTTGCGTTGCACTACACGTGGCTAACTCAAGGCTGCCATTTTATCATGTATGATGAAACAATTCCGTATGGAAATTTGCAACAAACAGACCTTATTATATTTTCATGTCGAAGCCTACAGTAATTATGCGTCACGGTGTGGCCTTAGTTCTATTTTTGGTGATCGTTTTAACTTAATAGGTATGTAGTGTACAGCCTCAACCATCGTTCCATATGTCGTATCGCTTTGGTGATTTGTTCAATCCATCGTTGAACTACTGTTAATGTTCCAATTATACGCATTTTTATAATTAATATTTATCTGCTGACATTGCTCAACATAATTTAATCAGTTCCTGTTTCACACCAAACGAGAGTAGTGAAATGCACGGCTCAAGGCCCTTAGACGATCACCTTCGTATTATTAATTTTTCAAAACTTATAGATATTATTTGGTATTCACAATTCATTAATATTATCATATTAATTTGATAGAATGGGCGTTAAATCTAATCTCGCTACGATAAAAATCCTTGAGAGTGTTGTTAGACTATTTTTAATATCAGGAAGTGTTTGGTCTTGAACTAGTAGAAAAGAGCTCACACGTGTGCTTATTAATTTTGTACATGCTTGTATTGCACGAATTGAAAAATATTTTATTTATAAATAGTGCGTAACTGCAATATTTGCAAAACTCCAATTTGAAGGTTTGCATAAAATAAACATTAAATAGTAAATTGGGAAATGGAAAAAAATAGTAGCATACTTTGGTGTCTATGTCGAAATTGTACATATTGCGCAGAAGTGCCTGGCGCCAAAACCTGTTAGGATAGGAAGACATCGGTATAGGATGCACTCTCCAAAATCAAAATTTGACGTTGTGCGCAATTATGTAAGCCAGCCGTACTTCAATCACCATGCACAAGTGTAATTCGTTACGCTTTTGTTTACCTCTCACTTTCAACAAAGAATAATTAATTTATTACGAATATTTCCCAAGTTTTCACTATATGCGCCGACTTTCAGAAGTTCGTTGACTCCCGCATTCGTTTCAGGAGGAGAGTGGGTTGTTGACCCAAAATAGTAGGTTTTTATGGCCAAGGGTAACCTTTTTTAAGATCGGTTAGCAATGACATCACACACACCTTCTTAAGGTGACGAATCAAAGTTCTTGGAGTAATTGCGCTCATAAAAGTAAATTTTGTCGGATAAATTACTATTCTGACGCAATTTGCGTTTCTATTATCGTTTATAAATTGTATCGTTTTTTACGCACGTAGTAAATTCAAAAAAAAAAATGATAATGACTCACGAGGCTAGTGAACTTTCAAATTTAAAACATAAACAGGATTTTAGTATGTGGCTACTATTATTTGCTTCTATCAAATGGATATTGACCACCAAATAATAGATTCTAAAACGTGGCGCAAAATACATCACCGTGTTGATTTTTTAGAATGCACAATTAAATTTATCGCATTACATTTTAATTCATGAAAGTTTTTAATATCATCTTGTACGCGAGTGGTAATTTAATTATAGTAAACTGTAATCAAATATTCAAACTGAATTTTAACCGTTATAATACCTATGTATGTCTCTATTAGAAGTGAAGAACAAATATTTGGGCCACCTGCTTTGTTTTTATTACTATATGTTATATGAATAATATTATCCGTACAAAATGTAAATAATGCTTTATTATGGGTTATTATTTTCTAAAAGTACTCAATTATCACTCGTACCAAGCCAAACAATATTAGGTTTCCTAATAGATGTAATCAAACCGTGACTGAGCTGGCTACCGTTTTTCATTTTGACTGCACCATAATTGCACATTCGGACATTTGATTTCTGCCTGGATTTGGATTACAAATTAAACTTCATCAGGCATACGAGGTCGATTTGTGAAGTATCCAGATTAGGACGAGGAAAAAACAATCTTCTCCTCTATTGTACTTATACAATTTTAACATCAAATTCCGGTAGTTCAATAACCTGCGATTTTTAACCTGTTCTTTGGGTTGAAAATTACCTTAAAAGGTAGTAGGTGAGATTTAACCAACACAAAATTTTATTTTATTGTTCTTGCCCATTGTTTTTAAAATCTTGGAGTAGCAATTACGGGCTGGCCACATTTAGTTCTTACGTTTTCTAAAATGATATAATTGGTGTGAGAGAGACTTTAATTATTGTTTGATAAAGCATCGTGGGCCCTTGTTGATGCTTTGTAAATTGTAATATTGCTTGATTACAAAACGTAAAGGCCGGGGTTTACATTATCTCAGTGTGGGGTTGCATTATATTCGGAATGCCCCGATTCTGATTTGTACTACCGTTAAGAGAATGCCGGCATTGCTTAGCCCGAGGCAAGCACAATCGACAGGGTCGATTTGGAAGTACTATATATAAAGCTGACTCATGGTCACTAATTTCTAAACATTATTTATCAATTATCACTCGATGCGCTATCAGTATTACATTTAACAATATATTTTATCGTACATACTTAAAATTAGATCACATCAATATAATTTACGATAAAAATAATGAAAATAGTCACTTTAATAAAGTACTTCCAAGTTTGCAATAATCCTCGTTCTAGAAACTTGCATAACATCGTCAAAGAAATCTGATGTGCAAACTTGGACTTGCAGAGTTAAAATGGAAAATGATCGTCTGACCATATTTCTAGAAGCCACTCGATAGTCAAATTTATACAGTACGAGAGTCTTGAATTTTAAAGTAGCCTGTGTGAAAATTTCAGTTTCGAAATCCCACTTCATAATCAAGATCACCTCTTCAGCAATTCGAATATACAATTTTGATTTGTTTTCGTTTCATTAATGTACCCACTTAATATGCTTCAAGGTCTTCCACATCTAGGGTAGGTATATTTAGATACTATATCAATTTTCTTTTCGATGAGTAAATTAACTACCACATACATATTTCTTTCATCTCATAACGAGTCAATTTAAGGCTAACATTTTATTATCCAATTATAAAAATCGATTATCGAGCGTAATACCGGTTAAATTGTTGATAAACTCACTAATAACAATACAGGTTTAGTAAATCAAAAGTATCATCTCGTTTTTGCCATCCGCAATCACAGTCCAAATATATAATCATACGGCTCTGTTGGTTTTATCGTATTTGCCGAAATCAAGATAATAATGGCTACATGTTATAATTATTCGCATATTCAAAAGTTATGTCATAGTGTAATTAAGAGATTTGACATGTATTAATTTTTGTGTTCGTTCTCTGCAACGAACAACTGTTTTGTTTATATGCCAATTTGTTATATATCAGATTATATCAGCGTTATTTCCGGTGCGATTAAAAATGTTAGTTATTATTTAGATGATGGCAATAATAATTCGATGTACACCTAATTTCGTTTGTTTTAACGATCCGTTACGTAGTCCTTAGCAACCGTTACTTTTTATTTTTGTTATCTAATTAATTATCTTCGGGTTACCGAAAGATCATCTGACTCATTGTGCATTGACGGTTCTTTTTATCATTTACATACATCTCCCCTCTCGTTCTTGAATAGTAATTTTTGATAACCTGCACGGATATTACAGCTCCCGCAAGATAGCTTGGACCTTGAGATTAGGATTCGGTGTAAGACCTTTTTTGTGTGTATCACGAGAAGTTTTGGAATTATAGGCTCTATCGAGGGGCGTGACGGGTATTCTATACCCCCAGACCTCCCGGTCAAGAGCCCCATGGTTTACTTTATGCTGTATTGAGACCATCGACCACAATACTTTTTTTACTTAATGAAATCCATAACCCGAAAACCGTTGTTAATTTTAGAAAATGAAGGGTTAAAAAATATAGAAACATTTATTTTAATAATAATAAAACAATTTATTCTTAACATTTTTATTTTCTGTGTATTTATTTTCGATGTTTTTGTTTTCGGTGTTTTCAGAAGTTTTTGTTTTCGCTGTTTTGACGTGCTACCCGATGATTTAATACAATAACATCATCTGTTGATTATAAAACGTGAAATAGGCCTATCAAATTAATAAAAAATAAAATCTTAATATTGATTAACACATAAAGAAAGTTAAAACAAACACATAAAGAACATGTTTTTGCAATAAAAATATAAAAGAAAGTATAATATATTTAAGAGCATGAGGGATCATAAATTCAAAAGCGGATTGGATGCAAATGAGAATGGTAAAAATTATGTTCAACCTCGCATTTTGTTAAAATTCGTATACTTTTCAACGGAATTTTCTTTGTTTGTATAAATCTCACAATTATTTATTCGGTCTACGAAAAAATAATGATAATTAGCCTTAACACTTGTTATATGTAGTATCATAGAAGTTGGTTACTAGGTTTCCATCCATATGCATAACTTGAAATTTGCGTGGTCAATGTTTTTGTTTTTCACCTAAGTCATTGTCAATGCTACACATAAAAAGCTGCAATGTTTTTGTGTGGGGGGAAATTAAGTTGTATTGTCACGACTGGGAATCGTGTATAAATTTCGGCATTTGCAAGCCAAAATTATGTAGAATCAAAGGTTTTTCTGAAAATTGGCAAGACGACCTCTAGACTGTTTTCAAGTCGGATAGCTCAACGGAAACAGCATACTGATAAAAATTGATAAAGAAAATGATAAGGCCAGTTGTTTTTTTGATCCTTTGATAAACATATGAAAAATCACAACACGGCTAATTAGCTTGAAGGAAAAACAGGTTCATGAAAGTAACGAACGTAAGAAAAAAAGAAAAGTTGTACGTGTAGACAAGGTCGACGTTCTGCAGTTTTGACATTTTGGTTTTTATTTATAAAATTGCGAAAAGAAAATTTGGATATTGTTTTGTTTATATTCGCAATTTCTTGCGGGTAAATGCGTTTTGATTTATAACTTCTTTAAAATTCCGTTAATAGTCAATAAACCTGTATTTAATTTACGACGTAGTTATAATGTTAACTATAGTCGATCTTTAAACTCTATGGTTTTAATTGTACCGGCAAAGCGACTTGGTTAGTTATTTACAGCTAGATCTTGAAGAATGACATCACGAATCCAGCGTCGAAATCCCAACACAAAGCAGAATGCGTCTCCCATCCTTCGGTGGGGGAAGGACAGAACCGAGGGCATTGCCCTGCAATGTTTACATCGCAATAGGGCTGCACCCCACGTGCATAGGCCGACTGCACAGCGGTCAAACACCTGATTGCTGCTACAAACAAAAACTAAAAGAGGCAGTTGTAGTGGTCGTTCGAATCGTTGCAAATCGTAAAAACATTTTTGCCTTGTTAATTCTTCTAACGAATTACTTTGAAGTAATCCGTTTACGAGTAGCGGCTTTTTTCTTACTATACAAATTAGCATTGTTGCTAACTCTTTTTGCCTTCCTTACATTGTTACGACTGCCAAAAGTTGGCAATCATTCTTTTGCTTGTTGCAAGCGTACGACAGGTGTTTGTTTAATTAGCAATATCAGTCATATTTACGGTTAGCATGTCACGCTTCTTTATTGTTATTATTTTTTGCTGCAAAAATCGTGGATGGGAACTTCCAATGTAGAAAATGCATTTTGCAATGATTTCTTCTTTCCCAACCAGTATAACTAGTTTCGTTCAAATGGGACCAACTTGTCCTTACGTATCTTGTCCACTCGATAAATTATTTTTTTGAATACTTGACTGAAAATCAGAATTACATACTTTCTTAAGTGCAATTGCAGTTTACAATTCCAGCTATGCACCTATACTTGTTGAACTTTTAATTGAGTTTCGCCGTGACATTTTTGACTTACTTTCCCAATGGGAATTGATTTGTATCGAACAAGTAACGACGATTCTCATGGGGGAAGAAAAGAACTTTTCGTTCGACTCGATATAATCTGTTTAATCGGTGTCGAATCCTTGAATCCCTTTTCTATAGCCCGTAATTTGTGATACATTTAATTATTTGGCCAGCCTATATGACGTCGTCGTTAGTTCCTTCAAGCGTTAATTTTCCATCATAAAATCAAGGGCGGTGATATAACACGCAAAGAAATTTGGCAGTTGCTAGGAGGGAAATCTCGAGGAGTGTCATGTCAAATAATAATAATAATAATAATCTTACTACGTCTTCGGCTTTATTATCCAGGTTATAGAGCCCGGAGGGAATTATATGGGATAGAAATGAAGAGATAAAGCGTAAGTCGAGACATTTTTGAATTTCCCCGAAAATTTCGTTATAATATAACAGTGTGTGCTTATGGCTGATTGATTACGACTGCAAATTGGTGGTTGGTATTTAAATTTTATTTGGCGTAAACAGATTAAAAAGGACCTTTAAAAAACTAGGGTCAGAGAAACCTTTCCAACTCCCCTTTCAAGTTCACGTCTAATTTGCATCAACTACGTTGCGTTAATTTGCAAAACGAATATGCGTTAGCGTAAAAAGTGCGATATACTGCCAACTTTTAGGTCACAGATATCTCATTTTATGTCAAGATCATAGCGAAACCTTTGTGATTTCAATGTCACGTGTTAATTGCATGTTTTAACGTTAACGTTCTAATTAAACTTCCATAGCAATCATAATCAATTTACTGATTTCGATACTGTAAACCGGCAACATCTGATAGCGCAAACTGCATCGTCATAATAATTATTTTCAGAAAGAACAAAGAAGTCCCAAATGCATAATGGAAACTTTTCGTGTTTAAATAAAAACCCAGGTTATGCTCGTCACAAAGCCGATCAAAATAACTTGTGGATGTAAACAAGCAAAACGGAAGCTCTCCTCGGTCGTTTTGTTTTAATTGAAACGCGTATCTTGCCATCATTAACCGTAATATTATAAATTTCAAGGCAAGTCATTGTTTTGTGTTAAAAACTTTCCGACTCGCAAAGTAAACACACGCGACCTATCCTACTTCGATTAGCGATTCCTATTGAAAAATTTAACACTTTGACATCATAAAACCTTGACAATAGCAGATATATTATGGTGTGTCCAGAGTTCTGCAAGAAATCACGAAGGAGGATATTTCAAGTGTGTTATCGATAAAAACACGAATTAATGGTTTATACTATGTAATTATAAGCACGACTTAAACTTTGCCCTTGGCTAATGTTTTTAAGTTTTTGAATGTTGACAGATGTTTTTTTTAAATACCAAAATATCAAAGAAAACTGAATAATTTATTAAACTATTTTCTTGCATTGAGAAACCTGAAGAGACCCCAAAGGAAACAAATTATTCCGCCATAGAAAGTTGCTAGCTTTTTTTTATGTTATTGCATTTTCTCACGTAATAAACTGTAGAAATACCAATTTCCCTTTATATGTATGCAAATTTTGCTTGGCTAGCATAGGTAGGCCTATGCAGGAAATTATATTGATTATAGTCGTTGATATGCGGGCTATTACGGATACACGTGAACATAACACTGGCTTGGCAAATCTGGTTTCAATTTATGAGAGCAATAATAATCGCCTCCGGACCACATGACATACAAACTGCTTCTGACAAAATAAATGAAAAACTACGGGCAGATCCTTGGGAAAGTCGTGACTCATCTGTCGGTCTTTATATTCCAACAGTAGATAAATTTTTATTAGAATATCTTGACAATTAGAGGATGCTCAATGTCTTCCATCAGAAAGCAGGTGAATAAATTTTTATTGGAGAAATCCATAGTTCACCAGAGGTAACAAGTGTTAGATAGTGAAAGCACGTCATTTTTAATTTCTCTAGTATTGTTAGTCAAAAATTTAAATACCAGATAAATATTTACATATGTAGTTAATGATAATTAGTTCAAAGTTACGACTTATTTATAGTTTAATTTCGATGAGATTTTAATTTCAATTTATTAACCATGAACCCACTGCTACTTGAGCCAATTTTTCGAACGATGTCAAATTTAAAAAAAAATTCAGTTTTATTTCCATGGTAGTATCGGTTTAATACTATCGATTTTTATTTATCAAATTTAATTTAAAAAGTTCCATACAATAACAGTCAACAACCATTCTTTTTTTTTGCCAGAAAAAAATTGGTAATCACACTTTGTTATTCTTCGGTTTGCCGTTTTCATGCGACCTGAATTTTATTGAAAGTGGAATAATGTTTTCGCATCATACAAGGTTGCGGATTTAAATCTAAAACGGATCTATGGACATTTGGATCCTTAGCAAGGCTGAAGTCGTTAGCATTTAATTAAATAGGTATTGTAAATCTAATTCGGTGGTGGAGTGAACGATTTTTTCTTACCTCCCCATCGACTAAGTAATTCCCCTAAAATTTAAAATTGTCTATCAACCCAAGATTAGATTGCTTTTTTGCGTTTTGAGTCACTTTCCATTCCTTTGTGAATTTGAAGGTTGATAACAAATTACAATTATCCACAATCTTATCGATTTAATCACACACTTGCTGTAAGTACACAAAGTTCTTTATCTTGTTTACAGATTCCTTAATAAACAAAGTTACGATATTAATTCTATTACCAGACCTTTTGTCGCGTTTTTCTCTAATTAGTTTCGATAACCTAATGGCACTTCAGAAGATATAATATGATTTCCACTGAATGTATAAATGAAATATACTCGGGTTAATTTACATTAAAGTAATGAAAAAAACTCCCCATAATTATTATGATTATATACGACGACGTTGGTGTCCATATAATAAACGACGATATATTACCTGTACATAAATCTACCTGCACAACTATAATGCTGATGAAACTACTCAAAACTTCCGGAAAAAAAGCTTGAAAAATTGAAAATTAAGGAACGAATAATTAATCAAAAAATATTGCACTTGACAGTCGGGCTTACGACCCAGCCATTACAAAATCATATAATTTAAAAGTAAATTTATTACTTGCGACAAAGTTAAGGTGAATCGATCGTACTTTTACTATGTGCAATAATCAATTTTGTACCAGTTAATCGTTCAATCGATTAATGCGGCTGCAATATTATTTCATTGCTGGGTAAAGTACCGATTTATTCATTTAACGATAATTTTTATAGACCGTCTACCAGACAAACGATAATCCGTACAGAGATGTTATCTGCGATTAGAATGTTTATACAGCCTATCGATCGGTTTTCAAAAAATTTACCGCTTCAACCCTTTCTAAAGAAACGCCACTAGCGCCATTGCACGCGATCGATCGGAGAGTCAAGTTTTGGTCTTCAAAATAATTTCAGAATCGAAAAGAAAAATTGATCCAATTAACTAACCTGCAACAATAATGAAATATTTGTCCATTTATCAAAGTCGTTAAAACGTTGCAGGCACGTATATATTATTTCCTTTATTACAATTATTTTAAATGGAGAAAAATGCAGCTCCGAGTTGGGTAGTTCACGGCGATGTAATTCTTCGGAACAAAGGAATGCTCGAGTCCTAAACTAGGATTGTGTTGGTGCTGTCTCCCTTTTGCTCGTGGAGTCATTCGGTATTCGGTGTGACCCCATAGTATGTAAAGATGGCGGCAGATCAATATGTTGGTATACAAAGCCACGTGCCTCCGTTGCAACGCAGCTACGAACAGGAGTTTAAGGGTCAAAGTCGAGCGAATCCTTTGTCCTTGAGCTTATTTTAATGCTGACGTATTGCAGCAAATGCTTAACACCCAGGATAAAGATTTTTCTGCAAGGATTCTAATCAACATTGGCCCGTTTTTAATATGGAAATTTGAAACTTAAAACTGCGCAGTGTAGTTCTCGAACTTATAATCCTTTCCCGTTCCTTTTTTTTTGAAATACAAATCGTAGTATTTAAAATGCTAGTTTTCTCTATTGGGAATTATCGGAAACTATTATAAATAATGTTTTTTAATAGTTATTAAAGGTCAATGTTAACGACATTTCTGATCAATAATACAGCATTGATAACAAATTCTCGATTGAGGCCGACAAGTCGTAATTCAGTTTCTCCTTTATTCCAGAGCTTTCAGTTTGCCTTATCGTTTCTTTATTTTTCAATTTCATTGCAAAATTTTCTTTGTTTTCTTCCTCAAAATGGCCATCGCCGTAAATCCATAGATACTGAAAATTTATCTGGCACAGAGTCAATTGAATTTTCGTGCCAAATGGAATTGCTTTTTAATGTAATTACTTCTTAATGCATCGTCCGAGTTTCCATTGCAACAGGAATAAGAGAAAAATGCAGTAAAACTCAGATCGGTGACCGGTGAGCGTTATTTATTTATAACAAAGGTGCAGATATGGATGTGTGCAATAACTTTTTCAGAATTGTGTATTTTTTAAAAATACCTACAGACATGGTTTTTCTCACAATGGATGCATTGTGCGTTTGTGTAATTATTAGTAACGATAAAATTTAATGATAAAGCAAGATGTAACTGTTGGATTAATTATAATTGCGTTTGCGATCAAAAGATAATTCGTGTTATTTTCTCTAATTAGTAACTTAATTTTTCTAATTTATGTAGTATTGCAACATAAAACTATCCGACGATTCGAAAATATTTTTTTATACTTTTGCGTACGCATAATAAGACTTCTTAAAAGTGTGCGTGATGTAATTAATTAGACCAATCATAAACAAAAGTAAAATGGACACAGGACACGAAAGTTTTCCGATTCGCCGATTTTCGCACTTATCCTCGGTAGGATTATTTTGATTTCTAAATTCAAATTATTGAAGAAATTCTTAGAATAAATTAGTAGTAAACATGTTGACGCTTTATCAAATCACAGTTATTATTTCAAAATAAATAAAAACAAGTGTAACCTTGTTACTTTTTGTGTTTCGTTACGATAATTAAAAGTAAAAAAATAGAAAAATATTTTTACTTTCTTCAAACTGATTTCATAAACAATCTCTCTCGGCGAGAAAACAACTTTTAGCTTGATTTTATTGAACAAAAAATAAATTGTTACGCAATCAAGCCAAATTTTCTCTGTGGGTTTTTGGAGCACGCACGTATTGATCTCTTCCAACAAGTAGTAACCAAGTCGTAAATCCCCTAGTTTTGGAAGCGCTGAAATAGAATTATTCTATTCGTACATTCCCCTAATACACTTCCATTCATAAAAAGGTCGATTGTAACATCCAATTGGATTAGTAGTGGATTTAGTTTTGAAACACCCTATAGGTATAAGCAACATTTTTGAAATGTGTAATTAAAGCCGTCAATCGCACGGTTACTTCATTTTATGTGAATCACCCAGGGAAAACTGGAGTAATAATGTAAATGCCAACAAAGAAAGCTAGAAGTTAATCTATGTTTTCTTCATGTAAATTTATTGCAGTAAAATAACTGTATTTTGCATTGAGATACAATCAAAAAACTTATTCATTAACAATTAAAATGTTAATTTTTATTACTGGTTATGTTTAATAATTTAGAGGATTTTCAACCCTATAACGATTCTCTTTGTTGCAGCTCGTAACTCGTGTAGTATTTAAATGTACTTGGCCTACCTGTCCCTTCAAAACACACATCTGGAAGGCCATAGAAGCTCACGTCAAAAGAAATCACTTTAGGTGAGTTCGTTTTTTTCTCTTATAGGTCTTCCCCTTATTTCAACAACTCCACATGAACTCCTACGCCTCGGTAACAATAGACCATCGCTGCTGAGTTCCTTTGAAAAATTTGAAAACTACCTGTTTTTGTGCTACATTGGGGTGCTTCTTTTAGAGAGGATTTCTTGTTCGGTTTCATTCTCGTACGGCAGGCATTGAAATGTATCTACGTACCTGGAAAGGACTCGCTCTAAGAACTACTGAGGCAACTGCATTGGTTAGGCAACCCAACAGTGTGTAGTATTGCTATCTCTTTCTATCGTATCATTACAAAGCCAAGTATTGTAGAAATGGAATAAAACTAATTAATTATTCTATAGAATTCTGGTTTTTCTATTGCATATTAATATTGTAGTACTATTTTATATATTATATGTTTTTAATAGTAATATAAAAAACATGAATTTGATTTTTAAATTCAAATAAGAAACCACAGACTGCCAATTATAACTTGAAGATCTGAACTTGTAATAGTGAATTACAGAACTTAGAATTGATAATTAAAATAATTATTGCAAATTATAACTTGAAGATCTGAACTTGTAATTGTCAACTACAGAACTTAAAATTGATAGCTTCTAATTATTTTTGTAAATTATAACTTGAAGATCTGAACTTGTAATAGGTAAATATAGAACTTCGAATTGTAAAATTCAAATTAAGATTGCAAATAATAATTTGAAGATCTGAACTTGTAATAGACAAATACGCAACTTAGCATTGTTAAATACAAATTATGATTGCAAATTATAACTTGAAGATCTGAACTTGTAATAGGTAAATACAGAAGTTCGAATTGTTAAATTCAAACTAAGATTGTAAATAATAATTTGAAGATCTGAACTTCTAATAGTCAAATACAGAACTTCGAATGGTTAAATACAAATTATTAGTGCAAATTATAACTTGAAGATCTGAACTTGTAATTGTCTAATACAGAACTTAGACTTGATAACTTCTAATTATGATTGCAAATTATAACTTGAAGATCTGAACTTGTAATAGTGAATTACAGAACTTAGAATTGCTAAATTAAAATAATTATTGCAAATTATAACTTGAAGATCTGAACTTGTAATTGTCAAATACAGAACTTAAAATTGATAGCTTCTAATTATTAATGCAAATTATAACTAGAAGATCTGAACTTGTAATAGTGAATTACAGAACTTAGATTTGTTAAATACAAATTAATATTTCAAATTATAACTTGAAGATCTGAACTTGTAACAGGTAAATACAGAACTTCGAATTGTTAAATTCAAACTAAGATTGCAAATAATAATTTGAAGATCTGAATTTGTAATAGTCAAATACAGAACTTTGCATTGTTAAATACAAATTATTAGTGCAAATTAAAACTTGAAGATCTGAACTTGTACTTGTCAAATACAGAACTTAAAATTGCTAGCTTATAATTACAATTGCAAATTATAACTTGAAGATCGGAACTTGTAATAGTGAATTACAGAACTTAGATTTGTTAAATACAAATTATTATTTGAAATTATAACTTGAAGATCTGAACTTGTAATAGGTAAAAACTGAACTACGAATTGTTAAATTCAAATTAAGATTTCAAATTATAATTTGAAATGTAGCAGATAATTATGATACATGGTGTTTTATGAAACACGAAAATAATCTAACGAGCGACTAGAAATATTCTGCTTTTTGGTTGTAGCTAATTATGACACAATACGTGATGTAGGGTTAATCAACAGGTGAAATAAACTAATACCATTCTGAAACTACGCATTCCTTCAATGTGTTAGACAGAGACACAGATACTACATGCTGAGGCTGTCCTTGTTACCTACCCCTGCCTCATCGGACACTATGTACCGAATACGAGCGAGTCCTTTCCAGATACGTAGATACATTTCAATGACGGCAGGTGTTCGGCAAACATCGAAGGGAAGAAAAACTTGTTCTTCTTCCTTGTGACTCTCACATGAATGAAGTTAGAACCTAGATAATATAATTATAGATCTGAGCTCCTCCGTCTACTGATTTAACTTTTATGTTCGCTTATAATTTTATTGCCAACAATTTAAATTATATCGTTAAGTAAGGGTCAAGTCCAAAGATTTATATACTACTTTTGTTTATTATTTTCCACAACAAAACATTATTTCACCTGTTCAAAATATAACGTGATTCGTCCTTCACATTTGAACCTGTTCGTTTTGTCTAAATTTAAAAAATAGCGCGAATTAAAGATATAATTAAGTTTAACATAGGCGGAATAAGCCATTGTGTTGTTGTTGATTTTCTATTTTTATGATAATAAATTGCCCGAGTTTACAACACAATAAACTATTTCATCATTTTGTATTTTTAAAATATCCGAAAACTTAATGATTCACTTTTTGCGAAATCAATTGTTTAGCCTCGGCACTAAATTTTATTTTTTTAAATTTAACAATATCATAAAATCGCATGTTTTATTCGGAACACATGTATGTTTTGCGGCTCGTCAATACTACAACTTTCCATTTGCTCAATACAAGTAATAGTTGTTGTTTTTTAAATTTTTTTCCCATTTTATTATACGCACTTCGTACTGATACGTGATTTCAAAAGCTTTAACTTTAAATAGTTTTTTAGAAAAAAATAACAACCAAAATGTAGAAAATTTTCTAAGACGTCAGGAGCCTGTTTCTAGAAGCTTTTCACTCCTATCTTTCAACTTTTCACTTCTAAGTGTTTTTATTGGTGGGAAATACCTAAAACTTGTGAAGGTTCAAAGTGTACTACCTACAACCTGCATTAAAAAATATTATTCTGAGTTTGCAATAATAATAATATTACTATCGCAGGGCGGCACCTCATCGCCCTCTCCGTACTAGCCGCCACTGGGTACAGGAATACCCTACCTACCTCAATCCGGTTGTTCGAATTTAATTTTAGTCAATTTTTAGCTATATATTATATAAAAACAGCAACATTGCATAAATTTAATTGTTAACCTTGCATTCAGGTATATATTTTTTTATTTTTATTTGTTTATTTATTTTTAATATAATACCTACTTCGCTTACAATAATAGGATTTACTTACAATAAAGTTTGTGTCTATTTTTTATTTATCTATATATTTCTATGTGTGCTATAAATAAAGAGTATAATATTAATAATATACCTATTCATAATATTGTAATAGTGATAAAAATAACTATCTGCAAAATTTATGAACAAAATCCTGTTATAAGCGAAGAATTTTTAAAAATAATAAATAAAGAAATACTAAAAATGTATACATATTAATTATAGTATCTAGCAGAAGGAAATGGGGGTTGCAAATGTAAGAAATGCGACCTACCTATTTTGAAGTCGACGTATAATTTTGTATTAGATTAACAAATACATATATTTATACACATTAGCCCCCCCCAAACTAATATTATCTGCATCAAATTTTTGGATCTCCTTATCTCCGAAAATATGCCGCATCGGATAAAATGCCGATACACATATTACCTCATTTTGGGCCCAAGTTCACCGAAATCGGTGGGTAGTCCACTGTGGGGTCCTTTTGTTAGTTTTCTATTGAGGATAGTGGTTCAGTTCATCTCTTATATTCATTTCATCAGTTAAAAAACCATATATCTAGAAAAGTATTATACACATTTTTTACAAAAGAAAATTTTGGCTAGGTGTTTTAAAAATATACCAGGCGTGGCCCTGGTAAAAAAATATTTAATATAGATACCAATGCAGTTGTATAAATTTTATATAGTACATCTGGAATCCAGCTGAGCTCTAAAAAATTAAGTTCGGTTGTTAACTTTTTTAAGTGGCAAAAAATTAAGACCTAGAAATGAAGGATTTATCGAAAGTAAGAAAACGCTTGGCCGACGAGTGTCCAGAAGTTTTTGAAAAAGTTGTCGGAACAAGATTTGATTAAAAGTTAAAGAGATAGAAAGTTTGTTGCAAAAGATGAAGACGCTTTCAGCCTAAGGAAGAAGTTGCAAAATTCGAATTCACAGTTAGGAACTAAGAGGTTTTATTGTAATAATAATAAGCAACCGTTACGTTGTGCGTGAACGAATCTAAACTTATTTTATTAATATAAGTAATTTTCGACTTGTTAAATTTTGTTGATGATATTATTCACATAACGGAACATTTTAACATTTTCTGTAATTTGGTAGCAATCCGCGAAACATCAGAACTGTTATGTAAACGCAATTAGTAACGGTCCAAGGTTAACTTTTAACCTTGTTTCTGTATCTTATTTGTTTATTATTGTTTTATCTGTTCTTTTATAGTTTCATTTTTTTTATAACAAAAGCTTTTTTATTTGCCTTCCTCCAATGTTATGATCGACGAGCACTGTAAAAGTCGATTGTACTAAAACCCGCAAAAGAAAACATTTTCTTTTGAGCAAAAATCACGACGATATTCATACGAATTTTTATCAAATTTTTTTTTTATTTATAAACTACGATGTAACGTAAGTATTTTTAATATTAGACGTTGTTTAAATATGTGTACTAACATCAAGGTCGAACACACTAAAACCGAAGTGTTTTCAATGCATAGTAATAGCAGATTTATTTAAATGGGTATTTTGACTTCATTTATTTCGTAACGGCCACAACAAATTTAGCTTTTACCGTTTTATAAGATACTTTATCAAAAGGTTAATTTAGTAATTTCTGATATCGAAATGCTTTCTTTGCATGTATTAAATATTCCATTGCTCAAATGCAAAAGCTTTGAAGGGCTCTTCTGTTGTTCACTCTCCTAAAGAAATCCCTCGGGAGCATATCTTAACGATGACATCCACTCGTCCAGTACATCAAAGGTGATGCACGCATCCATTATTATTTAGGGAGGATTTTAATTAACTTATTTCTCTTCAGAAAACATAAAAGTTAAAATCAATCCAACGCTTTATTTGTGCTGAGAGCTCAAAATTTGTAGTTACGCCACTGCGAGATCGGTAGTTTTATCTAGTCACCGAAACGCATCCTGACCTACCCTACGGTTTTAATAATTTATAATAAATATGCGCCTTATCGGGTTTCTATTTGGTGGTGTTTGGGTAATAAACATATTTCTTCCTAGAAACACCTGCACCATCTGGCCCTAGACATGATCTAGACATATCTGTGTTGACAAATTAACGATGAAATTATGTAACTCGGCAAAGGTTTCCTTTTATTCCACAAACATACCGGATATCTAATCGGGGTTTCCCATATCCTAAAATTACCCAAAATTTAACCCCTATAAAAAAATAATTATTACTAATTAAACAGGAAATTATACTTACTTATTTATTTTTGTTATTGCAGGCCTCTTGGGGATGAAGATTTCTATTACAATGATGCAGAAGGGGGCTACATTAACAGAAGTTCACCTCCAACCTTGTCTCATCGCGATATGGCGCGTCCTCCACACGAAGATCCCGAATATCAACGACAAATTGTGGGTTCATATCGTCAAACATTATTTTCTGGACCTATAAATATTCCTCAGTCGCCTCATAAACAGCTCAAGTTATCACCTCGACCACATAGTCCGAAAATGCCTGCATCTCCCCGCCGTTTACGTGGAGAAAACAAAAAGTGCCGCAAAGTATATGGTATGGATCACAGGGAGCAATGGTGCACACAATGCAAATGGAAAAAAGCTTGCAGCAGATTTGGAGACTGATTTTTGTCGAAATAAATCCCAAATACATATAATGTGTTCAATCCAGTTATGTAACTGAGACTTTTTAAATGTAGTTGCGTAACAAACATTTTATTATGTGCAAATGAAAACGACAAATCGGATCTCAAAAATGAAAAAGTACAATTTATTATTATCGTTATAATTATTGTAAAATGCGGTATTTTATTATTACTATGATCATCAACCAGATGTATCTGTGTTCTTATTCGTATTAAGTCATGTTGAGAGTATATTACGTTATGTTATTTTGATTCGTCTTTGTATTAGTCTTTAAAATCAACTAAAACGAATTTATCTTATTTAATTGTTGTGTATTATTATTATTATTATTATTGAGAAAAATTTATTATTATTATTATCATCGTAAATTATTAACGTGTTTGTGAATTGTTGTGGTACGTAATATTTATATATAAATCGTTGCCTATGACAAATAAATTTTATAGCTTTGTACAAGACAGATTAAAATTTTCAGGTTTTACTATTGTACAGGAGGATCACTTTAAATAAAAACCTTTTCATCGGTAATTAATTTGTAGATACTTTTTGATAAAATCCATTGCGACTGAAATTTTAAAATTGGGATTTTGCCTTAACATTCGTTTCGAATCAATAGAACTAATTGAAATTTTAGCAGTCTTTCGGTTGTTATTTAAAACGATGGTCCTGTGATTTGGATATTAAATCGGTTGTTAGCGCTACTTCACATAACCTTTTACAGTTGTAACGAGCTGTGCTAAAAGAGCCATATTGTTTTTTTTTGCAGTACATACGATGAATGTACTACCATATCAAAGCTATCTGTGAAAGTTAATTACATACTCTTCTAGTTGTGAGCTTACAGAAAAAAATAAATTTCTCGCTTTTCTGTCTGGGCATATTTAGAACGTAGAGATTATGATACGAAGGAATAGTAATTATCTGCCATAATTGAAAATTTATTAACAAATAGAAATATAAAATTTATGTAGAAAAACGGGGGCGTATTAAATTTATATTTATATACAAAATTTATTTTATTTTAGAAAAAAAAAATGTTTATGAAAATGTTTAGAAGAAGGAAATGCTAAGAATATCTCAACAGATAATTTAACTGCCCCCTCCCCCGTTGATTGATCGCTTGTACTTGGATTCCCTTATTAAAAGATGTAAATTATATTTTATTATGGATGTTTTATGTATATTAGTTATCCTCTAGTTTTATATTTATCCCGCACGATAACATTTCATCTTTCATTTATTACCTATGTGTCTTTCATTCTTTATTTGTACTCAAGATTATTATTATTATTATTATTATATTTTAAATATTTATATAGTACCTAGATATATTTTACAGAGTATTGATATATTAATATATTAGAGATATACACGAATATATATTTTAATAAAATAAGTTGATAAAAATTTATCATACATATTAGAAAATAAGTCACTTATTTTAGATTATGTTATAATTACACATATATAGATTACTTATATTGAGACAAAAATTTTATGAATGAGAAAGTTCTATTTGTGAAAGTATAATAAAGCACGCAAAATTTTTACCTTAGTTTTATTTCCCGTTTAACCGAAACTGAAAAGACAACACCGACTTCAAATTGAAACCAAATACTTCAGTATTTGTTGAAACTGCTCTCGAATATTAAGTAAATTATTGAGTCTGGGGGTGCGCAAACCCATAGCACTGACCACTAAACTTTTGACAACTAAAAGTTAGGTTGGAATTTTTGTTAACACTGGATAAACAATAGTAATTTTGACACGAAAGGGGTAACTTTTGCTTAATTACTAGAGATTAACGCAAATTTATAATTCATTGAAAGTTTGTGTAAAATCAAAACCGTAAAATAAGAAAATTCGAAACAACTAACAATGAGAAAAGTCAAATTTAAAATGAAAACCGCGCCATCTCCATTTCGTGCATTTTCGATCACGTTTAAAATTTAATGAAATCAATTTCCACATTGTACGTGTAGATTGGTTTAGATATTTTTTTATAAAATGTTTAATAAATTTGATACCATGAATTCGTTAAAATATTTGTGTGTGCAGTCGAGGTCCACTCAAAATGTTGTGCGTTAGGTGACAGTTGTGTTATGTTTTTGAATTTGTTTTTCGTTATTATATTCAGTAAGTCGTTAATCTTACATGCAACGATTTTAAAAATTAAAACTATTTTAGTGGTTATTATAATTTTAACTGAACTTTTATACTTTAAATATGTTAAAACATCAAAAATATTTTGGCATTTGAGGTTATGTTGTATATATTTTAACGGTTATTTAAAAACTATGTCCATAAACGTCACAGTAAATGGCAATACACTATCTAAAGGCAAAGGAAGAATGGTATCAACGTCAGATCCAGATTTAGAGAAAATGGAGTTTAACAAACGACGTCGTATTCGTTTAGAGCAGGTATGTCTTTGTCGTAACACTTGTCGAATTGTGTTCTTGTTCGGTGGTGACTGGTAAATTCAAATATTAAATACATTCTTTCTGTGGTCCTGTTCATTTCCTAATTCTTTGTTGAAATTTTTGATGACTTGTGAAATTTTATTTAAGTATAACAGCATTTTGAACTGTCAACATGTTACTTTTGCATTTGCAAGATTTATAAACAAATATGGGCGGCTTTTATTAATAATTTCTATTTTAGCTCATTTTTGAGGATATCCTGAAGATCTATTTAGGCTTTCTAGAAATTTTACAGTAATCCGACATGCTCTGTTAAAATGCATTATGATTATGAAGTATCGGATAGGGAAACCTTATGAGAATTATGTTAAACTGTCGGCGAAAAACATTTTAATTTTTCAGATAGGTGAGAACATTAGAGACTACCTAAGCCAATATTCTCCATTCATTTCTGTTCTAGTTTTCTCTTTCCAATTTATCAGAAGTTGCAAGTCTTCTGGATATTGACCTTCCACGTTTTTTTCTTCTTCCATCGATCTTTCTATTATGCATTCTTAGTGGTACTCTTTCTTCGGTCATTCTCATCAGGTGGCCCAACCATCGCAGCCAGCTGATACTTTTTCGTATCTGTCTTCCTCACACCTCGAGCATAAATTGGCTTTTTTTAGTTCAAATCCAGATTTTCAGGTTAATACAGAGCAAAAGAATATGCTGAAGAGAACGTCACTTTTAAAAATGTTAGCACTGGATAGTTCATATTATTACAATGAAATCTGTATAAACCGTAGACTGAAAAAGCTGCAATGTTGTCGATCACGGAAATTATTCGTGGTCACCTATGTTATACGACGTCACTATTGATTATACACACTGACGATGATGCTGTTACTAAACTTTATATTTGACTTCTAAATAACAAGTTTTATTATTTGTTGTTAATTTTATCTAAATATCTGAATTTCAGTTATAGCTATTTTAACATTACATTTTTTAAAGGTACGACAACAATCGAAGAATATAGCAGAATCTGTGAGGAATAAAGTGAAAAAGGAAAAAAAAAAGCAATTATCAGATTTTGAAAAAAAAGGAGAAAATGAATTAAAAAAATGGCAAGCCAAAAAACTATTAGCTTTACAACAGCAATATCACGAATGTCTGAAAGATATAGGTTTGGGTCACGTCCAAGCTGCTATAGAAGGGGAATCCGACGAAGCCGAAGAAGTTCGCAAAGAAAATTATGCAAAGATTGCTAAGCATAGAGGTCAGATGGCATTAGATCAGCTTAATAACGTTAAGCACCAAGAAGAAACGGAAAAGTTTTCTAGTGAAAATAAAAGAAAATATAATCAAGCTGTAGAAAATGCCAGAGCTGTACTAGTAGCGAATTTAAAAAATAAAAAACACAAAAGAAAGAAAAGAAAAGAGTTATCAACAGATATTAATACTAGCGGTAGGTTAACGGCTGGCTCCGATACCGAAAACGAGTCTTCTAAATTTTTTAATCTTTCAAGTCGTTGCACTAGCCCGTCGACAAGTTGTTCTCCTACACCTAGAATATGTAGTCCACCACCCAGGCCTTCAATATGCAGTCAACCACCTAAGCCTACAATATGCAGTCAATCTCCAACTTCAAAATCGAAAACGTGTCCAGGCCCATGCAATCCATCAAATGTAAAATCGAAACCGTACCCAGGCTCATGCGATCCATCAAATGCTGTAAAATCGAAAACGTGTCCAGGCCCATGCAATCCATCAAATGTTATAAAATCGACTCAAAATTTGGAAATGAACGGACGACAATCTTCTGGTAGAGAAAGCTACAACGAAGTTCCTCAAGTTTCAACTTGTCCTGAAGATACCAGAATTTCGGATCGAATACGAAGTAGAACAACTGTAAATGTTGATACTTGTGAAGTTGATGTCGAAAAGGGAACTTGCAGTAATCGAGCTGCTGTAGGTTCTGTGGACAATCGTCAACCGTTTGTTTCCGATTTAGGCCAGAATGATAATGATGACGAGCAACTCGGTCGTACATGTACACGTAAAAGTGACGTTCAAGTTATTCCCACAAAGCCGGCAGTTATTTTACGCCCAACTAGACTTAGTAAGGAAGTGCCTCTTAATAAAAAATCTGGTCGTTCATCACTTTTAGAAACAGATAGAAGTAAAAATACAACACAATATTACGATCATAAAAACCGTTTTAGCAAACAATACACAGACAATAAAGTAAATATTCACAAAATCGACCAAGATAGCATCGAAGTGTGTCCAAGTTCAGGTAGTGAGGTGGAGTATAAGGAAAAAATGTATAGGAGAGATCAAGATGCGGCTATGCGTGGCAAAAAAGCTTTAGAAAAAGTGAAGGTTCAAAAAGATTACCGTGAAATGATGCAGCAGTTGCCAAATTTACAAAAACAAGAAAAAATCGCATCGATTCCTTTAAATAATCCCAAGTTTCACATGTCTAAAGATCGATTAAAGGAGCATGAACAAAAGAATCAAAACCGCATGGAAGGAGCTTACGAGAAATTATTTCCTAAGGCATGCACGGTTACGATACCATCCAAACCTCCAAAAAAAACCATAACAAGTACTTTGCCTTTTCAAACAATAACTGTATCTGAAGATTCTCCAACTTTGAACGTAGCCACTTGGGATATCGACGCTAAACCCGAAGCGTCGAAACCTAAAAGTCTTGAATCACAACTAGCAACTAATCTTTGTTGTAAATGTCCTCCCGTTGATGCTGAGAATATTTCGAAAAAGGAAACGACTGAAAACTTACAAGGCATGTTGAAAAGTCTTACTAATTCCAGAAACAAACTTTTTGAAGAACTGGCCTCTTTGCCAGAGGATAGTCAGCTCCACAACTTCCTTGCTCAGAATGGAGGGCTTAGTGGAATCGATGAAATTATAAAAGTTAGTGCAACAGTAAAAGATGACGGTTCATCGACCGGGAGTGGTCGAAAACGATCCAGAAGTAAAGTAAAACGAAATTCAGCTAGCAAAAGTTCAAAGAGGGGTAAGTGCATTTTTAGTTTTCTTCTTTTTTATATTCATAATGTTATGTACTTTTTTCAAGTTTCTGTATAATATGAAATAAAATTTCTATTTCAGCTGATAGTCACAGTTCTTCGAAAAAACGTTCGACTTCACGAAATCAATCTTCAGCCAAACAAACTCGTAAATACTCTGCCGAATCGAGTAGAAGTCCTTCGCCTTCATCTGATAAAATCTGTGAAGATACAAAACCAGAAAAAGTTACCAAACCTGTTAAAGCTACCAAACCAACTAAACCAAAGACATCAACTAATCCTCCACCACTTGAACCATTAATATTACAAAATATTGGTACGCAAACGACACCTAGACAGGCAAATGACACAAACTACGAAGGTAAACCTGCACCTGCAAGTCCTAAAACAAAGAAAGGCAAACACTCATCAAAACCAATTTCTGAAGCTGTCCGTAAAGACGAAGCAAAGACCATATTAGGTGATGATCCTTCAGTAAGTACTGCCAATCAAGGCGGGAAGGGTGACTCCTGCGAAATAATTATCAGAATTGGGGAAGATGGCAAACCTAAGATTTGCGTTAATCCTGTTGAACTTAAAAATAAAGAAATTATAGTTAGAACTGGATTAGAGGAAGTGGTAGAAACTTCGGAAGTTGGTGTACAACAACCTGCTCAACAATTAATCTCCGATTCGAATAAGAAGTCAAAAAGTGAAGCAAAAAGCGATAAAAAATCAGCTGTACCCAGTGGTAAAACCAAAAAGGGCGCCGCCAATAAACATAAAATACGCCAAGAGCGCGAAGAAAAGGTTAAAGAAACCAAAGTGCAGGATAAAAGGACGACTTCTCAATCAAATAGAAATAAGGATACGTCGTGGCGCGAGTACTTGAGTCAAAATTCAAATACCTCTAGTACGTCATATTATAGTCCTCCAACTCAAAACATACTGGCTGGAGATTGTAAGTGTTTAGATTCTAGGACCTATAAAAGTATTCCCGACGAAGATCACATTCGTATGTATCATCCCCAATTTAGTCATCTTTTACAAAACAAATCTCAGCAGGGTAATTTAAAAATGCAAAATATTCGTTCCAAATCTGTGGATCCATCGCTCGTTGAATGCATTAAAAAATTATTGACAATGTCGCGAAACACTATTGACGAGTTGGCTGTTAGTTCCGTTAGCGATATATCAACACCTAGCTCCAGCGTCGTGAATATTAGTACCAATATAAAAGTACATCAAATCAAAGACGCCATGAAACGTTTCAACATTGATGTGTCAAATATTAACCAAGTTTTGAATTATTCCGCGGATGAAAGTAACCCGCATTATAATACCGCCGAAAGTTTGACAGTTAGTTCGTTCGATTCCAAATGTAATTCCAATTGCGTAACGTTAAGTAAAAATTATGACTTACAAAAATCTGCAGACGCCAGAAATTTAAGTTTGGACGAATATTGTTCGGAAAATTATGCCGGCGTTCTATCCACCTATAATCAAATGGCGGAAAGTTATTCAAAGAGAATTGAAAATTTATCCACCATGATAGATAAATTACGATCGGAAAAATCGAACGTTTTGTTTAGCCCTTCGAGCGAACGAGACAGTTCTACTAAGTACTTGGATTTGCCGGCAGATTTTAAAAGCAAGCGAGGCGGAAGTGAAAGCAAAAATAGTAGTGCGGATGAGCAAGAAGAACTTAATCGTTATTTATTAAGTACCGATTATGGTTTAATAGAAGAGTTGCAGCAACCTGCGTCCGTGAAAAGTAAAAAATCGACTTTAAGTAATGAAAGCGACGAATTGAAGGATAGTATAGATAAAGAATTAAAGAAGCGTTTTGACTCCTTGTTGAGTAACTACACGGCACAGTCGGCACCTTTACCTGGAGTTATTTGCTGTCCGAATCCTTGTGCCGACTTGACACAGAACGATAGTATTACAGCAGAGGTACCATTTGTGCCACTGTTATTAGATATTCCTCGACTTCCGAAATTGGAGGGTTATTCGGAGCAAGGTAATTGCCATTGTAAGCCTTTAGATAAATCGAAACCACCTATATCTAAAGGTTTAGTTTCTGCTAAACGTTTCAACAATGAGATCAACTTAGTTCCGCACGAATTATCAACGATTGCAGAAACTGAAATGTCGAATAGAAATCTACGGACACCAGAAAAATCAACTCAAAGTAAATCTTCAACGCCAAATGCAATGGCAACCTTGAAACCATTTGTGATTTTACCACAACCCGAAGTTCGTCAAACGAAACCCATCGATATTGTGGATGTAAGTAGGAGGTCTTCGACAGGACACCATTCAACGAAGAGTACAAGTTATGATAGTTTACCTGATCTTAGCAACGAAGCATCGACAAGTAGTGTAGGTAGCAAAAAATCGAAAAACAGAAGTCTTGCTTCGCCTGAAAATCCTTATCCTCAGGAACAGACAATCATGTATCACCAAATAGTACCAAAAGCTGTGGCGGAAGTAACTAGCGACAGCTCCGTAGATGAATTAGAAAATATGGAAAATATGCTAAAGAGCTTAGGTATGGGTTGGGCAATTTCGACATTACGAAAAACGCAAGAAACTTTAAATTTACAGTCGAGCTCAAGTTCGTTGGACATCAGTCTTAAGAAAAGCATAAAATTAACGGAATCGAGTAGCAGTAGTGATATTAGTTTTAGAGATATTTTAAGCAAACAATTTCTGACGAAATTATCTTCTAGTAGTTTAAAATCGGACGAATCTAGTACATTGTCACCGTACTTAAGTCAGTTTCAGAACATGACTCCGATTCACAATTCGGACGGAAGTCAGGAAAGAACAACACAACGCACTTCGACGCCAATTCAAAGCAATAGAACAACAGATAAATCGAAATCTGATTCTCAACCAAACGTGATATTAAGCGCGGAATCGGAATTATCTTCTATCAAAGAACATTTACTTAGTGACGAACAACGTTTTTACAGTTTAGAAGACGATACGACGTTAACGAAAAATGTGAGCAATAACGACTAATTTTTATATTGGTATTTATACTATTCTATTTATTTTTAAATTTTCTATACAAGTATTTGTAAATTTAATATTGGCTTACTTTGTAAGAATAAAAAGAGCGCTTTAATTTTATATTTTTGTATTTATTTGATAACGACGCAATTTTAAATAAAGTGTTAAGTAAATTATATTTTGAATATTTTATCTGTTAACGTGTTAAGATTTTAAAATAACGTTGTGCCTTATCGCTCTATTTGTAATTGTTTGAGCACCTGTTGATAAACGAATATTATTTAATCCTCTTGTAATTATTTTTTTCAATGTTGAAACGGAATGTGGCATATTGTCTGTAATTTTTAAAGGTACGAAATTTTACATACTAATGAAAAATTTTAGAATTACTTATATGTGTGTTACTTATTGCAAAAATTGAATTATTGTTATGAATGAGTAGATTATTATTTAAAATAAAATTGGTAATTTTTATTTTAGAAAGTATTAAAAAACTTCAATTACCTACGTATTTTTATTTTTTGTTGTTGCTACAGCGTTGTGTTACTGCCGAAGGGATAAACTGCAATATCCTGATTCGTTTTAGTCAAAAAATAAATGGATAAATCTTTCCTTGTGTGTTTATACTATGGATCTCATCTGTGTACCGCTGACGCGCATAGATGGATTAACGAAAGATATTTTATTAAAAAAAAAATAAAAATGCTTCTGAGCTCAAGTAAAAACATATCTGAAGAACGACCGAACTCGAAAATCACGGATCTAGCAAGACAGGAAATCTTTGAGCTCACATTCTAAAACAGTGCATCACCATAGTAGGAATCTCGTTAATCCAGTCAATCGTATCCGTGGTGGATAGAGCTGTATTTAGACTAAGTTTGAGGGGGGGGGGGGTTAATGTTAAAATTTAATCTTAGTTTTGATGATTTTTTTGTTTTTTGCTGATTTTTTTACGATTGCAGTCGGATTTCCTGAACTTTAGTAATAAATAATTGCGGGAGGAACATCGAACCCCTCTTAAATTTATTTAAATAAATAAATCAAACTTACATTGGCAAAATTTGTTTTTGAATTTTGATTTCACCTTGTATAAGGTGTTCCCTGTTCTAACTTTTCTACGGTTTTATATTTCTGACAGTTTGCGCACGTTTTTATGTTGACATTTGCAGTTAACCTAACATTTCATATAGCAAATTTGTTTTGAAGAAATTTATATATTATTTAAAAATTAAAAATAACAAGTAAAGTAATGGAAGTTGATACACCAGAAAAGCGTTCTCGAAATACCAAGCCTCCGAAAAGAGGAATTATTTTTTTGTCATCGATACCACCTTACCTGAATGTGAGCCAAATTCATGAAATATTTAGTGAATACGGTAAAGTTGGACGTGTTTATTTGCACATGCATAAAAAAGGTAAACGTATTTTAATTTAGACTACATCATTTAGTTCAACATTACTTTTAGATGGCGAAAAAAAGAAAAAGAAGTATAGTAACTATAAAAACTACAGCGAAGGATGGGTTGAATTTGAGAGAAAATCTGTAGCAAAAAAGGTTGCAGAACTTTTAAATAATACACAAGTTAGCAGTAGAAAAAAGTCGAAGCAATTTGACTGCATTTGGAATATCAAATATTTAACTCGATTTAAATGGACACATTTAAACGAAAGATTAGCGTATGAAAGAGCAGCCAGAAAGCAAAAATTAAGGGCAGAGGTAGAATTGGCCAAAAAGAAAACTAATTATTTCACTTCAAACTTGCACAAAAATAAAAATGTTCAAGAGAGTACAACTGTGAAACGTGATGATGAAAATATAAGCAACTCGGAAGAGAAACGGGAAGAACCGAAAGTTGAAGAAAATAGAAAAGACTTCTTGAAGTCACTATTTCAGTAACTCCTTTCGTTTTTATGTATATAATTTATTTTGTATAATTAAAATAAAATATTTAATAAACGCTTTTATTATTTCTAAAATGTACAACATTATTGCATATTACTTTTATCTACTGATTGTTTAATAGCTGGCGTAGTTTCTCTACCAAAGATTTTCGTGCCATCAACATCGAGAGCAAAGTTATAATCCACGGGATTGTTCATAGCATATTCGATAGCGGCATCTAATTTGTCTGGAGTTATGAAACTCTCGGAAGCAGCAATTGTTTCTTTGACTAATCGACTTGCTACCTCTCGTTGCTTTGTTTGTTCTTCTATCGATTTTTCTAGCATTTCACGAGCCTTTTGTAATTTTAATCGAAGTTCTTCTTCTACTCGAGCTTCTCTTGCAAGTTTAACTTTAGTATTCCATTCATCATTTACTTTACTGCAGGAAAGGAAATCTTCTTCTAAGATTTTCTGGTGTAGTCCTTCGTCAAATTGTATCATGCTTTGGGATTTATACTCATCTTCGAAAAATTTGTTAACCGATTTGATTGCAGTACGATAATTATTCCAAAGCCTTTTTAATTCTGCAGCTTCATCGGGTGGTAATTGTATGCGTGGTTTTACCACAAATATTTTACTTTTTGCGGTAGGAAAATGTAGTGGTTTCTTACGACTTCGAATTGTATTTAAATTTCTTGTCGTATACGTAGGTGAAACTGTCTCAGATAAAAGTAAATTTAATGTTTTGAAATTCTTAACTAACTTAAACATTCTTATATTTTAATAATTTTACACCATCCAAATACAAATCGACATAACCTAAATTGCAATTTTTAGAAAAACTTTAAGTTTTTCTTAACAGATGGTGCCGACACCATAGTGGCCACACGCGAGCGTTTAGATAGGTTTTTCTATGGGAGCATCGAAAAAAGTTAAAAATAATGTGTGGTACAAAGTTATCGATGAGATTATTGTCGAGATACAACAACAATCCCATTAAAAATGTTTTCTTTTGCTTCTTCCTACCTACGTACTTTTTCGGGAAATTTTGTATTGACCTGTATTTAACATGACACTACCGACATCTTGTGAAAGAAGCTATGCACTCGTATTTTTTGTATTACCTGACAATATTAATTTAGGTTATGTGTGAACAAATGAACGTTCAGCCGGGAAAATTGTGATAAATGTGCTTTAAAAGATAATTTAGAATTAAAATTAATGGTGTCGAGACTGGACCAAGTTAATTAGGCCATTACAGAACTATAAAATTAAGGTAAACATCAAGTAGTAAAATTTTCGTCTTGTGAACCTGTATAAAAACGTAAACCTATAAATAATTATGTCGTATTTGTTATAGGGTATAATGTCTCAGCCTCCTTCCATCATTCAAGTTACATCGTTACCCTTATCAGATGTACAATACACAAATGATAAGGAAGATGTAAAAAACGGTTGTAAGTTAGTCAAAATGCAGTTATTAACATTTTAAATGGCATGTTTATTTTAGACCTCGAAACTTTTGGAAGGGTTTTACTCGACACAAAATATGTTTGGATTTCCAACGGTTCAAATTTTACGATAGTGAACTCAAAAACAGGCTCCAAAATTGCCGCTTGGACTTTTGGATCAATCGTTAAAGATTATTCGACTAAAATTGTTTGTGTGGAAGAGTTACCGCGATGCAATGGAAAATTTCCACTTCTAGTAATTGGTTTAGAATGCGACTCTTCTAGGGGTTGCGTATGCATATTTGATGTTACCGAGTCTAGAGTTTTAAGAGCAATTCAAATTGAAGACAAAGTTAGTAAATCTCCTAAGGGATACGTTACAAATTTTTAAATTTATTGTTGTGTAGGTTACAAGTTTGCATGTGATCAATACAAGTCAGGATGGGTGTCCATTGCCAGGACCATTACGTGCATTTGATGGAATTTTAGGTATAGGGACTGCAGGTGGCAATGTGCTATTGTTAGATTTATGTAAACAAATATACGAAGAAAGTAAGTACATTTTAAAAATTTATGGCTTTTTTTTTATTATCGTAAAAATGTTTTAGTACTAACCGGAAGTGGAACGGATATTAGAGATGAAATTAATAGTTGCGAGGTTAAGATTGTTCTCCCTGAAAATATCCCATCTTTGGAACTGTTTAAACGTTCTGCTATTAAAAATGGAGAACATCTCTGCGTTCACTTGAATGGTAATGTTTTTTTTTTAGATCGAACAAAATTATTAAACTATATTTATTTACAGCTACGTTTAACGAAAATGTGCCTCATTTTATATTAAAGGGTCCTAAGGGCGACAACCGCATTTATGTAAATAAATTGGAGGTGACCGTCAGTGCATTGCATTATTGCCCTCAGTTGGGATCGTTATTGATCGGTTATAATTTTGGAGCATGGCAGTTGTGGAATTTAATGACATTAAAACTTGTTCACACTTCTGCTATTTATGAAAATAATATTCCCGTGACTCATTTTGCTATTCAAGAACCTTCGGATGATCCCAGATCATTTTGTTATATTTGGGCTGTTTATAGTAATACTGTGAAGTACCAAACCGGCTTTCCAATAGCAATTTTGAACTCTTTAAACTTTGGTGCTAAAGAATGGCACGAAGGATATGGAATTTTATATCAGGTAAAATTTTTAACTTTTTAAATTTAAAACATTAGAAAATATAAAATTTCAGGACCTCCTATCTTGCACCGTAAGATTCCAAACAAATCTCACACTTTTTGATGACACTTCAAGTAGTGAAATATCACACGGTGCTTATTGTTTGCGACTGCAAACTATCAATAAAGTTATTTCGAAAGGAAACGCAGGGCACGAACATCAAGACGAAACTCTCTCTATATGTGCTTTTATTTGGAACGAATGGAAGTCTAAATCGAGTGCTATAAGTGTCACTAAAACATACTTGAGATTGTTTGATATAAATCAGTGGTATAAAGAACAAATGCCAAGTAAGTCAAATATTATTTGATTGTAATACATGGGGCTCAATTATGACAAATTCTTTCATTATAAGAAAATGTGAGGTGATCGTAACAACAATCCAAGCTCTAAATAAAGAAAATACGAAATAAACATTTTCAGACTGTTTAATAAAGAACAAATCCTGTATGCGACAGGTGAAAAAGATAATTTTTCTACGTAGTTGTACACTTTGTATACTTGTTATAGTTGTATAGTTGTATACTTGGAAATTTTTCTAAAGTCAACGTCAAGCTTTGCTGCTCTTTGAAAGAATGTGACATAAGTGGGCTACCTTCTGTTGTGCTTCAATTTTAAAATTAACATTTTTTAAATCACAGATTCACCAAATTATAAAGGATATGACAATTACATGACTAATATCTGTTTGAACAACCTTATGGACGATGTAAATTCAGAAAAGGTACCTTTCTTGGATGTATTAATAAACCCTAACTCGCTCAGTCAGTTTATTGGTATTCAAAAACTGGAAGAACACTATTATCCTTCGTCTTTGGCATTTGGTAAATTTAATGAAAAAATCTCAAAAATTTTGTTTTAATGATATTTTTTTCAGAAATGTGTTCTCTAAGAGAAAAAGATGTGCTGTTTTTTAACAACCAAGGCAGTCAAAGATCATTATTGGCACAGCTAGAATTAGGAGGACCATTATCGCTTATAAAACCAACACAACTTTATCAACAATGTGTCGACGCAGGATTACTTCCACTTTTTACGGACGTTCATTTAGACCTCTCGACAACTTATGTAAGAACTTTTTCAATAATTACGAAATTTTATTGCAACTTTTTTTGGTCCAGGAATTTCAACGAGACGTTCTTTTGAGTGTCGCTTTAGAACAACAATTGATTGGATTTCTGTGTAGATGCGCTATGGCATGGAGTAATGGTAGTTACTCCGTATCTGGTTCCACGTTGCATTTCTTTCTTAACTGGGGCTGGAGACGTGCTCTCATGTTGAAACAACAAGCAAACACTTTATGTAATTTTTTAAATTGAAATTATCTTTGCAATTTTTACAATTTTAATTTCAGCAACACCTCTTTTTGATTATTCTGGTTTGAGACTGGACGCTAACACCCATAATTTATTAAGCAGTTGTGCAAAGCAGTTGACCAGTTTGACTACTTTATTTGAATTTATTTTTAAAAAATTTGCCGCACAATTGGTAGATAAAAGTGAGTTATCCAAATAAGATATAACACAATAACCGATTGAATATTTTAGGTGTTGTGAGACAGCAGTTGCAATCATTACAAATGGTTTCTGTGCATTTGGAAGTACTTCAGTGGTTGTTGAATGTTGGCTTGTTACCAGAATGTCCGATATCAAGTTATCCTCACAAAGATGAGTGCAATCGAGTTAGTGCACCGTATCCAATTAACAGCATGTTGGAATATTACAGTGAAAGGTAATTAATTTATTAGTTTTTTTTATTAAACTTAATTTCTTAACTTCAGGAGGTCCAAGTTGCAAGATTTAGCAAACGAACGATTTTCAAGCAGCGAAAGTTTGTTATTTATTGACAATCTTATAAGATTAGAGTGCGGAGGCGTAAATTTACAACTGTAAGTTTTTTGTTTTTTAAATTAAGTAGTTTCATAATCCTGTTTTGCTATTACAGACAATGGGAAAATGATGGTGGTACAGGCGCATATCCACCTCCATCTTTGCAAGCTCTTTTACGGACCTATTTAGTCCAAGGAGTTGAGATATCAATGAAACATTGTTTAGTTGTTTATGTTTTCTTAGATTTAGCAATGACTTTAGACAAAAGCAGATATAATGCAATTACCACTCATTTGATAAAATTTCCCGCTGTGTTCCAATTAAGTCCAAGTATAATTAAAATCACCCAAGCATTTTGGCAATTGGATCATGGAGATTTTTCCGTAAGAAAGTAATGTATTTAATGAAGATTCATGCATAAATTTGATTTTTTTAGACTGCAATGGAACAACTTTTAGATTCATTAGTCTGCGTCAAAGACTTAAAAATCTGGCATCATCGGATTGCCTTGCGAGCATTATTAGCACAAAATCAACATAAATATGCTTTACTTTACCTGCAGGTGAGAAAACCTCCAGTGAATGAAGTAGACGATATGTGCATCGTATTAAGTTTATATGTTGCAAACTACATGCTAGAAGAGGCTTATCATTTTCAACGACGAAACAAAAGTAAAGAATTTGAAATTCAACTTTTGCGTCACTTCTACAAAGGTTTGCTTTTTTTGGAAGAGTGTTATCCTTATTATAATGTTGAATTTTATTTAGAGTGCGATAAAATTGGTAAAATCACTGCCGTGGTTTATTTCCCTTTAAATAAAACCGAAGAAAATATTTTTATGAATTATCTTCATGAGCATAAACATCCAAAGTTGGAAAACTTGCAGACATTTTTCTATGTTCGAAATTCTCGCTTTTTGGACGCCTACAATGCCAATAAAAAATTTAACTTGTTGAAAGGAGATCAACAGGGTTTGGATGGAATGTCTAATAGTAGTGTTGCAGACATAATGGTTAAAGGATTTATCAATACATTACCGGAAGTTAGCAAAAATTTGATAGATGTTTATCACAAAGATAAGAATTTATTAAAGGAAGGTGAGTTAACTGCTACATTTGATTACTTTTTAAAAGATACAATTTTTTTGGACGTAACTGATTACTTGATTGTTATTATTGACTGTTTCTCCATATTTTACAAAAGTTAGGGTAATCGTTCAAGCGACTTAAATGTAGAAAAAAATTTTACAATTTTTTTGCTAGTTAAATTTGTGGGTTTAACTTGATAGTTTTTACTAGGAAAGATTCTATATTATAAAATCAGCTTAGATGCTGTTACAAATTTTGATAATATTTATTTTATAGAACAGAATTATTCAGAGTAAATATTAATTTATAAAAATTGCAAAAATCTCCTCTGTATTGGTGCAACTTGATATATAAAAACGCTTATAGATTTCTAATTGTTACAATGAAATATTGCAATCTGCTTAATTTGCTTAGTTTGTTTTCAACACAAATGGAGTAAAAAAACCTCTTTCAATTTCATAAATTTCTGGTTAACCTCAGAGTATCCATTTAACAGTTAGTTAATAATATCAGGTTATTTTAAAAACTATAATAATAGATCATAAATGTTAACAGAATCTTTTCTAGGGTGGGAAGCAAACTGAAAATTAAAAAAAAGTAGTTTAATATTTTTTTATAATATTTTTAAAATTTCAAAAATTAGGTAGTTTTGAAACTTTTTTGTTGCTGTACATTTGTAGAATTCACTTGACCATTTTTCCTACTGGCATAATATTTTATAACGTAAACAAAATTTTTGTTCAAGTATAAGAAAATATTTTAACAGTTAACAATCTCGGAACAAAATTTTTATCATGGGCAATTTTTATTAAGTTCGGTTTAGCTTGTTAACTATCAAAATACTTTCTTCTATTATCATCAAACTAATAATTCATATAATATATTTTAACATACTTTTAGTTACACGACCAGAACCTTTTTCTGTGTACATCCACACTGCAAAAAAAGATGCAAATTATAAATCATCTTTAATACAAACCATTATAACGAAGACTAAAGAGATTTGGACTAATCCAGTTTTGGACAATACAAGTGAAAGTAACGAAACTAAATTCATGTCAAACAGTAGTAATTTTGAAGACGTACCATTTTTACGTACACCAAAAGTCGAATCGGTTTTATCTCGGTAATTTTTTAATATTTTTTAATCTGTCAAAAATAAATTGTCTGTTTGTAGGCCAGCTACTCCTCTAATATTTCCAAATATAATAACATGCGGTAAAGATCTTTCCAAAGAAGAAAACTATGAACCTACTCCGGCTAAACGTTTCAAACCCTGTCCACAGTCTTCACTAAGAATATCAAGTTTATCTACTACTACTTTAGGAGATGAAAATTATAGTGATGATAGCAGCACCTTGGTGACTCCTATTATTAAACGCAAAACAAACGACAGAAGTGGTTCTTCTCAAATTGCTTGCAATTTGTTTTCGGTAAAAACTCCTCAAAGTATTTTAAAGGTAAGGAATTTTTATTTATAATTTATTGAATACAAATTTTTCTTTTTGGTTTATTTAGTTGCACAATCCTTCAGAAATGTCAGCAAAAGTTAATTTTGCCACTCCGACTGTCATCAAGGCTACTTTTAGCGAAGCAGTAACTCCTGTGCCTGCAGTGTCAGCGGTGAGAAACTATAAAATTGGGTTATTAGTTGAGCTTAAATCTTTTATTTATAGAAAACAAAGTGGAACGTCACTTCTAGACGCTCCATTGGACACACACCAAGACCAGCAGTGAGATTTAACATTTCTCAAGATTTATCTGATTCGTCTTCGGATGAATCTAACGAATTGGAAAGTAAAACAATTGAAGAAGTGGCTATAATTCATGAACCAAAGATCACAAATTCTTCTGAAACAAAAGGAAATAACAGTTCAATTTCTACAGATTCGTTTTATTCACCAAACTCTTCTTCTACGTCTAATTTAGAATTGGCAAACAATGTTAAACCAATTGAAAATGTATCCATGGAAATGGATGTGGATCCTCCAACACCTATAAAACAGGGAACCCTTAAAAGTTAGTAACTTTTTCTATAATTTATAAATATTTTAAAATTTTGTTACAGGATCTTTAGATTCCAGTACGGAATTTGGTTCCATGGATAATGAAACTCTAATATCATCGCCAGCAAAAAGACCAAGATCTCGTACCAGTTATAAAAGTATGTTTTGGCAATTTTTAAAATGCATTATAATTTTGAATTACTTTTTAGAGTCTACATCTCCGTTTACTGTAAGTTCGGAAGAAAAATTAATTTCGGATACCACCACATCATATCAAACGGCTAGTCAGTCTTCCTCGTCAACCTACATATCGTTTCCTTCATTTTTGGAAAGTGAAAGCAATTTGTCTCTAGGAAGTGAAGATTCAACAACTTCAAAGTCTGTTTCGGATTCCAGTACAGCTCCACCAAGTCTAGTGAAACCTATATTAAAAGGACGTAGGTCGCTTACTAGGAAAGTGCTTGAAAATAATGCATTTATGAATCGGGAAATAACTGTTCCTTCATTGCTGGAAGCTGAATCAATCAGTTCAAAACCATCTGAAATTCAAGACGATACTGCAAACACATCATTGTCATATACTCCTCCAAAGTGTCGTAAATCTCTTACTAAAGGATTGGCAGACGAGTATTCTGATTCTCCTCTATCACAGAAATCACTGTACTCTCTTTTACCTCTCCCGACTTCGTTATTAGAACCTGATTTCAATACTTCTCATACTACTCAATCAAAAGTTAGTACTAAAGAAATTAAAACAGTTATAACTACTCAATCGAGTACAGATCATACAGAAGAAATCGTTAGCTCCACTTTCAAAATGGAAGTAACGGAAAATTTTTCTCAATACTCTCCGGATTTATCTTCAAATGTTTTATCGTTTCCTTCCTTGTTGGAAACTAATGTAGATGAAAATGTTGCAGAAAGTGAAAAGAACAGCGATGCAAATGAAGAGGAAGATATTAATATTTATGAAAATGTATCTAATGATCAACAAGTTGAGGATTATGAAATTAATAATGATGTAAATTTGAACAATTATGCTGATGTATTTGACGATGACAACGAAATTATCAGTAGAAAGAATAACAGTGAAGTTATTGCAGAAGTGGTGGTTTTAGATGACGAGGAAGATAAGTTTAGTGAAAGTTCTCATTCAGTTTCTAGTAATAACCTTCAGGGCGAAGTTATAGAACTGGATGATAGCACTGTGAGCGAATCGGATTCTAGTAGTTATGAGAGTTACGACGAAGATGTTATGCAGAAAACAGATGATTCTAACAGCAAATCCACATTTGATCATTACTCGATTGACGATAATAGTAACAAATCGGATCAATTTGCAAGAGACGATGATGTTATTTCGTTAGATGTAATTCCCGAAGAACCAGAACTGAAAATTATAGAAGATAATCAACAAAATGAAATTGTCGTCGAGATTCCTGAAATTGACAATATCTTAGTTGAAACTGTTAAAACTACCAGTAATTCAAGTTCGAAAAATTACGAAAACACAAGCAAAAGCTGTGATGATGTGATTCCAATGGAAGGAGCTGAGAATCCCACCGATGATTTGATTGAAACAGAAAATTTAGAGAAAGTTGTCACACCAGGTAATTTTTATTGAGTTTTATTTTTTCATTTATAATTTTACATAATTTAAAATAGCTAATATTTATACAGCTATTAAAATTTTCAAACATCATAATTCTTTGATGCCAAGTGAAAAGGACTTAATTATAAATTTACTTAAATATACATTTTAGTTTGTATAAGAAGTTCTTTTTTCAGCGAGACGATCAAGACGTCTTTCTTCATTACAACAATCAACTCCCGATCAAGGTTCGCTATCCAAACGTTCTACTCGTAAAAGTTTAAGTATTGCTGGTGATACTTTGACTCCTAAACCGAATATACTTCGAACTAAAAGAGCAAATAGCACTAGCGGAAGTAACACATCTACGCCAATTTCAAGAAGAAGACGTAGTACAAGTATCGATTTAAGAGAACCCGAGAAGAATGTTGTGTTACATAAAAATAGTACCAACATACAAGAATCCTTGGTAACCCCATCAGAAGATGTAGAAGTACTTAAAAAACCAATCATTAGAAAGCGAAGTACAAGATCAAATTCGGAAACACCTGTTGCTAATACGAGCGCAATTGAAGCTTATTCTGCCACTAGAAGATTAACCAGGCAGCAAGCTAGTTTATTAGAGAAAAGTTTAAGTGCAACGCCAATAAGTGGGAACATTTTACATCCGGAAGAAAATTTTGAAAGCGATTCTGATGAATCAGATATTCTAGAAAGAGGACCTCAAATTGGCGAAATTGATCCAATTAAGTTGCTAGATAAATCAAACTTTACAGGTATGCTTACATTGTGAATTTTCGTCTATCAAGTGAACTTTTGACTTTTTTTCATAGGAGATCCAGACCCAGACGAAGAAAGAATTCGCAATTCACCAACTTCTAGTATAGCAGGAAGTCCTGTAGGTTCGGTGGTAACCAGAAGAACACGAAAGCAAAATACCTTATCGAACTCATCTGTTGCATCTAATCTCTCGACGTCTTCTAGATTAAAGAAATCGTCTGCCAAGAAAAGCACAAGTAGTGAGTATCTATGGATCGTTGACATTAAAAGTATACTAAAATTTCTTTTAGATGCACCGCAACGAAAACAATATCGAAGTAAGTCACTTGATGTAACATTAACTGATATATCTGTTGTTGAAAATACACCTTCACCTAAAAGAAAGACACGACAAACCTCGAAAGTAAGGTCAATCATATGTTGTTTAAATGTTTAATTAATCTATTTATGATGCAGGACCAATCTAAAAGTGTCGATGTAGCCGAAAGGATAAAAATTGTTCCAGTTAGAAGAACAAGATCAACATCTTTAACTTTGGATCAACACGGTGCATATTTTGTGTACTAGGGTTTAATTTTTTTATTTATTTCTTACTTTTACAGTACCCGTGCGAAGAAGTGAAAGGCGTATGAACTTAACAAAACCAGATCTAACAGAAATTACAGAAGAACAAAGTACAGTAGAAGAAAAAGTGAAAGGAAAAAAAACTAATAAGAGATAAAATAAAATAAAATCTTCCAGTAGAAATTAATAGTGATGTATGCATATTTCTGAAATTAAATTAAAAATTTGTATGTTAATTTATGTAGTTAGTTTATTTTATTATTAAAAGTTTTTTTAAGGGTTGAGTCTTTCATTAATCTAATGTAGGTACTTTAGATAATTTTTTTAATTTAAAAAGTGGATTTGGATTTCTCGGCCGATCGAAACGGAACCAGCATGCTTGGTCGTACATGGGATCCTTTATAATGAATTTGACATATGACGAATCTGACGTTTGTGATTCATATTATCAAATAACCTTAATTAATATTTGTATTCAGTTCTAATCTGATGTAATAATTATAATTGGACCAAATTATGGTGTGTTAATTTAGTGATTAGTTTTAAAATTTGGAAATTTATATTAAATATGTGTTTTAGGAAATCAGTCAAGTGGCTTATCCCACGGATGCAGCTTACGGTGCTGTTCCTGCAACTACCCTTAGTCCCGATGTGCAACAATGGTTTACATCTGTTGATAAGGACCGATCTGGAAGAATAGAATCTAAAGAATTGCAGCTTGCATTGGCTAATGGCAAAGGCCAGCATTTTTCCGATGTTGCTTGTCAAATGATGATCGGAATGTTTGATAAAGATAAAAACGGAACCGTCGACGTGTATGAATTTCAGCAATTATACAATTACATTAATCAATGGTTGGGCGTGTTTCGTATGTACGATAGAGATCAGTCTGGATGTATAGAAGAACAAGAGTTAACGCTAGGTGCGTAGTGTAATGAAATACGAAGAACGTTAAACTCACCTTAACAATTTCTTTTAGCTCTTCAACAAATGGGTTTTCGATTTACTCCAGAATTTATAAAGTTACTGATTGCAAAAAGCGATTTAAAGGCTCACGAAAAAATGACGATCGATAGCTTTATTGTTGTTTGCGTTCAAATTCAACGCTTTACAGAAGCATTCCGTCACCGTGACAATGAATTAAAGGGGACAATCACCATAGGATTTGAAGATTTTTTAAGGGTAGCACTAGAATGCGGTGTATAAATTGCAAAAATTGGTCATTTTATAAGTGAACGAACAAAGTGTATTTATTTTTTGAAATAGCAATAATTTATCCAGTATTAACTTATGCAGGCTTTCATTTTGTTACTGAACTTTCTACTTTTATTATTGCTAAATAATTAGGAAAATATATTTTTGGAGCAGGTTTTTATTAAGTAAGTAGGTAGTAAATTCAGAGTTACACTTTTACAATTCTTATCGTAAGATTATTATTTGTATAGTTATTTTAATTTTTAAATACTGTTTAAAAGTTTTGCAGATCTTAAAATTTGTGATTTTAAAAGCTTGTACATTATTCATCTTTTGAAATATTTACTTGGTTGATATTAACGATTGCGAATTTTTATAAGAGATTAGCTTACTCAAATTAAATAATTACGTTAAAATTTTTTTTTATTTAATACTTTACCACTCGCTTTTTTGTAAAATTTATACTATTATAGATGTATTTCTGCATAAGAACAAAATACGTTTGATTAAATTAGGATAAATTTATTGGATTGCGAGATGAATAAATTTCCAATCAAATCCAATGGTCAAAATTTGTACCATGGGTTCCCATTTGGGTTTGTTTGAAATAGTTCTTTAAGTTATCTTGATTTCTTTCCTAGAGTTTCTTGGAGTTCTTCCGAGTTTCTATGGGTTCCTATAGGTCGTTTGGTGAAGCAAAGTGAACAAAAATAGTTCCGTAGGTGACTTTTTGTTTTTAATGAATAAATTGGAAATTACCTCTTCAATACGCTGTAGGCCTTGGTAGGGTGAACAATGCAAAATTTACCACATGCCATCATTGCACTTCGAGCCAGGATTTCGAACTTTTGGAGTGTTACTTGTTGAAGGAAAATAATCAAAAAATGTATATTTCTGCATCGGGTGAGTTTTAATATGTTCAATTTAAGTAAACGTACATTGAAAAAATAGTTAAAAAAATTAAATTTTAAAAAGGGTTTAGGAGATGAATCAAAAATAAATTATACAATAAATTTAAAAATTCGGAGATGAGCTTAATTTCAGTCAACATATATCGGAAAAATTCTTAAAAACCTCAAGGGTGGATTTTAGGAGATAAAATGAAAATAAATTGCTTTAAAAATCTAAAAATTTGAAAATGTTTTTAATTTTTATAAATTAAAAAAGAATCAATTTAATTAATTGGAAGTGTGGTTCTAATTCTCGTCGTACCGGATACTCTGTCGTGATCTTAATCCAAGATTGAGTTTTTGAGGAAGGTTGGGATACCACACCTGATATTTGCCTAGTAAGTCATTTTGGCTTTGACCAAGCCAATAAAATAAGAAAGTTGCAAATAAAAACCTACTTAATATTTATTTTACAGTCTATTAAGTTTTAATAATACAAGGTATTGCGTTCATTACTCTACAAGTAAAAACTTGATAATAAATTATTATCACAGAACAATTAATATCAATTTCGTTCATATATTTGATATACAATTTTAAGAATCAAGTAAAAAATTAAATGCTTCTTCTCAAAATTTTTGTACGTAAATTAGATGAACATTTAGGGGGGATATGTTTTAGAAGTAATAAAATCACTACCAAAAAACATATCTAAAATACATTTAAAAAATGTAAAAGATTTCCTAATAATTTACAATGCAGTACGTTCATCGTAAACTATAACAGCTTCATTGTCCACCAGAGAATCTGTATCTTTGTGTAAAAACTGACTTCTCGATTTACTTAACGCTATAATTGCTGCTTCGTCGTTTCGCATTCGATTTTTTCTTTTTTTGCTGAAGTTTACCTGCAACAAAGAGAATAAAAATAATGAAAATGTTCAGTAGTTAGTTGGACAAAACGGAAATTACGAAAGTAATTTTACTAACTTTAGCATAAAGATCGTTTAAATCGTCCTCGGTAGATAATGGCCTTGGTTTCGACCGTACCCAAGCGGGAAGACTTCTCGTTTTCAGGGCACTCGTCCCATCGTCTTTGGAGAGTTCATCTAAAACTAGAAAAACGGTTTTATATTTTTAACTGCACTCGAATAACTTTTTAACTTACCACTACTAGAAGCATATTGTGCGCTTTGCGGTGAAAATTCTGATATTTCGGGCATTGGCACAGGATTGGAATGAGCAGGTTCACCATTTGATATATCACAAGGACCAAATCTAATAGGCTGACTAACGGGGCGTTGTTTTCTCGATGTATTTGTTACGCTTTGTGCAATCTAAATGGTTTGTCGGATTAGAAAAATTCTAAAACGAAAATAAGTATGTTATGATTTACTTGTTGCGTGTTCGATCCCGGATGACTACTACTGCGAGGCACAGGACAAATTCCCGGACATTGTATACACTGTTGTGGTCCCCCAATTGCTCTACTATTGTAAACCCAATGACTACCTTGTCCGCTCGACGAAGTTACTAATTGATTGTTGTAACCCCACGAATTTCCTTTTGGTTCGGCATATACAACAGACTGACTAGGATAAGCAGGAGGAGCACCAGGAGGCACTTGGGTAGTTGGGAGGCCCCCCTCTGCTTTACGTAAACCTTTAAACAAATTTAAAACTTTTAATCGATTCATTACCGTGCCGTTGCAGACTAATTTAGATTCTTAATCAACTTTTCCAATAAGGAAATTATCAATAACACTTTCAAATTAAACTAGAAATTTCCGCAGGAAATGACACGATTAAAGAGTCGAAAAATAAACTTACTATAATGCTTGTCTCGTTTAGGCATGATACAACACTTATAAATGATGAAAGCAAATAAGAGACAAATTACAAGGGCAGCACCACAAAAAATAGCAGCTAGCAAAGGCAGTCGATCACTTGGCACTCTCCAGCCCCTCGGCGAGGCAGTAGGCTCAGGCCACATACTAGCAGTCAACGTGACCCACTGTTGTTGCAGCACTTGGCTGCGGGGTTCTTTGATGTAGCCTTCATCTCCTGAAAAAAAAATGAATATTTAATCTTTTTGATGAAAATGTTGATAATGCCTAGTGTGATTCCGAAACTTCACGTATATATTGGTCGATTTGAGCAATCAAGGAAAAATCTGGAGAAAATATTTGAAACGAATGCATGCAACTTTTATAATATAGATATCACGATCTAAAGAAATATTTTCAAAAATGTTAAATATAATCCAAATTTTATTTTTTATCAGACGCTAAAATGAAAATAATATTATGTAAATTCTTTTTTTGGCAGATTTATTTCAGAAGATTCAAATGTACATATTATTATGTAAATAATTCGGTAAAGAACTTATAATGTTTTAAGGGCTTTTCAATTTGATTAAATTTTCATAAGTAAGTTTTGTTCCAAAAATTAGGTAACTATAATAATTTTCCGAGCACGTTTACTATTTATTCATCAAGATCATATAATATTTTCTTAGAATACAAAATTTTATTACAAAAATTTCTATTCTACAGATGGAATTGAACATTTTATGCCACGTACAATTTTAAATGAAATTTTATATTATTAATGATATTTGGGTGAAATGTATTGTGGTCCTAAGCTTTATAATATATATTTATTTTTATTTTTCATTATTGTATAAAACATCTAGCAATAACCTTAATACACTGAAAAAAATATTTCAACCAGTGCACTTATTTATGAAACTTTCATAAATACAATGAACAATTCATAAATACTATGAAATTTTCATAGTAAAAATTTCATTCTTTGATTCAGTGTATGAATGGGGGGGGGGGGGGGGGTTGAAAAAATGTTCCTTCCATAAATTCTCCTTTCTTTTGGTGTCCATTCGTGTTCTTGTTTTGGGAGTCTGTCCTCTCTCATTCTTTGTACGTGTCCGTACCATATTAATTGCCTTATCTCAATGGCATTAAAAAATATAATACTAAATTCAGCAAAATGTCCCACCTCAGTTTGACCATCCTCCAAAGTTGCAAATTGTAGTGACTCACACTTTCTAAGCCCGTGGAGCACTAAATTATAACTTAATTTCAAAATTTGCTTCTACGTCCTCAGTTTTTAAGCTTCTTCCTTATTTTTTCTCGATTGCTCTTGAGTCCGGAAAATTTAGAAAGATGTGCTGGTATGCAATACCGCCCAAACTACTGGGTAACTAATCGGTTTTGGTGCGTGCAGGCCCGCGACATCCCCAAGAGGAGGTCGGACAACGCCCGACGATGCTACATTGCCGAGGGCGCCATAAGGCGCCTTCGGCTTTTATATTTTTTTAATTTTTTTAGCTAAGATTATATTCCCACAACAATTAATTATCGACAGCCTACCTCAAATTTAAAAAAAAAATTGTCGTTTTTTAACTAACCAAAGCGTAAGTGAAAGAATAGCAATAAAGGATTAGTGCGGTTTAAAGGGTCTCACAGGGTTTCCTTAATATGAAATCTGCACAAACGTCTTTGTTGACATTGGTGCCTTTATTATGTTGCTAGCTGTTATCAAACCCCTAGTTTTACACGTTTTTGGAACTCATCTAACTTAAAAGTAATTTTTCATCGAAACTATGATAGATATTTGAATGAAACCAAAGCGAAATGGAAACTACCAATAATTAATTAAAATATAATTAAAATAATTTAATTTTGACGAAGCTTGGAAAAAGTATACCTTTCTGTGTCTTAAACCACCACAAAATTAGTTACATAAAAAAATCAAGAAGTTTCCGAGATATTAATTTTTTCCTGTCCGAAATACTTTTTTTTCAAAATAAAATTCTACTTAGGAAAATCATCGTACAGAGTTCTGTCCTTCTGTTGGATCTCATTGTTTTCGTTTTGACATATACCTTTCGGTAAAATAACAAAAATCTATAGTCACAATTCCAAAATATACTCAAAAATGCAAAAATAATAAAATATAACGCTAGCAACAATGAATTTTTCAATAATAATTGTTGATAATCTGTTTAGTTTTCAAGAAAAAATTATAAAACTGATTCCGGCATTCAATTGAATGGAAAAAAATTTAAAAGAGTTCATAAATGTATAATTTATATTTTATTTATTATATTATTATGTATTACTTTATTTTAACTATTCATTTTTTGTAATAATAATTATTAGTGCATTTTCATTTTCTTAAAATGTCTGCGAAATTTACAATATTATATACTTTTGAATATTTTAAATCATTGTAAGGGGTGGAGGGAAAGTGGGCGCATAAGATTGACTTGCCCTAGAGCGCCAGATAGGCTTGGCGCGTGCCTGGGTGAGTGAATAAAAAGCAAGGGATGTACACCATACCCCGGTTTGCCAATTAGCTATAATAAAGTGGCTGCATTTGAAGTTGCAACAATAAATTAATGAGTTTCACTTTTCACCGGGGGGGGGGGGGGGGCGCAAAGTTAGATTTTAAAATGATTAGATACTACCTATTAATCGAAATCAACTAAATAATTGCTTTTAAAGATTATGAAAAGAGCTTCTTCTCTGGGATTTGGAGGGGGCGCGCGCCCCCCTTGAACAAGTTTATTCGGTGTCCAAAGCTCTAAACTAGCGGTCACCAACCTACCGGCAAAAAGTTAAAATACACATCTGAATAAAGAATTTATAAACAATTAAATTTTGAAATTCGAAAAATTTAAATAATTAAAATTTTCATATTTTTTAAAATGAATTTTTACTTCGGAAGTAGGATTTTAGTAGTCCACGAGATCCAAAAGGTTAGAGATCGCTGCTCCAAAGATTGTGGGAGCAGGGACGGTTCCAAAAAAAACTTTTCGGGGGGGGGAGCAGTCCTCAATTTGCCAACTCTGTCAATGTCTATTTTTGGATGCTCACCCTTGTTCGGTGTCCCAATTACTTTTTTTTTAGCTATCACGTTTTTGGTTTTTTGAAAATTTCTCCTCCCCCACTATGAGGCCGTCCCTCTGTGGGATTCCATAAAACTTCATGATTGATAAAACACCTAACAAAAATGTTAAAGTGATACCAAGTTAAAACATTTTATGAGCTTAAGATTATCTAAATTTATTAATGCCTGGTTTCTTCACTCATAGATATACTGATGATAACTTGATTGTGGTATATACCGCCGACAAAACAAATTTTCTTATCTTCTTCTTAAATGATGCTTGTCACATATAATCAATTTAATGTTGCCGAAAAATGTATTTTTAAGATATCCCTAGGATTTTTGTCGGCCAAGTGAAGAAAACCAAAATTTATATTGTCGGCGGTATATACCACGATCAAGTTGTAGGCAGTATATTATCTGAGTGAAGAAATCGGCTTCAAAATTCAAAATTCTTCAGCGGACCTCCAAAATTTTGGAGCAGTAGGTTGGCGACCGCTGTTCTATAGTTCAAAAAATTAGAATCAAGAATAGAAAGATTTTAAAAATGGAAATCAACACAAAACAAAATTTTTTAATAACGGAGTTGTAAAATCCAATAAAAAATACCAAAATCAAAAGCTAGGAACGTAAACAGCGATAAATCTTCAGCAGTTCTCAAAATTTTTCGAGTGTTATCATTTCTAGCTTATATTATGATCTCTGATATTATATTATATTAACTCTAAACGAAGGCTATCGCCAAAAATAAGATAATAAAAAATATTTAATGAATAAACATGACAAAAATTTAAATTAAACTTTAACAACATTTATGTATGTAAGCGATCGATGTATATAAGTCCATACTGTTGAAAATAAACAAATAAACCGCAAGAAAGTAATTACGAAAAGCGAGATAGAATAACTTTGTTAGGGTATTCAGAATATATTAGGTTGAGAAGTCAAAAAAGGAAAGATGAAGTTAATTTTCTAAAATCTGAAGAATTTGTCATTGTGCCATCTTGTCAGTTGTCACACAGGAGTATGTGAAATGTTTATAAATAATTTAATTTTTAACTGATTAAATTTTAAAATTTATTATGTCTGAAGATGTTCGTTATCTGGCAAATTTAAAGATTTTCAAGGGGGATTATGTCATGATATTTTGTAACTGAAGAGGTTAGAAGCACAAGAGTACAAGTATATAGAGTACAATTTATACATCGATGGCTTTTAACAATATACTCTTTTTTTTATAATAAATACCTTTGTGTTTCACCTATTCAATTGTACTTTTGTACTTGTTTCTAGAAGCGCATTGTAGAGTAGTTATATAATAATACATCAGTTAGTGTATTATGACACCAATGTTTTCAGAATAACTTTCAAATTTATCCTACCGAAAAGATTCATCGTTCTATTTGCCAGTCCTTTATTTAATTTGCTTTAGGAACAAGTTAGCCTTTTGTTTTTCGAATTTTTAATACAGATAAAATCATGTTTTAGGCAAATGAAAATTCGCAAAAATTTCAATATAAATAATTTATTTGATTCGGCCAGAGTCCCTTCTTGGTGAGGCCATCAGATAATATCATGTATTACCCAATGATACGGAATCCTATAATATACACATTTTACTGTAATTCTACTATTAGGACTTCTGCCAAAACATGGACTGTAATAATAATTATTATAGCTTTACAGATTTGGAAAGTAATATTATATTTGGAATCGTTTTATAATTATTATATTATAAATTTCGGGATATCAGGTTTAGATGATGACCTTCTTAAGTTCATAGCAGGTACTTTTAATTTGTAATTTCAGTACTCGTAATTCTTTATGAGCTTAGAGAGAAATTCGAACTTGGATTTAATTTTCCACAGAAAATAAGTTTAGATTTGAAGAATTGAATTACGAAACGAAATTTCTCATATGGCTAAACTCGATCGTTGTGAAAATTTGCTAAAAGTTTTGGAGAATCGTATTCAGGAGGTGTTCGTTGAAATACAATCCAAACTTTTTGCCGATAATTCGTAAATTTGCTTTTATATTCTTACATCGAACGCCGAGTAATCTAATTTTAGTGCGTGTAGCATATGAAAAATAAAATAGTTGGTAAATTTTATATTTTGCTAAAATACTAAACAAACTTGAGAATTTATAAAATGTAAATATTTGACACGTTAAATGTTGATATTTCGGTGGAAATGGTGGAAGTTATAAACTGCTTTTAAACATTTACACCAACCCGACCCGTTGTAGGCGATAATGAAAATAAAATATAAAGAAGCTTATCGAATTTTCAAAAATTGAAAAGTAGTCAATTTAAGAAACAGCTTTTAGCCTGTTATCGTGGCTTTTTAAAAATAAATTTTTATGCTTTACTTTAACAATTTTCCTGCGGCGAGATTGTTTATTACTAAACGTAAAACAACAAAATAAATATTTTAATTTCAAAATTTTAAACATTACAAATTTTTGAAAATTTGTAAATATTTTTTCACATGGTATGCTTAGAAATATTTGAAAAATATAAAAGGAGAAATCATGAAAATAACAACTTTTTTTGAAAAAAGTTAATTACCGGTATTTTATTATAATCAAAACTGCAATGTAATATCCAACAAATTATAATCGCGAAAATCGAGTTTCACCACTTAAATTACAAATCCGTAAATCATAATTATGAAATAATTAAATTAAATGCTAATATTAAGCACTAGGTAGAAGGGATAATTTAAATGGTTTAAAGTAATCAATAACAATAAGAAATTATATATTATAAATTTAATTGAATGAAAAAATATACGAGCAAATGTTCGGATCGCTTGATAACATTAAATTAAGAAATGAAAATTGAAATATTAATAAACACAATTAAAAGGAAACGTATTTTAAATGAAAATTAAAAAAGTTAGCAAGAAATTATAGAAAATAAAATAATTTAAATATTATACTACTATTTTATCAATTTCATAATGACAATTAAATTTTTCTTTTCTTTCGTGTAATTTTTGAAAAATTTCAAGATTTTAATGCCGTATTGTTCAGATAACGAACGTCGTGATCACAATACTTACTTGAAAAATAGATTAAATTCTAATGTAGTTAAACCAGTTCATTTTGAAATGTAATGAAGGTTCGAATATATAAAATTTCAAACAACAATTTCGATCAAGCGCTTTGCCCGGACTACGAAACTAATTAAATATGTTCATTTATCTATATTACTTAAATTTGCATGCAATTTGCATTAGAGTCTCTCTCAGGCGTAGGCCAATATCGATAGAACTATGACTGATCATCATAACGAATTCCCATTGAATATAGAACTTATTTAGTTTCAAATTTGGTTATCTAATGCAATCCATTATAAAATATTCTTTTATTGAAGTTTGCTGCAGAATTGGTAATGGGCGCTTAATGTAAATAAAATAGTATTTTAATGTATCTCTTCATAAAAGCTACTTCATAAGCGGTTAAACCAAACTTTTGTGAGTGGTTGCCGGTTACCCCAGTTTAAAATTTTGCCAAAAAAGTAGATATTAATTTATATTATAAAAATCCTACAACAATCAGCTAATGAAATTTAACTAACCTAAACAAAACATGAACATAGCTGAAAAATTACAATTTTGTGAGTTTTAGTTTCGAAAACTGTTTTGCTCTTCTTGTTATATCTGCCGAGAGAATGCGGCTTTAGCTAAAGCAAATGCGGGAAAAATTAATTGAGATGAATTACTTTCGATAAGCCGTTTTAGACAGTCAAAAGTAAGCAAGCACGTTCAGCTTTAATTTCCCTCTTACAACATAAATACCCTTTTCATTGGAAAACTCTAACTGGAAGTCAATAAATATGTTATAAATTGCTTGGTAAGTACCTTTCTGCAATCGCTTCCACTATTTACACAATTTTCATTGCACGCAAAGGTGAGTCAACATTATTCCAAACCTTCAACATATACTACGTAGATATAGTACATACAATACTAGAAACTACAATATTGTAGATATAAGTAAACATTAATTAGTCTTGGGAGATACATTTGCACTACACGGTTGTTATAAAATTAATGAACGTATCATTAGGTCGGTAATTTGTGTATTATTTTAGTTGAAATAGATTATTATTAGGTGAGTAGCACAAAACAGAAATGTAAGAGTTGTCCATAACATAACAGATTACCGATTTGAATTTCCCGCCATTTTCCGGTGGATAGCAGTCATGTAGTGAGCATGGTAAAAAATGTCCCTATTTCTGATACTTCGTCTCTCATGGATTAATTTATAAAAAATTACATTTGTAAGCTGTTGCATACCGGGGGGTCTGGGGGGTATGGAATACCCTCCAGTCCAATCCTAAAAAACCGTTGCAGTAGATTTTTAAATTTTTATTGTTCTAACTTTAATCTGATATTTTCAGTGTGTGAGCTGCTTTTGTTTGTTTAGTGTTTGTTTTCGACGTTCAAATACATTGGCTAATATATTCGTAAAATATATTGTAATGCTTTATCAATAACCCCACGAACGTATAAAGCTTATCTTCGGTGAAGATGAACTGTAATGATTAGGAAAAAGCTTCATTTAATCGTGTATTTGGAATAGAGAGGTAGTGTATCGGGATAATATTAATTTATTTTAGATATATTAATAATAAATCGGTGTTAAGATAAAATATAATTCTAGTATAGATACGTGACTTTAGACAATGTTATAATTTTGCTGGAAATTCTATAATTTCTGTAAAATAATATCACAATATGATGTGTACATTAAATTTAAGATATTATAGTACAATAATTATTCTCACATAGCATATATTATATAAACGAAATTATACTAATTATGGCACTAAAGCATTGCAGTTGGTGTGCATACTGGGGAAAATAGAGAGCGAAAACCACAAGTTTGAAATGCATCTTTGATCTTTCCATCCTGCTCTACTAAAATGTACATTTTGTTACAATGTCAGATTAGCACACTTTGTAACAAAATGTTGCAAACCAGATTCATTCTAAAATATTTAATGTTAGAACACTGAAATTTATTACTGCAATATAGACACCATAACTTGTGGGAACGAAAAAGTATACTTGTAAAAAATTATAATGAATGCCGAGTAGTTTCAGAGTTTACTCTCAAGATTGAACACGTTTGCGTCGAAAGATGTATTTGCGACTTCCAGAAGACAAATTTATGGCATCACATGCAATACGAAACTGCAGCGCTGCTTCTGCAATTGCACATTTCAAATTTCAATTACCGTAACAATTATTTTCAGTTGAAATATTTTTTGTAGCCGGAAATCAACTTTTCGACACAAATAGATTTTTTTAATAGAACGTTCAACTTCATGCAATTGCGGTCATGTTTTCAAAAGTAAATTCCGCATACTTTGGCAAATTAAAAAAAACTTGGGATTTGTCCAGTTCAGCAGTCGTTCTTCGTTCGACTTAATATTGCGTCTAATTTTAATTTGGGAAAACAAATAGTGCCTACAATAATAAATAAATTGGAGAAGTGAAAACTAAGCTTGCTCAAAATTTTCAAGTTTCCAGATGACTCCGCCAAAAGCTCCAACGAAAGATTTACCTAGTTTAATTTTATTTACCTAAAATAATTGCATAGTTACTGCAACTTAGTTACTACAACTCAATAATTCAATCTTTTCAGTTTAAAATTTGTAATAAATCGGGGAGTAGATAAGGGTTCATTTTAGCAACGTTGATTTATTTTTTGCAAGTTTAATTAATTTTCCTTCATTTCTAACTTTTTAATTTTAAAATAATTTTTCATGCTCACTAATTATAATTTTGTTAGTTTCTTCTGAATATTAATGGGCAGATTAAAAAAGTAAAAGTAAGTATATTTAAATTAAATCCTACTTTGCCTGCTTTCGAGAAATTCAGCTTCGGCTAATTGCTCAAAGCTCACATCGCATCGGAACGCTGGTGCAGTATAACCGCAGTTCGCAAGAGCTTCCTATGGTAGCTTTCGAAATGTACGTAATTGAGTCGCCGAGTAGCAGCTTTAGGAAGCCTGTTCGATTTCTGGGCAAATTTGGAACTGATAAAATATTTTTTTCAGGACAAAAGAAAGGAAGGCTTAAATATGCATAAAATAAATGGATTAATTTTAAATTTGATGATATTCTCGAAAATGTTGTAAATTATTCTATTAGCTAATTAGCAGCAATTTAAATTTAATAATTGGATGTGTATAATATGTTAAACTTCTCGAAACTTTATTAACATTGTTAAAATATAGATTATTATACATGTAGGTACCCTGATGTTTCATAAATTTATCTCGGTATTATTCCAAAGGTTAGGTAAATTTTAAACTTGAATAGCAAAATATTAATTATATTAATGTAGTAGCAAAGCATCTGATGAAGTCTATTAAAAGTACATTATATGAACCAATATTATTAACAGATGTTATTTTTTCGTGTTTATTTTGACTTGTCACGTCATGAGGTACTCCTCTTTTTTTTGGAGCAATAGGAATTTTATGTACTACTAATAAACAGGAAAATTCCTAAAAATTAAATTAAAATAAATAGAATAATTTGTTTCAAAGAGGAACCTTCTTTATTCACAAATTTTGCTAAAAAAGAGAGATTTGTATCGTTGTAACTCGTAAGATATCCGTTATTATACAGTAATAATATTATGTAAAATTCATTCCACCATTAATAACGATATACCCAATATGTTATGCAAATATCTATAATTATATATCTGGGAAGCTAAATAATTGAAATTCAAAGAGGAAGTAATTTGTACGGGAAAATGATTAAAACACAGTAAATTTTCAAACCATTGTAAGTTTTTCAATTTATTTAAAATAAGCTCACTGTAATATGTATTACGTTTCTCTGAGCATAATAAGTGGTTTTATTCAATTTTTTAATTTTGCACAATGTAACATTTTCATATTTGTATACATTAATGTAACAGATATTTCTTGAATTCGCCAATGTAAAAAAATCAGTTTTTTTTGCAATTTACGCTTTATTAAAAGAATTCCAATAAAAATTAGGAGTTGGCAATTTATTTGCTTAACATCAAAGTTAAATATTTCAAATATGTTAAGAATTTTCCAAAATGAAATCAGACACCCTTCTAAAGAATAATCGGATTCTTGAGAAAATGTGGCTGTTATGCACAGTGAAAATTATTCGAAATTGGTGAATATACAGTTGCTTTAACTAAATCTGTTCTAGACACTTATTGAAACAAAGTGTATAAAAATGCGTACGATGTTAGAAAGTGCTATATTTTTTGCCAATAAAAAAAAAGAAAACCTTTTTATTTAAAATGTATACTGCTTAAAAATTTTATTGTCAGTTTAATAATTACGAACTGTATCATATTTGAAATCCACTTTTAATATCCGCCAGTCTCTAAAAACGAAATAATAATTATTAAAGAAGCTTAAATTATTCAAGATTTCGGTTCAAATTATGTCTACCCAGCTTCCAGTGGCTGCCTCAATTATCTTTACAGTTCAAATTTGATAAAAAGACAAATCTTAAAAAACCTAACATTCTATGTATTTCTAATAAAATTCTAATTGTAGAAATTTATTTTGCGTTTACAAAGTTGTGCAAAAATTAATGACTTTTGCTTTTGGATCTTGATATTACCAGGTTAAAAATTAGAGAGCCTAACTAGCTTATGACCGTTTCTGGTGCTTCGAAGGGCACGTAAAGCCGTCGGTTTCTTTGGGTTGATGAATTACTATCATTAGTACTAACACAGGGTCACATATTCATCTGCGGCTAGGCCAAATAATGTAAAATAATTACTGTTGGTAAAAGCAGGCACTATGCCTAAAATAAGAAGTAGAAGACATATTGTTTTTTTTGACGTTATTATTTGAAGAAATTCGCAAAAATAAAATGTATTTTAATAAAATTATACTTTTTTAAATTTAACTAGCTAACTCTGAAAATTAGTTTTTATAATAGTAGATTTCTAACTAATTCACGATTTTCCACTCGACACCTGTTGGAAAAATTCTCTTGAATACTTGAATACCTAACGAGTACCTACTTCTGAAGACTTGTATTTTCTCCAAGCTTTGCGCTTAATCATCTGTCGGCACTTTTCGACAAAACCTATTTTTATTAAAATAATATAAAATCTCATCAAACTTGATAATACATTAAAAGGATGTCTAGACTTTCCTCTCACCTTTTTCTTTTTTATATTGATTGCCAATAGACAATAAATACCTACAACCATTTTATCAACTCCCAATGATGTTATCACTGCTATCAGTGAAAGGGGTGCCAGATCACGGTATAATCTTATTAGTTTCAAATGGTAGGTTATTTGAAAAGTACAGCTATTCGATTGAGATTCAATAAGCAGAAAATATTATATAAAAATCTGAAGAAAGGAAAACATTTTCAAAGTTCCAAAGAGTTGCAGTCTGTGATACTATCCTACGTGTTGACAGGACTTTTCATATTTATATTACTTCATTTACATATTATATTCTGAAAATATTATGTTTGTACAGGGTGGATCAATTTCGATAGTTCTTAACCGAACTCGAGGGCTATAAGAGATATGGAAAAATGAAGAATCGATCTCTCTTATTGAGAAAAAATCAATAACGAAAACCAGAATCAGCTAGGTACCTTTTTTCGTTTTTGAGTTATAGGCAAAAGTTGGATATTTTTACTTTTCGATAAATAACGATATCTTGGTTTTAGAGTTATAATATTATGTATAAAGATGTGTTTTTTTAAATAGAAACCCTTTTTTTTTAACACTCTTTGCAACGATATACAACAGGGGATAAATAACCAAGTAAGTTTGTATACATATAAGACACGGAATACGGAAGGTTTACAAATAATTTTAAAGATTTTTAAAAATATCAACGATTTTTAATAATTTCCAAAGAATTCCAATGATTTCAAAAGAATTCAAGTGATTTCTAAGGAATTCCAAAGATTTCCAAGGAATTCCAAAGATTTCCAAGAAATTCCAGTAATTTCCAAAAAATTACATTGATTTCAAATAATTTCCAAGAAATTATAGCGATTTCCAAGGAATTCCAGGGATTTTTAAAGAATTTCAATGATTTTCAAGGAATTTCTGCGATTTCTAAGAAATTACAATGGTTTCTAAGTAATTTTAGTGAGTTCTAAGGAATTCTAGTAATTTCCAAAGATCTTCAATGATTTTCAAAGAATAATAGCGATTTCCAAGGAATTCCAGAGATTTACAAAGCTTTTAAAGGATTTTCAAGGAATTTCAGTGATTTCTAAGAAATTCCAATGGTTTCTAAGACGTAATTTCAATGAGTTCTAAGAAATTCCAGTAATTTCCAAGAAATTATAGTGATTTCCAAGGAATTTAAGTGGTTTCTAAAATCTAAAGAATTCCAATAGTTTCTAAGTAATTTCAATGAGTTCTAAGGAATTTCTGTGATTTCCAAAAAATATAGGTATTCTAGTGATTTATAAGGAATTCCAAAATTTTTCAAGAATTCCAGGAAATTCCAATAATTTCTTAGAAGTTCCCGTGATTTCCAAAAAATTCCAATGATTTCTAAGGAATTTCAGTGATTTACTTTATGATTGCATTGATTATATTATTTAAGAATTACATAATATGGTAATTACATAAACAAAATTGCATAATATGTAATTCTTAATAAATGTGATTATTATTATTATCTATTATTAAAATCACTGGAATTCCTTAGAAATCATTGTAATTTCTTGGAAATCATAGGAATTCTTTGGAAGTCACTTGAATTCCTTAGGAGTCATCGAAATTCTTGGAAATCATCGGAATTCCTTGGAAATCATTGAAATTCTTTAAAAATCTCTGAAATTCTTTGGAAATTACTGGAATTTAGTATTTAAATAAAGAACATATTATAATATGTTCTTAGTGGATGGCTTCTAACAAAATAGATTTTCAAGCCACCCATGAACCCATTCATGTACAACAAAAAGCAAAAAAACAAGGTTGTAGTCAATGGCAGAGGCCATAAAAAAATAATTCAATTATACTTGCAAGCGCAGTCTATCGCTCAAATCGCACATCGAAATTTCCCAACTCTCGCAAAGCAAGAGCCATGACACGTCGAACGAGTCCTGGATCATGGTTCCCAGATAACCCGACTCCAAGGAATTTCAATGACTTCTAAATAATTCCAAGTAGGTACTTCCAACGATTTCCTAGGAGTTCCAGTGATTTCCAAGTATTTCCAGGGATTCTTCTTGGAATTCTTTAGGAGTCATTGAAATTTTTGGTAATCACCGGAATTTCCCTGGAAATCTTTGAAATTCTTTGAAAATCTCTGACATTTTTTGGAAATTACTGGAATTTAGTAGTACTATAATTATTATAATCTGTTCTTAATTGGATGGCTTCTAACAAAATTAGATTTTCAAGCCACCAATGTATAACAAAAAGCAAAAAAAAAAGAACAAGGTAATCAATGGCAAAGGCCATAAAAAAATATCGCAATCAAATAGAACCAGTATATCACTCAAATCCCGGCGGAAGGAACCTACGCTTGTTAAGACCACAAAAATTCTTCGCTGCTCTTCCATAAAGCTGTGCGCCAAACACGTAAATTCTTGTAAAGCATGAGCATGACAGGTCGAACGAGGCCTGCTCATGATTCGCAGATATCCCAGTTCTCCACTTAATTGATTTTCAAAGAATTCCAGTAACTGCCAAGGAATTTTAAAGACTTTCAATACATTCCAATGATTTCCAAGGAATTCCAGTGATTTGTAGGGAATTCTAATGATTGCCAAGAATTTCAATTTCGGTGATTTACAAAACATTCTAATCCAAGAGATTTTTAAAAATTCCAATGTTTTCCAAGGAATTCCAATGATTTTTAAGTAATTTCCAAGATTTTTAAGAATTCCTATGATTCCCAAAGAATTGCAGAAATTCCAGTGATTACCAAACAATTCCAGAGATTTCCAATGATTTCATAGAAATTCCAGTAATTTTTAAAATATTCAAATAATTTTTAAGAATTCCAAGGAATGCCATTGATTTATAAGGAATTCCAAAGATTTCCAGTGATTTACAAATTTTTTTAGTGATTTTCGCAATCCAAGAGATTTTTAAAAATTCCAATGATTTCCAAGAAATTTCAATGATTTTTAAGAATTCCAACTATTCCTAAATAATTCCATGAAATCCATTGAATTCCACAGAATTACAGATATTTCCAATGATTTCCATGAAATTCCAGTAATTTCTAAAAAATCTAAGAATTTTAAAGAATTCCAATGACTCTTAAAGAATTCCAAGGAATTCCAGTGATTTCTAAGGAATCCAATGATTTTCAAGAATTTTAATGATTTCCAAAGAATTCCATTGATTTCCAAGAAATTACAGAGATTTACAAGAATTTTCATGAATTCCAATTAATTCCAAGGAATCCCAAAGATTTCCAAGAGAATTTCAACCATGTGTATACAACTATTTAGGGATATTTACCCTTTAACATATATAAAATGTTGGGTCCATTATTTCAGCTTCATCCTATTTTAGAAAAAAATAAAATAGACCTAAAAATATCGAAATATTATTTATAATAATAAGGGCCAATTTCATAATGAATTTTAAAGGAAGCGTTAAATTTAAAAGCGCTTTTAAAGCCAAATTGATCATTTTGATTGGTTTATTTTGTCTTAAAAGCGGTTTTACATTTAACCCTTCCTTTAAAATTTATTATGAAATCTAAAAATTAATCGTATAGGTAGGATATGCTACGAACGTAACAATAGTGAATGTAAAAACTAGATTGCTCAGGTGGTGCGGCCTGAAGTCCGCACTGATCTTTGCATAATCTCGAATTTTGTTTAATTTATTATCCATGTCAGAAGAATTTTAAAATTCCATTTATTGCAGATAAAGTTAAGAAGTTTCCTTTGTTTACATACAGGAATATGATTGTAAAGTTTTAAACTGAACGATGGACCGATGGATGCTTGTTTTACCAACAGACAACGTTGAGTGAATTTGTTGTACTTAATCAATTTATGCGGTTATTTAAAGACAAACGAGGTTTGCAATATAGAAATATAGAGAGATCATAAACGAAATAAGTGTTGTTATAAATAAGCAGTCTTATGTTGCGACACTGAAAATAATTGTGGATTAAATTAATTTAGATTTCGTGCAGTAGATGAGAAAAGTAAAATTAAAAATTTGCGATCCATTTAATTTTAATTTAGCCTGAGCACAAAATTTTTACACAACATGTTTTCATTAATTTTTTTATAACATAATAAAACTCGTTTGTTTGGTAAATTAAACTTCAAGTTTAATAAAGAGTGTATCTTCTACTAAAGCCTGAAGTGACGACGTAACTCGGTACTAATGCGGATGTTTTGTAAAGTATGGCCTTTGATTATGTCTTCAGTATGAAAAACTTAAGTGGTACTGTATCCTTTGTGACCACTCACATTAAAAACAGTTCAAAATGCTATCTTTTTACGCAAAGAAATGACTCTATGTCTTTGCCCGTTTAATTACTGGCATTCCTATTTATAAGTACAGAGCTAGTATATTACTTTTAACCACACTAGAAGTTAGTATCCTTTCACATTACATTAGCATTGTGTCAGTTATACTACCGCAAGTGTAGTAGTTTTCCATCAATATGTACCTACAGTGACTCGCAAAAGTTCTCGGACACTCCTATGTTACCAATGTAAATTGAACATTTTGAAGCCGTTTTTTGTCTTATTAAACTCGATTTTACAGCAAAACTTTGTGGACATTTTTTGTTGAAAATTTCATTGTATTCAATTTTGTTTATATACAATTTTTTAGTTTGTCTCACCGTTTCTGACTGACAGCGACTTAAACAAGACTCTGTAAAATACAAAAATCTCGAAAATGATGAAACGAAATAAAAAAATTAATAGGTATTTTGCTCTTGTAAATTTCATTCTCTACATTTTTGTTCATATATATTTTTCTATTTTGTCACACCGTTTCCGAGATATAGACGAAAATGTTTTTTGTATTTTACAGAGTCTTGTTTAAGTGGCTGTCAGTCAGAAACGGTAAGACAAAATAGAAAAATGTATAGAAATATAATTGAAGGCAATGAAATTTGTAACAAAAAATGTCTTATGTTCAGAAAATATTACTCGGAAAGATAATTAAAAAGTAACTTCATTGTGCACGAGAGTAGAATTCAAAAATAAAATATTGTACTTGTAGAAATTTTAGAATGAAGAGTAATGGATCCTAAAAACGATATGGTAAACAAAAAAGTTATAAACGATTTTCAAGTGCCAATACAAAACAGCAATAAAAAATGTAATCTTGCTGAAATGTTGTGGATATACTTTTATTTCGAATTCTTTTTTTAATCGAAATGTAGAATGAAAACTTGTGCAAATCTCGAGATAAAAACTGAAATAAAAATTTTGTTTTGGCCTTAAGGAATTCTCGACCTAGATGTGTTTGTAACTTGAACGAAATTGATGAATGTGTGAAAGTGAAGCAATGAAAAAATTTTCCAAGTAATTTATAAGCTTTGATGCTGAATAAATTGCTTCAGACTTAAAACATCGACGGCAATAAAAAGTCTTCAGCACTGCTTAACACGAAAACGGTTTATTAATTTGGCGATAATAATTCTACCATTTACATTATTTTACATAAGAGAAGTTTGCCTTCATTAATTTCATTCAAATGCTCCAACTTGGTTCTAGTGATTTTGCAAAAACAAATTATAGTTGAAACTTTGAGAGCCTCCTCAAATGCTCGCCTAATCTGTACTTTAATCAAGAACTTACACTTTAGTTCCAACATTACAAACCAAACACACTGCAAAAAAAAGCTTTTTAGTTAATAACTTAGGAAAGCACTTTACATGTTAACAGCAGCTTAATCAAACATTCACAATCATAATAAACGGAAAATGCTAATTAATACTGAATATTGGAAAAAACTTCGGCATCAACTGAGCGCGGTAAAATTAAAAAAAAAAATGTAATTACCTAAAACGATGAGCTCGAGTCATTTTCAATTAAGTAACAACTTATGTATTTTATATCTTAAAATTCTCATTTTAACTGAAATTGAAAGTCAAATATTAAATCTAAAATCCATTAATATTTTAGAACTCGCAAGTCTAAATTTATCTCTCTCAAAGTTTCACTTTCATTGTTAAATCATCATTAATGGTGATGCAAAAATCGAACTCGAAAGTTTTTTTTACTAAGCAAAAGCGCAGTTTTATCTTCGTAGCAAACTGGACATTTAATATTTACTTCTGCTAAAAACGATACAAAGCAGCATAAATCATTTCTCAAAATTCATCATTAAAAATACCACAATGAACTAATTATAGACATTCGTTTGGTAAGATAAACATTGCCAAATGCTGCTCTACGAAGTCTAATATGAAATTTGAAAGGTTCAGCTTTTTTTTAATAATGCAGTTTCATCGGATCATGAAATATTAAATTTTGGCTATTTGCTCAAATTCCTTTAGCTGAGTTAATTATATTCCTTCATGCTTTGGATTGTCGGAAAAAATATTATTTTTCTAATAAAAATTTATAAGGCGCCTAACATTTTCTTGAAATTTTAATAATCCAAATGGAAACAAATCCGGATCTAGTTCATGGTTTTTCAGATTTTACCATTGTCGCCAGATATTATAAAATATAATGGTCGTTCAAGTGACCGTGACATGAAAATTCCAATTTCATATCATATTTGAATTTTTTGCAGCAACTCCTTCATAATGAGGTTACTTGTATTCGAAAAATGCCTACTTTATTTTAACAAGCGCATTTTGAATGGAAACACGATTTTAATATGTCATTCTAGTTTGTTTAATTAAATGAAAACGAATAAAAGCATTTTATGTTTCATCCGCAAACCTCAAATTTGTATTTTTCATTTGTACCGCAATTTCTCTCCGTTCGGGCCCTTACAAATGTTTTGTAACTTTATCTGGTTTAAGCCTGGACGCAGGTGTAAGTTTATAGACAATAAAACCAAAGTTTTTTTTCAAACGACAGCAATTTTTTGTTTTTTATAAACTTCAACGCAAAAGTAGTGCAGGTAGAGCAAACACACGGAAAAGAAAAATTATGATAAAGAATATGATGTAATATTATGGATGAGAAGCATCACAGCCAATTTGACATAAAAGCGTCTCCATACCATTGGAAGAGAGATAAAAGTATTTATCAATCATAGATGTATGATACGAATCTTGAAAGAGCTAGTATGTATATACCAGCGGTGACTCGTAGTTTGCTATAGTAGGGGATTGACGACTAGTGTAATTTTAATCGTGAAAAAAAATTGTCCAAAAAAATAAGAGTATCAAGTACTGTAAATTGTAAGTAGTTAGGGGTATAACTAACCGGTCATTTTACATCTACTTAGAACAAATTTTATCTGAGTAATTTGCCGGGGTACGTAAATTCCTTGTACGTTTGTTATTTCTTTTATTGTAACCTGATCCGTAAGGTTTACTATGGAACAGATTATGTCTGATACATCCGAAGCACGCCACCTGGACAATGACAAGCTCGTCCCTCCTCCATCTTCCCAAAAGATCGAAAACCACAACGATGGCTTCACACAGACCAATAAATTCACCGGTCGAAAGCGCATTTGAAACCCCTCTCACCATTCGTCTACTAAAAATTTGCACTATGCCAACCGATCCAAACCTATCGAGACCGCTGTAGACCAAATAAAAAGTGAAAAAAGGACCCAGGTTACCAGTTCATCCAACCGCTCAGGTAAGGTCCAATCGTCCGGCAACAGTTCCTCCAATCATAGCCTATGTTAGTCATGAAGATCCGTGAAGTACACATTAAGTAGAAGCGTCCCAGAAGGACTAGCGATCAACCCCATCATTCCAGACGACTACAGGAGGCTCAACAGGTTACGAAAGCTCTTTCTCCCACCAGATTCCAGACGACAAATCCCTAAAAGTGATCATTAGGCTACAAAACTGACCACATCGCACGAATGTACCGAGGATGAGATAGGAAACCACTCCCACTAATAATGGTCATCCTAGCCAGGACACCAGAAAATAACAGGATATTCGAAGTGGCCCGAATTTTAGATGTCGAAGTGGAAATTGAGAGCCCATGTCATTTGGCTATGCACCACGATCATGTAGGTTGAAGCCAATAAGAGTCTTACACTGACTTGCGAAAAGCCAATTTGTATTTTTTGTATTTGTGCTTAGGGGTCGTCCAAAGCTTCCAAAACTGCGATCAGTGTTGATCTTTTGTTTATAACCCTACTATGATTTCAAGAGTTCGATTTTGCTAGCACAACACAGAATGCTCCTGAGAGGTTTACTGTTCACCTCCCCTGGTGACATTTGTATCTGTCCCAAAGGATGTGTTCGGCTGATTCAATTTCCGATTCCGTAATCTGCAATTGTCATTGTTCTCCAGTCCCATTTCTTTGAGGTGATATCTCACCTGGCAGTGTCCGGTAAGCCCGATTTCATTCTTTGATAAAAGAAAAAGTTTTTTAGCCTCTGCAGTTAAGTACTCTGTAAATTTCTTCGCCTGCCTTTGTCCAATGAGAGTTTTCTTGCTTTCGGACTTCCATTTGTGGACATCTAACACCCTGCGTGTCTTGGACAGCTCATAGAATGGTTCTGGTTCAGCCGTTTTGGCTTTCAAGTCTGATCTAGCTAATTTGTCAGTTATTTTATTACCCTCAATTCCCTCATGACCTGGCACCCAGCGTAGAGCAGTTTCTGAGAGATTGTCTACATTCCCATGTGGATAAGGACTCGAAGCTCCAAGTGCTTTTATCGCAGCTTGTCTGTCAGCCATTATGTTGATTTGTTTGCCCTTTACATTTCTTTGCAGATATTCATGGGTGCAAAATGTAATTTTCAGCTTGCATAATTGTGGGATAGGTGCCTAAGACTATAGATGCCTCATAGCTTGGGCCATATATGCCTATGCCTGTTCCCTGTTCAGTTTTTGATTCATCTGTGTATCAGTTAGAGGATTTGGTGTTCGATTGTATCATTTGACTTTTAGCCGTGTTGCAGTTCTGAATAACAACCTCAAATGGTGTCTCAAAGTCAAAAGTTCTTGGAATGGTATCCAAAAGCTTTTCAAACACATCTGGCTGTATAGAGTCTAGTATCTTCAGGTGATCTGTTTTGTCTCCTGGTTTGCGTTGTATAATTTGGAAATTTTTTATAGAGGCTTGGAGGGCTTCCCTCTTCACCCTTAGGTGGCAGATCTAAAAGTGCCTCTATAGCCGCAGTTGGAGTTGTACGCATAGCCCCTGTTATACCCAGACACGCTAGCCTTTGTAGTTTCTGCATCTTAATTGTTTTGTGTCATGATTTCATTAGATTTTGTCCACCATTCGCCAGCGATGCGTATATAGCAATGGGCCTAACTATTGCCGTATATGACCAATGGATCATTTTTGGCATTAGTCCTCAAGTCTTTCCAAAAAGTTTACGGCAGGCCCAAAAGGCTCCCTCTTACTTTGGGAAGAGTTTTGTCCACATGTGGTTTCCGGATGAGTTTATCATCCAGGGTTACCCCCATCACATACTTCACATTCCCAAAAAAAGGTATCGATAGATTAAATTAAACTATAATGGTTTTTGAAGAATTTATTTTGTTTAGGGCCGTTTGCACTAGATTTAATATCGTGCCTTCATGTTTGCCCTAAATTTCTTCAGTAGGACATCCACTACAATAGACCACAGGAGAGGAGACAACACCCCTCTTTGTGGGCATCGAGATCTCTTCCCCTCCTAAGAAAGCAGTTACTATTCTGCTTTTCAGCATTGATTCTATCCAGGTTATCGTGGATAGCTCAATGTTATGCCTCGCGGCGATTGATTTTATAGATTTGCTTTCGATGCGAGAGATTTTTCAATTTCCCTTAAAAGGTGTTGAAGTTTTGCTAGGCAAAAAATGCGAAAAGCGAAAGGTGGACTTCCACAAAGGATGCCTATAATAGTAAATAATATTAGAGCTCTACGGGTCTTGTAGGCCCATGACTTGAACAATCTGTCTCCATCTCTTTCGATCCCTCACCAAAATTGTCCAGTCTTCGACTCCAATTGTCCTCAGGTCCTCCTCCATAGCATCTAGCCATCTTCTTCTTGGTCTTCCTCTTCTTCTGGTACTTATCGCTCGTTGTCGTAGGACTTTCCGGGTTGTTCTTTCTCTCGGTAATCTTTCTACTTGCACCAACCATCTGATTCTTTAGGCTTTTACTATCTCTATTATAGTCGTCTCTTCGTAAAGACTCATTACCTCCTCGTTTTCTAGTCTTCGCCATACACCATCTATTTGTCTCATAACCGACCAAATAAAACCAAAGGATAGTCTAACGAACCAGAACACGTATATATCTGAACAAATAAGGACGATTTTTTAATTTTCAACATCAAGAAAAGTCTTCTAAGCAGTCACAGCCCTGAATACTTCACAGTCATCAAACTCTCAGATCAATTCAATTCACGACGATATTATGCAACATGCAATGGAAGAAATGTAATCCATCGTCATCAACTTTGAGAAAACTTTGAGATGGGCTGAATTACATTTCCCAAGCAATTTGTTTATGGAAAGTTAAATTTTCACGACCCCGAAGTTCAAGTTTTTAAAATACAATAAAATTTAGTGCCTAATCGAATAAATTGAAGATAATCAGACTTTTTGGTTTAGTTTTGCAATGATCTCTCGCCCACGGATATGCAGCTCTTTTCTTGTGCATTTCAAGTGCTGTGTTGGAACAGATGAACTATAATAAAATAAACTTTGAAACAGCAATATTTTTCTTATAACTTAGCCAAACTCAAGTTTAGTTTGTAACAGATTTTATTGTCGTTGAGGTTACGCTAACATCTCTGCAGTTCTTTGACCTAAATGTTCTTATCGAATAATTAAAAATAAAACAGTTTCCTTTTCTGGAATATAATATAAAATATTATCACCATTCAAGTTGCACCTCTTGCATACAGGTATATACCCAGCGATTTTGGAACCATTATTAACGTTTTAAATATGTTACGTGATTATATTAGTAATTACGTTAGCACTGCTTGAGAGTCGCGTTTAGGTTTCTTCTTTTGTGTACGGCTGACTTGCATGGAAAACACACGTTTATTTTTGCATTGCAAATTTATTACCTCTTGCAGCGTTTACTGTGTCAACTTTAGTGTTTAGGAACCAACGCAGCAAATATGATTAATTTTTCATTAATAATAATTCATCCCCAGACCACCCGACTTCAGTGCCGCCCGTCGCCGGCAGTAAAGTAATACAATTTCTTTTAAAAAGAACCGCAAGGAATATTATGTATCTGCAACATTCTAACTGAAAAGCAAGATAGATTTTGTTTGAGTCTATGAATTCTCCGGTTCTTTGCCCTCGCAGTTAGTTTTTACTATTTACTGACCTATCTGAAACTTTAAACCATAACAGTTACAGAATGCATTGTCAACTGTCCGGTAAGAAGATAAATTGTACGGAGCAAACCATTTACATCGAGATTTAAGATAGATTTGTTGCTATTGGTTTTGGTCTTTTTATTTGGCAGTGTTGTTAAATTTTGAATTACTAATATAATGTGTCCGGGCATTACCTTGTCCTGTAAATCGTCTCTTACGGAAAGGATCCTTTCACGAAAGGGAAAGTTTGGTTTTCGTGTAAAATTATTGCTTGTAATATAATGTTCAGATTAAAATTCTGATTATAAACCAAACTTAGCCTTTCGTGAAGGGATGCTTTCCATAAGGGACAAATACAGAATACCAGCATTTGTTAATCCAATCTTTCTGTTATATTTCAGGTGTATTTTGGACTTTTACTCGTATCTACAGATAATTCGAAAACAAAGGATAACTTGACACAAATAATACTTTAGTCTACTCTTCTGAAAATATACCTGACAGACAGTTCCTTAACTTCTCAACTTACGTGTCGAATGGTAGAGTGGTAATCCATCAGTCTAACTTTCCGCATACCTACGTTAAAAAACGTACGTATATCTACTTATAAGGAAAGAATTGTATTTCAAACTAAACATTGAAAATCGATATTTTGGCATTACCAGATTCGTCATAGTGCTTTAAACAAAGTTTATCGAAAAACTCATTACTACCGATTCGAACTTGTCCGGCGTGCATGAGGTGAGTTGCATTGCAATTACTGTTGCACTGATTGATTGCAGCACAAAACAACTGAATATTTGTTTGGGCACATTTTAAAATCTCCCAGGAGGATACTTTTAAAACTAAAGGGTGGAGAGCATATCATGAGGCATCGGAGCGTAAGATTCTGAAACCGAAGAAATATTGTTCTACCTACAAGAGGTCTGCATACTAATTTAAAAACGTTTTACAATTCTTATTTTTTTAGTATAGCTTTATAAACTTATAAACTTGGTGTATCAAAGCTCACCAATAATAATTATTGAATTGTCCATGGTTCGCAACAGATACTTAAATAAAGGTTAATTCCAAATTTAAATGACAAAGCGACCGTTCAACTAATGTCAAAATTGGTATTTGGCATTGATGATCCCTTTTAAATGTAAAATTGAAACTTTCTATAAAATCAGTTTATTGCGAAGTCAATTTATTATGCCAAGCACACACCATAAGCCTTGATAGACTCAAAAGTCGCAATTGTGCGATGCTGAAAGCATAACTTATCGATCGCCTAAAATTTATTTATATTGAAATATAAATTTAAAAACTAAAACTTTGCCTAGTAAATTTCCTCAGAAGTTAAATTAAAAAAATTGATTTCTCTTGTGCTTATCCACGACTGCGGCAATTTTAAATTTTGCGAGATTATAAAGTTTCTTCCGCATTAAAAAAAAGGTGTACTGTATGTTAAATTACTATTTTTAATAAAATACAAGTACAATAAATTAAAGTAACTTGAAAAGTTTTCCAGCTCTGTATTAAATTATAAATTACCGAAAAGCAATATAAAACTTTTATAGGCTGTTTTTTACGTTGTTTGCCTTAAATTGGTAGCAGCAAAATTCACTTTAACGTTCAGTTAATTGTACTTCAATTTGCAATAAAAAACTGTTCGATCACTTAAAGTATAAAACTGAAACCAATTTAATGGTTTTAATAATTTAAGATGCGTGAATAAAAATAAACAAAAACTTTTAAAAATTTCCTCTGTTCTTGTTGGATCCATCAGTTTAAGAAATTGTGGCGTTGCGTCACGTAATGGCATGTTCTTGGGGAAGCCCGATTAAGAAGTTTAGAAAACGCCAAAAGAACTAATAATTAATGTAACTTGTTTTTTCTTTTCAAAAATTGCCTAATATAGTAAAAATACGTAACCTCAAAGAAGGTTCATTTTCTATGTCTAGTGACGTCAAAATGCAATAAGTAGGAAGACATTTTTAATCATACGTTTTCGCGCCAAATATTTAATAAAACATAATTACCAGTTTAATTTAACTTTTTGATAACATTCATATAAATGTATGTTTATAATATTACACAAATACCCAAAAATAATATAATTATTGTTTAATTAGTAACTTAATATTTGAGTTGTTTTGGCGAGTTTGTTTTATAATAATATTGTGATATTAAATAAATGCTGGCATTAATATTATTTTACAATTTAAATAACAATCAATCTTTATTTTTTTTTAATAATGGGTAATTACGTTTCAACTTTAAATAAAAATTTTTAATTTCACACGCTACGTTTCAACGTGAGTTGTTTTTAACATTTATTTCGCTTATATTTTTAATTATAATTTATGTCTTTCTGGAGCGGCGGGCCGGACCACTTTAAATCCCAAAATTTATGATTTAAAATATTTATAAAAAATTGAGGGCAAAACTAAACGTCAACTTTGTGTCTCAAATAAATGTAGGTTAATATTAAAATATTATTACAAAACGTATTATAAAAACGCACAGTTGGCAAACGCTAAATGAAAGTTCCTTTAATTTATATAATATTTTAACTTACTTGAAAATTTTTATCCAACATGAAAACACGACCACTTTTTACTTATTCTAGAGCCGAACTAAAACGTGGATATAAAATGTATTACTAACACCATTATGCAAAGCTTTATCAGGTAGTTCTAGAACTGCAATCAACAATCTACGCATTCATAATAGCCTAGTTGCGTGCTACACGTTTATTAGTCAAAAATTGCTAAAAAAAAAAGTTAAGCATTTTTCTGGATTTCCTCCAAGTTCTTATTGTGAGATTAATAAAATTAATTGATCCTAGAAGTAATGCGCGATAGCGGCTACCACTATCGTCAGATTTTAGTTCTAAACAAAAACTTGAAATATATAGAATAGCACGATTCTGACCAAAAACAAAATTGCACTTTCGTACAAGCGAACGTGCAGAAAACCATCAGCCCGAATTGTGGCTTTACTTCCGTAGGGTTGCGTTTTACAAAAAACTTCATACACGATTCAAACAGCATTATACAATTTCACGTCGGATTACCTTTATTGGAGAAACTTCACGCAGTCCTTCATTTATCAAGCAAATTAATAATAATATTTTTTCTAATGGCAATGTGAAGATCTGGAGAAAAAAAACAATTTCGCATGAGAAAATGCAGTAAATTTTACTAATACTTAATAAATTATGTTTGGTAGAGTAAGCGGTGCAAAACAGCGTTGGAGCGATTGAGGCAATAGATAAACTTCACATATTATGTACTGGCACTGGCTAATACTATTAGTTATGGTAGTAGGTACTATTTAGAAGGAATCAATTCCTTCGTGCACAAAAACGTTAAATTGAAAATATCAACGATCTATAAATGCACGCAAAGTTCTGCAAACTAAAATATACATGTAGTTCAAACGGGTCAAGCACCTACAAACGCAGATAAGTTTGTTTTCAAATTTTCAGTTTAAGCGGTTTAAGCGTTTCTGTTAACCGACAGAAATTTTGAAGGGTTAAATTATTTTAACATTTAGTTTTCCAGAAAAAAATTGTATGATAAATAACTTCATTTGGCATAAATATTATGCAAAACTGTGCATAAACATTCTTACAAATCACGATATTCATTGGTTTGTTAAATAGTTAAAATCGGTTTAACACTTTTTGAGTAATTACATATTAATTGTCGTAGCGTGCGAGGCTACTATATTCTGTTGAGCACAGCCTCCCGATTGCATTACACTACGATACTGTTCGTGTATCGAACAGAAACAATTTAAATAAATTAAAAATTGTTATTATTGTTTTATGTTTAATTTAGTTTATAGTTGAAGAAATAAATTAATTATTGCATAGCTTGTTTATAAATCAATAATAAATTATAAAAATATTTTATATAATATAACGTATTGTTATATTAATTAATTATGAAAAAAAATTATTATTTATTTAATATTACAATTATTAGAGAAAAAAAATTGTATATAATTTATTAAGTGTAAAAAAATAAAATTTGCATTTCGATATAAATTTAATGGGAAGATTGCACCGCTGTAACAAAGAAATTTGAACAAACTTATTTAAAATGAATTTGAATGGGTTTCAAATGCTATAAACTTTAATTAAACTAATAACCAACCTCCTCGGTTAAAGAATTGCCCTTCGATGTAAAATTAGAATTTTATTTTTAGAAAGATTTTAATAAGATGATAAATGATCAAAAGAACTGAAAGAACAAAAAATTAAAAAGATATTCTGTAATAATATGAGCAAATTAATTTATTTAGAAGCTTTTGATACCAGCATTTTATGTAATAACAAAAATAAAAATACTGCAAGAAAAACTTGGAAAAAATTTTGGGAAGATAAAATAAAAAAATAATTTGGTAATGAAAATTTAAAATATGATGGAAATGGAAAATTAGGACTTGGTTACGTCAAAGTGAGGATTTGGATGTTTTCCATTTGTTTTCAATTGTTTTGATATTTTTTTTTGATTTTGCAAAAAAGAATGAAGGCGGAAATCTCAAAAAACTTTTTTTCTGCCAGCTCCCCTTTTCCTGAAATTAAAATTTTTTGTTGTTGTTTTCGATTGTTTTTAATTTGCTGTCAATTGTTTTGTAAAAATAAAATTTTTAAATCAAATGATAACTGCGAAAATCGCGAAATAAGATTTTGCGCCAGTTCTCCTTTTTTGAAATTTAAATTTTTAGTTGTTTAGTATTCGCAGTCTGCAGGACCGTCCTAAGATATTTATGAGTTCTGAGCTAATGTCATCAGACGTCTTGAAGAGAGAATAATATAATATTATAAAGGTTTGACTTCACTTTCCTGGAGGTTATACTTATTTATAGCAAACTATAGTTTTGAATTCCGTCTTCCTCGGGGACTCCAACAAGATTATAATATTTCAAGTACCTAATTAACAAATATTAAAAAGAAAATTTAAATTAAAACATTTGAGATTTGCTTTAAATCTTATTTCGCGATTTTCGCGGTTATTATTTGATTTAAAAATTTTATTTTTACAAAACAATTGACAACAAATCAAAAACAATCGAAAACAACCAAAAAAAAATTTTAATTTCGAAAAAATGGAGCTGGCGCAAAATTCTATTTCGCCATTTTTGCTGTTATCATTTGTTTTAAAAATTTTATTTTTACAAAACAATTGAAAACAAATTAAGAACCATCGAAAACTAAAACAAAAAATTTTAATTTTGAAAAACGGAGAACTGGCGCAAAATCTTATTTCGCGATTTTCGCGGTTATCATTTGATTTAAAAATTTTATTTTTAGAAAACAATTGTCAAAAAACAATGGAAAACAACAACAAAAATTTTAATTTCGAAAAAAAGGGACAGAAAAGAAAGTTTTCTGAGATTTTCTTCATGTTTTTTGCAAAATCAAAAAACAAATAGCATAACAATTGAAAACAAATGGAAAAAATTTATATTTTGAATAAAGGGGAGCCAAGTTCACGCACGTGAGATACGGAGATTTCAACGCTCGATAACTTGGTATACCACGAGATAGATTTTGGATATAAAAAAATATTTTTTATATAAAATAAATTTAAAAAATCAAATTTGAAAATTTTATCTATTGATCAGATTTAATTTTTTGATGATGCTACTTGATTTTGATTTTGTACAAAAATTTATATTTATGAATACAATACATCAAAAGTTTAGTTAGTAAACTAATTTAATTATTTTTGTCACATTTAAGTTAATTTCCTCATTCTTACTGCTGTGTACTCTCTCAATTTTCAAATTAAAAGTAAGCCATATTTATTAATTAAAATTATTTGTAATCACTTGACAAATTTCATTTTAGAAACTTAAAACGTGAACCGTCTCAAGGGGTTTATCTTTAAAAGGGTAAAAGTTTAGTCTTGCTATTTTTCCGTTTGTGCTACTTTAAGGAAACTAGTTCAATTTAATTACAAAAAAAATTAAAAGTTACAGAATTTTCAAACTGCTATTTATAATTAATATAGTTCCCCGTTATTACGTAATACGTGCATGCAAGTTTGCTATTATTATTTATTTCTTTTACAAAACAATAAAAAGGTATTTCAGTTCAGAATGAATCAAATTAATATTCAACATAATATGCAAATTTTTAAGTACTTTAAAAATTTCTGCGCTTCTAACAAAATAAGTTTTCAGGCGTTTTCTTCACTATTTCAATTTTTATTCTCCATCAACTTTTACCGGTTTTGTTTTAAAATGACGTTTATCACGGTTATAACACTTATTTTCTAAAACTCCACTTGGTTCCATCAAATTTGAACAGAGCTGATCATAAAATATATATAGAATGGAAAATAATGTTAAAAATAAAGTATTCTTGAGGTACTCTTTCTTTATTTCCTTTCAATTTTCTATTTTGTAATATTACAATGGGTCATGAAAAATTCCCATATTTCTGGACAAATTCTGCATTACAAACTTTAAATCAACAAAACATAATCACGTCGGGGTCATCACTTATAAGCTAGGCTGCAGCGTATTATTTATTAGAGTAGCTATTTTCTGTATTCCGTAAAGTTTTCTATGAAAAATAGTCGCCAATTCAGACAAATAATCTTTCAAATCTGTTAGAAACGGAAAATTGTACCTACGGTAAATAATTTACTTCTGTTCTAATAAAAAATGAGAACTTTCTTGCTCGTATTTTCACTAAGCAAGTTACAATGTTACATTCAACTAATTTAAAGCATTGTTCTTGGTAATTAGTAAATATAAAAAGCTCTAACTACATTTTCTTAACAAACATTACCGTTGAAATGCTGTTCAAAATAAGAATTAAATTTAAATTTTGTTTTTTTTCAACAAAAGTTATTCAGTTTGAAAATGATAATACATAGTTGGTCATGGTCATTGTTATCCTTAGTTGTAATTTACGGTTAACGCAAGGTTGAAGAAAATGTAAAAAATGTTATCATTTATTATGCAACTTTTTGTATACAGCGGAATGTTAATGAGTTACATCAGGCAGCGGTTTACCCATCAGATCCTTTATCCGCAGGAGCACTGTTTAAAGTTATTTATTGGTTTGTTCGATTATATTTCTCTTGTTAGCAAAGTCGGTAGGAGATTTAACGGTGCCACATATAACAATATTGTATTGGCTCTGAAAGCAGAGCGAACTCTTATTGAATTTTTCGACAAGTCTACTGAAAATATCGAGAGGTCATTAAGAAACACTCAAATTAACATAGTAAACGAACTTTTTTTTTCTCCAATATAAAATTGGTATTTAGCAATTTATTATGAATTTATCCCATAAAAGTGGTTTTTAAGAAACAAGAAAATGATTTATCTTTAAATTATCTTGTCGACAATTTTCTACATTCCCATGATATATAATATAGAAATTTCTTCCAAAGAATCACGTAAAGTTTTTCCGAGTTAAACAAAAAGCTTCAACTTGGATGAAATTCTTATCATAATATTCAATGTAAGCTTTGCGGTTTTTTTAAAAGTTAGGTACGAAAGATTTTTTGTAGCTTTTGATAAATAAAAATTTTTAATTTGAAACAATGCGAAAATAAACTCGAATTATTACAATAGGAAAAGAGCGTGTTCGTAATTTGGCGATTAGAAAATTACTAATTAATTGAGAAAAATTGCTTTGTAAGAAACTTCTATAATAAGTTACCAAGTTTGAAACTGCGTAAAAAATTAACAGTTTACCTAAGTAATTACTTGTCAGTCAAAATATTCAAATAAAAATTGATTAATTACTAGGAAGTTCATTAATTATTGCGTTTGGTTTATTAAATTGCAATTTTATTTTATAGGAAATCGATATTTCTATATTAATTTAAATTGTGACAAGCTTCCGATGGTACGAGGTGATTATGATCATTAAATTGTAAATCATTTAAAATTAAAGTGTTTTAAGCAGATTTGAATTTTATTACTTTTCTAATATTTCATCTTTTCTGTATATTATATTTTTGCGGATGAGGGTGATCTGGTTTATTTGGTTTTTAAATTGTTGTACGTTGAGCTACTCCGCTTCTGCATTGCAGTTTTACCATAATAAAGAAACAATTAAAACTGTACTGTAGACGATTTTTCTTTTCGTTAATAGATAATACTATTTTTACTTCACGTGGTTTTGAAAAATTTATCTAATCTGATTACGTAAAATTTTTATTGATGAAAAATTTCAAAGTATTCATGAAAAAGTTCGTTGAATATATGAATTTGTTCATCAATGTAATGAATTTTGTTCATCAGCTCTAAAATGATGAATTTTCAGCAATATAATCAACGATTTTTTTCAATATACCCGTGTATATCTGATTAAATGGCGTCAGTGGAAAACTTTAAAAAAATTCCAGTAATGAAAATATTTTCGGAAATTGGTAAAAGTTAGAAAATTCACTGAGAAGTTGGATAAACAGGCAGATTTCTAAATTTCAACATGGTGAAAAATCAATAGCATTTCTTTAAAAAATAAGTGGTTTGTGCTGGATTTTGGTGCACCAGATTTTGTGGAACAAAAGTTTAGAAATCCTTGGTCTAGACGGCAAGAAGTAGAATTATATACTTTCAGGACCGGCGCTAGGATATTTGGAGCCTTAGACAAAAATCTATCATTTATATAGCAGTACTGAGCTGGGGGGGGGGGGGGGGTGAGAATCCGAGATATTAAAAAACATAGTTAAATTTTTTACATAACTTATTATTATTTAAAAAAAATACCTTCCAAACAAAAATAAAACTTAAAAAATAATCAAATTTACAATGCCGGGAATTACTTTTTCGCGAGGAACAAATTTATAAGCAGATCATATTATTCACAGCAAAAATTTATCGTTTTTATTTGTTTTACTATTAGTGTTAATATTTTTTTGCACCTCGATCTGATTTGCGCCCCTTTATCGTTTGCGCCCTATGCAGTTGCCTAGTTTGCCTAGTGCCTAGAGCCAGCCCTGTATACTTTGACCTTACATTTTTAACTGTCGCCCTTTATTATCGACGTCAATTGCGATTATGATGATCGAACCAGACTTTAAATTATTTGTCATATAAAACTTCGTAAACTTCAGTTTACGGCGTGTATAAATAACTACCTGGAAAATTATACGAAATTCTAACGATTTTCATTGAATTCCAGTGATTTACATAGAATTCACAAATGTACACTATATTATTGAGATATTTATTTCTTACATTGAACCGTTGAGTATTTGCTTTATTTACTAATCGATAAAAGTTCATCGTGACAGTTTTGGTGCGGAGTATTTTGTTTTGTTTTCGTATTAATTCTATCAAGAGTGCTTGTGTTGACATTTTAACTAAAGCATTATTACGAACATTTAGTAATCTGGATGACGCTCAAGAGGGCTAGCTCAAGGAGAGATATTTTTTTATGCTATAATGAAAATCATATTTTATATTAAGAAAACAATGTAGTATTGGTAGGTTTTCCATATTAGCCAAAAATCTCTAGATATTAAGCTATGGGGTCAGTGGCGGATTAAGACACTCTGGGGCCCGGGGTCCTAAGGTATTTTTGAGCCCCCTAAAGGGGTGGAGAAGGGCAAAATCTCCACGAATGCCGCAGGCGGAAAAATCAAAGTCAACAAGAACGTTAGAAATATTTGAAGGTATTATTGTAATACAAAAGTAGCTACAAAATTGGGCCCCTCTTAATCCGCCACTGTATGGGGTAGACATGTAGAATGTAGATACCTCAATAACCGCACCTTACAGGTACATACTTTTTACTGAAACAAGGAAAAAACTGTTCAGAAGCTTCAAGTGTGTGAAAGTGTGAAAGTCCCAATCAGAGACAGGTTCTAGACCTTTAGCCGCCCGCATGTAAATTTAGTTAAGCCTTCTCTTTACCCTGATCTGTATCAAATTAAAGGTGGTAAATGCATCTTAGAAGATTATGGTAAATGAGACGCTATCAGAATAATTTCAGAGTGCTTAGTTGAGTTAACAAAATTGTGTGTTAATTTTTTAGAAATATTTTAATAAAAAATTAGGTGCGGCTATCTATCTTCTGTGAGGTGTATATTATAGCGTCTACATACATTTTTGCTTTTGAAGACTCGATATATTCGACTTTCACTGTTTTAAATGATTCATCAAATATTGCCTAACCGAGAAGCACTTATCGCTCATCTCCCCTATTACATCTCAATTCGGTCTATTAATAACAACCCGCCAAATGTGAAAGTTAATAATTAAACACCATGTTTTTTATAATTTTTTTTGGAACTATAAATGTATTTCAATAATAAATTTTACTTAGTAAATTATAAGAACTACTTTATTTTTGAGGAAATCATCAAAATAAAATGTTTTATTCGGAGCAAATGTACTTTTTGTGGCTTGTTTATAGTCCGACGTTTCGATTATTGTTTTTAATATTGTAAAATTTGAAATTGCTTAAATTATTTATTTTAAATTTTTTCAAACTAGAAAAAGAAGGTTATATTTTTAGGTACGATTCGAAGTGACGTCACTTGTCATGTAAGATAGCACACGAGAAAACTATTAAAAATTGATATTCTGGAAATTATTCCTTATTGAAGTATTACACTTACACAACTGATTAAATTTGGTTTAAATCTACTACCATTCGGAAATCAGAACTTAAACTAAAAAAAAAGTTTACTGGACAGTGACGGAACACATACATACGTTTCTCATCTAGTTTATTTAAATTAAAAAAAAAATCAAAAACAAAACAAAAACAAAAGGATTGAACTTGACCGCCTTGCAACACAAATAACTATTGCTCGAGGTTCTAGAAACAAAATATTTTATTTTAATATCTAACTTTCGAGATATATCAAGATATCTAATTTTCCTTTCGCAAAATTCAGAAGAATGGGAATTGTTCCCGGAAAACAGTTTCAATTTGTCTTTTTATCTCTTTATTAATAAAGAAATCATAGTTTTTGCGTAAAAGACAAGTGTTACTTTATAGACCCAGTCATTTTCCTTCACAATTTATTAAAAAAGTCTTCGTTTTTCTTGTTCGCTACATTACAACAAATTTGGCCGTAGTTATTAGTCGCTAGAATTTTGCACATATTTTACATCACCAATTCGGATGCTCGCATTTCATTTTTAATTAAATTTACAAATAGCGAAATTAATTAAAAGTTTTACAATTTTTACAGTAAAATGTTCTAAATTTGCTATATTATCATTAAATACGTAATAAATTTATTTAATTACCTGTTTCAAATTTAACTGACGGTGTTGGAATTTAGTTATACGTAATTCAATTATTGTAAAATGTTTATTTTGATCAAGTTAAAATTTTCCAAACTTTTCTTCAAGTTTTGACAGCAAGAGGCACGGCAGTAAAATTTTATTATTTAAATAAAGTGACTCGTAAGTGTTCTTTCTTAAAGCCCTCGAACTTTAATTATTTATTTATAATATACTTGTGGCCCTACAATTTCAGGATCTGCAACCATAAAATAAATAAAGTTAACGACAGTTTTGCATGAAAAATGCAAAAAAGTTGACTTTATTAGGGAAATTACTGGTTGTGCAAAAAAGATGATGCGGACGAGTTCGACCAATATAGTACTTAAACCGGATCTGGGCATTGAAAGAAAACTGTATGCAATTATGTTTACCTTGGTAATGATCGACATTGACGTAAGGTGAGGCCATGGGATCAAATTTTTGATCCATTGTAATGTCAACACAATAACACAGTGTTACTTTAGGTATTCCCAAAGAAAATTTATTCAGTCAAGTAACAACACAAAACCCAGATTAGATAAATTAGCACTTCCAAAGACGACACTCGAGTTTCACTTCAAACAATTATCAAGTTTCCTAGTTTTCCCACTTACATTAAATACAAATTGCTTGTAATTTTCTTAAATAATTACCTCACTGGTATTTTAATAAAAATAAATTATAATTAGAGCACATATTATATTTTAGTTCACATTTCAAAAATTTTATTTTACGGTGGACATTCGATAAAAATTTCGGAGCACTCGAAAACAAAACTTGCGGTGGTCAAGTTTGGTGTAATTATTTGCATGACACGTGAACGCGTATGTAAACTTGAGTAAAAGTACGTAACGTTCGTGACAAATGCTAACAAGTGACTGAATCACGTGGCGACGGCGCCGTCTAATAAGACAAGCACCGCGACGCCGCCGTCAGCTGAATCATCACATGACGTCACCCTTAATGCACTATTATCATTAGCGAATCAAAATAAACTGCTTGCAATATCTCACTTTCCTATATTTGAATTATTTATAAGAAGCATAAATGATAAGTCCTGCAAAAATTTTGAAAAATATCAAAATACGTGACTGTAAGAAGACAAGTAATGTGCAAAATGGAATAACGAATGTGACGTAAAAATGTACTTCTAATTTTGCCGAGAAGTGATAGACCACTTATCGAGATAAGAAATTTTAGCGTAAGAAGTAGACATAGAGCAACCATATATCAATTTTACGCGTGTAAAAATAAATTTCCATAATCACCCTCTATAATTATTTAATCCCAAGGGGAGTTTAAAAGGGCTAGCAGAAAGGCTGCATGACTTACACACGAATTGGATTATTTAATCAACTACTGTACTTTCATCAACCATCGTTCCATGATATATGTAGATATGTACCATGGAATTGTTCAAAATATTTCTCTAACAATGAGCAATATGAAGCTCTGGTTTGAGAAAAAAAAATTGTAGTTCGCACTTAGATGGGTGACCGCTTTAAGAACACCGCTTGCTGGTACCCATCTGTCATTTTCCTGTCACGTAAACAAAAATAATGTAACTAATATCTCGGAAAAAATCCGTGGTTTCTTTTTAATTAAAAAAATAAATTTCAACTGTAAAAAAAATTATGTTCGGCAGAATTTTTTTAATCAACTTCGGTTTTGGTTTACACCAAATTAATTTTTTATATCACGCCCGGAAATTTAACGTCTAGAAATAAATTTCGGCATAATAATTTATTGTTATTTGTAAATTTACACAGTATAAATATTTGTAATTGGCCAATATTTTTTTGAATTCAATTAAACAAAAATAAAATTCAGAATGAAGTGGAAGAAAAAAAATTAGCGTTTCAAATATAACTCGGAACAAGTCAATATCGTCAAAGAGTAAAAGGAAATTGGTTCAATTGCGATATCTTGAACATAGCGGAGATATAAATGCTCAGAAGCTGACATCTTTGCAATTATTATGAGATGTAATTTCAGATGTTTAACGGGGTAAAACTAAAAATGATGAAGGATTAAGAAGAGATATAAATGAATGAGAAAAAACACTTGTCGAAACATAATATAAGTATTGGAATAAAGAACAAATTTAGCATGAAGCAAAATTAATGAAGCTACGTTTTTCTCTTCATTAACTTTTTGTTTGTCAACTTTTTATTGATTGGTTACTCCAAAGGATTTGGTTATAATTATTACCTAACCTTAAGTTCCTACATAGTCAACACTTCTAATCAAATATAATAAATTAAATTCTTAAACCACCCACTAAATCCAATCAAAATCCAGCTCCTCCTTCGCACGTGCAAAAACACAAATGCAAGAATAACGATTAATGCGTCTAGTTCATTTTGATTGAGATGTTAGATTTTTTGTGAGCATAAATAAAATCAAAAAAATGTTCACTGTGCAAGCACTCCAATAAAGGCAGTCGTAATTTCGACCTCTTAAATTAATTAAGATCTCTTCTTCTATCCGAAATTTAAAACCTTTTCTTTTATTTTATTTTTTTCTGATGAACTATAAAATGAAGGGCAATTCTCACCACGAAAAAGTAAGTAAGGATAAATTAAAAATAAAACGTCAACACGATTTTTACACACTTTCGCCATGATTGCCGCCAAAAACGTGGAGTTAGCAGCTCATGAACCAATGTAACGCGATAAATTAAATCAGAGCTTTTGATTGGGTAAGTGGTATTTTTGCAAATTCTTCACAATTTTGACACATTCAACAATTGAAACAAATGACATCAAAAATTTTCAACTGTTAAAAATAAACGAACAAGACGTTAGGGGAAAACTGATTAAACAGAGACTGAGCATAAATAAGTTTTATTTTCTGCGAAATATAATTCGAGTATATTATTATTTGCATGCTTTAAAAGTGCTAATATTAATAAAGATATTTGAATCTTGGGAAGTCATTCTTAGTGTAGTAAAATTTTTGAATCTAGTTTCTCCAGACTGCAACTGGACTTTTGCCAAATGCAATTTATTTAGGTTCCGAAAAAGTAGAACATGTATTGGCAATTATTTATTGTTAACTCAAGCTTAAAATATGACTTTTGCTAGTTTTAAATCGCGGAAATTGATTTTCAATTGTTTCTAATATAAACTTGATTGCAACAGCACATGGTCTCATAGATTCTTGGTAACAGATATCATTGACTTTGAGTGCACCGTAATATTACCAGTGTATGCTCATTTGTACGAATAGAGGAACTAACTACATAGCGGCTTGAAACTTGATATATTGCCCAACAAAAAATTTCATGTGTATTATGTGGTATTATGTAATACTAATGTAGTAGGCGTAAAATTTATACAGTGAGCACCCGCGGCCTGCTTATTGTTTAACCACCCCTATTTAGGATATTAACAATAACTGACAAGAAACAACAATCTTAGCGTACGGCTGCACAGAAAGCGCTGCAAGCGGCTTTTGCTTCTGGAGCGTGAAAATCGTGTTTGACATTGTTTGCGTTCTTAGCTTCTACGTGACTGGACAGAAAGCAATACACCTCCGAATTTATTCCTGCATTTGTTTTCACATGTCATTTCGCCGCCGTTATCGACACTTTCTAATTAGCTCTTTAATAGATTATCATTTAACGCTTCAAAAGCTAAAGCCGCTTAACACGCCACTCTCTGAATAATAGCATATAAAAATATAATAAAATACAATTCTTTCTGTTAATATAATATAATGGTAGATACTGACAAAATAATAAACGTGACATTTTCATTATTTTTCATTTTTTCTCAATAAGCTTTGAGTTTTGTGCTCTTATATTAAGGTTTACTTAAATCCCTTGAACGAAGGAGTGCACACAAAGGATATATTTGTTGAAATAGCAAAATTTTGAACTTTGTAAAGCACAATTCTACTAGTGCTACCATTTTACTGAAAAATAATTTTCAGTTGTTTTTATATTTTTTGTACATGTGTATTTTGTACTTGTAGGTGTATTTAGTGCATTATTTATTATTTCCATTTCCTTAATTTTCAATATAATGGTATTATGCTTCCTTTTTCAATATTCATCATGTTGAAAAAATATAAAACACTGGGGGATTCACTAATGGTTACATGAAACTCCAAAATGGTTTCGAGATCGGGAGCTCTGAGTTACAAAGTAATTGCTACATAGAGTACTTTTCTAACTTACTGTAACTAAGAATAATAATTTTATTTTATTTTATTGCGAGTTAATGCTCGACTTTTTGTGGCAAGTTTAACAATTGATCAAAAATGTACATATTATATATAAAATATAGAAAGCATTTCGTACTTATCATTCTAATTTTAACTATTAGAGAATAATGGACATTATATTAATAGATAATTTACAGCTTATTTTCTATTTACTTTTAATTTTTTTTAAATAATATTATTATATATTATTTTTATTATTATAATTATATTAATTGTTGAAGTACTATCTATTACTAAATTACTAACATTATATGTAATCTATTCTTATGAATATGATATAATACCGGTTGAACGGGATTTTATTGTATTAATGATAAAAGTTTTTATTTAAATTAGATGAATTTAAAAAAATAATAAGTACTATATACTTAGCTACCATCTAGCTCAGTCGGAAAAATTAATTTGTGACTTTATTTTATTTTAATGACATTCTGATCAAATTATTAAATTATTTAAACTTTTATAAATTAAAAAAAAACTATCAAATTTTTTGTAGTCTCTGAAAACAAATGCCAGTAGGTATATAAAAAATTAATTTAATTAATAAATTAATAAATTAAACATGAATTTATTGAAAATTCCTTTTGTTTTTCTTTTTAATGACTGCTTTGGTTTCGTTATTTTTCATAAATTTAACGATGTTTTTGTGTATCGGTGCTCAAAACATAAATAAATCTTTAAATTATGACTTCTAATAAATCCCAAACAAATTGACAGTAACGAATAGTCCCCTATTTGCATTTGAGATTTCAGTTGTATGAAAATGTTTTTATTTCAAAATAATACTTCGCATATTATATGCCTACATAAAAACAGAATATTATCAAATAAACATGTAAGTGAGTACCTATAATTAAATATTAATGTATTAAAAGCATTTTGTTATTTTTTAAACTTTTAACATATAGATAACTACTATGTTCTCTTCGTCTAAATTTTAAAATGATTACAAGAAATCACTTTAAAACTTAGAAAGTACATAATTGGTAGACCAACTGATCATTAATAATTTATCTAGCCATTAACTGAAAATCTCTAAGAAGTAATAAATGAAATTAAGAAAATTGATTTTACTGAAATTGGCTGATATTTCGTCGAAATATATTTTCTACTGAAGATAATATTACAAAAATATAATTTGAAATAATTACATTGTATGTAGAGATACTATTTTAAAAAGCAAACGTAAATAATTTCACAATCGAAAGAATTAAAATTATGAGTGGCTAAATGGAATATCACATTTTATAGGATGCTTTTATGATTTCGAAAAGCTATGAATATTTAAATCCTACAATATAGACAATAGAAAGCATGCAATTAACTTTTTTCATTTAATATCCGTGTACCTACTGACAAGTTAAAAATATGCCAACTTTTTTGGTTCAATTTAATTTAAAATGCAAATAAAATTATTATACTAAAATCATAATAATAAAAGTTATCAAAAAATTAATCCAGGCAAATTAATCATTTTACACGACATAAAATGAAATTTAAACCATTCATTTACTAACGAAATAAGAGCAATCTGCAATTAATTATAATTTTCAACTGCCCATCAGAGAAAGCAAAGGGCGCAATATTATAAGGGATGAAAGCTAAACACGATTGTTTGTTACTTAATGGGCACGCATTGTTATGGTTAACTTGGAGTGTTATTTCTATTTCGCTGAGTGCATTCTAGCGAAATTCCTTAAGAATAGTTTACGCTGTTTGCTCTGCTCCCACTTGTTCGGCGTGGTGGCAGGAGGAAAAATCAAATTACTTCTTAAATTTAATTTAATTAAACATTTTCTAGTTTCTTATTTTTGCTCTTAAATATTCATGTACACATTCAAGTTACATTCGTAGGAGTGTAATGACAGTAATTAGATTTTATAGTGATGGAATCAAGGATGGGTTTTGTGGGAACGGATCTAGATCCAATGTTTTGTCCGTCCTACCTTCTACAATGATATATTATATTTTTGCGTTTATTATTCTATGGTCGCTTCCCAAATTGACCCTAATATTTATCACAGACAAGTCCTGGGTTCTGTGTAAATGAAAAGTAAATTATACAACCGGTGTATCCTTCTGATACTCATAAATGAGATTCAGGACTTCGTACTTCCCTAAAATTTTTCTGGAATAAACATCAAAACAGGGACGGAAGTGTGGGTAAACCTACTTGTAAGATGGAAGGACGACAGCAAATGAATGGTTGGAATGCGTTGGATGAGTTTAAAACGAACGACAGACTGAAAAAGCCTACTAAAATTAATCCTTCTCTTATATTTTAAGAGAATAAGTTTAAATATTGCAAAAATAAGTTTGTGTAATAAATTACTGTAGATCTATTGTTGTAACTATCAGTCGGGATGTATGTTTAGAAGTCTAAAGTCAGGGGTTAGTCTAAAGTAAGCACTTCGTTAACTGCAGTTTCGAAATAGTCAAGTTTTAAAGATCCAAATTTGTTTGCCTTCCTATGGAAAAGACATTCCGCATTAAATAATAAATTTTGTTTGTTAATTTGTATTATTAATATAATATATTATCGGTTGTTTAAAAAGGATTTGGTTGCTAACAAAACAGTTTATTCGTCGTCGCTTTAAAAGCCCTCCCACGCTGTTTAACTAATTTCCTAGATTGAAAACCCACACGCTTTGGGAATAACGAAAAACTGGGTTTTAGCGCTAAAGCAACAAATAAATAAAATTAACTCCAAGTAAACCTTTTACCGTAGCATTAAACACGTTCCATTAGTTTTAACTATTAAATAATGTATACGCCCATTTAATATCAAAACAAGTGAAAGTAGAAAGAGATTACAAAATGTTTTTAGAATCAGTCTTCTTTTGAAAAGTTTGTGTGCATATGCACCCCATCGTTTGTACAACAACCCTAAACTCTTGTTTCAGAAAAGGCTTTTATCCTTTCTAAAGAGAATTTTGCATAAGATCCTCTTCAACTATTCAATATATTCGATTCATCTTGCGACGTCTGTACCCGCGCTAAAGGTGAAGTTTACTTTTAATCTTTTGAAAAAAAAAAATTAATTTGACTGAATTTCAGCCAATGTGAAATTTAGTATCATTTGTAAGTCCGATTACAATGTATTTATCGATTCCCGAATGGTTACTTATGATGCTATCCATTTTATATAGTTAATCCAAATGCAATACCCGTGTCGCCATGTTGTATGTATGTAGGTGCATTGAAAATGCAATTCCAAATGTTGAATTGTTGATATGTGGTATATTAATATTTTAAACGTAATTTTCTTATTAACAACAACAAGATGTCCTGTCTCCATTACAGAACAAAATTAACAAATTTATTAGCTCCGCTAGAGTGTGTAATTAGTAATAAATATGCAAATTCCTCCAACATAGTTGGAGAAATTGAACGATTTTCTAAGCAAATTATGATATTATGGTATGAATTTTCGTAAAAAGAGCATAAAATCATAAAAATGTAATGCAGATATTATATTGGCTATTTACAACCGGTTAGCCCCGCCCATGAAGTACCTGCTTTCATTACTTTTTAACTATTCTACCATAGTTGGCTTCTGACCGTCCTATGTAGTTCCCCCCCTATTGCCTATTTTAGGCTGGAATTTCTGTTTTTAAGTAAAATTCGGCTATAAAATTAACAAAATCCAATTTAAAATAAAATCTCACTTCGGATAAGTATTTAAGTATTTCTTGCATGAAAAATCGAAACACTAACAAAGTCATTTAGCAAAGTGATTGTTCCATAAACTTTATCAGAGGGGTTCTGTAACTTTTAACAATTACATATTCACCCTTTGTATTATAATATGTGCATAATAAAAGATTATGGAAATTATTAGCATTCCTTAAAAGTTTGTAGCAGTTATGGAATTAACATCAATTAAAGCAGATGCACGCAAATTAAACTAATCGTTTCCGCAATGCAATCGGTCTGCGAGTGTATTATAAAGACGTTCAATTCTAATGATATATCTTTATGCGGATGTTCGGTCCGTTCATAGTACTATATCTGGGATCAGTGTGCACTTGAGGACGAGAAATCTCTCGAAAGGCTTTGGTTTCCGCAGTTCAGTAGCTTTACATTACGGTTTGATGTAAATTGTGAAAGAAGTATTTATTTTTGAAAGATCAAATGTACTGTTCTACCTTTTTAACTTAATACTGTTTAAGGACAGATTCAAACACGAGCCGTAACTTATTCTATTCAGACTAAAATTTATTTTCGTCACATTAGAAAACTAACGTGCATGATTTCTATATTCACAGCGGGGTTCAGGCCGCAGGCGTGGCGGTAGGCTAATTATTGAAAGAGTAAATCTTTGATACGTGCAAATTATAAATTTTTTTCCTCAATAATAATATTTCTCAATATTCTACACGTTTTTTTTAATTAAAAAAATTTTTGTTTATAATTTTTACTACTTATCCACCTAATGTAATAAATTATGAACGATGCTGTAATGTTTCCGTAGGTATTATATATCTTAATTTTGATATTAAATATTTAAAAAAATTTTAATTAAACCAAAGTATTTAAAACATTCTGTTATAATTTATTGTACTTTTGAATAGTTTTAAAAGTTAATTACTTTTAATTAAATTTTTATAATAATAATAATGTTTACTTTCAACAATAAACTTTAGCGTTAGCATTAGAAATTAACCAGAAGTGGCAGCAAAATATCCCAATAACGAAATGTCCTAAAAAATATACTAACCGTAGTTTATTCTAAGGATAGCTAAGAACTTCCTTATTAATGTTGTGCTTTAAGCTTATATTGGTTAATATCTAAATTTGAAGTACTAAGCTGCCGAGCACTTCGGCGCCCCTGATTGGCCCATTACATCTATTTGCTCATCTGCATCAATTTATCATTCAAGATTGCTCGAATTGAATAATTTGTTTTTTGTGTTTTACTTATACAAGCTGTATTTTTCTGTTTACTGTGTTCAAGACTTGTATAATTTTATTATTCTACCACATTTCGTTCTATTTTATTTCAATATTTGGCCTTCAAATAAAAAATTTCCTTTGGGTACTGACAGTATCACTGATCATTAAATAGGAACAATAAAGTGAAAAACCTGAGATTGGTCGACCAACGCTTTTTGGAACTGTAGATTAAATCCCAACAGCTGGCTAACAGTGTATTTAATTTGCATTATTAATATTAAAATTGAAATACTAAATTAACATGATGAATTTTCAATTTAAAAAATATTCGATATGAAAATTTGACAAGTTTGGCCGTAAGGAAGCGTCCATTAATCCCGTAAGGACGATTTATAAAATTTTCTCTCCCCTGTGCAAGGGTTTGTAATGTTTTGATAGACTCCCCAATTTCCTTACGTATGTAAGGAATCCGCCAATTAATAATAAGTGTTTAATTAAATATTTATTTTTGTTTTGAAAATTAAAAAAGAACAAAACTTAAAAAATACTAATTCAACAAAAAATACATATTTTTGATACAAGGCAACCAAAGCCGAGAATGGAAATAGATAGTTTTCCACGAGTATCGAACAATATTTTTTCTAATTATGTTTTAAAAAGAACTACATAATAATATATTTATATTATTAATTTATACCTACATTAAAATAAATTTCTTAAAATATACTTTATGAAAATATATGAAGGTTGGTAGCCAATTGGTTACCAACCGTACTTTTAGTTATTAAAGGAACAGTTACAAAGGGAACAGGTAGATTTATGATTCTGAACTTTTCCTTTTTCCCGCATACTTTTACAAGTGTGCGGAAAAGTATTACTTTCCACACTAGGGCGAAAAAGTAGTACTTTTCCACACACTTTTGAATATCATAAAGTAAAACTTTTTCAAACATAATTAGAAAAACGAAATTTTCGATTCTCGGCCAGTAATATACTATTACACTCTAGTGCGGTAAAATACATTAGTGCCCTAGGGCGGAAAAATAGTTTGAAGTCTCTCATAAATTCTAGCATTTCTTTCATTTAGTATTTTAATTTCATAATAAGAAGGGAGAGGCGGTTTTAGGGATCCCTGAAATTGTAATACACGTTTGGAGGGTTCAAACCCTCTCGCAAATATTAGCCAAATACTCACTTTTTATGATGGGTATTGGTGGATACTCTATTATATCCGCAATATGATTGATTTTATTGGGATTTGCAGCTCTGACTTTTTATGCCGTTAACGAAGTCACTGGCAAAATCTAGTTTACCTTTGTAAAGTACAGTGTCAAACCCTTCCCATGTAAAAGTTATAGCTGCGTCCCTGCATTTGATACTCAAAGAATGCAAAAGAAATTTATCAAGGATTTAGGATGGGTTGGGTTGACATCAACTACGTTTTTAGGGATAGCTAGGGGGCTCAATCCTCTCTCGCCCTTGTTCATTATTGCTTTCCTAGAGTCTATGATCAAAATCTTTCAATAATGCTAGAATGATAAAATTTACTGTCAGAGTTATTCATAATATTCATATTCAAATTTATTTAAAATTTATTAAATCCAGTTGAAAACACGCATTTACTCAAAACGCCGTGCTCGAGATTAATTTATTATTAACGTCTAGTATATTATACAAATACAATGCAACAAGAGAACAAATTTTTGGATTTAGAAAGTATTGCAATCTCAGAAAATATATCAATTGCTTAATGGACCTACCACATGGTTTCTACTCACGAGATTTGAAATCAAATATAATAGCAGAGTATAAATTGTTTGTTAGCTTCATTGAAGAGCTAAAAAAGAGAATACCATTGAAATGGAATGGACACTTCCATTCGTGATAGAAAACGATTTAGAGACTGTATTTCCAAACCTGTTCGGCTCTTTTAAGGGTTACAACTAGGGGTGAGAACAAGAATAATACGATTATAGTTTTTTTATTTAAAAAAATTATCTGGGCTAAAAAGTCATTGAAATTTGCTTAATATTATTATGTAGATATTTATATTCTGATACCTGTACATTTTAACTTGATACGAAGGTTATCATTGATGTTAAAATATTTCATAATGAAATTTTAAATAATTGGATCTAATCGCTATTAGGCAAATTTAATTTTCATTAAGTAGTCTATAATTTGATCTAACGTAGCCTAACCTTGCTGGAGGCTACAGACATCTTCAGATAATTGTGCGTAGGTAGGCACACAAATACCTACATTTTAATCAAATTTATGTAATGGGTAATTAAGAAACAGTGCCTATTTCAATAATTTGGAGGAATTTTTATAAAATGTTGTTTAGATAATTAATAAGCCGGTATTCAATGTCACGTGAACATTCAACCGAAAATAATTGTGAAAGAAGTAATAAGTCTTAAGAGATGGTAAATGTCAGAAGATTAACGCAATAATGAAAACAAGAGCTGGCTTTCAATAAGGATTATTTCATATAAAAAGCTCTCAGGGAATTCTATCATCAGTTCATATTCGCATTTAGTGAAAAGACAACCAACACGTTTACCAAAATGAAAATGGTAAGATTACAGAAAATTATAAAATACTGAAGACTACACAAAAACATTTTTAGATTATTGTACTTGCTGCCATAGTGGCTTTGACAATTGCTGCTCCAGCTCCAGATCACGAAAGAAATGCTTTTATCGTAAAATATGACAGCGACAATAATGGGTTTGATGGATACAGATATGGGTATATTTACAATAAGTTTAAAATTCACAATTTTTTCTAACCTTTTCGTTTATTCGACAGATACGAAACAAGCAACCATATCGCACACAAGGAAGTTGGCGAAATATTAAATGCAGGCACCGACAACGAAGAGCTCTCTGTACAAGGGGAATACTCGTATCCAGGAGTCGATGGCGTTTTGTATGTAGTGAAATATATTGCCAACAAAGACGGATTCCAACCTTTCGGTGCTCATCTTCCTAAATAATATTAATAATAGTTTTTGGATTCATTCGCCAATCAAAATGCCGTTAAGTTTTTCAACCTGTGTATTAAAACAAAATGTACAAATCCTGAATAAAAAATATCAAACAAATGTAAATAATTGAGTTTACTTGTAATTCCCCAATAATTGTATTTTCGAAAAAAAAGTTACAATTTATTATTAAAAAAATTTTGCTTTTTTTGACTGAGACTGACACAGAAAAATATACTCTTAAGTAAAAATAAAATTAACCCCCACAGGAATGTGAACCAATTTAAAGTTAAGATTCTTTTGAAGAAATAGTCCAATAACAGTTTCAAAAAAACAATTGCATTACTCTGAGTGTCCGCTACGCAAGAGTTTACTATTTGAAAGGAATATAACTGACAAAAGGGCAGGACAGTGGTTGAACATTCGCAATTCGCAATCTTTTTTTTGAGTTTTCGAAAAAGTCCGAAAAATTATTTTTAATAATAATATTTTTAGTAAAAATAGCAATAAAGATTTTAAACACAAAAAAAAAATAAAGTAAAGATCGAACCGGAGTGTATTATTTTCAATACATAACTTGGCCAAAATAAAACACTATCAAATTACTAAAACATTTTCGCCAATTGTTTTTCACTATGCTAATGTGAGTTTACAGCGGCGTATTTAGCAATTACGTGTAGGGGGGAGCCGGGGTAACATTTAAAACTTGAGTAAAGTGAATGGCGTGGCATACAGCGCCGCAGGCGATTTTTTTTTAATTTTCAAGGAAATGCGCTTTAATAGAAATTTACAATAGAAATACGAAAATAAATTGTTATTTAATATATTGATTAGTTACAGGGGGGGTTCAAATGTTTCTTAGTGGGTAATTATTATATACAGGTAAATAATATTTATATTATAATTAATAATAAATAATTTGCATAAAGCAACTGTTTGCAGCAACAAAACAGCAAAAATATTGATTTGGTAGTGTTTTGTTTTGATAAAGTTATGCATTGAAAACAATGGACTTCAGTTTGATATTTACGTTAATTTTTGTTGGTATTTAAAATTTTTACCGTGGTTTACTAAAAATTTTATTATTATAAATAATTTTTCGGTCTTCATTATTTTTTATATTATTATATATTTTAAAAATTTGGGATGAAGGAGGAATAATGGACCCCACATGTTATATATCGATGAAAAGAGAATAAAAGACACCATTTAAATATGTCATGATTATTAAAATTTTGTTGTAACTATAAAAACAACCGAAAAATCCAAAAATGGAAAAAAGCAATAAAGATTGCGAATTATGATTTTCGCCAAAAAAAAATCGAGGAGGGGTCATCCAATTTTCCACAGCTCTTAGTTATGGGCTTCCTCATAAGAAATATCGAAATTGGCCCACCTTGTACATATATTATTTTTAACTATTCTGTTTCAAAATTTAATCGGGTAATAAATGTTAATGTATTATTTATTGTTTTTTATTCGGTTTCAATTTCGTTAACCTTGCTTCTAGCATCTTCAAAAAATAATGATGTAAGATGAGTAAGTAAAATTACCATTCCACTAATGCAGAAACTGTATCCATTCTAAGGGAAAGGATGGATTTTATAAATTCTTGTTTCATACTAAACAGCAACTAAGAGGATATTCAATGTCGCGTCGTATGGGATGTTTAAATTACAAGTTTCTTACCCAATAACATAAAATGGGAAGGTACACTGAGAGAAATTTGATTGAATTTTATTAGTATTTGTAGTTCTACATATGAATCTATATTAATTATAAAACAAAAACTAAACGTTATAGGTTGTAATTATAAGAATTATTTGTACGGCTCGTAACGATTAGAAGTACAAAGTATTAATAAGATTTCCTATCTGTTAGTACAACACCGATTATGCTACAGAAGTTGTACATCTTATTAGGATATGCGACATGTACTCAAGTAATCATTGGTAACCGTAGTACTATTTAATACTCAATGGTGTTATTTTTGAAAAAAGATTCTGCGCCCTGAATTATTTCAGAAAATATGCTTTGTCGTTTTTTGACAAGGACGCGCTCGGTACACCGCCATTAGGGATTTAAGTAATTTTTTTAGAATTTATTTTTATAAACAAATATTATCTAAAATATGTAGTTCTACAAGAATGTTATAATAAATACACTGTATTACAATTTTTTTGCACAAAATCTAAACCTACCGAACAGCCTTAAGTTTAAATAAATTTAAAAAAAACTTTTAATTTGGTTTTGTTTTCTGGGACAAAAAAATAGAAAAGTGCAAAATAAAAAAGATTATGTAATATGAGTAATTTTCAGAACGGCTTATTATGTACATACAACACGTATAGCATTTGGTAAACAAATTTAAATAAGTAAGCTTGCTAGGTCAGTGGTAAAAGAGGTGGATTTCGGAACATTCAAATCGTCGGTCGTGGGTTCGATCCTCAAGGACAGCGTAAGTGAAAAAAAAATGAAAAGTTAATTTTCAGATTTACAAGTGATGTTCGGTGTTACAACATATCCAAAATACAAGTAACAAAATTTAAATAAAGTTTTTTTTGCAGAAAAACTGCAACAATTTCTGTAATAATGAGATTTGCTGTATATAACGCATACAATACTATTTCCTAACAATAATAAGTGATATCTACAATGGGTAAGTGGGTATATACGTTAGAAATACGTAGTACTAAATTGATACACCATTGCAAAGTATTAAATAGTAAAATCAAACAGAACACCGTTCTACTAACAAATAGAATAGCTATGAGTTGTCACATATTTAAGTACTACAAATACTAATTGATACACATTTTCTTCTAATAATAAGTAAGTCTTTCTTTCAGTGTAAATGTTAAATGTAACGTAATAATTAAAAGAAGACCAGGTCTTCTTTGTACGAATTATTTGATATAAAAGACCGGCTTTCAAATCAATCTTTAGTTAAAATTGTCTCTTCATCAAGTTAATCACCACATCTCCCAAAATGAAATTGGTAAGATTCACTCAAAATAAAAAATATTATTCATTAAGAAAAAAAATTTCAGATCATTGCACTTTCTGCCCTAGTGGCTTTAGCTATTGCTGCTCCTGCAAAAGAACAGGATGGGAATGCGGTTATCCTTAAATACAGAAGCGACAATCTTGGCATTAATGGATACAGCTATGGGTTAGACGTTAGATAAATAAAAATTAATTATTTTTTTAACTTGATTCCTGTTTAGCTATGAAACAAGTAACCATATTGCACACCAAGAAGTTGGACAACTATTAAATGAAGGCACCGATAACGAAGAACTTTCTGTGGAAGGAGAATTCTCGTACCCAGGAGACAATGGTGTTATCTACTTGGTGAGATACATTGCCAACAAAGACGGATTCCAACCTGTTGGCGCTCATTTACCTAAATAAATTTTACGATAATTATTTTCGGACTTCGCATAAATTATTTCGCAATAATGTAAATACAAAAAAAAAAGAAAAAAATATATAATAAAGTTTTAAATAAAAAAAAAATGGTATTCTTCAACGATTTTATTATATAAATAATTAAATTCTTGTAGGTTCCTCGCGAGTAATTACAACGAGTATAATTTCACTAATGCAGAAGTTCAAGTATTTAATTTTGGAAGAATCTTGGCTTGCTATTCAATGTCAAACTGGGCACATTATAATCAAGAATTAATTATAAAAGATATTATACTAATTATAGTAAGTGGTGGTATGTATCGTAACACTCGCACAATATTTTGAAGATCAGAGCTTTTATCCTAACGAATATTTGATATTAAAAGCTCAACGTTCAGCTTATAACTTCAACTTATAAGATTTAAGATACATCAGCACTGGCAGTTTTAGATAAACCTTGATCAAATAATTTTTATATTGGGCGAGTTTGTAATAAACTTAAAAGAAAACCTATTTTACTTTTTATATTTTTATCACAGGTACGAAACGAGTAACCACAAGTTCACAGAGAGGTTGGTGAAGTATTAAATTCTGGCACCGATAACAAATATATTTTTGTACAAGGAGAATACTTTTATCCAGGACCTGTCGGTGTTATTTATTTGGTGAAATACATCGAGAATTTTCCAAAACAGTTGAAGGCAAAAAAGAGTGGAATATATTTAATTTACTATTTTACGCTGTTGTTATCTAATATACTATTAAGTTATCTTTAAATTTAAATTTTGCATTAAATAGGTCCGGAATGGCTTTAACTGAAATGAAACTGTATTGGAAAGTAAAACTTGCAGTAAATTACATTCTAGTTCGAATTTGCATTCATCACGAACGAAGTAATGTATTTTAAAGTTATACATAATATTTTCTTCGATTATTTGGTTAAATAATTTAATTTAACGTCAGTCATCTTGAAAACGAATAAGGGATTTATGTAATATCGTTTAACTGGATCAACCTTCCTTCAATTTGAAGACAAAAACTAGAGTGGAATATATTTCATTTATTTCATAAATTTTTTTAACAAGGTCGGGAAATGACAAATAATTTTTTAATAAAAATAAAAAATTTATGAATTTAATTTATTACTTTCTGATTTTCTGTCGAATGGATTGGTTTTTCAAAAAATTTTATTAGACAAAAATTGTAGTCCGTTAAATTTCCTATCCGGAATGAAGAGTCAGTTTTTTTGTAAAATGTTTCGTTTAAAAGATACAGAGTTTTGAAAAAAAACAAAATTAAAAAAATCTCGAATTTTTTAACATTTTTTTACTTACTTTAATTTATAACTCGAAAACCGTTCATTTTAGACGACAAAAGGCTTAAATCTAGTTTGTAGATTATTTCACGCTCTTTAAAAAAGCACTAATCCATTTTTGCCGAAAAATCAATATTTTCTGTGCTAAGTATACTGATTGAGATTGTAATGTTACAAATGTAATTTGAAATGATGCAGAATTTGAAAGAAAAAAGTAATGATTTTGTGCGGTATTCACAATTCTTGTGGCTTTAATTTAACACCAAGCATCAAGTTGTGATTATAAATTAATTCGGTGGATTGAAATTTTAATCAACTCGTATTTCTGTTGATTTAAGATGCTTAATCCAATTAAACATGATATTTATTGATGAAGTTTTGGCGTTGCTGGTGAACAAAAGAATTTTTTTCTGTGGAAATCCGCAATGTCCGATGTGTCAATTGACAATAGAAAAAAAACCATCAGTTTTTTCTGATATATTCGTGATATAACTATACTGGATATCTGGGATTACAAGAGATTACTTGGAATTATTATGGCGGATTATTTAGATTAATAATAATAATTTTGAAAATTATATAGATTATTTAGAATTAATAATAAATTATATCGTTACCTTGTACGTGGTAACTAAAATTGTTTTCAAATGCCAAATAAAACTCTCCGTTTATCTTTCACTTTAGCTGAAAAATAAAGTGTGAAATTTTCCATAAGTTACATCAAATAAACGAGTATAGAATAGATACATCGAGAAAATCCATTAAAGAAATGAAAAAAAAATTACAGAAGTAAAAAATAAGTTATATACACATATTGAATTCTTTTTGAGAATAGCTCGTCTCGCTGGTAAATTTTACGGAAAATCGAATCATCTTATTTAACGTATCCTTACCTACCAGACTAAAAAATACCTTTGAAGTTTGAAGACTACAACGAACGATTCAAAAATACTATTTGTAATAAATTGTAATAGAATTCTGAGATTTTAAAATTGATCTAAACCAAAATATTTACCATAATTTATTCGGCTTATAATATTCTTAAAGAAGCTAACGAGTCGATAAACTCTTACTTTTTATTTATCTTCAAGATCAAGGTAAGGATGAATTACACACTTTAATTTACATACAATTTTAAACTAACATCAATAATTACATTTGTCAATGTCAATATGTTCAAATTGTACAAAATTAAAACAACCTGTAATAAACTTAAAATTAATTGAGTGCGATCTTTCTTAATTTTAAAGAAATTGGCAATACTATTATGAATATTTTACTCGAGTAAAAAATTTCAATTTTAAGATTTTCAGAAAAATTTGATGATAGCATCGCCACAAATAATAATTGGTTTTAATATTGTTAACATAATTTGCTCGATTTAAATTTTTCCACTCATATAATATATTATTTCACAAGTTAATATTTTTCTTCTAATTATGTTTGAAAAAGTCTTACTTTGTGATATTCAAAAGTGTGTGGAAAAGTACTACTTTTCCGCACTAGGGCGGAATTTATTTCTCATTATTCCTTGCTGTTTCCCAGTACCTCGGGATACTTTGGACAAAATTAAGGTTTCCTATGTGATTGAATTCTGGAAAAACTATTGTATCTTAGTATCCTATATCAAGGTTAATAATCTTAAACTATCTAGCCTAAAGTTTAGTAAAACAAATAATCGTCTAACTACTTTGGAAAAAAATAAAAATAATAAAACGTAAAAAGTGTCCAAACCATCCCCAGTCTCCCCTATGTACTATATCACTTTGAATTTTCTATATACCGAAATGATTTTTATTAGATGGTAAAATTTTCGAACGTCCAAATATACAATAAATAAATTTTCAAGAATCTTCTTCTTCGGGGGTGTCCTAGGATACACTTTACATAACTTAGATGGTGATAGAATTTTTTTTTTAATTCTAACCATCGAGAGTTCGACTTCTTTAAAGCATTTGTTTAAATTTCCACCTTCACTTGGCCATAGCCCCGAAATTATTGATTTTTCAATAAAAATGATTTAGTACTTTTTTAAAGAGCGTGAAATAATCTACAAACTAGATTAAAACCTTTGATTGGCTAAATCAACGACTTTCGAGTTATGAATTAAAGTAAGTACAAAAATGTCAAAGAATTTGAGATTTATTTTTTTATTTGTTTTTCAAGACCCTGTATCTTTTAAACGAAACATTTTATAAAAAACTGACGATCCATTCCAGATAGGAAATTAAACAGAGTGCAATTTTTGTCTAGTAAAAATTTTTGAAAGCCCAATCCATTCCACAGAAAATCAGAAATTAATAATTACAAAACAAAAAACTATAAATTCACAAAATTTTTATTTTTATCGAAAAATTATTTTATTAATTAAGGTTCATTATTTAAATAAATGTTTAAAATGACCACCTTCATTTTCAATACACAGTCGTGATCAGAGGCGTATTTACGGGGAAAGCCAGGGGACCCGGGCCCCCTCTTGTAACTAATCAATGTATTAAATAACATACAATTATTTGTTATTTGAATAGTTCGAGTTCTGAGCGATTTTTAAATCCTGATTTCTTCTATCATAAAAATAGCAAAATTTTAAATAGCGGTTAGCAGACCTTCGAAAATGAAAAACCGCCATTGGTCGTGATTACAGAAATTAGGTGGCGCGCATAAGTGGATTAACGAGATTCGCATAAACCTAATAAACCTAGGTAAATTAATGATTCGTTCATATGAAACAAACGAGTAACGGGACGCAAGATTGGAAAACGTTTGAGTACGCAGACTTTTCAAAGAAACCCCGGGTGAAGCCCAAATATAACAACAGAAAATAGAAGAATAACAATATTCTTGGAGATTCTTTCTGCCACTGAAGCAACGAAATATTCGCTATGAAAAGCTACAAGCAAATAAGAAAACACAGCTAAACAGAACATTCCATTAGAACAAACACACTGGAAGCTGAGCTAGAAATTACGAAGAGAAAGCCCAGACTTTCGGTTGGCCTGAGCTAAACACGTCTGGAGCAAGAGACTCCAATTGGGGTTAACTTTCACCTCTTTCAATTTTTTTTGTACAGGGTGGGCCAATTGCGATAGTTCTTATGGGACACTCGATAACTATAAGAGATATAAAAATAAAAATTTTTAGAGAAAAGCTCAATGGCCAAAACCATAATTCGCTAACATTTTTTATTTTCGAGTTATACCCAAAAGTTCGAATTTTCGATAAATGCCTATATCTCGGTTGTTTTTCAAGTTATCAAAAAATGTTAACACTTTTTTTGTACACTTTTTTAAGATCAATAAAATGGGCTAAAGAGATTTTAAATATCTATCTCATATTCAGAGTTATAACATAAAATTGTGTTTTTTTAAATGGAAATCATAGTTGAAAATGATATTTTTAAATAGCGTTTTTTATCCTCTTTTCAACCATATAAACATGATATATTATAACAACAACAAAAATATTATAAAGTTATAAAAGACCGAAATATTAAATATAATAATAAAATTTTTAGTAAAAAACAAACAAAATTTTAAATTCTAACAAAAATTAAAGTAAAGATCAAATCGTAGTCTATTGTTTTTAATACATAATTTGGTTAAAACAAAACACTACCAAACCTTTAAAAAAAAATTAAAATAGTCTATTATAGTTATAGCTATTTGAAAATTTAATGACAGCAACTAAGCAAATATTCGCACTGAAAAACAATTGGTTTAAATGTTTTAAATGTCAATAATGGTTTGGTAGTGTTTTGTTTTAACCAAATTATGTATAAAAACAATAGTCTACGGTTTGTTGTTTACTTTAATTTATGTTAAACTTTAAAATTTTGATTGTTTTTTATTAAAAATGTTATTATTAGATTTAATTTTTCGGTCTTCTATAATTTTATATTTTTGATGTTATATATCGTTGAAAAGAGGATAAAAATCGCTATTTAAAAATATCTAATATTTTTTTGACAACTTGAAAAGCAACCGAGATATCAACATTTATCGAAAAGTCGATAATTCGAACTTTTGGCTATAACTCGAAAACAAAAAATGATAGTGAATTCTGGTTTTGACCATTGAGCTTTTCTAAAAAACAGAGATCGAGGATGCGCCATCCAGTTTTTCATATCTCTTATAGTTACCGAGTTTCCCATAAGAGCTATCGAAATTGGCCTACCCTGATGTACATCCAGTATTATTTTTAACGTCTAAATTTAAATTACTTAAAATTACTCATTGCGGCAAATACAAAATCTTTTTTAAATTGAATATAATAAAATTAAAATTAAAACATACTAACTTGAAGAAATATTAACATTGACCTTTAGCTGTTTTTATTTTAGATTTAAAATTTTATTTTGACCCAATCTGAATAAAGATCAAAATAAAGAACATTATATTATTTAATGTCAAGAGTCAAGTTCATCCTTGGTTGGTTGTGTATTATATTGATTGAAATAAACCAATAAATTATAAATTTAAATTCTGCAAATTTCGCAATTTCAGTTATTCGTTGTAGTATTTCTTGTACTTCTATAATATTGAAATGGAGTTTTGCTTTTCCATTAACTTAAGTTTATTTGTGTTGTAATGATTGCACAAATTCCGTTTGTGTTGTCAAAAGATACTGTACAAATTAACAATACAAGGCTTTTCAACTAAGAAGACAGTTTTAATTAACTCATTTTAATTATAGAAAGATTGCCTAACAGCGAGTTTTGATTTATATACGACAAGTAAAATCTTCCAGTTTGAAAAATATTTATTATTACACAAAAAATAAAAAATAAAAAAATGTGAGGTAATGAGTTTTTGAAAGTTTGAAATGATCAATAAAAAAACGAGTAGTAATATAATGTAACATTTTTGACCTTTAAAATTTTGAAAATATTTTAATTAAAAAAAACTTTGCCCTAGATCTTTCCCGAAGCAGATAAATACAATGAGATCCTGAGAATGTACCAATAAAATTATTATTTTATATTTTTGTAGGAATTGGATTTGTTCAATTGATATTCTTAGTGTAATCTTGCTTCAATGGGCTGTTAAAATGTTGGCTCTAATTTGATCAAATTTCATTTTCTTTACTTTTTCGAGAGACTTACCCTGTCTAATAAAACTTTAATTGAATGTTATCTGTGATTGGTAGGAAATGGTTTTAGCACCCTCTAATAACCACAAATTATAGCCTTTCATTATAGCATTATACGCATTCTCTTTATTGTACCCCTTTGATGCAGAAGCTTTGTGTTAAAAACGTGTAGACTCCTACGGACCATATAAAGTCAAAATAAGAAACAAGCCATTGATTATTTTAAATTTAAATATATTATATTTTCCATTTGTGCCAGTAGGTTCTAGATACCAAATTTACATAACATAATGCGCATTATGATTACAGCATTATTATTTTATTTGTTTTAGCTTCAGGATCCTATCAAGTTTCCGAAATTAATCCAAAAATTTAATTTTTAATGCTAATATTTAGAAAGGTTTTATTTTATAGGCAGCTTCTGAATTGAGAGTATTCGGAAATGAATATTAATCAATTTACATATTAAAGTTAATTCGAAATTCATATCGACAATGGGAACTGTGAAATATATGCAGTCTCCAATTACAGTAGTTGATTCGGAAAGCAGGCTCACTCTTTCGACGGGCAATGCAACCATCAAGATGCAACCTTTTTAGAAATAATAATAATTTTTTTTTGTGTTTTCTGATTAGAAATATAAAAATCTGAACGTCCTGTAAGAAATATTGAATAATGAGCTTTATATTACATGTTATATTATATTAACTCTCAGATTCGTGCACAGATATAATATATCTGAAAAAATTCTGTAGTTTATAAAGTCCCCCCCCCCCCGCTCTTTGAGTATCGCATAAAAATTGTACTATTTTATTGGCAATAAACAAAAAAGCCCGCCAAAAGTATGGCATGATCACAATTTAATGCTAGGGCTAGGTCAGTAACGATCAATAAACATATCCATCTTTGTCGGAATTTAAGCACCATCATTTAAAAATAGATAAGTAAATAAATACTACTTCTAATTATAACACCTAAATGCATTAATATGTATGGCAGAAAGCATGCCTGTTATGTATTGTGTTAACCATGCTTTAGACATAATCTAAAGTTGGTAACATTGAAGGAAGGTAACCTCGACCTTCAACCATTGTAAATAAAGCAGTTGATATTCCGCTCTTAGTGTGGCGACTCGTAAATAAACGTTAATAAAACATAGTGTCAGGTGTAAAATAAAACGTACAAAATGGCTCAGGCATTCAAAATTCCGAACACGATTGAGAATTTCGACTCAGTAAATTGGTGCCAGTGGAAACGAAAGTTCGACATTTATATGTTGGCATCGAAAAATTCTAAAGAAGCCGAAGAAATAAAAATAGCGATCTTTCTGAATTGCATAGGTGACAAAGGATTAGAAATTTTTGAGACAATCTCAGCAGAATCAAAAAAGACGTTGGTAAGTGTTTTAAAATGCTTTGACGAACACGTGCTTCCGAAGAAGAATATAACAATGGAAAGGTTCAAATTCAACAACACGTTTCAAAAACCGACGGAATCCATTGACTCGTTTATAACAGCTCTAAGAAATCAAGCCAAGCTATGTGATTTTATGTGTAACAAGGAAGAGTGTAAAACAAGTTTTCAGGATCAAATGATTCGAGATCGGTTAATACTGGGAATGTTGGATAAAGCTTTACAACAAAAATTTCTAAGGGAAAGTTCATGTACCATAGAAGAAATTTTACAATACTCAAAGTCTGTTGAAATATCAAGAGAACATTCAAGGATGTTAAATCCTCAGGTAGATGTCGTCAATAGAAGCTACACAGCACAAAAAATTAAATGTTCCATGTGTTTGTTCGAGCACATAAAAGGAAAGTGTCCAGCTTACAATAAAATCTGCAATTATTGTAAAAGAAAACATCATTTTGCAAGTGCATGCAGGAACAAAGGAAGAAAACAAGTAAACGAAGTAGTTCAACAAGTCCATGAAGTAGTTCAACCGATAGATTCGATAGTAGAAGTTCAACCGCAAGAGTCGATAGCAGAAGAACTAATATATATTCAATCATTGGGAACCAACAAAACACGAAGTTCGTTGCGTCAAACAATAAAAATCGAAAATAATTATGTTGTCTTTAAGATCGACACAGGCGCTGATGTGAGTATTCTACCAAGGTCCCAATATGAAAAATTACAAAGTAAGGCACCGATACATCCAACTACTATAACATTGGTAACATTTGGAAATTTTAAAATAAAAGGTTTGGGTGAAACAAGTTTATATTGCAAATGCAAGGACATAACAAAGTTAATAAAATTTATAATTGTTGATGTGGAATGTGAACCATTGTTAAGTTTAACCGATTCTGTAAACTTTAAACTAATAAATGTAAATACTATCGGTTATGTGAATTGTTTATCTGACTTAAAATCTAGTATTCGTGAGAAATATTGTGACATTTTCGAAGGATTAGGCAAAATGCCAGGTACATGCTCCATAAAGTTAACCGATGATGCAATACCGGTAGTGCAGACACAAAGGAAGGTACCGTATGGTCTCATGGACAGGTTAAAAAGTGCATTAATCGTCTTGGAAGAAAAACAAGTTGTTTCAAAAGTGGATTATCCCACAGAATGGGTAAATAGTCTAATGATAGTCGAAAAGCCTAACAAAACATTAAGACTTTGTTTGGATCCCAAACCATTAAATAAATTCATACGTAGAGCCCATTTTCAAATTCCTACAAACAACGATATTGTAAGTAATCTAGTAGGCAAAAATATTTTTTCTGTTATAGACATGAAAGATGGGTTTTGGCAAATTGTACTGGACGAAGATAGTTCAAACCTCTGCACATTCAACACTCCATTTGGAAGGTACAAATTCAATCGTTTACCCTTCGGTATCTCCAATGCCCCAGAACTATTTCAAAAGAAAAACCAAGAAATTTTTGGTGACATATTAAACGTAGACATTTACTTTGATGATGTCATAGTTTCAGGTAAAGATGAACTAGAACATGATACCGCATTAAAAGCTGTCTTCGAAAGAGCGAGGGAAAATAACATAAAGTTTAACTTCAATAAATTTCAGTACAAGCTGAAAGAAGTAACGTTTATGGGTCATGTTATCACAGCCAATGGTATTAAACCAGATCAAAAGAACATTCAAGCTATACTAAGCATCGAGAACCCTAAAAATAAAACAGAATTGCTGAGGATTTTAGGTATGATAAAATTCTTTTCAAAGTTCATTCCGAATTTATCTCAGCAAACTGCAAATTTACGAGAGTTAACGAAGAAAGATGTGCAATTTGTTTTTGCAGATATCCACAAAGAGGAAATTTCTAAATTAAAGGCTCTATTAATTCAAGCTCCGATTTTAAAAATCTTTGATCCTAATTTGGAAACTGTGATTCAGTGTGATGCTTCGAAGGATGGAATCGGTTGTGTATTAATGCAGGAAGACCATCCAATCGCTTTTGCTTCAAGAGCTTTGTCCCCAGCAGAAAAACGCTATGCACAAATCGAAAAGGAATTATTGGCCATAGTCTTCTCTTGTGAAAAATTTCATCAATTCCTATATGGCATTGTCGTTACAGTTCAAAGTGATCATAATCCGTTGATACCGATATTTAAAAAGAATTTAGATAAAGTAACTGTGCGTTTACAGAGGATGTTACTGAAACTAGCAAAATACAATTTGAAAGTAACATATTTGCCAGGTTCACAAATGTACGTTGCAGATACTTTATCCCGTGCATTCATAAAAGATGAAGTAGAAGATGATCCGGAAATGGAGTACATTGTGCATACATTAGCAGAGAACATCCCAATGTCTTATGAAAAAAAGATGATGTTTGCTAATCAAATTGATCAAGATGAGGTCTTATCAAAAGTCAAAGAATATTCCTTAACACGATGGCCACTTAATTGTGATCGGAGCAATCATGAACTCAAACATTATTTCTCGCTAAAAGAAAATATCTATCTCTCCAACAATCTTTTATTTTTAAACGACAGAATAATGGTACCAAAAGTGTTGATAGAAGAAATGCTGAAGTTAGTACATGAACCTCATTTTGGTATCGTAAAAACCAAACTAAGAGCTCGTCAGTCTCTGTACTGGTTAAATATGTCCAAAGATATAGAAAACTACATTAATAATTGCAATGTTTGTCAAACCCATAGAAAATTCAATACGAAGGAACCACTCATGAATCATAGCATACCCACTAGACCGTGGCAAAATTTGAGCATGGATTTCTGCGAATTCGAATCAAAAAATTACATAGTACTCGTGGATGCATATTCAAATTGGATCGAAGCGGTTAACACCAAGACTAAAACTGCAGAAGACGCAATAACGTTTTTGGAAGATGTTTTTTCAAGATTTGGTGCACCAGATCAAATATTCTCTGATAATGTCCCATTTAATAGCCAAACTTTCAAGAATTTTGCTAACAAATGGAACTTTGAAGTAAAATTTTCCAGTCCGCACCATCACCAATCCAATGGTTTAGCTGAAAAAGGGGTCGGTATTATCAAAGACATGCTGAAGAAAGCCAAGAGTTGCAGAGAATTATCTACTACTCTTCTAGAATACCGAAACACTCCTTTGCCAAATTTGGGTTTGTCTCCGGCTCAGTTGCTTTTAAACAGAATTTTAAAAACTAAAATTCCCACCTGCTCGAAATTACTCAGGCCAACTATTTTCAATAAGCAAGTAATACAAGACAAACTAAAGCAAAAACAAAGCACTCAAAAATATTATTTTGATAGAAATTCGAGAGAGCTACCTCAATTGTCCAACGGTGAGAACATTAGAATATGGAACAATAATGATAAAACTTGGAAGGAAGGAAAAGTAATAAAAGAAGTAAGTAAGAGATCCTATATTGTAGAAGATTCATTTGGAAAACGTTATCGACGAAATAGGAAATTTCTAAATAAAAGCGCATTGAGTGGTGGATCTTGCAATCAATCCAATATTTTGATGGACGAAGAGGCTATTATAAGAAGAACTCCCGAAACAGCAACTGGAATAGAAAATAATGAGACAAACAATGCAGACCATCCAGAAAGAAACAATACCAACGTAAATCTAGATCGGCCATCTAGGGTCACAAGGCTTCCAAGTCATTTAAAAGATTATGTATTATAAAATGTAAATATTTAATGTAAATTTGTATATAAGTAGACTAAGAGAGGGCGTGTTATGTATTGTGTTAACCATGCTTTAGACATAATCTAAAGTTGGTAACATTGAAGGAAGGTAACCTCGACCTTCAACCATTGTAAATAAAGCAGTTGATATTCCGCTCTTAGTGTGGCGACTCGTAAATAAACGTTAATAAAACAATGCCAATGTAGGAAATGAAGTGATATTTCGTTAATTATAATTAAAGTCTACTCACATTAACCTTCTTCTTCGTACGGTAAATGAGCATTATGATATGATTAATAAAAATAAACACAAAGATTATGAAAACAAAGAACTTATCGAAAATATAAAATTTATGAGAATTGAAACACAATAATGATTTTCCCTATAAAATGGATGTTCACAACCATTACGTAGCAATTCACATGCGCTTAATTAATATTTGATAGGAAATTTAAAAATCATTCACATCCAGGAATTAATTAAATTTTTAATTTGAAATACAATGTTGGTACGATATTATATCAACAGTGCGAATTGATTCACAGATTATTTAATTCTGTTTAAATATTTAGCGCCGAATATTTGAACCGATGGCGATGGTAAGTTCAATTTAATTACATATTCAGTTAATTATTAATATTATTGTATTTTATTGCATTCCACAGGACGCTCAGCTCGGTTTAAACATACTTCTGGATTATGGTCAAATGTAATTTGCTATGGACAATCTTCAAATTTTCAAGTTATTGGCGATAAAAGTGGTTGCAGCTTGGATTACGGGGCGAAGATATGGAAAAATTTAATTTTAAATATCTGAAAGATATAAATAACTATAAAACTGTTATCGCATTCATATCCGGAAGTCATAAACAAAATTTAATATTTTTCGAATATTAAAAATGTACTTTGTTTATCCATAAAATATTTCAAAATATCAAACCATAATTACTACTAATACTAGCAATATAATTTATTATTATTTTAAAAAACTTCATATTGTTTTAAAATGTTATTAAATGACATATTGGCAAGGTTTTAAATCTGCATGTTGCAGTGCAATGTGCAAATAAGAGCTTTAAATATGTACAGAGCATAAACCAACTCATAAATTTTTTAGAATTCACCGCTTTCGTTAAACATACATACATTACTGTATGTACTCAAATATGTTTGTCTATATACCACATTCAAATTTTATTTTTCAAAATATTATGAATTTTATTTATTTTAAAAATCAAAAAAAAAAAAAATCAAAAAAAAAATTACGCTTAAAAAATTATTGGCCTTATTATAATAAGTATATAGTAAATATAGTATTTATTTCCACACTCGAAAATTCACTTTTTACTTTTTCGAATTTCGGGGGAGGCTTAGTCTCTCTTGCCTCCTCCGACGTGCCGCCGATGCTTATAAGATTTCAAAAATATTTCAAAATTTGAATTTTTAAGATAAAATGCTTTCCATTGGGATTCCTTTTTAGAAAAAGTATTTTCTATAATGATCCAAAACATCAACTGATATTAGAAAAATATTAATTAATTTATTTAAAAAATTGTCATATGGATGACACACTAAATACTTTTTCAAAAAGGGGCTGAAAAGAGAATATTTCGTATAAATTGGAATTTTTTGCATTTGACCATATAAAAAATAGTATGTTTAAAAAGGAAAGCAATACATTTGGACATATACATAGATAACATGTAATATTTTAAAAATATTATTTTTAAATTAAATGTATAAATTGTAAAAATTAAGAATATTATTTTATAATTTTATAACCCCCCCCCCCTCCCCGGCCCCATTGTCGCAAATCATCATGCAAAGTTCGAACCCTCCCCCCCCTCTAAAATAATGTTTTTTCTAGAATTGAATCCGGATTATCGACGTTCTACTATATAAAATTACTCCAATAAAAGTATAATGCAGTCATTTTAATTAAATAAAAATAAATAAATTTGAAAATCTAATAAAGTAATGCAAAACAATTTTTTGAAGTATTCCTTCATTCAATGTAATTTATTTTAATTTTTTATTAAAATGATGCATCTTTAAAAAATAATAATATATAGCATTTCCCAGCAGTTCACGAACACTTCCAAATAATAATATAAAGAAATAATTATACTGAAATATATAAGTTATTTCAATTCTCAATAAAAGTTTATAAACCCAGCAATATCAAAATAAATTTAAAAATAAAATAAAAATATCTTAAATTAGTGGAGTGGAGTTGAGATGAGAATCCAGGGGGTCCGACATCTGTACGTGCCCTCCGAAACACGGAGACGGTCATAACTCAAAAGAAAGTAATTTTAATTTTAACTAAATGCAATTATTTACATTTGATAACACCAGAAAATCCATCCGCGCTGAACTAATAAAGATAATAAAAACTATTATTATGAATTAACCCTTAGCTGCCACACTGGGATTAATTTGACCCCAGCCGAAATGAAGTAGAATTTGAACATTTTTACCGCTCGAAATTTGTACTTGTGGTGCCATCTGTCGTTAGTTTGAAGATACCCCTTCTTGGCTCTCGAGCACAGAGCATGACGCAGTGGCGGCGCCAACATTTTTGAAATGGGTGGGCACAAATTGGGCCCAATATATTTAGGGTGGGCACACAAAATTTATAAATTAAGCAAAAATATTGTCGGTACTATACTACATATTATTATTAACATTTTTAAAAAATTTTGTATAAATTTTGGGTGGGCATTTCAAGCAACAGGGTGGGCACGTGCCACCTTGCTCCCCCTGGCGCTGGCATGACGTTATGATTTTTTTTAGTAAAAATAGAATTTTTTCTATTTTTTAAATTCAACAATTTCTTTTAGAACTAAATATTATCTTATCATAAATGAACCCATATTGAACTCATATAAGAGTTCTAAAAGAACTCTTAACAATATTTTAACGGTGGGGTACGAAACACCCCAGTGTGGCAACTATGTTATTCTGGTGAAGTGTGGCAGCTAAGGGTTAAAGAAATCTTGGCTACGATTGGAAAAATATTCACAGAAATTCTTTCTACAGTTTTAAATTAACTGTTTGCATCAATTTGATGCACGAAATTTTATATTTCTGTGTAGACTTCTTCGGATATTCCTTAATAAAAGAAAATAACTCGTTTGCCGTTAAATTTCGTGGTTTTAAAACGTCAGACAATTATATATATTTTCCGAAGATCCAGATAGCATTGCTGATTGCAAAAAAGAAGAAGAAGCATTGCAGACTGATTAAATTATCCAAATCGAATTGAAACATCCAGACGCGCCTCATCAACTAGTGGCACCGTGCTAGGAATAAGTAGTTTATTTTATTATTCAATAAGAATCTATGAATATTTATGCTTCCCGTTTACAAACTAATATATTTCTTGAAACTGTTAGCTATCAAAAATCAATTATAAACAAAATTCTTGCAAAGAGATATTGCCGCGTTGTTAAATAAAACAAATTTCTTAAATTCCTAATAATTTTTACTTTTTACCTTTGCCTGTTACTTACTGCCTCCCTGCTACGAAAACTCATGATTTTGTATTTCAAAAGTTCTAATAACTTATTTTCTTCTATAGGACGGCTGCATGCTTCAAGAAAGAAAAAGTTATGAGGTGTTGGAATGAAACAAATTCAGTATAGTAACTACAGTTTAATGTAAAATTAATACCTCCTATAAACTAAATACAACTTTAGTTTTTCTTCAAGTTTGGATAAGAGTATGAAAACAATAAAAATAATTTGTAACAAAAATGTTACAATCAGGTACTTTTTTTGTTAAGTATAAAAAATACAAAACAAATTTTTCACTCACGCATTCGGACGCCACTTACACAAATAAATAGAGTATACATACAATGTACACGTCTTAAGAATTAATTCCACTAATCTAGCATTGGTTGTGTAGTAAAAAATATCTATACGTTATTATCCTAATAGAAAAAACCTTAATTATAAAATAAATAGTAGTATACTTAATAGTTTAGCTAGTTCGATGTACTAGTGCACTTATATAAAAACTTAATTTTACAATAATTATTATTACAATAAATAAATATTATATTTTACAAGGAAATTAATTTATTAAAGTCATGGTTTTCAAAATCGGCTTATTCGAGTTGCATTATTTGTTTAATATTATATTTAATAGGTTATAGTAAATGAGCAGCCACTTCAATAAATTGTCTTATCTAAGAAATTATTTAATAATACCATTATTGGGTGATGTTTTATTGCGAAGCAGTTTAATTATAACTATTTGTTTGTATCACTGGTTTTTTAGTCTCGGTAAAAAGTTATAATAAATGACTAGAATACGACTTTTAGCCAATTTAAATGTATTAACACTAAATTTATATAAATATAACAAATATAAAACATACTTTTCCATAGTATACATTTTTAAAACTTCCACTTCAATATTATCTATATCTAAATAAAAAAAATATATACCCACAAGTTTTTCCAATGCAACGTACGAAAAAGTAAGTAATTAATAGAAACATTGGAATTTGTTGGCACAGTGAAAATCACTGCGAGTTATAGCCGTAACAGATCGTTTAAAACCATTTCAATTTTATTTTAATATCTTTAATACTGTCGTTATTTAATAGTAAATAAAATGATTAACTAGGTAGGTCGGTGTGTGAAGTTATGATTAAAATACTGAAAAGTTGCCATTATTATTATTACTATTGTAAGCCGGTTGTGAAGCGTTTCGAATGATAAAATAAATTGAAAAGTTTTAAAAAACCCTCGTGTAACGCGCCGTTTGACTGGAATATTTCAAAAACGAAACAATCAGCATTGTTGGATAGTTTTAAAATCAGTCTATACGTTGTTGCCCATACGTACCGATAATTATCTACCAAACTACTTACGATAGGTATATGAGCAAAAAAGTCGACTATTTGACTTAAAATAAAAAGTAAAAATATCAAATCTTTTCACCACAAACTTTAGTTGATCAAAAATCAAAAAACTTTACTTGATCACGAAGCAACACAATTACAACAAATACGTCACATAAAAACAACAGTTAAAACAAAAATATCAGTCAAATATTTACAAATAGAAAAAAGTGAACAAACTTTAAATATACCTGATATGTGGCAAGCATGATTTTAATGAAGTGTGTCGTTTTCACTTTATAAAAATATACCTACAATATTCGTTACAAAATCTAAACTTCAACTTTGGTTAGTTAGTAAATTTGCCGATAAGCAAATTGAGCCAATAATGTAGGCAATACTTAATTATAACACCGTTTATATATTGAAAGTCTTGTTATTGCAAAACAATTTTTTCCAGTCTTCTTTGGGTGCATTATTGCAAAAACTAACATGTTTAATTTATTATTATTTTGTTCGCATTCTAACCGAATAAGAAAGTTTCCTATATACAACTTAACAATATTTACATTTATTTTCACAATTTTGTAATGGCATGACCATTTGGAGGACTATGTTGACAATATTCGTCATTTCGACTGTGTTGAATTGGAACATACTTACTAAGTCCTAAAAAAGAATCCGACCTCGTGGGCGAACCCAGAAGCGGTTCTCTCGGACAACACTTATCCATTGGTATCGAAACCATGTTTTCTTGTGCACTGTTTTGCCTTATCATATTCAACTTTGAATCGAAAGAAGTCGACGATAGTCCATTTGGCAATGTGCTTTTTGTACTCAGCGACATTGAACACTTACGGAATTGTTCTGGAAGGTGCATTTCTAGTTGACCCGTGTCTTCCATTTGGACGGATGAAAGAGGTACATCCAAACATGGTGCCAGAAGCCGTGGATTGTTCGCCAAGAACTCCACTATTTCTGAAGCAGATGGTCGCATCTTACTGTCTTGATTCCAACACGACTTTAATAACCCTTCCCTGCAACGAAAATTTCAATATATTACTTACGCAAGTTATAAAACAACAATATAAACTTACAATTGTGTTTTGATTCCTTGGGGCGCTGTCAGCGTATTTCCAAGTTTAACGTGCTCCAAAACCTGGTTATTACTCAGACCTTGAAAAGGAAAGCTTCCAAACGTAATAATTTCGTATAACAAGATTCCATAACTCCAAACATCCGAAGCAGGAGTAAATACGCCCAAAGTGAGACTCTCCGGTGCCATCCAGCGGACCGGTAACATACCTTTACGGTTGAACTTATAGTAATCGTTTTCAAACATAGGCCTCGTCATGCCAAAATCTCCTAATTTGACTACTCTTTGCGCATTGACCAGACAATTTCTTGAAGCAACGTCGCGGTGAACGTACTTTAGTTCGGCAAGATAACTAAGACCTCGTGCAACATCCAACGCCATGCTAGTCAGTTTTTTACTCGAAACTTCTTCGGACTCTTCGGCCATTTTATCGTTGACCAAGTGACGGCGAGCAAGTAAAAACGTTTTCAAATCTCCGTACAACATAAACTCCATGATGGTGTAAACAGGCTCTTTCTTTGTGCAAACACCCAACAGTCTTACAATATTTTTGTGATCGAAACGTTTCATCACTTCGGCTTCGGATAGAAAATCTAACTTTTCCTCTGTGCTAGAGCCAACTTTTAAAGTCTTTACAGCAACCGCAAGCCAACCGGAATCGGCAAAATTCGCCTCTCCACCATAAACAGTTCCGAAAGCTCCTTCGCCGAGTTTTCTGTTAATCACAACGTTCTCGCGCGGTATTTCCCACTTATCCAGCCCTGCGATATTGGAAGGATTCAACAAATCGATTCCCAGTGATTTCATGTACCGTTCGGTAAGTTTAACTTTTTTGTTGTATTGCCGCTTGATAATATAGATGGAAACCACTAGGAGCGTTATTAAAAACGTTGCTGCAATAAGGTTTAGAATCACGATAGCCATTTCGCACTCTACGTCCAAAAATTCAGCAAAACCACTTAGAGCGCAGGTATTTGGCGGTAAATACCCGTCGTCTGGTTTTTTACCATTTGGTGTCAACCATACAATGGCGGTAACGTTGAGTCGTAACGAACCGCCAAAAACTTCGCCAGTCTCGTCGGATATATTGGGATGAAATGAACCGACAATCCGTGTGCTGTTGTTCACCCACTGAAGAACGTGGATAACCGAATATCGCGATGGTCCACCTCTGAATTTGATTCGACCCGACACACCGGTAAAGTCTGTCGATTTTACCAAGTTGACTAGTTTACTGCAAATATAAAAAAAATTATTAAGTTATTGAAGTTAAAAGAATTAATATCAACCCCCCCGAACTATAAGGATGAGACGTAGCAGTATATTATGTAAGATACCGAATGAATTTTGAATTTTTATTTTTCTAAAAATGAAACTACGTTACTTAATTGAGTTAAGTAAAAGTAATAAGTTTTTTATCAATCGATATAATTTGTTTATGATTTAAATATGTCAGTGATTTACATCACTTGTACCCAATTAAACCAATTTATATTCTATTAGAAGACACATAATGGGGTTAAATATTTAATTATGCAAATATTACCAATAATTGAAAAATTAATTTACTTAAAACTAAAGCGTCATTTTATATAATTAGCCGTGTTTGCAAGTGCACACAGGCTTTGTTGTCGTAAAGAAAACAACTGAGAAATAATTATTCAAGTGATTATTTTTCAAGCATCAAAGATAATGTAAAGTAAATTTGAAATCCACTTTACCTGATTGTATCTAATTGATATAAAAATTAATGAGGAAAACAAACCTTGAACTTATAAAAAAACATGTTTAAGAAAAAAGAGCAATAAAAATTGAAATAATAAAAAAATAGATTTTATGGCACCATAAATTTAGCCAATTAAATTTTTTGTTCTAGCAATAATACAAATTCATAACTTACTCGGTAGTGTTTTGCGAATGCATGCCGGCTATCGCTTCGGGATCTTCTTTTATAAGTTTATCGATTGCTAAAGCGTAGGTCCAAACCGCGTCGTATGCAAATCCTGCGTAGTTGGATATTCCCGATCCAGCCTTTTTCGCTCGTTGGACGTATTTTTCTCTCCATTCGCCCACTGTTATGTTTTCCTGCATGACTGTCTCGTTTGGAGCAAAAAATGCAGAAGTCATGGAAAAATAACCGTTTATAGCCTGAAAATATTCAAATTCAATATAATTTAAATCAGTGAGGCAGCGAAATGTTACCTCGATTATGTTTTCTGCAGTACAATTGACTTTCTCGTTAGCGTAAGCATTAAAATGAGTAACATTGTACCAAGTGGGATTTAACCAATGAGGTAAAAACCAAACGTATCCTTCTTTAGTGGTCATGTCAAGCTTATAAGCTTCACATATGACCGATCTTGCAACTTCATCGTAAACATCAGCAATAATTATTCGAGCTCGTTTAACTTTCAGGTCTTCCAGATACTGTAAAAAAATTGTGGTTAATTATTGGAAAATTTTCATGAAAAGGTGGAACTTACTCTTGTCATAACAGCCACATCTCTTTCTCTGGGAAACTTGGTGTTGGCGATAAACGCAATTCCTTGCTGTTGAAGTAAATCTTCCATGTGGGATATGTATTCCGTATATTTTTGGCCGTCTTCGGTTAAAGCAGCCACCCTCTTCCATCCCAATTCTCTGAACATTTGCAGATAGACGTGCTTGTACTGCTTATTTTCGCCTATGGTTCGAAAGAAGTATGGGTACTTTTCCCGGTCGGAAAAACTGGCACCCTCGGCACTGTAGGAAATTACCATAGTTCTATAATGTTTCGATACGCCAGCAAGTGGTTCGACAGTTTCCGAGCAAGCGGGCCCCAAAACGCCGATAAGATTGTTGTAATAATTTTCGACGATGTAATCTATAAATCCCTTCATGACCATATCGGCCTTACATTGCCCGTTAGAAACCAACAAACTTAAGTCGTAATCCCTCAACAGAGATTGGTTAGCGTTAATGGCGTCTCTCGCCATGAGCGCTCCCTGTAAAATGCCAGTTCCAACATACGAAGACCCGGTGATGGGAAAAATGCCACCGATATATATAGCGTATTTTTCCCTATTGCTGTACGGTATCCATCGTCGCCACGATTGCTCCCTTAACTTCATCCACTCGCATGCTATATCGGAAGCACTGGCACCGCTGGATTTTCGGTTATACAGATCCAACAACAAATTAAAATCCTCTTCCGAAAACTTTAGCCTATGAAGAGATTCGTAAGCAACTTTGGCAAACTTTTCCAGTTTGCTCCAAGAGAATTTGACCATTCTCATCAATTCGTATTTGCATCCAACGTTAGTGGAAGAATTCGATAGTTCGCAACGTTTAAAATTAACATTTATAAAATTATTCTCGTTTAAAATGACTTCGCTCGGCGTCCAATTTAAAATAATGAATTTCTGATCGCTGTTTCGTTTTTTATAATTGCTCGTCAATTCGTCTACGACGTGCTTCAAGTTTTGCCCCAGCCAAACGACTTTGACGTATAATTTGAGTTCGTTTATCTGATTAATTACGAATTTGGTTAGTTCATAATCGGGGGCAAGAAGTAAGGCGCAAGGAACATTGGGTGCGCAATGCTTGGGAATGAAGACGCCGTTATTGCAGATTTTATCCGAACAGTAATACCTGAATGAAGAGAAAAATTAAAATTAAATTGTTTACAAAAGCGTAGGAAAAACTTACTCTTCGGTTTCGCGGTTTTTGAACGAATTGGATTTGATGAGCCTCAATAAATCGTATTCTTGAACGTCGTAGTTGTATATGGCTTTGGTAAACATTGTCCAATGAATGCTTTGATCGTTGGGTCTTTTATTTTTAATGTTGGGAATAAACCAACCAAATCTAATAGGTGGTGCGATCGTCCCACACTCTCGAACGTGATGTATGTCCAAAATTGGAATCGTATCGTTTTCGGGTGGTACCCAGACCTCCACATTTATCATAGTCGGTGGAACACTGTACAAACAATTTCACCGTTAAAAACATAAATTTTGAAAAAATCGTCTGGGACGATTTCACGTACGTTATTTTTTGTTCTCCAGAAGGACCAGATAATCGTTCTATAACGTCTTCGATATTAAAGTTATCGTCTTGGTGTTTAATCACAACTTTTGGATAGCCCAGAATTTCTTGCAGAAATATTCGAAATACATGAGTGGATAATTGGTGGGATATTCTGCTGTACATTTCCAGGGTTATATTTAGAGATTGTCCCTCATAATGTAAAAATCTTTTGGGATTTACTTCTAAAAATAGGAAAAAAATGTTTTAAAAATTTAACTGCTCCTTGGAAAGCCTAAATGAAAATAATGGGAGCTTAAAATTAAAGCGATAACTCACCTGTGCTATTTAACAGACATTTGTTGTAAACTTGACTAGCAGTACAAGGAAGGAACGTTATAATAACGAACAATAATAGTTGTCTTATGACAAAATTTTTGTTCCTCGTCCTCGACTTCATGATGCAAAAATGTCGCTCTGCAATAAATAAAAAAAATTGGTTAATTTTTTTCGGCCATACACATGTCATCGTGAAACTTGAAACTAGGAGGCAGAAAAAGCTATAGTACTTTCGCCATAAATTACGTTAATTATTTTCCTGATTCGTTAAAAAGATTTTCGCTTATTTAAACCTCCACGGTTGAAAAGTAACCAAATAGAAAATTTAAAAACATACTTAAACATTTTAAATGTTTAGAAATTCTAATTGGGTAATTATTACCTTCATCAAAACGTAATTAATTAATAATAATATCACATTAACGAGGTGAGAAGGTATATAAATTATGTTTTAGAAATGTTAATTGTTAACACCAAGATTTTTCACTTTAATACTAAATCTCGTAAGTTCCAAAAATAGTAATGATATATTACTATTATTATTTGTGAGGAAATACTTTTTTTTTTGATTTTATTATTGAAACTATTTTATACAAAAATGTATACACTATTTCCATATATAATAGTATAAAATTTTAATATTTTTTGACCCCCCCCCTTTCTGGTTTTGTTAAAATTTATAATAAGAACGTTCTTGAAATCGCGTTGAAAAAATTGTAGAAGCTAACGAGCATTGGCGTGGCTTGGTAACTAACGATGGAAAAAAGTAAAAAAAGAGGTGAAGATGCAATAATTAAATAATAATAATTGAAGTAGTAAGTGAGGGTCAACAACACCATAGAATATTCTTGGCAAACGAAAACTAACTAGAATAAATAAAATTCAACACAGAACTAAATTAAGAATTAAAGGTTAAAACATCGTGGCATTTGAAATGGTATTGTTCCTTAAAACAAAGCAAAATAAGATCACTTGGTATCATATCATACCCACAACCTTTTTCTATTCGTACAATTGGATGTTACACTTTCAGGTTAATGATCTAAAATGTGTCAAAAGAAAGTAAGATTTTGCGAAAATAAAAAATAGGTCAAGTTATTTTAAATGTGAAATTTAAAAGAAAAAAGACCGCTACTTGCAGAGAAATTTTAAGTTTTCGGTACAGAAGTTTTTGGTATATCATCATAATTTAATTTGAAAGTTAGCTAAAAATAGGCACCTTTTTTGCTACTTCAATAAATTTTCTTTATTTGTAAACAAACGAAGGTTAATTATTTATATGTTTTCACGAAAATCCAAAATGTGAAGTGGCAACATAAAATAACAATAATGAAAATATTTTTGTGGGTAATAAAGTTTCGCCCAGATGATATAAACTGACATTAGCACTACATAAGAAGAAATGTAAACAAACAAAAAAATATATGGATGTGCGTGGGGTTTTTTTTAATTATCTGATTATTCCGTAAATAAATTTGTAATTACTTACCATTCCAGTATATCTGATGGTATGTTGGATTTGAATAATTGGGGGGGGCTAGGATATTCTATTTTCATCTTGGAAAAAATAAATAATGAGTACCCCATTTATTTTATCCTCTATAACCCTTAATCACATGGCTGTTTCGACACAGCATAAAATGTGCAGAATACATTACTTTAATTGATAACTTAATGGTAAAAGTAGTTTTTAATGTTAAAATTCCTTATATTACGAATTTTAAAAAGAAACGACTGAAAAGGCTATAATTGGCGTGTAACTGACTTGCAAGGTTGTTTCTTTTTTAATTAAAAAAATATTATGGTGTTGCACTAAATTAATTGCACATGTGTATGTAACTTCAAAATTAGGGTCGTTATACCTATTGATTTATTTGAATAAATTTTAGACAAAGAAGAAGAAACGATTAAACGATAATAATATTATATATGTGTAATAACACAAAATTCCTTACACAATCTATTATATTTTAAAAATAAACGACTACTTGATAACATAAATATTTTAAGTTGTAAACAACTTTTTTCGTTTTATGCGTTTCATAATAATTACCAAAATATTTTTTTGACAAATTATCCTGCAAATGTTACAAAAATAACCTGCATAATATGCCTGTAAATATTAAGTATTTGTGTTCTATCATACATAAACCTAAAAATACGGTTTACATACTTTGATAATGTAAAAATAATTTCGTCAATATTAAATAATCAAAATATTTAGACTAAAAGTATAAATAAAGTATAATATTAACAACAAAATATTATTAATAGCATTTAAAAAGAGTAAAATTTAAATATATTATTTTATGATAAAGTACAAATATGTATCGCGAGTATAAAATAAATGGACTATTAATAATACAAGATAGTCATGTTCCTGTTAATAAATTGTTTACGTTTCCTTTGTGCGTGAATAATTGTGTTTATAATTTACTTTTGGACCTCCCATAAGAAATTTTAAAAATTCAAGTCGTACAACCAAAAGTAATAAATTTGTTAGACTGCCATAAGGTAATCGTATCAGCGTGTTTTTTCCTTATAAGTACGCGATATCGTGTGCAGGTATTATGTTTAATTGTTTGAGAAAACACTTGTGCAGGACACAAGTTTATTTTTAATTTCCGCTTCCTTTCAATTCAACCATTCTTTAAAACAAGTGGTCGTAAACTTTCACCACCCTCGGTACCCCCCGTCTTACCCTAGAAACTCTGGTTTCATATATCCACAATATTAAGAGGTGTATTTCGCCAGCCCCCCCCCCATTTCGAATTTTGGATCCAAAATTGTTTAAATCGTTTGTACCCGTTTGTACCTTTTTTATTTTCGTTTGTACCCATTTAGTTGTTTAGATATTTTGAAATATCTAAAATAGGCATATCGCCAGCCCCCCCTTCGAATTTTTCGAAAAATTAAGGGTGGAAATTTCAAGTTGCACACGTGTTTTATATTTCCATATCAACTTTAATGTCTTCTCGTTATTCTTTATCTCCCTTTTCGTATCATAAATATTTGAACAGTAGCGTTCCTCTTAACTTTTGATAATTAATTTAATTTTTGATTGTCCGAAAAATATTTTACAAGCTAAAAATGGTTTAAATTGTGAAACCCCGGTTAAATTTCCCCTTATAATAAACGACACAAAAAAGCTTTTACTTTGACTGAACAATAACAAGAAACAGCTAAAATAATTATAATTATTTTTTTGTTTTCGAATACAATAAGTAATAAAGCTTTTCGAATTATTTAAAACATTTATTTATGAGTTGATCGTTAAAAAACTAAAGAATTAAACCGCAATAGTCCGGTTTGGGTTGCACTTAATCGAAAAATTGGTGAAAGTACAAAACAAAACCCCCGGTTAATTTGGAAGCTTTCAATCAAAAAGATATGTAAATCGTGTGCCAGTTTAAAGGAAAACCAAGAGGTAGTTGCCCCACAGTTTTAATGATAATGACCCCAGTCTACGTAGGTTCTTACCTACAACAAATACATAACATACGGCTATTTATAAAATAGTATATTGTACTTCGCGTATATAGAAATTAGCTTACTCCTTGCAGAAAGTATAATAACTCTAATTACCATTGTTAAGTGGTTATGTTAATAACTAGGCTTGAATAATTTATAATGAAAAGCTAATTTATAATGGTGGGTACTCGAACTTCAACCCTTACCATGACATAACACGAAAATCTACTTAAGAACTTTTTATTAAAAATATTAATCATACTCGAACTTGTGCATTATAAATAACAAACCATAATAACACGCAACGCAATTTAGAATTATAAAAATTACCGTTCGTGTCAATAAATTATTCTAAAAATGTGTTCACTTAATTAATTTTTATTTGCTTTGGCGAATTTTAATAATTAGCTAGCTTGGTTATTATTATCTTAATGTATTTTAATGGCAAAAAATTGTTACTTAGTTGCCACTTGGAACAGAACCATTCGAGCAAGTATTATACACATAGATACTAAATTACGAATAGGAACAACAACAATTAGATCAGTTGGGTTGGGAATTGGATACACACATCTGTACAGACAGAAAAGAGTGGAGCATTAGAATCCATCGACATTCAGACAACCTTCTGCAAGTAAACAACCCAACGATTCAAAAAATAAAAAAATGAATGAAACGCAACAAAATTGAAAACAACATCTAAAAAGAAAAAAGAAAAAGACACACCCTTTTATCCCATGCAGTTATCTGCACGAACATAGCTTTGCCAAAAATTTACGTAATAATTTGTTGATGTGTATCCAAAAGGTCAAATCAATTAGTGAATGTTTAATAAATATAAAAACAACACCCATTAGTGCCCATCGTATGATATATCATACGGTTAATGGAGGTGCTTAGAGGGCGACAATTATACATAATATCACCCATATGATTATCATATGGTGGGCATTAATGGGTAAGTTGCGTTACTAACCATAGAGAACACAAAACTTATCAAACTTGGCGTAGAGTATAAAAAAATTCATGAATTATGCAAAAATTAAAAAACCTGAGAAGTTAGAAAATAAAAATAACAGTATACGTAATGTTTACAATAAATAAAAAAGAAAAACACACATACCTACTTTCAACTTTTATATTTTCCTTCGAGAATCTATTCGCAAGTAATCCTGAAACAAAAAGAATCGTTATTTATATCAAAGTTATTTATCTACCACCAAATAAATACACACAAATAGATTGTTTTTCTATTTTGCACAAATACGTAAAAAGGATAATTTTTAATGTCGTGTACGTTTAATGCGAACGAAACTTCCTCCTTTCAAAAGAAAGTTATAAACATAACACTAAATCACTGTTCGTTAAAAAAATGCATCCCATTTCATTTGGGCGAAAATTTAGCAAAAATATATTATGGATTAATTTATATTATTTGTGAAAAACTAGCTTTCGTATACCCAGTTTTACTGTTTTTTTAAAGTAAAAAATATTAACGATTACATTTCGAGAGAATATTGAAAATATTCCTGGCTTTGATAAAAAATTCTAAAAATTTATTCGTATATTTTAATTTTATTTACTAAATATAATGCAAAACTCATTTAGATATTAACATTAATTATGCAATTATTACAGGGTTTTTTTTATCACTGTTGTCCATTTTTAGTTTATACAGTAGAATTAATTATTCCAGTGTTATGCTTCGGTCAAATAAACAAGAATACTTGCACACTCGACCACTCCGCCGAGTGAAATTTAATTTTAAATTTAAGCAAAATAATCAATTATCGTATACCAAAAAATTAGGTAAGTAGTAGTAGCATTTGGAAAAAAAATCCTATAATTATACTTTTTTCTATAACGTTTATGCCAATTATGATACTAGAATAGATCAAAAATATGGTAAGTTTCTAAGATTTCATAGAATTTACTAGGATTTTATACATTGCTTCGGATTTCCTATTTTCCGAGATTTCTTTAAGTTTCTTAAAATATGCGAATGTATTTCAAAAAATTTCTTACAATTTTTTTAGAATATCCTAAGGTTTCCTAAGATTTTCTCAAGTTTCTATGGATTATCTACATTTCGTCGGATTTCCTATTTCTTAACATTTCCTTGAATTTTCTAAGATATCCTAAAATTTCATAGAATTTCCTGATTTTATGCATTTCATTGGAGTTTATACATTTCCAAAGATTTCCAATTTCCTATAAGATTTCCTAGAATATTGCTTTCTAATATTTCTTACATATTCTTGGATTTCCTATTTCCTAATATTTATTAAAAGTTCCTAAAATTTTCGAATATTTCCTAAATTTTCATGCACTTCCTATTTCCTAAGATTTATTTAAATTTCCTAAAATTTCCTTGGATCACTTAAGATTTCTTAGAAAATTCTACATTTCCCTAAACTTCGTATTTTCAAAGATAATATCTTGAGATTTCTAGATTTCCTAGATTTCGTAGAACTTTCTAAGATTTCCTCAAATTTCTTAGATTTCCAAATATTTCTTTTGATTTTTTCAGATATTATAGAATTTCTTGAAATCACCTACAATTCAAAAATTTCCAGATTATCCTAGGTTTTCTTAAGATTTCCTATAATTTTCAGCATTTCCTCGGATTTTCTGGTTCCTAAGATTTTCTTGGTTTTTCTATAAGATATGTTATGATTTCCTTGTATCTCTTAAGATTTTCTAGAAAATTCTACGATTCCTCGAACTTCGTATTTCCAAAGATATCTAGAAATTTCTAGATTTTCTAAATTTCGTAGAATTTTCTCGGAATTTCTATTTTCTCAAGTGCAGTTTATATTATATGATTTCTCTTATGTTTTATCCCATAGTTTTATCATAGGAGAAAACATAAAGTAAGGTTTACATGATATTTTTTATAATTTTAAGAAAGAAAATACAGTGCAAGCTATGTTTTATGGTTTCTCACTTGTTAAATTATAAGAAAAATCATATGAAATGTAAACGGCACTTAAGACTTCCTTAAATTTCGTAAGATTTTCTAAGCATTCTTAGATTTCCTGATATTTCTTAGATTTCCTACAATTTTCTTTGATTTCCTAAGATATAGAATTTCCTAAGATTTTCTAGAATGTTCAAAGAAAGAAATACACTAAGTCTGTCCAATTTCCTAAGATTACCTAAAATTTACTAAGATTTCCTAGAGTTTATTAAGATTTCCTATAATTTTCAACATTTCCTCGGATTTTCTATTTCTTAAGGTTTTCTTGGTTTTTCTAAGATTTCCTTGGATCTCTTAAGATTTCATAGGAAATTCTAAATTTCGTATTTCCAAAGATATCTTGAAATTTCGTAGAATTTTCTCGGATTTTCTGTTGAAGTGAAAAAAAATGAACATACTAGAATTTCTCAAGATTTTCTTAGATTTTCTAAGATTTCCCAGGATGTCCAAAGAAAGAAATCCTGAGATTTCCTATGATTTTCAAAATTTCTTAAGGGGCCATCCATAAATTACATCACACGTTCAGGGGTGGGAGGAAGTCAACAAAATGTGACATCGTGTGACAAGGACCAGGGGGGGGGGTAAAAAGCTTTGTGACGTCACATGAAAATCTTTTAAATATTAAAACGCGAAATTTATATGTGACCAAAAAACTTGAAAATATTACTAACTCAATTTTTATTTAATGGAAATAAAAAAATAATTGAAACTGCTGTTTTATTTTAATTATTGCTAATTATAAAATTTATAAAATATGTGACGTCACACCAAGGGGGAGAGTTTCAAAAATTTGACATCGGGTGACAAGGACGGAGAGGGGTTAAAAAATCGTAAAATTTGTGTGACGTAATTTATGGATGTCCCCTAAGATTTTACAAAATTTACCAAGATTTCCTATAATTTTCAACATTTTCTCAGATTTTCAACTTCCTTATATTTATTATATTTGAACCCATTGAGGACATTTTATATTTAAAAATTTTTACACTTTCCTCAATTATATTTATTAAAGAGGACTAGTTTCGACTTTTATAAGTCTTTTTCAACTAAAATCGTGACATCTTACAGTCAAAAAATTAATTTTTCAAATTTTTACAAGGATTTTCTAATATTTGCTGAGATTTCCTAAAATTTTCTGAGAATACCCGAGATATCCTAAGATATTATAGAATTTCCAGAGATTTCCTACAATTTCCTTGGGTAATCTAAAATTTTGTGAAATTTCCTCAAATTTCCCTTCAATTTATAGACCAAATTTTCCCACCGATCCCCCCCCCCCCCCCGGTGAATGTAGGGTTAAAAAATAATTCCTCCCTAAATTGTAATAATTACCTTCACAACCTAAAGAGTATTCAATACAATTACCGGAATACTGAGGGGTATTCCATACCTCCCAGACCACCCGGGTGAAGGGTTTGCACACAAACCTTTGGCTTTTAAATTAATATGAAATAAATTGTGGCCAGAAAAAACGTAATATGGTGGATAACTGTCCACTTTAAATTATGAACTGAAAGAAAATGAAATAAAATTTAAATTTAATTGAGCTTAAAACTAAAAAAATTAACTAAAAATTCTGTACCCGCTCCTGCCTGCATAAGCATATCTTTTACTCACTATTTTGATTAGCAACGATTTTAAACATTTTTCACTACAAATTATTGTGGTTAAGAGCATGTTACAAATTATTTGTAACGTCACACTGACTCAGACGCAGATCGTCCGTCACGGTTTATGTTGTTGTCGATATCACAAGGTTAGAAGATGAAAAATATTGGCAATATCTATGGATCACTAATATATTTATGTTTTTTAATTATAAAATAGCTCAATGTCAATAATTTTTGGCAATAGTCGCTTACATTGTTTATTAGTAGTAATTTAATAAAAATTTATTTAATTTTTTTTCGGTTAGAACCTCTACTTTTTGTCGTCCAAAGCAAGGCGGAAAGACAAAAACGTTCGTGTGAGTTCGCCATTACGCTGGCTATTTATTACAAATAGGTAGGTATTGTATTAAAATAAAAAGTACGGTGTGGTCTAAAATTGGAAACGCCGCAAAAACGGTGGGGAAATTATGAATTATTCTCTACGAGTTTGTTTCCGAAGTAAAAACAAACGAGTTCGATAATTTTATAATATCTAAATTGAAAAAAATGAACGTCAACTAAGTTATACATTCGATATATTATTGAAAGGTTATGGATCGAAAAAAAAATTGTTTCTCGTATCACAATTTGGCACACCTCTTATTATAAATAGCTTATTGGATAAGTAAACAACATAAAATTAATTAAAAATTTTAATGTGGTATTGGAGACTATGGCGTTAGAGGAAGAGTGCACTATGGTACAATTATAAATTTAAAAGTGACATGGCACGTGCACCAACATAAATTAATACTTGGAGTTGACATTCAAAGTGAAACGATTGCAATAATACGCATCAATAGGAAAAAATATGTGCGTGCGATGGAAATGAAATTGGCAACCTCATTAAATAGTACAATATAATAATATAGAAAATGTGCAGGTCAAAGGCTACTTGTGTAGAGACTGTCCGATGAATCATTAATCACCAAAACATTAATGTACCTTCATTATGTTCATTTCTTCCAGCATGAATACCAATAGAAAACACAAAAAACGTAATCCCACATTTTAAACATGCTTTGAAATTATAATTAATTAAAACAATTTATATATTCCACAGAGAACGTGAATTGTAGCGGAAAATTTCATGAAAAGTCGTCGAAAAGTTCAAGAAGTTCAACAGACTTCTTTACTTGACAATACATTTAACTCAAAATTCAAGAAAAACTTATGCCGGTCACGTAATAATAGAATCGAAAAAATACAGCCCTCGGATATACTTATGATAACGTTGCGCATAGAAAAAAACTGATTTATACCACCAGGGGCTGTAATAATTTGACCATATCACTCTCTACTAACTTGTATGCAGCAGTAGAGAATCTAATAAATCTTCTAACAAGGAAATACATCACGTTGTCGGTTTGAAAGGGAGAGCCTTTTATTAAACAGAGGGTTAGGTTTTACTATACAGCCAACACAAAATTTCCTTCCTACAAGTCAACTACATCACGTATATTTACCAAAATTTTCAATGCACGTTTTGTCGATAATTTGTTTCAACCAATTTGCCCATTTTTATTTCAAATTTGCCAGACATATTGAAACTACCCTTAGTTTTTTCCGATTAAGAAAATTCGAAAAAACTCCCGAAACCAATCAAAATCTTATCGGACTGTATAATTCGGTAGTAAATAATATCGAGAAAATTAATTTCATTTATTTTAGTCCGCAATTGTAGAAAATTCCAGAAAAGCACAAATTGGTAGGTACACCGACCGTATCGATTTATCATCGCCAAGTTTGTACAATTTCTTCCTTCTAAATACAAATTAGTTAATTTTCAAACGAATTGTATAAATGAATAAATGACATCATAAATTTTACATTCCTGTCTCATAATTCAGTTTCTGGTGGAGAAGTAGAAAATTTTAAAAATAAACGTCAGGTCCTGAATTCAACATACCTCAATTCTAAAGAATAGCTTGCTCTTAAAAAATAATTCTATTAATTCAGTACCTACTAAAGAAATTAAATAAATCGATAGCCGAATAAATCAAAATTAACTCAATTAATTTAAAAATTTAATAGAAAAACGTTTACGTTAATATAGACGTCAAGTAAGTGTAAACGTCGCGATAATTTTTTTATTGAGATCAACTTTGACCCCGAGTAAAGTGTCCCAAAAATGTAAGCTTACTCTTGTTTGTTTAAATGCGACAAAAATTAGCTAATAGACGCGAACGCGTCTAATCAAATTTGAGAATGAACAAGATAAACGGAGGAACTAATATCAATTTGTCAACAATAATTGAACATTTTAAGGTCATTCCGCAGAATGAGTTCTTCTAAGGTGACAATGAAACTAAATTAGAATTAGCACAGGCTTTATTAAATGGCTTACCTTAATGACATCTTAGCGTAATTTGTACTGTTGTGTAAAATGTCCCCTCTAAAGCACAAACGTGGTGCCAAAGTTAATTAAAGCTATTTAAACCGCGTCTAAATTGTTTCTCCAGCTGAAAGCTCACCAACATCAACAGTCGAAATTCTCAATAAAAAATTAAAACATTATTTACGTACTTGCATGTTATTCCACCCAAAATATTGCGCAACTCCAAAAATAAAACACATTATAGAAAGCCAAATAAAGGGAGACCGCAAAATAAACATCGACGAGGTAATTCGAAAAAAGACTGGAAATTTATGCTAAATAAAATATCATCAATATTTCCCTCGTGATTAGTACGATCAACTTTATTCTGGCAGTTCCATTTTTTTGTATGAATCTTCACCCTACGTGTTACCCCTATAAAGCTTACTTTTTTGCTTCACTTCCGCTTTTTTATTTGTAGCTTATCCCACCTAATTAATTACTCCAAAATAATCCCTGCTTTTGTAAATTTAAAAACTTTTTACGTTTTCCTTCATGAAACGTGAAATTGCGTCGCAGTAGAAAAAAAAACGGTAGCAAAAACTGGTATACCTATTTGAAAGTGGCAAAAAAAGGTATTAAAATAGTCTTGATTTAAAAAACAATTTTCGTAATTACACAAGCAGTATATACTTAGTATAGTATCTAGTAACAGGTGTCTTTAATATAAACGCACAAAATTAACTCTTGCACGTGTCATAGTAATTATTATACAAATAAACATAACGTTTTGGTGCGTAATTTAAATGGAACATAAATAATATTACTTTCGACTTAACCGAAATGCTCTCAAAAATCCAAACACAATGACTTGAATTTTGAATGGAAAGACCTATTTCGGTCGTATTTGATCAAGATTTTGACAAAAGCTTTTGTAATCTGTTGCATCTTGCCGGTGTTTGATCGAATAAATAGATACACCTTGAGTTACCTGCTCAAAAACCAAACAAGGCAAAACCTTGAAATGGGCTACATCTGCTGCACGGGTGAGAGCCCTCTATAATGGCCCTTCGAGTTCAATGTCATCTAGAAACGCAGATGTACAACAAAAAAATGAGTATTTGATAGTGAGTTGATAGAACGTAGATGTATAAGAGGGTGGAAAAACGAAGGTGTATTTTTACTGCGTAGAAACCGACACGAAATAAAAACTAATCTAAAAATAAAGGAGCAAAATACATTTCATTTTTCCGATAAAGCTAAATAATTTAAATTGTCTAAAAATAATAATGCGCTTGATACCGCAAAAAATCAAACCCAACAAATTGTCTAAATCGACAAAAACCACACCATCCATAGATCACCAAGTAATAATTTCAATTTTAACATGTGCCTTTATGCAAAATAGGTAAATGAGACAATAAACCTGACACAACACATCATTCAAATTGCAAAAAAACAACTGCTACCAAAATATGGTAATAACGCATTATCATATTTATACACTTTTCAAAATCCCACAATAAAAAATTTCCACATGGATAAGCATTAGACTTTGAGACAAATCATTTTATCGAATCACTTTCAATTGTTATAAAACACCCACAAAAACGAACTACAAATTTGCATTTTAAACTACTGGAACCAAGCGTGCAGTTTTGACATTGAAATATATTGCATTTTCAGTAATAGCAATATATAGATTGCTCCAATTTGGCCCTTCCATTTGGGGGGGTGGGGGAGTTACAAATAACAGCCGAGCCACAAGCTGTGTCCAAAATATATTACTTGCTATCTTGAAAATACCAACTTTAGTCGTCGGCATAAAAAACAAAAACATTTTTTTGTAGGATCAGAAAGAATTATTGTGATTTATGAATCTGTATGCTATACCTACCTGTTTTTAAATACTTAGTGGAAAACAAAGCCGCTAGAAGACTAACTCTCCCGTTTTATACACAAACTTTAAAATCCGTAACCGTTACTCCTTTCATATCAAGTTATTGACATAATTTTATTGGCACTATACAAGAACCATATAATGGTCGTAAAATTTTTATGTATAAAAGGTACAACATATTATAGAGGTTCATAATATTACTTAGTTGTCGTAAACACTGTGCCGCCATTTAATTTCAAGATTGCGAATTTATACTTGATCATACAAAATAGTTAGTTTTATTACCAATACTCGCCAGACCCTGGTAAAAAGGACATATATTTTTTAATGCTTTAGAACATATTGAAGAAAATCCTTCAACGAGATTTTATCTACTACCGTCCGAAAAAATGCACTTTCAACATTAGTTTGCGCTACAAATCGAGGTAATTTTTGAGAATTCAGCAGTGTTAGAGTTAGAATAGCAATTAATTGAAATTTTAAAAATCGATTGGTTTTTCTTTTTCTTCAAAACTAGCTTTTAATATTAATAGTTACTTTCTTATTTTTCTATCAAATTCTAGCGTCAATATTCTATGGAGTTGACCAAGGGGTAAATATCCCAAAAAAAAAGTGGTTGGAATTTCCTTAGAAATCTTTGGAATTCTTTAAATATATTTGGAATTCATCGAAATCCTAGGAAATCTCTGGAATTCGTTGAAAACCACTGGAATTCTTTGGAAAACATTAAAATTCTTTGGAAATCTGTGGAATTCCTTGGAAGTCCCTAGAATTCTTGAAAATCATTGAAATTCTTTGGAAATCACTGGAATTCGTTGGGATTCTTTGGAAATCATTGGAATACTTTGAAAATCGCTGGAATTGTTGGGAAATCTTTGAAATTTCTTTAGAAACAGGTTGGACAATAATAATGGTCATTATGTAAACAAATATATTTATTGAAATTTGGTCAAGGAAACACCAAATAGATAGATTTCCTAACAATTCCAGCGATTTTCAAAGTATTCCAATGATTTCGAAAAAAATCCAGTGATTTCCAAGAATTCCAGTGACTTCCAAATAATTCCACAGATTTCCAAAAAATATTAGGGATTTCCAAGAATTCCAGTGATTTCCAAATTATTCCAGTGATTTACAAGAATTCCAGTGACTTCCAAGGAATTCCACAGATTTCCAAAGAATTTCAATGATTTCCAAGGAATTCCAGTAATTTTCAACGAATTCCAGAGATTTCCAAGGATTTCCATAAATTCCATAATATATTCAAAAAATTCCGAAGATTTTCAAGGGAATTTCAACCACGTGTATACAACTTTTTTGGGATATTTACCCCTTCAGATTGATGTCTACCTAATCTTCTTTATTTTCTTAATATCATGTGCGACGACAGCGGTATGTAGGACTCGTCACTATTAAAAGGTCACTAATATAAAATTGGAAATCTTTGGAATTCTTGGAAATCATTGGAATTCGTGGAAATCATTAGAATTTCATGGAAATGTTTGAAATTCATTAGAAATCTTTGGAAATCCCTGAAATTCATTGGAAATCTTTGGAATTCATTGGGAATCTTTCGAATTCTTTGGAAATCATTGGAATTCTTGAAATCACTGGAATTCGTTGGAATTCTTTGAAATCATTGGAATTCTTTGAAATCTTTGAAATTCCGAGTCTTGTGTACACAAATTTTTCTGGATATTTACCCCCTGGAGTTGACCTTATACCGTGGGTCTCTTCGGAGTATCTAGATCATAGTCTCTATCTGTAAAATTAAAAATAAACAGAGGCCAACATTCTGAGATTGTATGATTGTAACCATAAATTAATGTAACTACTTAATGGATCCTACACAATTATTTTTCTTACAACGAAAAGCATTGTATTTGTTAAAGACTTTTTAAATACTTCTGGGGGTTTCGAGCCCCCATAGCCCCTCTCCGTGGTTACGTTACTGTTTTTAACTTGTATCGATATAATTTCTTCCGAAAATTACATCTTTAAAGTGAACTTTAAAATAAATTGATTTATAAGTAGAAAAAATTGTATACCATTATGTATTTCCGCTCGGGCTCATGTAATTTTTAACTCGAGGATTTTTCATTGTACCTACATACAATATCTTGTTTCCGTCATGAATATATAATATTATGTATAATAATAATGTCGTTCATATATGGTAATTAGTAGCTTCATTCATCGCGTGCTACAGACGAAAAACGTTTCCACGTGACCGTTCCATTTTGATTGACTTCAATTTAAATTTTAATCAACATTTAATTCCTATGTAATCATTTTTTCATTCAAATGCTTTCAAAACTAGTGTCTGTACTTAGAAACAAATTTAGGAAAATTAATTAACCTCGCTCATCCAAATAATTTGGCGATTGACGAAGAGCTTTCGGCAAGAAAATATCTATGATAAATTGAATGGAAGTTAAAACACCAACATGCTTTATTGCGAAGTGTCTGGAAAAATTTGCATTCCAAATAAGAATTTAACACCAAGTTTGCATTAACTGTATAAAGATTGAATGTCTCGTCTAGTGTGCATAAATGTTTTAGGGAACAAAATGTTAATCTATTTTCTCCCCAAATCAGATTAAGGATAAAAGCAAAAATATAATGACTCATTTAAATTCCTTTGAAATTAGAAAATTAAACATAGAATAATGTAATATTATTTTTGGCTTTGTAAAAACAAATTAAACTTCAACTTATGAGTACAGAAAATGCAAGCCACAATTGAAGCACCAACTGGAAAATCGCAGCTGTTATTAATTTCTAGTTTTGCATTCATAATTAAAAAGCAGCTTTTGTCTTATGATTTATAACCATGATTTAGTATTTAGATTTTAAATGTGAGAAAGCTTGTACAAGTCACTTTAAACACACCAAGTCATCAGATAAGTTGTAAATAAACAAATTTGGCTCCAAGCCCATCCACCATACAAATACTATCAAAAATAAGACGTGTCTCTGCATTTATGGTAATTACACTTTCGAGATATAACAATTTTCCTAGAGAAACAAAAATTCGGTCATAAAATAGAACAAATTATTTTTAATGGCATTTACACCGACGAAAAACATTAATTTCGATATAATGTTGTTGTGCAGCGAGCTGGCTCATTCCTAATTGCAAAAATGCAATAAAGAGACGTAGTTTCGATCAACCAAAAAGGTCCTTCGCCCTAGTAATTGCAGCGAGTGCATCATAATCTTATTTCCAACGGGAAAATATTTTACAGTGTGGGATTGCGCTGTGTTACAAATATCCATAACGTTGTTGAAAAACGCAACACAATTTATTTCTCAAATTCCGAGTTCATTTCGAATTCTAATTCGCAGCTGCTGCATCTTAAAAACCAATTAATTGAGGTTATGCAAGCAAAACAAGCACTCGTCACCTTTGTTGATAGGTTGGATTATTGCAGAAGTTTAAGCTATTCTTAAGAAATAGAAACACTAATAGCGGATTTCTTTTTAGACCAATGACAAAATCGTCGAGTATTGATTGCATTTACATTATTGAAGATTTGTCTGACGTTCAATTATTTTGCAATTGAAAGAAAATTGTATATGACCGTTCCAAAATAAATATGAAAGGTGAAAGACCCTAAAATTGCGGATGCTTTAAAAAGCATGCCTATTTCGGAAACCCCAGTTGCAGTCATGAAAAAATTTAAGCGATGTCAACAACTGTTATCAGATGCACAATAATCACACGCCCAAAATGCTTTTAAAAGTTCTTCCCCGATATCGTGGATATTAAAGTCATCAATCATTTATGTAAGTGAATTACAGCAATAAGATTTTTTTCGAGAATATTATTTGTATGTCGGAAAAACGTTAAGGGCATTGCAAAATTCACTGCCGAATGAAACGCAACCGATAAATAAACTAATTAATTTTTGTGATTAACGTGAATAATATCAAGGTCGATGTGGTTATACACTTGAGAGGTCGTTATCCTATATACCATTAAATTTTTAAAACTGAGGTAAATATGTTGTTTTTCCTTGAATATTCTGTATTAGTCGACAAAGCACCTGCCTACAAGATATCTTGTGTATTTAATTCAATTATATGAACAATTCAATCCCGTTAATGATAGGGCGATACCCAAACCTTCAGTTTTCCTAACTTGGAATAAAAAATTATTTTACCCATAATTTAAGCAAAAAATTTTTTATACCTACAGAAAAAAATTATTTAGGTGTACAACTGATATTTTACAATATCTGTCAGTTTTTATGCCTGGTGCCATTACAGCTAAATTCTTTTGAAATAGACCGGCAATGGAATTTCGGAAACATTACGTATTCAAATTCCGTTATTAAAAAGAAGTTGCGCTTTTAGCCAATATCTACTAAAATAAATTATTCTACGCAGATTATTATATAATTTAGAAAAAAATGTTAATTTTAAGCTCGGTGGTGATTATGGTTAAACATTCCGGTTTAAACTTGATATTGGGGAAAAACAAATACATACACATAGGGTTTTGTCCGGTATTGTTAGTCAGATTTGCAATATTTTGCAATTTTCCTCAATTTATTGTTAATTGTATTGTGATCAATATGGTGGTATACCAGCACCCAGCACGTGTACCAAGAAATAAAATGACTTATTAGAATCAATAAACCAGGTAAATAAAAAATAGCAAAGCCCCTATAGTATACAAATGACCTGCATGATAGCGAAATATATTTAAAAAAAAAAAACGTGTATATAAATAAACTACTAAAAGGTGTTGATATTTCAATAATTATTCAACTGTTATGGACTGCATAATATTTTAAATATTGTCTATATAAAGTTAAACTATATTGTTGTCCAATAGAGGCAATACAATATAATTTTTTAAAACTTCAACCATCCACCGAACTGTTTATCATTAAAAAAAGTAATCGGTATAGTAATAAATGCCATGACTTTTGTAGATTATCGAATTTTATTTCTTAATTATTTATTACAAAAACATCAAAAGTCGGCTTGCTAGTTCTGGTAACCCCAGGTCAAGTAATTTATATCAAAATATCATTCCAATATATCTGAAATAAAAATTTACCAAAATAAATATTTACAAGAGTAAATTAAATACGGATCTGCTTAGAAATATACTTATTATTGTACATATGTACATACATTTATAATATTTAAATTTCCAGTTGTTTACTTACGGGATTTTATACAATTAATATTCCTACATATAAATTCCTACAAAGTATATTATATTACAGCAAAATGTCGGCAAGTTAGCGTCAAAAGTTATTTTGGTTTTATATGTAATAATTTGGTTTTAATTAATAATAGATATTCATTTTCGGTATATAATTTAAAAATAAAAAATAAAATATTTTTATATTTTTTTATTATCTATATTATATTAAAAGTAATTTTAAATATATATAAAAAAAAAAAAATTATATTTTTGTATGTAGCAAATATATTATATATTTAATATTAATATATATCATATAATTTTGTATGTTAAAAAAGATAATATTCCGAATGGTAATTATTAGGTAGTATGTTTAAAATTTTTGATTTTAAACAGTAGTTATTATTATATTACAATACAATTTTATATGTATATCAAAAATAACAACATAATATCAAAAAAATATTAATTTTTGTATGTAGCAATATATTATATATTAACTATGGAGCGTTAAAAAAATTCAATTCCTTTTTCTTTTACCATGTGACCTTTTTTTGACTCATTATCAAATAATTAATTAAATTCAAATTAAAAACGTACGAGATTGGTGTGACAGCTGAAATATCTTTTATGTCACCAAAGGTTTGGGTATCTCCTGGTATGTTAGTACAATATACATTATTTTTTTTCGAAAATCTGTAGCTCTCGACAGAGATGTTAATAGAAAGTAAACAGACAACACAAGTAAACATTAAGCTGGCCCTCTCTAATGTTTAGCTGTCGAAAACAAATTAACATACCTGGAACTTTATCTTCGACACTTGGCTCTTTATGGTTTTATCAGTAGAGCAGAATGCCGCCTTCTTAAATCAACGTCAAAATGTGTTATCTCCAATACCTTTCATATCATCCAGATTTTCAATGGCGCATACTTGAGTTTAAGCAGTAATTCTCAAAAATGAAAAGAAAAAAATAATATGCCGATGGTACTTCCCAGAAACTCTCAATAAACAAATAAAACCGTAATCGTAAAAGTTTCGAGAATACCTGTGTAGTCAGTAAGTCAATCACAAAGGATCAATGTGAAACTAATTCCAAGAAGTTACTATTGATTTCGAACAGTGTTATCGACCACTACGAAAACAATTCAAATTAGAATATTCAATTTCAATAATAAATTAAATTTCACCACGTTGTTACGCCGTAATAAAAATCGAATGGTCGAGCAGATAATAAGTCAATTAATCAAAGCATCAGTAAGCATTATATTTAATAAAAAATTATGTCCTATAAAAAATATGACATCAATATAAAAATTTTTGTTATGTTTTGCCAACTTGTGTATAATACCCACGTTTTGACACCTCAATTTGTCATAATGGATTTAATAAATGTTTGATGCAAATAAAAGTTTACCGTATTCGAAATTAGATTTGCTTTTTGAGTAGGACGATTATTTTCTTTCATTAACTCGCCAGTCACCACATATTTTAGAATTAAGAGCGGCCAAAATTTATCGAATTACAAGTACTATGTACATACCTACATATTGTTACGCATTATATGTTCATATATCTCTCTATCTACATAATATACTCTTGATGGATTCATTATCGTCAACGAAATTGTTGAGATATGAGTAGTAGCCATTTACGTTTTTAAAATTAATTATTACTGATCAGACCTTGACCGGTCACTTTGGCTAGTTTCGGTCAGTATTATTCATAAATAAATTACATTTATTTAATAGTCCGTGGTTGGAATGTTTGAATTTTATATATTATATTCTTTCCAATTAATATGGTCCAATAACCAAGGGGGCAATTTTTCTTCTACAAAAATATTATAATTGCATAGCTGCATATGCAATTATTTTTTATTGTCTACTTATTTAAAATTCTGACCAATTAAATTAGAAAAAAAAATTTGTATGTACTTACCTATGCAAAAAATGTTATGGAAGTTTGCGTCACGGCATCCTCGTGGCTAGGATCTCACATCTGAAAGAAAAAAAAAAGCAATTTATTAAATTTGTATTAAATCAGCTTTATTTTTTAATTGATGCGATTAACGCAGTCCAAGTCGGATTTAACCAACCGTCAGGTAATGCAGCTGTGGTTTTCATGTTTATTAGCTACAATGTAAATACATTATGCATTTTACAGATATGATTAATTACTTTGTACTTTATCGCGGAACAAATTGTAGTTTTAAAGGTTACACAAATTGAAATAACCGAAACTGATAACAAAAATGTTCTTTCTTGGTTGAGGTCGAAATCCATTAGGTGCAGAGTCAAAGGTTATACAACCGAAAAAGAGGTAATTTGAAAGCATTGATTATATAATTATAAATTTAAGAATTGACGTTTTCAATTCAAATTGTAAAATTTGATAAGAAAATACAATTTTCGTCAAAATTCAGATATAAAATTGGTTTGATATTTTCGTTTGAATAAAAAGAATTCAATATTTTTGTACGATTTGTTTGAATAAAATTTTGGATTTTAGCTTCTATAAGTAATTTGTGCTCTTCTTTCGTATTTATGTTACATTTTAAAAAGAAAACTTTTACGGGGTTTGTAAAAATTTAACGTGGACGTAGGAAGCTGGTTTACTGATATTTTAAGATAATCGCGTGAAATTTACATTCATTCCAGACGTAAACAAAACTATAGATCCGATATTATTTATAGTACCTAAAGTTACTATTTATTATGCGAAAACAGTATAAGCAAACTATCCTTGAGCGGTAATAGGAAATATATTTATACACAATAATACCAACCATGAATAGATAAAAAGAGCGAAGTGAAAAAATAAAAGATGAGCTCACTTTAATTTGTAGTAGGACATAATTGGCAATATTTCATTACATAAAAATAAAAAGTATTTGAATATAATATATTATGTATGTGTATATAATTTAACGCGATTTAAAAAAATAAAAGAAATTACATTAAATTCGGTCATAACTCGAACAATAAAACCGAAAGCTTTCAGACTGAAGCGACCGCAAAACAACTTCTTTATTGTTGACGTCATTTGTGGACCACCCTTCGTAGTTTTAATTTAATTACCAACGGCAATTAGAAACTATAAAAAAATTGATTCGGTTTGTTATAGTTGGAAAATCACGAATTGTTTAAAAAATTATAAATTATTCATGTCGGAAGAAATTTTAAATATAAAACTGTTTTTATATTTAAAACCGCCCAAATTTAAAGACTCCGCTGAATTGGAAGTAGTCACTGGGTAGAAGATAGCAGGAAATCTCGTCGTTATTAATCCCGGTAGTACGGTCACGATGGCGTGACCGGATTGGCACTAAAAATTATGTTACGATAAAATAGTAATAAAAAAATTGCTTTTGCCATTTTAATCGTTTTCCTCAATTTAATTTTACCAAACCGCATATGTATGTATGCGAAGAATGACTTCATTGTAGCCAATAAAATCGCAGCTTAAAAATTCGACGCGCTGCTTTTGATATTCGCCAAGAATGGCAAGCGAACTGATTCCCAAGCACAACATATCCTTATTATTATAATAAGATGAAAGCTTATGACCGATGCTATCTATAATAATGCATGCAAATGTATCGTGTATTTATAATAAAGCAACACCAATTTGAAGTGCAGTAATAAATTAAAACTTAAGCCGCTTGACACTTAACAACTTTTTGTTATATGTTTTTTCCATATATTTTTTATATACATCTAACCGCTTCGTTTGATATTCGCCAAGAATGGTACATATCATCATCGTTATTATTGTTATTATTAACAACCAAAACACATTTAACCATTTGTTAGGTTAGTGTAAAATAAACAATTGAATTTGAATATAATTTTGTTTTATAACAAGCGAATTGACAAGAAATTGGCCAACAGCATCAGACACTGATTGGTCTACAATTTATGATTTTGAAATATTTTGTTTCGGAGTCACATTATTTCTTTTTATCTTTCAATTGTTCCATCTGTATTTTGTTTTAAGGATAAAAAATTGTAACTTGTAAATTGCATTATTAATCTTGTAAATTAATCGTTGACAATATTTCAGTGTCAACTTAAAAATAAAATATGATCGAAATTTCCACATCTTGAGGAAAATTAATAAATTTTTGTTTAGATTAATTTATTGCGATATCTTTTTTCGTGAATTGGATTATCTTGAAACACCGAAACATAAAAAATATGTTACACAATAAACAAATAAACAAAACCGTATTAATGTCATCAAACTTTTAATACCTATCCTCCGCAAAACTTATCGTGAGAAAATGGTTCAAGCCGATATCTCATAGAAACAATTCGTTGCAATAACGAACTGTAATTGAACTAAAAATAGGTATTTGATTAAATAAATTGATCAACGTTTTTTGCAAAACCAACTACAAATTGTGGTACAGAAAAATAATAACAAAATATTTCAACTACAGCCATAAATAAACTCTTGTTAAAAACATCCACAATATATTCCACTTAAAGACGAAAGCATTACTTGCAGTTTTTCTTGTAGCAGAAATCTTAAAACAGTAGACGATAATTTTCCGAGTCTGCCTTTTCTCTCGAGTCCATTCACATTAACTCCTCTTCAAATTTTGCGATTACAAAGAAATTGCATTAAGGTTTATTTGCGATTCGGAATAACAATTTATATACTTCTTTAGAAGTAATGTGTAATGTTTACCAAACTAACATTGCAAACAGTTTCTTTGTTACGTTCTGAACTTTTCCAATTACATATCGAGATATTTTTAAACACAACAAAGTGGTTTTGGAATTTTCCTCTTCGCAATTAGGCCAAGTTTTGTTATACTTTTGATAAAAGATATTGAGAATCCGGTCGATCAAAACATTTCCAATCTATGTTTATAACAAATAACAAGTAGATGAGTAAATAAAAAAATCCAAATACGAGTCACCCTAAAATGCGGTCCTTATGGGGAATTACACTCACTCAAAATAACCCCATCAACGAAATAGTGGGCGTCCTCGATTTATATGCTAATTATTACGTAGAGGGATGGAGCAAAATAAGAAAACATCCAGAACTACTTAAGGCCAGATGCCCAATTTACTGTATTTTAAAGAATATTTAAGAAATTAAATTACATAAATATTTAACGAACTCTGCACGTGTCTCGGTCGAGGTAGAATATCCTTTTAAATTAAAATATTTACGATCGTGTCATTCCCTAGTGGGACGACCAAATCTGGAAATGGGGGACCATTTTATACGAGTATTAATTACTTCTCGTACTGCACACAAATTATTTTTGTCTCTTGCAAAGCAAAAACAAGTTTTCTTGGGCTTAATTATTTTCTAGGGAAAAATATACTTCGTTAAATCTTGCGATCAATTTGAATTCGGTCGTAAGAACCACAAAGCATCGTTTATGGTTTTTTTATTATTCTATTTACATACTTGCTTTTCAGTAAGACTTCATAAATAATTTTTAAGCTACCAAAGTGTGAACATCCATTATTCTTGTAAAATTAGTGTAAATTAATTTAATCTGCCAACAGTCATAATAGTAATTATAAAATAATAAAAATGTTTTTGTTTATTTATAGCAAGTAAATTATAACTAAATTAATTGCAAAGTAAAATAATAATACTTCATGATATCCCAGTAAATAAAAATGGAAGGATGGAAAGAACGAAACGCCGAAAGATGATTAGATTACAGATAATATAATTTGGGGTTGTGCAGTGTAGTGTTCTTAATAAATTATAAACGAATTATATGCTTTGCCTATTATTGCACAGAACAATAACACAATTGCGAATTTGAAAAATACATATTATCAAAACAAAGTAAGTACTCGTACCTAATTGAAGATATCGAAAAATTCACCGAGGGGTCGGACATTTAATTATTATTAATCAATGTTACTGATTGTTTACTATTCGCACAATACATTTAGATAAGTCAAATTATGTTTGTTATAGCTAAAAAAAAAAAAGGGGGGGGCATTCGGTATTCACTGATGGAATGCGACACATTCACAAACTCGGGTACTTCGAAGAATAAGATTAAAAAACCTTCTCTGCACAATGGAAAGCTAAAATTTTAATGATTTGAAACACTAAAATTACTTTTCAAGACTAAACAAAGTATACCGACAGTAATAAATAAACCAGTTTAAGGTAAAATGTTGTATGTTTTGACCCCATTTCTTGGAACAACGGGAAACAACATTCGGTTACCAATAATATGTGAATGAATGCACCAAATGTTATAAAATAAAACATGTCAGTCGGACAGAAGCGCTCGAAAACATAAAAATGTTAAACACTTGTAAACTTACAAAGTAATTAAAAAGGTTAATTAAGAGTGAGGAAGTCGTTAAACTAAAATAATTGTGATATGAAAATCGTAAGTAACAAAAATGTCTCAACTTCGTGAAAGATGACAAAATTTCGAGCTATTCAAAAAGCTTTATTATATCTCAGATCGTTTACAAAACTATGAGCCGAATTTTAATTAACTTGTACGCACTTTAGAGAGTCATAAAGCCGTTTCGTTTTGTTAAATTATGTGTAGAGCCAGATAATATTAGGGTGAGGGCAATAAGTTAGAAAAAAATAAACTCCAATCTTATAGGTTGGTAGATTAAATAAACGCGGCTATGTCAATATTATAAAACCTGCTGATATAAAACATTTATAAATATCTGAAGAGTTGATTAGGTCTGAAATAAGAGTTTTGATTTTGCTGCCGGCACAACTAGGAAGTATCCGCCGTAACAATATACGGCGAAAAGTATCCCAAAACTCCGAAACAAAAACGACATAATATATTCTGATATAATATAATGTAGACACACTTCATGGCATGGTCATTAAAAATGATAAACATAAATATTATGGTGTTATCAGCTGGTTATGCGCTTCAAAATTGCACCGAAATGATAACTCGAATTTTACGTTAGTGCGCTTGAAATTGATAAAACTGCATTGCTATTTTTGGTTTTGTTTACAACGTTTAATCGCCTTTATTATCAAAATAATGAACAGCAACAAAAAATTACAATTTTATGGGCTCCTTTATCAAGTACGAAAAGCCCAGGAAAAGAGGTTGAGGTTATATTTGCTATCTTTTGACGACTTGATTAGCAAACTTGCAATTTTTATAGCCGAAGTTCATTTTAATTACCGCGCACTTTCTCAAGCGAAAAAAAGTCGATTACGGTAATAGAACAGCAACTAGGGTATTCCCCAAAAATGTAACTATTATTGATTTCGAATTTTTGTGCAATGTGAAATACACATTTATAATTAACAATATGCATTCGATTAATAAGAAACTAAATCTAGTTGGAAATTCAACGACCACCAACGACGCTACACATAGCGACCACCAACACGAACGGTCAATTGGAGAGGCGCACATCAGGCTCATGAGAAAATTTTCGGATACAGTTGCCATCATATATGGAGTAATCGTAATATCGATATGGTGTAGGTGTCGGCTGAATATATTATAATTATTGTTATCTGATTATTGGTAACACGTATTCATTCACACACTGCTTCTTGCAAAGAAAAAAATGCATTCAAACTAAACAATTTAAAAACCATTACAATATAATACTACTTAACTTTTTACTTTTTAAATTTTCTACAACAAAAGTGCGTATGTATAATTATTAAGGTTCCCACGAACAAGTTTACAAAAATGTCTGGCAAAAAATTCGATTTCTTGTTTGGTCACAACAATAACATAGTGTGACGCAATAATATTAAAAAAATTTAGTGTACCAATATAATGAATTTTTCAAAAACAGAAAATTATGTAATAAATCCCAATGTGGCCAATTAGGTATAGTATTTTTACGTGATATAGTATATTATTGTAAACGCCCTATTAAAATAATTGTGAATAGAAGCCCGAAACGTTAGAGTATAAAATTCAATGACCCCCAAAGTGCTCCCTACGAAATTGCTACCAAAATTATAGTATTTCAGCTTTACTTAAAAAGCATAAATTTAACGGTTAAACGGTTAAAGTACATAAGCGGAAATGAAAACTTAACAATACGTAGTGTTTATGTGAATGGAGAATAACAATTTACAATCAAGGATATACGAAACGGATGTAAGAATACGAGAATTGAATTTGCGTTAATGCCAAGAAAAATGGGTGGAATAAATTTTACTCTTAATCGTTCTTGTGTACACTTCATTCATTAAGACCTTCAAACAATTTAATATAGCGTACGAAATTTCATCTTTTACATCATCAACATCCATGTCTCGTTTCACGTAGGAATGTCACCTGAACGAGTTTGGAAATTTAAAGTTGGTAAACAGTCGGCGTTTGTGGGTGCACCAAACTAAGGATGTAGGAATTAAAAAAAACAAAATATTTAATTAGTCGGTATAGTAAACACCTACAAGGAATCTTGAACCGAACGCGGACCATTGCTGGGCGGATAATCTCAACTAATGAGAAATATAAATTAAAATTAGTGCAAATCCAAAATTTATCAAGCATTTAGCATTTCAAATTAGCAGTGTCGCTATAAAAAAACTTCCTCGTCATCGGTGGATGTGTTCGCTGATATGATTAATCCTCCAAATAGTAAACAAGTTTGTTTTTTACCAGCGAGGTTAGAATCCTGCATAATCAGTGAGAACGAAAATTTTAAAAACAACTTCTAACGGTTTGCGCCAACGCAATATGCCCCCTATGCAGATCGGTTAATTATTAAAATGCATAAGTTCGACTTATTGAGAAATTCGTGTTTTATGTCATTTATTTCTAGAAGGTTACAAATATTTAAATAATCGCTAGTTTTCTACAATCTCCCAACATCTGTTTATATAAATACTAAAATGCAAATTACAACAAAAGCTCAACCGAACTCAGCTGCTGAACAAAAGCTCAATACATTTTTAGAATCAATTTTAGAAATTCGACATTTATAATGCATTGAATCAGTGCCGTAGCTGGTACCTACTTTTGGCGCCTATTCCCCGATTTTTAATTTGGTGCAAAATGGCAAATTTTGAGAATTAAACTATGCGCCTTTATTTAAAAATATTTTGATTTTGTAATTTAAAATTTTTTCAAATTTTAATTTGGGTTTTTCAGGATTCCCACTCATTTTTCAAAATAAATTCTTTGACTTTTCCAGGTAACAATTTTTTAACTTTTTTTCAGTTTTTGTCAAATAGCGCTCAAACTAAGAGTCTGACAGAAAATTTAAACCATACCTTTTTTAAAGTGGATTAAATTTACTACTATTATGCTGGGTTTCACAAAAGAGGTTTAAAATTCAAACTAGGATTATAATATTCAAACAATATAACATCAATGCATTTTAATTGTTGTAACTATGGTTACAATTTTAATCGTAGTTTAAATTTTATGATACCTATATGAAACCCGCCATTAGAGACTAAACAGAGTATTCTAGCTCTAGTATAGCTTCCAACTTCCAACTCTTAAAAAATCAGAACATTTTTGCAAAAACTGAAAAATATCAGAAAATTTCGCTGTTTTTTGAAGATGCCGGCGCATCTATGTATTTTCACTATTGTAACTGGACTATTACAACTAATTACTTATGTTTCTAAAAGTTTCAACAAATTTTCCCTAACCCAAAGTTTTAATTTCCCCGACTTTCGCTACAAAACTCAAAATTCTCTGATTTTCCCTGACATACATAATTTGCATAATTTAAAATTTCCTGATTTTTCTGGGATTTCTAGACGAGTAGATAATATATTAAATAAAATAGTTTAGAAATTTTGAATTTCGGCGCCTTTATGCAAACGGCGCCTATGCCCGGGACCATATTGGCCATACCCTAGTTACGGCACTGCATTGAATACCACTAATTTTGAATATAACTAAAAAGAGATACTCCGATATTTGCTCAGATTCAGAATCAATTGTTTCTACCAGTAGCGTAGCGTCAATTTATTTATGACAATTTAATATAAAATTTATGACAAATCTATGACAACTTAAGGGTGGGATCTCACCGACAAAGATAGATATAATATTGCAATGCAATAGAGAGAGACCGAAATGTTACAACTTTTCGATTCTAATAAAAAATATTGTATATTATTTAGGATAACTAAAGTAGAAATATAAAAATAAGTCTTTCAATAAAACTAATTTTTGCAACATTTTTTGTTAATATCGAGAAATTGTGAAATATTTCGATCTTTCTTTATTGCATTGAAATATTATAACTAACTTTGTCGGTGAAATGCTGCCCTTAATATAAAATTTATGACATTTTCTCATAAATTTTTTTGTCACTATGACACTGTCATAAATTCTGCACCATTTGTGCCAAAAATCATATGCAAATCACAAGCATCAATTTTAAAGATTTTTTAATTAGTTTTGGTCTTGATATTTTTCCATCATATTGCAATTTAACCTGTTTTGTTGGAATTTAATTTAAAATTTATATTTTATGAAAAAATTTTAAAATGAATATTTTTCAAAATTTATGAATTTTTATGAATTTACGACAAGTGGGCACCCTGCAATTGCTAGAAAATTTAGAAGAGGCGTATTGTCGCCTCCCCTTAACCGGCATATTGGTTTTAAATTATTCTAAAAATAATTAAAATAAATAAATTGTTGACATTTTACTTAAAAAAATATATTACGCAATTCTAATAAATTATTACGTAAAATATTTTTATTGATAAGTTCAGTAGCATTCGCATATAGGTTAGTTGTAATAGATTCTATTGTATAAGAGAGAAAGTATATATTGCTATGTATCATCCCAAATTTACAAAAAATACAATAGTATATTATACATATCAAGGGAATATACTCCCTATAATAGTTTTTTTTAAATATCTCTTTAAACTATACAAATTTATACAATATATAATAATTACATACATAATTATGTCAATCCATATATTATTTTACATAAAAAATCTGATAGAAAAAATAAATAAAAAAATAAAATTTATTTTGATAAATAATGTGATGTATTGAGTATAATACAGATGATATAATTAAACATATCAAGTGTTTAACAGCAAAAACAATTTTTAAATAAAAATTTCAATTGCCATTCTGTTTTATTTGTTTATCATTGGAGTTAACGATTCTTTCATATAGTCAAATGTATTTCCAATTATCAATAATTTGTACAATTATATTTTTGGTACAATTTCTTTCGATTATTATTAATACTCCGATAATGACTTTCTAATGTTTTCCTTAGCAGAAATTGATTAATGGTTAATCTTTAATTAATTTACCTTTCACTTATTGGAAAGGCCGTGTCCAGTCCTATATTCAAATATTGTCAAAGGTTCCCTTCAGTTATTTAACTAATTCAAACAATTAGATTAAACTTAGTTTCATCATACATAATACTTACATATTACAACGGAAGATTTTTTAATTTTTCAAAATTAAATTCCGTTATTTCAGTACGTAAGAAAAATTATCCATGATAATGCGTTCTACTCTATTTGATATTAAAATGTCACAGCACAGTATAAATTATACATGCAACTTTCGATATTTTTGCCTACCGTAGATGTCAAGATTTGTAAATTTTCGTCCATGAAATCGCATAATTTAAAAAATTACCGTTATATGTTCGTTTTTTTAAATTTATTAAATACCTTGTTGTCTGTCAACAAACAATTAAATTTAATAACTTGGTGACCGGAATGGAAATAATCGAATATTTTAAATTAAATTCGAATAATTAAAATATCAATTTTAAAAAAATGATGTAAACTGTAAATATGTAAAATCAGAAAAGAAAAACAGGTTTCACTAGGTCAAAATTTAAAATCGACTATGCTGCATAAAATTTATTAGACGCATTCTGTCTGCCAGTTTGTCTCATACACCTGAGTTAAACGAAAACTCCAAGTTAATGCTGGTTCCATTATGCAGCCGATCAACTTGGTACACAACACACTATTGAAACTGGTTTGCCTTGCCTTTTATTAGTTTATTGGAATGTTTTACTAGAATGTACGCTGGGATACCTATCGAGTAAGCCGTAAGTGCAAATATAAAAAAAAATAGAAAGTTATGTCATAATGCGATATGTAAATATAATACATTACGAAGGTTCGAACTTGATTTGAATGGCCAAATAAGCTGCGTACCCAATACACGAAAATAAAATATTGTGTACCCAGTGGAATAAGGCTACTTGCTTGTCCATCATTATTATCGTCAATTTGATTATTAGCTCGTGATAAAATTAGCTAGAGCAATTATCAAGTGTCGGAGTAGATAATCACCATAAATAGACACCTAAAAAATGATCTCACGTGGTACACAATGCAAATCAGTGCTCGAAAGCTGATCGAGATGACTCAATATTAGAGTTATGTAAATGAGGGAAAATCAATTATTACTAAAAATCGTTCGGTTAAAAAACATTAATATGTATCTAAATACGGCCCATATCAGTGTAAACACGTACTAATACTGTGTCTAGAACATTGAACTTCGCTCGGTATCTATTAAAAACAAATATATTTTCTTTATTTTTTACTAAACTCAAAGCATTATGAGCGAATAAAAAATGTCAAAATTTATAATACTTTCTGGAACATCAAACCGAAATATATTTTAAACTGCATGTTGCTATTTCAAAGGAATGCCTTCAAATGGTGACTTGAAAACAATTAAAAAAGTAAAATTCCGTAACCCGCGACGAAAACAAGTTTCTGATTAAAAAAAACTATATATACGCAAAAATAGATCCGTTCTTCGTGACAAACTATGTTTTTGTATTATTATGAATAAAACTAGAAAAATAAATTAAATTCCTGACATACTTACAGAAGAAAACCAATAAATATAATAAACTGATAGAAGCTCATGTTTTTTAAGTGGGCGACGTTCAGTGTCATTTGAATTAACTCTGGAATTTGTGCAGTCCACCGTTTTGTAAACAGGAAATGCCGCCGCAACTTTTTCTCTAACCTATTTTGAAAACTTTTGGATATTACCATAGATTAATAATATTGCATAAGATGCCCGAGTCGACAGAAGGAAAGATTTATTAAACTCTCTGGAATTGCCGAAATTTAAATAAAATGGATTTTAATATCTGCGTGTTACTTCATAATTATAGTGTTGACAGTGAAGATACTATATAATTTTTCTCGATAAATGAAAAGCGGATTGCGGCGCGTCAACGCTCTCGAAAAATGAATGAATGCACAACCGGCATCGACGTTATTATATTTAACCACGCGCACGAAATTACTATCACGTTAATGAAATTTAACTGTAAACGCTGCTGTGCGATTAAAACATAATATATTGAAATACTATCGAAAAAATTTCAACTATTCAGATTAATTGCTAAAAGTCGAAAGTAGTACAATAAATCCCCAACTGATCGGGATGAGACAAGAGAGTAACAAAAAGTTGGTGCGATTCCGGTTAAACATATTGTGACATTGAAATTTGAACGAGGATATCCGCCAGACCTTTCGTGTCAGGAATCTGATAAGATAACCGAAGATGAATATTTTATCAAATACAAATACTTATGTACTCTTTAGTAAAACCGACAGCTTTCTCTCCTCTCGTTTCATTCACGAGTGAGTCGACGTGACCCCGGGTGTAGTTCATTCATTCTTACTCCATTCGGGTCATAGTGTTTGTTACTGCGTAGTAAACTTTAGAAAGTGTTGGGATGCTGTTAATTACGTGCTCGTATCAAAACAAAGCAAATTCAAAAGTTATCGGCCATAGTGGCTTTGCAAAAGTTGTTTCAATAACGTCACGATTTGAAATTATACATATTGCGATAGATATTTATTTACTCCAACACAGAAATGTTTTCAATTTCAAGTTAAGTCAATTTTCCTCCTATAGATATCAAAATAAGTATGATTGAAACATTCGAAGCGATTGACAAAACAGATAAATATATTTCATTTCTTTCGGCAAGCGTTTTATCATCCAAATAAGATAAATAAAAATGATTTGATTGCCCAACAACCAATCGATCAAATAACATTTCAATAATAAAATAATGAGCAATATCAGGTAACTCGAAATTATTTACGGTAAACAATTTTCAATTAATTCCTTCGGAGGACCACGTGCGCCGGGTGCTGCTGCATCATGATTAAATTAATTAAACAAATATTTTTATCGTCAATTGCCATTTAAGAAAAACAAAACAACTTCTGGTTTTGAGATGCTCGTCGAGGTTTTGTTTTCCAAAATGGAAGCACATTGCGTAGTCATGGCAACCAATTATACTATGTTCACATGGGAACCTGTTGATATTCATTTAATATCAAAATAATAAATTTTCAAGTGATCAGTTTAATATTTAATTAATTCCGTTTATAAACTTCGTACGTTTATATATTCAGCTGTTTGTTACATTAATTATTGTTTTTCAATTGTATACAATACAATATTAATATTATTATATACAATAAATACTAATAATTAGAGACAGGATAAATAAGCACGCTTTTTTTAAAATAAGTGCTTAAAAAAGCACACTGTTTTTGAATTATGTCAAAAAAAGTTATGAAAAAGTTAATAATTAAAGCAAATAAAAGCAAAAAATTGCAGCTTGGACAGTATTATTCGAAATAAATAAACAAAGCACTTTTGCAGCTACTAAGTATTATTTAATTAAGTTAAAATATATTATAGAGGGCATACCATGCTAAATCGGGCACTTTTTTAGGTGACCCCTTTCGATTTTTCTCAAAATTTTATATGTTTTTGAGACCGATGTAATACCCGTTCTTGATTTTTTTTAAATTTTTTTGACCATCCGTTTTTGAAATATGATTTTTTTAAAATGTCTATAACATTCCGAGAGATGCACCAATCGGATCGTTTGTTTTGAAAGTTTTTGATTTTCAATCAATGCAAAAAAGTTAACAAAACGGAAAAGCTGACTGAAATCACTAAATCAGCGGGATAAAATATATTTAATTCATTTAAAGTAGAGCAAGTGGAAAAATCACATCTTTTGGGTACGTTTATGTTGGAGCTGTGATAAGTGATCAGAGCGAAGGAATATCAGCTCTAATCGCTGTTCTATCAATTAATACTGGCTTGTGCTCTGCTTCAACATAAGGGGACGTCCATTAATTTCGTGAGGTCAAATTGAGGGGGGGGGGGCAAAATCTCACCAAATTTCACCAAGGGGGAAGGGGGGATCAAAGAAAATCTTACGTCAACTTTTTAATTCAGAGAACATACATTTATTATAACAGATAACATTTTATATTACAAATTCAATCCCGGTCATAGACAATATTATTAAATATAAAATTAATATATATTTAACTATTTGAAAATGATATAGTAAATCTCACCGGAGGGGGGAGGGGTCCCTCCAAATTTCACCAAGGGGGAGGGGGGGTCTAAATTTACGATAAAACACCTCACGTAATTAATGAACGTCCCCTAAACAGTCACGTATATTTCAACGTTTTACTATTCTCTGCTTCGCTAGTATCTCGGCTTTTAGCACTTATAACAGCTAGAACATAAACGTACCCTAAGTATAGTTAACAAAAATTTAAATGGCAAAAAAATTAGTCCTAAGTAAGCACAAAAATAAAATAATAAGCATGAGTAAAAGCAAAACATTGCCGTTTAAGGTAAAAAAATTAATTGTAAGTCAAAGTAAAATTTTAAACTCGAAAATATGTTCAAAATTAGCACAAAAGTAAAAATAAGCGAAAATCGCAAAAAAAAGTATTATGTAATTCGTCCAAATTTCAAAGAGCTGCTTTTAAAATTGACAATAAGCAAAAATGCTTAAAATCCGGTCTCTACTAATAATACATAATACGTAGCCATCTAATATTTACAAATTAACCAATCTGAGATACGTACAAAAAAACATGACCTTTTATTATAATTTGATAATAATTAGAACTTGGTTCCAGTCAAGGGCGCCCGGAGGGAGGGGCAAGAGAGGGCACTTGCCCCCCCCTGGAAATTGCTTATTTGAGAAAATATGATAATATTTTCAATATATCAGAAACTTAAATTAGCAATAATTACTTCACATTACTACAAAAACACTTGCATATAAAATTAAATTTTTATTTTTGCCGATCAGCTCCCGCACTATTAGGTGTTATAAGTTCGCTTTAGTGATCCAGCGCCCTGCGTTTAGACTACTAAATGAGACATGCGGACATGCTTCCGCCAGTAAATTACGCAGTAAATAAGTTTATTTTTCTTTCTTCTTGGGTCCTATTTGCTCTTGGTGATACAACATATACATACACAAATATAAATATCGAAGTTAAAGAGGTTCAACTAAATTGTTTCTAAATGGTTTAATAAAAAAATATTTGTCTTAAAAATCCAATACAATTTTAATGGGTCCGGAAGGCGGGTTTTTTAACGACTATGGGGTAAAAATTGGGCGTGGAACCCCAACAATTTTCCCCGTGGTACTTATAGCTTTTGCCCCCCCCCCTAGACAATTTTCTGTGGGCGCCCTTGGTTCCAGTAAGTAACTTATTGGAAGATTTAATGAACTTAATCTCAGCAATGAGCCTTTCAACAACCTTGGTAACACTATTAATGTTTTTCTCGCTCCCGTCGTACACTGAACCATAAGCGATCATAATATACAAAGAAAATTCAATGAAAGTTTCATCAAATCAATGAAATTTCAGCCAATGAACACTGAAAAAAAGGATTCATCATATTGATGAAAAATTCATTATTTTTATGAAGGGTTCATAGAATTTATGAATTTTTTAAATAGTTTTCATAAATTCGTTCATTGTATTTATGAAAGAATGATCATAGTACGTTAAATGTTAAACGAAATATACCTATAAAAAAAACCTTTGAAAAATAAAAAAAATTAGTTGAAATCGGGGGGGTAAAATACACACAAATGGGTATTTAATATACAACATATAAGATATACAGTATTTCAAAGACATGATATTAACGTATTATACATAATACATTTAATACAAGTATTTAAAATACAAAATACAGTATTAAAAATAATGTTAACCAATAAGAATCAAGTTCATAAATAATAATTTTTTAATTAAGTAATTTAATTATTTAAATATTTGCATGTTTAATAAATAAGTGTTGTGCTTATCAAAAACCAAATTTTAAATGTTTTTTTTCAAAATTGTATTTCAAATTCCAAATTTGAAATAAAATACACAGAATACCGGACCTATAGTATGTATTTCAAATGCTGCCTACCTCTGAGTTGAATACATTTTATGTATGTAAACTGTAAAAATATTTAAAATAAAAAATTAACCAAGTTTTCAATCAATGAACTTATTATGTGACTTTGATCAATGCATAGAATAATTGCAATATAAAACACCCCCCCCCCCCATAAGTGTGTACTTCTATCTGATATCTATCTTATATCTAAATTTCATTATGCATATTTATTCGTATAGAAGCTTTCATATATTTTCCAACTTTTAAACCCAGCTTGAGTTTTTAGGCATGCCCCACCTTGATATCAATGTTCAATATACAGTAGCGGTCTAAATAACAAATTTTAACAAGAGGGGAAAATTACTAAAAATAATAAAGAAAATAAGTTTAAAAATTTAATGTACACCATATAAGTGTATGTTTGGCAATACAATTTACGATACTAAAAATGATAGTTACTCATTTATTATGGTATGCATACCTACGCATTGCGTACACGTAGGATCATCTACAAAGGCAAAGCAATTTGGAGCCCAAAATCAAGTAGTGAAAAATTTGCAAAATAAATATAATTACACAACAAAACTACACTGGGCAGCTTATCAGTGTGTGGCGCGACGCCTTGAACTATCAAAATAACAAACATTACTTCCAATTATTGTAACCTACTCGTAACCTTTCGTATGCTGCATTTACAATTTAAAAACATCATTAATCGTGACAAATTACAAGGCAATAACTCACCGAATTTTACATAAATTAAATAGTTAGTTTTAGAAAGTGAAAGTTTTAAAATGTCTAATTTGGTGCAACAAACACCCACACATCACCAATTGCATGATATTATACTATTAATATAATAGATATATTTTGCGATCCTGCTGTTTTTTTTTATAAATTATTGACTTTTCCTCTTTTGGAATTAAACCAAAAACTTCCAATGATTTCGATATTACATTTTTTGTTTTGAAGAAATGTATTGGGCAATATGTTTGTTTTGACCACAAAATTATTCTTTAAATGAGGGTTGCAGTGGTGTATCGGAAAGGCAAATGAATTTGCACTCATGTTCGGACGATATCGACAAATTTATTTGGCGTTTGCGTTGTAACTTATTGAGCTTTGAGATTCTTAATGCGAGTGGAGGAGCGGCAATAGTTTTTCTGATTCGCCATGAATGGTATGCCGTTGGGAGATTTAGTGTCATAAAAAGTATTTCTAACCAGGGTCTATAAAATTAGTATATGTATATTTAAAGAAATTAATTGAGTTTTACGGCCGTCAAATAATTTAGAAGGTTGTTACTCTCAATAAATTATGTAAAGAAGAATGAAATGCAATTTTATATTTCGTTTTTAGTAATAGAGCGAATTAGTATTCTATGATTTATCTCAAAGAAGTGGAATATTATTCATTATACCATTATAATGATTCCTAAAAAGGAAATATGGATAATAAAAAAGTAATCAAATATTCATCAATTCTTCCATTTTGAATGTAACAATTAGTGAGATAATGACCCGACTAAATCGATAGCCTACAATTTTTATCAAAAATAAATGTCTTAGAAATGGGTTTAACAGGTACGATATTAGTAAAGTAAAATTTCTTTTGCACACTGAAATTAAAGAAGCAAACTCCATTAGGTATAAAATAAGCCTCTTCCTCAATTTAAAAGACGTTACATTCGTGTGTAATTTTAATCGCTTTCCATATTATAATAAACTTGATGGAGAAAAAACGATGTTGAGTTGTTTACCTAAATCGAAACGTAACTATAAATTTAAAAAATAAATAAAATTACCTTTCGTTCGTTAAAAACTGAAAAATGCCGCAAATTTGAATTCCGGAAGTCCCGCAATATTGTAAAGTATTTTACAATGGTTTTCTTTCAGTGTATAATGAGCATAAAAATTTGGTTCGCGAAAATGCTAATAATAATATTTTAAGCAAAAATAAATATTCAATAGGTTACTTATTGTTGTCTAAAAATACAGAAGTGGGTACCTACTGGAAAGGGGGGGATGTATCCCCACATATTGCGACAGATAACCTAAATCTCATAATTTCTGTCAAGTCAAGAAAAAGCATTTGTATAATTAACTCGGCCCTTATATCGCGCCGCAGGCAATATGTCTTAATTTTTCAAGGTTAAACGACTTGAAATGTATTTCCCTCAGACCACTAATTTGCACCGAACCCCTCAATAATTGTAGTTGCAAAATTTCACCCTGGTTAACTAAAACAGACTTGTTAGTTTACGATGATTAACTTAATGACTTTAAATTTATAACAGAGAACTACCCAGATATACAATATATTTTGTAATCCCAATGCGTAATGCTCAATAATTCCAATTTGGTTACAACATTGAAACCTGTGCCTTTAGGAATATGAATAGAAAAAAATAGGAATAAAACTGAAAAAAGCCAAAAAAAAATAACCCTTTATAGGGCGAAGTACATTCAACTTACCATGGACATACCACATGTAATAGAAATGGACATTATGCATAGTTCGTCACTCACCTGAAAAGAAAACAATAAATTAAATTCATACCTCATCAAATTATGCACCTACATTATTTATTAACATATTTTAATGCTTATTCATGATCTAAAAACATGAACATTTTCCGTTCACGATTGCACACGTTTTTATTATTGTTGTGTCAAGATAATCTGCAAATATTTTTAAACGTGGCTTCAAAATATATATTTTACTATTAATTTATCAATAAGTACCAAAATACTCGTAGACATAATGCATCTAAATATAACATATAATTAAAGCTTTGACAAGCGTACTATAGTTTTCACAACTTTATTTTTAGTTGAATACTTAAGTCGTCATCAACATAAGAAAATGCATTTATTATTAAACGCGATCGACAGAATGAAATTGTAAGGTATTAAAAAGTCATATATTATTATCTACAAAAAGTTATATTCGCTACTTAAACAGGCGCCTAATATTTTTTTTAGGTACTATTTATATCTAATCGATGTTAATCAAAATAACATATTTTGACCAGAAGATATCATGTAAAAAAAATGCTTTTGTAGAATCGTGCACAGTGGCGGTGCCGGTAATCTTTTCGGGCAATCGATACTGATACGCCCAGTTAACTGGCATTTATATAAACAAAAGAACGGCTTTCCCTTCTATTTACCTACATTTTAAAATAATCAGAACAAATGGAACAATATTATAATATTCTTTGTTATTGTCGGTCTATTCTTTAAAAAACACAACGCTGCCACTGATCGCACAGTATAATAAAAGAGGAATTCAATTACAAAAATACATTAATGGAAAAATATTGACCGTATTTTAAGTCATGCGATAATTGATGGGATGAGTGAATATCTACTGATACAGGTTGGTGTTAACCGACATATAAATTTTTTTTTTCAATAAAGTTAATATGATATGGTAATTTTAAAACAAAATCTTGAAAAAAATTGATATTCTATTGTTTTCGCCGATCTTCTCTTTTTTCATTTTCCGTTTCCGATCCCTCTGACGTGGCTACCTTGTATCCAATGTCTATGGTATACGTGCGAAATCTTAGCACGAGGAGTTGGTCATGACCTAATTTGAGGGGCAAAACATTTCGTTTTATAAAGATTTCTCAAAATTTTTTTAATTTCCCACTTCCGAGTGGGAGTTCCACAAAGTTTTTAAGACTAATTTACATCAGTTTCTTTTTAGAGGTTATATTTTATTTTAAGGATTTATTATTGTTTTTATTATAAAATTATTTATTAAATTTTATTTTATATAATATAAAATTTAGAATATTGCCGGAAGTATAAAATATTATATGTAGAGGTCTAACCTAACATCTCTACATTTACAATCAAAATATTTTTTGATGTCTTTTTAGAAATTTTTTGAACTCTTTTTATGAATACAGCAATTTCTCTGTCTCTGGTACTACTGCATTACGGTTTGTGTTGTTCAGAAATAAAGGGGGATTTTTGATTATTCGCAAAAATTGAATAATCGAATATTTTGAATATTCGAATAATTTGATCAATGAATATCAATGAAATCAATGAAAAAAATAGTAAGTATTAAATTAATACTAGGGAGATGACGAGACAGTGGCGGAACAGCATTAAGTGCGACTTGTTTCGATCTAGTGTTATATATTATATATTGCTATGTTTTTTACTCTTGATTTGGGGTAGGTACTATATTTTTTATAATATTATAATGTTTATAATAAAAATAAAATGTTATTAAAATTTTATAATTAAAAAAAAAACTAGTTTAGAATGATATATTGGTGACTGATTGGTCTATTTGTATATAATTCAACTAATCGGTTATGCATTATAAACTAAAAAAAAATTAGATATCAAATTGACATCTGACATGACAGAATAATGGCGGAACAAATTGGCGTCTAATTAGATGACGTGAAATTTAGTATGTATATTTGAAAATAAACATTTTCAAACGGCATATTAAATTTTTATCCAAATATATTTGCAAATAAAAAGTGGAGGCTTGGAGAATGGCATAATTGCCAGATGGCAGGTTATTTCAGACGGTGAAGAACTTTTGAAGTCTTCGGTTTGATGTATTAGCCCCCCCCCCCACGAAATTATTTTTCAATTCCCAAAGTTCAGGAAGTCCGACTGCAATCATAAAAAAAAAACAAAAAAAATCTTCAAAACAAAAACATTAAATTTTAACAATAACCCCCCCTCCTCCCAATTTTTATAAATATTTAAGACCAAATGACAGCCGAAAATTTAAAAGATCCTACAACTTTGAACGGCTACAGCTCAGAAAATATGGGTCTCACGGTAAAAATTTCTAGATCTTTTTAATAGAGAATTTTATTAGCTTCAATTTTGCATATTAACATTTTTATTGTATCTCAAAAACAAAAGAAGTTATCGTCGAAAAACCGTCTTGTTATACATTTTTGTTATGCTGCTAGATAAAAAAGTTCCAACTTTTAATCATGTTTGTCCTATAACGTTCGTGGTTCAAATTAAAAATTTATTTCTATATATTACTTTTCATTTTACGAGTAAATAAACGAATGCCCATTTGTAAACGTATTTTTCTGAATATAAACGGGTATTTTATTATAGAGTAAAACTCGAATGCTGCAAACCGAAGAGTAGCAATGGTGGAAGTTAACCTTCGTAATATGTAATTTTACATTTACATTTCTATTTCTGCACACATTAGTGAATTGGGGAAATCACCGAAAAAGACTATTAGTTATCTATAATTATGTGGTCGAAACGTTTAACGTTGATAAGCTGGATCAATAAAAAATCAGAGCTTTATGTATTTTGGTCGATAAATGCGTTCGTTACATCACGTGTACGTTATATCTGAGAAAATGCACAGGAAAAGTTGTAAATAAATAAATATTTAGATGAGCAGCTGAAATAAAATGTCGATATTTAAATAAAATAGGTGTGCGAGAATATCGTAGTAGTAAACAATATGAGAGTTAAAAATAACCGAATGTGTGTACCGCGGCAGGAAAAAAATACAAACATATAATTTAGAAAAATATGTAAAACGTGATTACATAAAATAAAGTAAATCTGTGTCTTACTGCGCAGTGAATGACGTCGAACACTATTTTCGTTCAAATACACGCCATAGATTTGTAGTAAGCGATTTGGTGCACGAGATCATAAACGACTAAAAATATAAGGGAATGCACTTGAATTAGAGTCGGAACGGGAAAAACAATTGGGAATATTTTTGGAAGAGTGCGAGTGTAAGAAATAAATCATAAGCCTACAATATCGACTGCAAATCGTGAAGGTCTGCGAACTCTCGTGAGAGGTTGAAGATGAAACAAGCAGTGCCCAAGGCGAATTCCATCCGAAGAATGCAACCATGCAACAAAAACCGTTCAAATCTTACTTCACTTACCTTTCTGATGATGCTTCGTAAACAACCTGTTATTAACACAAATTGGCAACTGTAAACAGCGCCTAAAATATTCTTCTTGCATGAATCATTGTTTTCCCATGAATCAAAATAATTCTATTTTTATCATTTAAATGTATTTTGAATAATATGTTTTCGTACATCGAAATAAAAACATTACCAGTATTGGTTCGTGGTAAATAAACGATGATGCATTGCAATGATTCGTAAAAAACAAAAAAATTAAAGCATGACGATCGGTGCTACAAGCACAACGAACTTGTAAAACCAGTATATTTTTTGTATCAATTACCTTTTTGCACCTCATAACTAACAATTTTGAAGCAATTTGGGAAATAAAATTTAAATACTATTTCCTTTAAGAATTTATAGTAGAATGTTGTTAACAAAAAAATTACCAATACAATTTCTTCGGTAAGTGACGTGAGAAAAATTTCTTGCATTAATTAACCAACGATCGTGTTCCAATTATTACTATTTCGACACGTTATCTTACTGTTGTTTGCTCGGCACGGGATGTTCCGGAATTTTTGCAATGTAAATCGGGCCCAAAAATACGTCACAGTGTTTGTCATAATTTGCATACCAATAAAATCTTTTAATTATTGGGTCGACAGTTTCGAAATTGTTTTCGTTAATTAACTCCTGTTCGCTTCAAGAACGATACAGGTAGCAGGGAGCAGTGGAGCTCAAAATTTAAAGCAAACGTCCAGAAATAGCAATTTAATCACGTGATTTCGGTATATTAGACGCTTAAAGGTGCTTCTCGTTTTCCTTATATATAATTTGACAAAAACATGTTGATGAAGCTTCAAGACAGTTCGGTATGCGTATAGAAATTACGCATTCGTTAAAACGTTAATCATAAGTGACACCAAAAAATCACGAGAGTAGTGTGTCATCGGATGTGAAGAATTCATTTATTTACAAAGAAAGAGGCTAATTCCGGCATTTAATCAAAAAAAAAAAAGATAAATAAGTCACATTGTTCATTATGCAGACAAAAAAAATATTAAGGGTGACGTGTAAATTATTGCGTGAATAACATATTTTAGGCCTAACGGAAATTTCATTTTTAGTAACATTGACCCCGAAACAACTTTAATAATCCCTTTACATAGAAAAAGAGAAAATATTATATTATTTCGTTGTGAAAATAAAGAAAGGGCAGTTGATACCGGACTTTCCCACACACAAGTGCCGGTTTTTTGTTTAAAAAAAAAAACATTGTTATCAGCCTAAAAAAACCGAACGTGATTTTTAGAAAAATCCCAAATAGAAACCGCAACTGCGTAAAATTTACCATATACCAATTAGAATAATGATTTATATTCGTCGGTTGATAATTCCAAACAGATATTTTTTTATTTCCTAAACAACAATTAGACAATGTCAATGTCGTCGGTAGCAATTTTTCTTGTTTGCTGAAGAACGATAACGAACAAATAAACTGCGTAATTTTACATAGCAGTTGAAATTGTTGCAACAAATTATAGATAACGTTATCGTTGCGTAGCAAGTAGTAAATTTCAAAAAAGCGCAAATTGCGAAATTATTGGTGTACGCACACTCCAATTTTTTGTCCTCTTTCAAGAACAATAATAATTATTACTGAAATGTTTACCTTTTTATAATCCTAAGAGCATTGTTCTTTAAAATACGACGTAATTAAACACCCGTAGGTACATTTTTTAAATATTTCCTATGTACCTACTACGTAGTATTTGATATACCAATAAAAAATTTTCTCTTTAAAAGTGGCACAAAAATATTACAAAAACACTTTAATAAATTTAAAACGCAACAAGTTGTCGTTTAGTTGAGAATTGATATTATTTTGTTATATTTTTATATTTATATTATTTTCAAAGTTATTTTTGATATTATCTTGGAAAATATTTTTTATGGAATCAGGCCAAATTAACATTAGGTTTCGATAGCAAATATTTAATGTTGGGATATTCATTAACACATGGGTGCGAAGAATTTCATTCATTTGTACGAAATTAAAAAAAAACTGCCACATTGTAGTAATTCAAAACCAAAAATTGCCGGGTTATTATTAAATTTGCCAAAGCTATAAATAGCTTAATAATGGTAATAATAAAATGCAAATGTTTTATTTATAGATGCCATTACCAATTATGATTAACTCAATATGGAATTTCACGAATTAAACGTCCCAACAATTAAGTTCGTTACGCACTAGGTCAATTACAAAAAAATTAATTGCACTAACAGAACCAACGTAAAACAGCAATGCAAATTTGCAAGAAATAATACGATTGCAACAGCCAGATGATATTTTAAAAAAACAAACATATGCAAATTAATTGCATTTGTTTAATAAAAACCAGGAAATTTACATAATTTATGTTTTATGGCTCAAATGGACACATTTTGACAAAACAATTTTCATTTCAAATTGGTTATAAAATTTCAAGTCAATCCGCGCACGTGTTTACAAAACAAAACAGACACGATAAGTACATACAATGGGTCATTATTAAAAAACATGCTCAAAAAACACAAAAATGTGTAAAACAAAAAAGTTGTGAAACCATAGACAAACATATTTTGTAACTCCCCCCGCTTTTAGGTCGGGGGTTAAACGTAGAAATCTAGTTGTGTTTTCAAAATACGTCAAGTAAATTGACGTAAACAATATCAATATTGTTAATAATAATTTATTAACAAATATTGTTAGCACACGCGCGTTTGTTTACTCATTTTTGTAATTTTATTTAAATATACTTTTGATTTATTGCTGTAAAATTTAATTAATAAACTACTACTCTAAAACTGGTTTATGTAAAAATTGAATTTCCGAAATTTTAAATTTGAAGATTTCCTGAGCTGATTTAATTAATTATTATTAGGCTTATAAATAATTGTTGTATAGATTTTTACATCCAAGGTATTATGTAATATAAACACATGAATATTTCATACAAGAATGTAACGGATACTTTTAATTTATATATGTAAATATAGCTCTCGTTTAACTTTCCCTGCTACAAATATTATTTTGAGTTATAAAAATATCTAATTTGAATTTAATACAATTAAATTTAACTTTTCTAGTTTTATGTTTTGAACAAGTAATATTTAAATAAATCTCTCTATTTTTTTAGGTTGGCAATAAACTTTTACCAATCAGAAGTGCATTATGGAAAAAATGCACGGTTTTTTTGAAAAATAAGGGCTTAAAAAAGCACGCTATTTTACAAAAATAAGTTGGAATTATGTCAAAAAAAGCTATGAAAAAGTTAACAATTGAAACAAGAAAAGGCAAAAAATGGCAGCTTACACAGTATTATTCGAAAGAAATAAACAAAGCACTTTGGCATCTATTATTTAATGAAGTTAAAACGTATATATTCCGATTTTTTTTCAAATTTTTTGACTATCCGTTTTTGAAATATGATTTTTTTGAAATGTTTTTACCATTGCGAGAGATTCACCTATCGGATCGTTTGTTTTGAAAGTTTTTGATTTTCAATGCTCTTTCAAAAAAAATAAAATATGATTTTGATCCAAATCACAACAAAAACTTGTATCTGGCAATGCTAGATAAATAATAAGAGAAATAATAAAAAAAGCTGACTGAAATCACTAATTCAGCGTAATAAAATCTATTTAATGTAGTTAAAATAGAGTAAGTGGAAAAATCACATTAAGGGTACGTGTATGTCGGAGCTATGATTAGTGATAAGAGCGAAGAAATTTCTTAGCTCTAACCGCTGTTCTATTTGGCTTGCGCGCTCCTTCAACATAAACTGAAACATAATACTTCAACGTTTTGCTTTTCTCTGCTTCGCTAGTATCGCGGCTTTTAGCGCTTATCATAGCTGGAACATAAACGTACCCTAAGTAGTTAACAAGAATTTAAATGGCAAATGAAATAAGTCCTAAATAAGCACTAAAATAAAATAATAAGCATAAGTAAAAGCAAAGAAACAAAACATGGTTAAGGTCAAAAAATTAATTTTAAGTCAAAGTTAAAATTTAAACTCGAAAATAAGTTCAAAATAATCACAAAAGTAGAAATTAAGCGAGAAATCGTAAAAAAAGGATGAAAAACTATACGTTAAAATACATCATTTTATGTAATTCGTCCAGATCTCAAATTTCAAAGAGCTGCTTTTAAAATTGACAATAAGCAAAAATGCTTAAAATCCGGTCTCTAATTATTATTATGTTTAATAATTATAAACATAACAGCAGTGCCGTAACTAGGGTATGGCCAATATGGCCCCGGCCATAGGCGCCGTTTGAACGAAAGTGCCGAAATTTAAAATTAAAATAATATAGGTGCCATCCGTAAGAACAGGGTTCCTACTAGTCTGGAAAAGTCAGGGAATTTTAAATTATGCAAATTATGTCAGGGAAAATCAGGGAATTTTGAATTTTGAAGAAGGGAGATGAGTCGGAAAATCGATTTTTTTAATTTGTTTTTTTGATACTACAACTTATAAAAAATATTGTCAGCAAAACTTTTCGAATTATAGACAAAAAATATATTATAGATACTATTACATTGTTGAATTGTTTTTAATCAATTAACTATATTTTTTCTTAAATTTAATAAATTTTAACTGAAAGTAAGTCTCAAAATTTATCATTTTGCACCAAATTAAAAAAACTTGGGAATCCTCCCCCCCGAATCCATTTCCGTTTAAGGCGCATTTTTCGTACTTGGCCGTAGGCGCCAAAAGTCTTAGTTACGGCATTGCATAACAGGAGAACATTAATAATAGTAATAGACAAAACAAATATTTTGTTATACTAATAAACTGTATAAAGAGATCTATAAACAAATAAAATGGTTTTCATCAATAATATTTTTATTTATGCTAAAAACTGAAGTAAGAAGTTTTTTGAAAATTTTAATCGTAGGAATATTTTGAATTCAAATTGGAGGGGGGTTTGCTATTCAAGTGACTTTCATAAGATCTGCCCTCTCCATAAAGAATTTCTAATTACGGCACTGTAATGCCAACACCGTGGCACTAATAAATTATTGTCTTTTATAATAAAATTTTATTATTTTTAATATAAATATTATATAATGTGGTAGTAACAGTTGCAGAATGCTGCTGTTACGATCCGTTATTCCCGGTTTAGTCTCATTTTTAGAATCAGATTTTGAATGCAAGAATTAAAAACATCCAAGGTGATATTATGTCCGTTTTGGTTGAAGAAGTATATGCATGTGGATTTATTTAAATTTCTTCATAATATTATCTTGTTAGAATCGTCTAGAGAACTTATTGCCTATGTATGCATTAGGGATATACGAAGGGTCACACAAAAACCATCTAAAAAGCACATCAGATCTCTAAAAATTATGTTGGAGATGAAAGCAAAGTGACAAAAGGTTTTCCACATCACAAAGTAGAATGTTTTTACGATCATTGCATGCGTATGTCAAAAAATGTGTGTCAGCCAGTGGCATTGCTCTATTTCGTTGTTTTGAACAAATCAGAATGAATTATTACGGAAACTGTAAATAGAAAATATGTTTATTCGTATAAATTGTTATCTACTGCTTAAGTATCATTAATAATAATAATAATAATAATATGCATTACAGCTTCAACTTTACGATTACACAAATGCACCTCCATTTTCATTCCAAATTTTATAAGGAGCCCCCCTAACCTATTAAACACCGATCGATTCTTCCTGCATCACATCGTAACTTATCAAAACTGTTTTGCTAGACAGTGGAGTATATTTGCTCGATATAAAAATGAGAATCGACGATATTTTGCAGTCTACCCCATAATATTATTATTTGTGTTGATTTAAAATTTGAACATTGCACAAATGGTAAATAACATACAAATATTTAAATTAAGTTGAACTTTGAGTACGCAGAGCACTTTGAGATGGCAACGCTATTATTTTAACTGTTTTATAAATATTTTGTTTTTGTGCTAAAGTGAAGTACTCAACAGAAGATAATAGTAACCTGAATTTGTAGGAAAGTTATTTAGGTCGTAGACTGTACAGCTAGCGGGACGAATAATACGAGATTTTCTACCCATGCGCCATGCACAACGACCGAAAACGTTCAATATAAACACTGCCACTGTATCTCATTTTTCAGCGCAAGAAAAATAAAACAAGAGCACTACTCCGTAGTAACCTGCAAGTGGGTTCGTAGTACTACACTAGGATCACTTCGCAATCGATACTTCTTCGTCCCTTAAATTTTATAACCTCAAGTATCAACGAAAAAGCGAAACAAAAGAAAGCCATCCTAAATAATTCAATAATGAATAACTCGCGACGCCTTGTTAAAAAGTGACGTAGGTAAAAAAATTTAAATTTATTCAAAAATATGCACCTTATTGACGGTTTTTTCATTATTCTTGGAATTCAACGAAAACCGTCTGCGTAATAAGTACCTGGAACGATAGAAATCAACTCGGCAGTGTAAATTGATCAAAGATAAAGATTTTTTAAATATCTGTCCGACCACCAGATTAAATAAATTATTTTTAGCTCAAAAAAACCATGAGAAATTAATTATCATTAGTTGATTATCTGTAATGTTGAAAGCGTATCTATGTAGTTGGGTTCCATAAAAACATTATAAATCCATTACAGAATAAATCGGTTAAAGCTCATCAGGGAGGGGGATAACCGGCGAGGAAACATTAAATATCAAATTAATAAGCTTCGTTTCAATAAATAATAGAGCAGTTCTCCATTTAGTCCTTTGCGTAGTTTTGGGTGGTCTGTTGAGACGGATGACCACACCGCACTTAGGCTTAGTTTGCTTCATTGTGCATCCATCATGAAACTTCAAATGGGAACCTTCCTTCTCAGAAAAATTTCTCAATCATGCCACGGTTTACCGAAAATGCATCTTTATTCCGAGATGAACCGTTGTTTCAAAACCCAACATCAAAGACATAATCGGTAAACCGAAACTTTGCTATCTGGTATCTCCTTTTACAAGGTTTATCTATTATTTCAGTGTCTCTAGTTATTTTTGCTATCTCCATTACTGTTATATCCTATATCATAGAATAACCCGATACTACCGAACTTGGACAGGAAAAATTGTGTCACCTAAAGAGATTGCTTTCCACTATCTCGATATTAAAATTTAAATAAGGTAAATAGATATTTTTAAATTGATTTTAACACGAATTGTTTATAAAACTAATAAATTTTGTTTGTTATTATTAGTAAGTTAAATTATTATTTGTCCATTCACAGGTCCAGTAGTAGCTGAAATAGTCCGGTAAATAGTATAAATTTTATCCTCTCCTGTCTGCATAAAAATGTATTTCGTTCCCATTTAAGGTCCGAAAAGGTGAAGATTTGCTCAGCATGATAATTTAATGGATTTTATCTTCCTAGTTATTTAATATGCTCAAGCTTACACTTGATACATGTCTTTGATACCTTGATTCTGGTCTAAAGGCATACATTTTGAGCGTTTTGTCGAACTCGAATGCTTGAAAACAAAATAGATATTTTCGATACTAGGTAGGAAAACTAAGATTATGTTTCTGAACATTTCCTTTTTCCCCGCATACTTTTACAAGTGGGCAGAAAAGTATTACTTTTCCGCACTAGGGCGGTATTACTTTTCCGCACTAGAGCGGAAAAGTGGTACTTTTCCACACGCTTTAGAATATCACACAGTATATTTTTTTACCATTTTTTTTGGTACATGTTTATTGATATTTTGGCAATATACAAAGAAAAAAATTGAAAATTAAATAAGTTATAAGCTGATAAAGTTTAGGGTAAAAAAATGGCTATGCTGGTTAACACAATTGCAACCCTGGTGTCATCTGAAAATAAAATTTAAACAAAGATTCTTATCCCTAATTGGTCACCCTGGGTCAAATAGACCCGAGCTAATCTTTCGACCTGGTTTACGGCCCTTAAACAAAGAAAAATTCGACTTATGCTGCCATCTAAGGGTAGTTTGAACCTTGAACTTTCGATTCAAATAAGTATTATTTCAGTTCGTCCCTCATTTGTATTTTGGCAACCGTTCGAATTAATAAAATTTGTAATCTCAAACCTATGAAGTCCTTTTAAGGAAGGCTTGAAGTTTGACCGCCGACATAAATATAGTCGTTTTCTGGCCTTCTACACTGAAAATACAATTTATTTGGCACAAATAAATATATACTTGGATTTGGCGAAATATTAGGTAGATGTTGAATCAAATAAAGATATATGTGTTTCAAATAAACTAGGTTTGTGCCGAATATAGGTAAGAGTTAATTCAAATAAATTGGTCAAATAAATTGCCATTTATTTGCCACAAATTTTCTTTTCTCTCAGTGTACACAGTCTTTTATCGCGATACAAAAGTATTGGGTCTATTTGACCCCGTGTGACTATTACGTCAGTTAGAAAATGTGTGACTAATTGGGTTAATTAATAATAACGTCGTTCTAGCCCCAACTAAAGAGAAAACGGTAAAAAAAATGTTTCACGAAATAGCAACTGATTTAAAAAAAGGGAGATTTTTAGACTCTTCTTTTCATATTTTAAAATTTTTAATTAAAAATAGAGAGCTATATATTCAAGTTTTGAACAAAAGTTTCAGGCAGTCGCAGCGGTCTAATGTCTAAGTAAAATAGCTATAACTCCGAAAATTATTGAAAACTTTCGATATTTTCAAAAACAGTTATTCACCTTTTAAATTCAGTTTTACAATCCAGTTTTACAACACAGAAAAATGTCTGTGTGTGTGTGTGTATGTCTGTGAACACAATAGCATCCAAACGAAACAACGAAATCACTCCAAATTTTAAATTTAAGTTTTTATCTGTTGTCACACGAAGCCTATTGAAAATGAATAAAATCTACTGGGGGAAACGGGGGGTTTACCTGAAGCGATAAGACAAAATCCATCATAACTTCTAAACGCAATGAAATAGGTAAATGTTTATTATGACAAAAAATTATCGCTATTACATTTCCTACAACTTTTGTTCTGTAATTTTTTTTCTGAAATTAAAACTTAAAATTAAAGAAAAAATATTTTCTAAAATTTACTATTCAAATTTTATTTAAACTAGAAGAGATAAATTGGTACAGAAAAATCGATGATGAATTGTTTTTATTATTTTTAAATACTAATTGGAATGTTTTTCGCGATTATTGCTCTCTCTTGATGAAATTTTGTATTTAGATTTTTGTGAGCCGAGGTAAATTGTACATTAATTTTGATAATTCGGAAAGTTATGCGATGGCCACATCCGATTCCTTTAATATTCTTCTGACGGCATATGTTTACTCTTTCAATTCATGATATAAAGTGGATGGTTAAACACAATTTACTTTCTATACAACCCAAACCCCTCAGTTTTAAAGATGTGTGCAACACCCTAACATTTTTCGAAATGGTCTCGCTCTCAAGAACTGTCGAGTTAGATCTCAAAAGCTAGCTAACTTGTGTAATTCCAGCTACAGAATTTGTTGCAAAACCCGAGCAGTTTTCTTCTGCTTATTCTTTCTATAAAAACTACCGAATAATTTAATTATTTTTGTAAAACCGGAACTTCAAAAATTTCAGCATAAAGTATGCATTGAAAAATCACTACTTCCTTTCTTATCTACGCAAAATTAAAAAAATTATTTTATTCGTTGATAAAACATTATTTACGTAACACACTTCTGAAAGAAAACCACAAATCAAAATTTTTTCGAAAAAAAAACTACAGCGCAGATAAAAAATATACAAAAAAAGATGATAAACCGTTAATAATATTACGAGATTATCGTCAGCGATATTAATAAATTAATTTCATTAAAATTTGTTGTAAAATGTTATCGGTTAACCATTCACAAAATTTAGTTGACACACATAAGATAAGTTGAATTAGTTCGTTTTACGGCATAGTATTCTTATCAACACTTGCTCTACAAACTTTTGACAACCATTTACTAGATAAAACTGTAGAAATTCTATTTCCGATAAAAACATTAAAAACAAACTCAAATAAGTAAGCCACACGCTAAAAAACATATTTTTTTTGAATTCCTGCCCAATAATAATAATTTTTAAGAAGACTAAACTTTCGAAAAATATTGTAAGAAAATCAAACATATGATAAAATAAATAATAATCTTGTTTATGAATCAAATATATTTACAAATTTTTGCATTCCAAATATTTAATAACCAGTTAGTTGACATTCTTATTAATCTCGTTATTAATTAAACTTATTTCTAGACTTCACAAGTCGTGAAAATTATATAAAAACTTTAGAAAACCGCAAGTTAAAAAACAATCGTTCTCAAGAGTTATGAATAAATTTGCATAATCATTGATCAATGATCAAGTTATTTGTCTTGTATCATCTCACCATAACATTGAACTTAAAAAAAAATTAATAATTTAATTAATACTTATTGATGGTCATAAATTTGAACGGAGTTTCAGAATGAAATTTTACGTACGTTGATTTTTTGCGTCATTCATTGCTATAAAAAATTTAAAGAATGAGCGGTCGCTATTTGTTAAAAATTTCAAGATGGTGGGTTCCTTTTACAGGAAAACAATAAAATGCTCTATTTATTGCGTTTACTGTTACATAAATAACTTTATTACATATTTTAATGTTTTTTAAATAAATTCCTTTTAAAATTACACAAACTTAACGGATTTGTGAAATAATTAAGTTAGTAACGACTTTAATTAACTTATAGGCTACACTTACTTACAGTATGAAACGGAATTAGCAAAAACGTTGTAAACATGAAATTTAAAACTCATTGGCTTAACCGGAAATGATGTCAACTATTGACGTTGAACGAAAGAGAAGGTTAATCACCGTAAAAATCATGTAAATAAGAGCAAATGGCTTACTCTAAGTAGTCAGTCGAAACTCGCAAGTGAACCTTTTCAAATATTATACTAAGTATAGCTTGGAAAATGTACACAAGCAGAAAACAGTTTCTATTGGGTCATTGAATGGGTAAATCCTAAACTCGACGGTATGACAATATACTATACAGTAAAAAAACACTTGCGGAAGCGTACGGCGTCCGAACTATTTAGTTAGGATGTTATGTCCTACATCAAACATACAGGTAGTCTTCAACAGTAAATAGGAAAACACCCCGATACAACCAATTATTACGTTACACATTTCATAGTCGGCGAAAACGGCGTATCATTAATCGATAACGTATTCCAAGACGACTGTTACGTCGAATGGAATAATGTTCAATTTATATTATCACAATGGGGATAACAAATGCGTATGTATTTCGAACGTTAAAAAAGATGAACGTTAGGGGAAGAGAAAAGTAGTCATCCCTTTCCCGACTTGCACGTACTTCCCCAAAAACCAGTTTCCATACTGCAGAAATTTAAATTCTACAAAATTATTTTACTGTTGCAAACGCAATACAATGCAAGAAGAAATCAACTGCCATCAGTAAATAAAAGAATCCAAAAAAGGTTCCGTTTTTAAAAACCATTGCAATAGCAGTTGATTGGTTGTAAATATAACGGATGTATTGAACATTGTCGGAATAAATCAATTTGAAAGTTTTTATATTCATAAAAACCCCCTCTTTCAGTTTACAACTTACAACGCCGCCGCCTATAAACCGAACAAATTTTCTTGTGAAAGGCATCTCGCCTAGAAATTTAAAGTTCATACGTTGATCCGGGTGGCCGCTCGACCTCCGATCGACAGGAATTGCAAAGAAATCTCGTCGCAAGATTGAGGTTATGTTTTTATATGAAAAAAAACAGAACCTTAATACCAATAAAATATTATAGAAAACATCGTTTGAACATGCAGCGAATAAGTAGAGCTCGGTTTATTGAGCTTTACTGTAGTCAAAGCTGACAAGCTATACTTTCTAAATGCTGCATCTGAACTTGTCAGTGTTTGGAAAAAAAACATACAAATATTATTTGTTTTGCCATTTCCTCTGTTTTCAAAAATAACTTCAGTCGTAAAGATGTGCAAAAATTAAATTCAATTAAAAAAGTTGTTTTTGAAAATTTGATATATATTTATAGAATATTGTTATTGGCAATTCTGAATTGATTAGAAATTTAATACAAAACAACACAGATAAGGTTCCGTTTACGTATGTATTATCGCTGTAGGTATACACTTGAGGTATTTCATAATAAACTAAAGTTGCTCGCTTTTGCTATACACTATAGCTTCGATTATCCGAATTAATTAACGCCTCAATCCGCGTAAACAAAAATCCATTCTTATAATATTATGAATTTAATACTTCCAAAGGCGTGTAATTTTCAATTGTTTAATTTTCTACAAATTTCTTTTTATTAACTGCAGTAAAGATAAGAAAAAGCATGTGAAGAATTGTTAAATTGTACGTAGTGATCCGGATAATAGAAGAGTTAGCATCTAGTAGTGTGCTAACCTGACTAGAAAATTCGAAAATTAATCTTATGGTAAAACCATTGGTTGAGGAAAGAAAATGGTATTATACAGGAACATCCGCAATCAATGCATAATATAGTAGTTATAATGAACTATAATCTATGTTATCTCTCTATATATATAATAAAAAATCATTAAAGCCACGAGACTTCGCTGATTTTTTTCAAACAAAGCTTGATTTTTATGAGTGAAGTGGGCAAGTCATTGATATTATATAATATTATGATATATAGATTACTGTTTTTTGCTATATTATTATTTTTTTAGTAAAAACTTATTGGCGACGAAGCAAATAAAACAGTGTTATATCCTTATATCTCAGTATTTTAGCGCCGGATGCAATTGGATAAATGTCGCCATTTATAAAATACTTTTGGTCATCGTGGCTTTCGTCATAACTTCGCAACTTCTCTTCAATTCCTCTTTTTCATTATTTATATTAATTGATTTTCCTGTCCATTATCTGCCTAAGCCAGTTATATTTTTCCATTCATTCTGGTTATTGTGAGACTCTAACGGTCAAAAACTCAACTTATAGCTTTCAGATTACCAACAATTCTTTTCGATATTTGCCAAATTTTTGAAGTGTAGGTTGGGGTATCTGAGACACCCTTATATGGCTTTGGCGTTTACTGTAAGGCTTATTTTAATCGCATCTATTACCAAAATCTACTTGACCGCTGAAAATCCTATGGCCATTTATGTAAGTATGACTCTATTCTGTTCAGATATCCCGCCTTATTATAATTTAGATATTTTTACAAATCTGCTAAGGTTAAAAATGCTGCACCCTTTAGACAAAAGTAGTCACAATTTGCGGTTTAATTGACCAATGTTTACGAAAACTATTAATGGTAATAACTGAAAAATCAGGTTTTTTGAGTTGTGTCACTTTTGTCGCAAGGGTGCGATATAATATAAAAATGCATTTCTTGAATATTTTGATCCACGAACTGGCTCTAACCGCCAGATAAATAGCACGCAATATTATGAAATAGAGAAAATTTGAAAAAGATTAGAAACTATAGTTGTTGTTGTGATAATGATGTAAGGTTGCATCATCATATCGATGGTGGTTAGAAACTCTCACGATGTAGTACCAAAATTTTATTATTATATAAAATAAGCTTTCGGGTTAAAAAACAGTATATTATAGGTATAAGTAATATATTGTGTACTCGCGTCAGCCAATGACAGATGTGATGAACGTAAATAAACAAACAAGTTTAGAAATTAATAATTTAAGAAGTATCGTGGAGTAAAAGTTATTAAATATAAATAGTACCTATTACCTTAAGGTAGTACCTTAATACATTAAAAATTACAAAGCGGTTTAATGAAATTTTCCCGTTCCATCTATTGTTTACATTGAAAACGTGAACGAGCCCTTCCGTTATCGAACGGAGCCCGACACGCTAGAATCGTATTTTGACTGGAAAATGGAGGGCTGGGAAATGTAGTATGTAGTAGAAACTGTCTCATAGTAAAATCAATTTTTAATGGGCGATAAGCGCAACATTTGTTATTTTTTCGATGGAACAATGTTCCATTCATGTTGTGAAAAAGTGTATATCTAAAGGTCGCAAAACAAAATATACATAAATACACTACACAATATTAAAAATAGTGTCAGAGGTCACAAATTAGAGCGTAAAACATTGTTACTCCTTAAAAAGCCCCATAAAGAGCTTATTTTAAAGTCGCCGATTAAGAACTTGGTAAACAAGCTATAAAGAGATAAACAACATACCTCATTTTTTTAGTACAACTGCTACTAATAAACAATCGAATGGACGTTATAATATTATCCACAGTAGGCGATAAAAATAAAATTGAGCAGCACCACCGATACACAACAAGAAATATTAAAAATGCACACTTGATTACGAACAACACTATATTTATTATTATTATTTACGAGAGAGTAGAATGCACTTGCAACCGTTTTAAGAGTTAGGTAGGTACATATATTTTCGAATTTCAATCGTTTCGCAAAGGTTTACGTAATAACACGACACACGATAATAAATTTATTACTCGCACGCGTACTTATTATTAAACAATTGATATTGGCGCTTTAAAACAAAAATAAAGCCACGCCGAGTACAACCGCAACATCTACTTTCAACGGTTTTATTCGAACTAACAATCACGCACACCGAGACAGACTGGGTGTTGCGTCGTTTGTTTTGGATCGGATCGACCAATGAGGAGGCTCGGCGTCCCGGAGTATAGTACTGCAGCAGGTAGTAGATTTCAAACAGAAATAGAAAAACCGCCAAGATGTGTGAATGAAAAGGACGGTCGTTGGAACAGAGATGATGAATCGACTAGTGTTGCATTTTATTACATTTTTGTAAAACGTAGTAAGTGTACGTTCTCGCAATTAAAAAGTCCCCGTGATTTAATGTTTAAATTTGTAGGTTAACGTACTACGTCTATTTTTTAAAGGTAGCTAAAAACAAAGGAAGACGCTATCTTTAACATCTTCTATTAATGAATTTTTTTTTTATTTCTATTAAATACAACTTACGATTTTTTCAATTGATAAAATTTTTTACCGCAATGTATGTAAATATTATGGCTTCCTCATTGCGTAGTTTACGTATTTACCTAACTCTTTCTACAGGTTCTTTAAATATCTTTAAATTTAATATCTACTAATAACAAACTTAAAATAACATTAATAAAACTTAATAATATGCATATTATATTACCCGATCTATTAAACGAGTTCCTATATTATAGGCGGAATAGCACTATTTCCTATTTGATGCGACTTTTTTTATTATATTTTATTTTATCAATTATATTTATGCGGGTATCATCTTTCCTTAGTTTTAATTTTTAGTTATACCTAATATAATATTTTAAACTAAACTTTAAAAAAACATTTTTTTTGAGAAATTGATTTAAACGATCAAATTTTGTTGTATTTTAGATTTGTAGAAATCAATTTTTCGTATTTTGGTTTAATTATAATAATTATTGATTAGTTGATTTTTGTTAAATTATTATCGTGAATCCTTATTTAAATTTTGATGCTTTCATAGAACCATCTATGTTAACATTTTTTAAATACAAATACAGGAAATACATTCACGTACAAAGAACTGATATTTAAAACGTCCTGCGCACCGGTATTGCAAGCAGTGCTAGAGGCTGATATTTGGACTTTTTATCGTCGACAAATAATTGTAAATATATTTCGAAAGATATGTTTTGTTCATTTCTGATTTTTTAATATATTGTCATTAATTTTTCAGAGGCGTAGCGAGTGTTGTTGGGGCCCCGGTGAAAAATATACGAGGGGGGCCTCTGTCATAAAGTAAAGGGGGTCGGTCGAAGTTTCAAGAGCTTGAATTTCTCCGAAATTTTTATTTATTTAGATGTAAATAATAAAATATGCGTTCAATATAGTTTATCCAAAATTAACAAAAATCCTGGATCTTAGATTTGCCGTGGTTGCGCTTGTCATAACGGCTCGCAGCGCTCGACAAGGGCTAGATGCAATAAAAAAAATCCCCGGAGCCCAAAAGAACTCGAAAATGACGAAATTCCAATGCTGAGATCCAAGATTTGCCAATGTCAGGGGTTGTGAAAACCGCCCGGAGCCACCCGATTTCATGCAGAAATGAAATTTTATTATTACAAGTTGGTGAATCTTCTTCATCTGATATTTGTATTTTGTGGCAATCGGCCAAGAAGGCATGTAAAAAATTGCTTACGCTTCGGTGTAAACACCAAATCGGAATGTAATCTCCCCATTCCCACTTTCATCAAAATGTCGATTTTCAAAATTAAATTGTGAAGTAACCGTTGGGTGAATTTTATTAATCTTTACCTTCTAGGAAAGTTTAAATTTTGCTCTTTCAGAATATTTAAAGAAATCCTTTCCTATTTTTGAAGGAAAATCTCTTAAAAGATCGACAGTAACCAAAAAAAATGCATTAGGGGACGTCCATTAATTACGTGAGGTGTTTTATCGTAAATTTAGACCCCCCCTCCCCATTGGTGAGCTTTGGTGGGACCCCCTCCCCCTCTCCGGTGAGATTTACTATATAATTTTCAAATAGTTAGATATATATTAATTTTATATTTAATAATATTGTCTATAACCGGGATTGATATTGTAATATAAAATGTTATCTGTTATAATAAATGTATGTTCTCTGAATTAAAAAGTTGACGTGAGATTTTCGTTGATCCCCCCCTCCCCCTTGGTGAGATTTGGTGAGATTTTGCCGGACCCCCCCCCAATTTGACCACACGTAATTAATGGACGCCCCCTTAGGAAGCTAGCAAAACTTTATAACGTTTTGAGTTATTTTTTGTTAGGGGCTCCTGTGGGGCCCTCAAACCGTCTGGGCTCCTGTGCGCCGCACCGACCTGCCCTATGATAGCTACGCCATTGGGATTTTCCTATTCAAGGTTATTTTATATATTTTAATGTTTGTTAATTTTTAAATGCTCTGTTTGTAAAATTTGTTTTATGTTTAAATATTTAAGTTGGCGGTATGATGATTTAGGTATCCTGCGCGCAACAAAATCTAAAACGAGGCTTTTTCATCAGCCCTGCTTGGGAAAAGTAGAGCTGTTAGGTCTGCAAAATTTTGTAAATTCTTGAAATTATTTTATTGAATAAATTAAATTGGATGCTGGCAAAGATAAAAATGAAAGAATTAAACTGGTAAGAAGATATAAATTTAATATTTAGAAATTTTAAGCAAAATTAATTTGGAATTAAATTTTGCTGCAAAAAAGACATCACATTTATTTGGTGCATGAAAACAGGGAAATAAAAAATTGGATAATTTATAAAGAAAAGGATTGGTTATAAAGATTGGCGTAATAAAAAAATAAAAAAATATTAAATTTATTTTTTAAATAATTAATTTAAGTTATACTAGGTTTTTGTTTTGGGATAGGAGGGCACGGGCCCCTGTGCTCTTTAAGGCAAGCCGCCACTGGTATATCGCAACTTTTCGTGAGTCGCAATTCACTCTGAATTCGTCAGAAATATATCATTTAATAATTTTTACTTATATTTTTTAAATATAATAAACATATTATCATTATCATTAAATTAAATCAAAAAATTTAAAAAGGAATTATTAAGTGTACAAACCCATTATAAAAATAATTTTTGCATATTACGCGTAGGTAATTGAGATCTTGATTGTTGTTATTATCCCCTCTAGCGTTAATTACTATAAAATAATAATAACAATGGTTAGTATGTCGAGTATTTCGGGTATAACGGCGTGTTTTCCGACTGATATAGATGTCATTAACCTAAAGTTGAATTACTCTAGCATTCATATTATTACCAGTTTTATTACTTTTTGAATGGCGACAAAATCTGCTTTTAACTTAAACGTTACTCCATAGTCATTTATTACATCAAAATTTCTACTTTAACGCGTCATAACCCCCAAATTGCGTATACATTGTTAAATTAGTAGTTGGCGATGCTGCGATAAGAATAAAAAATTGAATGAGATCAACCTATGACTTCTAATACTGTCTTCTTATTTCAAATAAATTTAATTTATGTTTATTATATTAATTAAATTATTTACATTATTTTATCTAGCTGATCTAATGGGTTCCTACCGAAAATAACAACTAATCTATTAAATCTTTAATTTTAAATAGATGCATTTTGTTCTGAAAGACCGAAAACTTCCTATTTAATAAAATGCACACAATCCTCATTTTCCAGTAAATAATTGGGGGGGGGGGGGCATTGTATACAACATGTTTATTTTGTTCACAGTTGGCGGTAATAATAATTATGTAATATAATATATTAAAATTTTATGTGAATTAATATTCTGTTTTAAAAGGGCGGTGCCGCTATCTACAATTTTTTTAAACGATAGAGCAGTTCGAGAAGAAGGTTTTATCTATATAGCTGTGTGCTGTCACGCCAACCCTCCTGCTTATCTTAAAAAAAATTTTAAAAAAATCTATAAAAAGGACATTACACGATATCATATCAGAAACTCTGAGATAACCATACCAAATACTCCTATGATATAATATAGGAAAATTCCACGACTGTATATTATGCAATGTACGGCTATGGTTTTGAAGCAGGAAACATTCAAAGTCACAGATTTAATTTTTTAGCAGTTATTTCACAAATCTGTTCACGTTGACTTATTTTTACAAAAAATAATAAGTAGAAGAAACTAATTCCACTAACTGGTTTTCTATATTTTAAAATCAAAACCTTAATTTGGTTTTCACTCATTACAAAATAATATTACTAGTCGGTGCTTGAAACGCTGGGATTGTTCAGACCGCTATAATAGAAAATAAAATATAGAATGCCAGAATGTTGCATAAAAAACTGAAAATGCCGAAATGCTGCAACTGCGAGCCCGTTGATAAAATATTCACAGCATAATTCAGCAATATTCAATCAAAAGTTTTTTTGAACACTTTTCCTCGTTCTTCCATGAACAATAATTTATGTCCATTTTTTTGGCTTAATTTTGAATTATTTTCTCGTGAAGAAATGAAAAAATTGCGATTGCATTATACCATGCCTTCTTATGTGAAATAATAATTAAATAAAATTAATTATTTTGAGTTGATGAAAAAGTGGCATAATTTATTAATTACAAATTAGGGACAAAATATGCAGCGTGACTCAAATGTTGACTTGATTTAGAAACAAGGGAAAGTTCAAATAAGGATTTAAATTTTAATTCATTTAATTCTCTCAACACCGCGTCGTAAACAAAGTTATTATGTGCTTATAAGAACGTAATACATTTACAGTGCTAGTGCCGTTTATGGTTTAAACTTATAAATTTTTCCTAGAATCATATAAACAATTCATGCTGAACAAATTAAATTTTTTTATTAGGCGCGCTAGAAATAAATTAGGATGCCTTTTTTATTACCGCTGAATAATAAATTATGTACAAATAATTGTAATTGCAGGTGTGCCCATAGGTGATTTGCCCGTTTATTATTTTTTAAAAGCTGCAACTACGATTTATTATAATAAGAAAACTTTCTATTCTAAGTTCTTTCGAAAATTTTGTAGGTACAATATCAAACAGAGATTTTCATTTGTTTGGGCAGTTGGAATTACTTTGGTTTTTATTTATATCGAACATTAAGTATACATGTGGGAAAGTGTTCCGAATATAAATATAATAAAAACAACATCGTTCGTTGTACAAACTTTTCACGAAGAGAGAACGTAAACGTTTCAAAAATCACGTAGACTCCTAAAAGCTAATCGTCCATCGAACTTAAGTTTCCCTTCTATTAAAGAACTCTAGATCCTCATTCTTTCTCTCCACCCTACGACAAGCAATTCATCTGAGAACTAAAACCCCGAGGATTGTCGCACATGCCATTCTATTTCGCTCAAAATAGTCATAAAACTAATAACGACACACTTAAATAACTACTACGAGGCACATAATTATAACCAATGTAAATGAAATTATATGAGCATAGAGAAGCAAATAATTAAAGTCAAGTACTTTAAATTAAGTAGTTTTATTGCCATACTCGAGTATGGAAATTGGAAAGTTCTTAATTTTCAAATTATATATGTTGCAAACAATCATCACAGCATTAAAACATATTTGCACAATCTGTCGCAAACAGTATGCTTAGCAGGAAAAGCTGATTCGTATGTATGGAATCACTGGAATCGAAAATATGGATTTTTTCATCAATTTTTATTGAATAATATTAATTTATTATTTTTATGATTTTAAAAAGGAGTTGCAATGACTTCCAAAACAGTTGACAACACAGTACTGTATCTACAATATATTATAATAAGCGTGTGTCTGGAAATTTGAAGAAACTGTTGATATTTTCATAGAATCAGAGACTAAAAGTGATAAACGAAAGAATACTGGGGAGGGGGGGGGGTAAACTTGACTTGATAATTTTTTTCAGCCACCAATAAACACGTACTTTTCTGATTCTCAGAATTTATTTTTTTTTAAACAAGAAAAAATATTGTAATGCAAATTTATTGTAAATTAGGCAGCTTTTTACATTTCCAGCAATATTGCGCTTATAAGTAAGACCCCCGTATTTGAAATATATATAAATAGAGAATTACCGATTTTAATTTTAATTTTGTTTGTAGCACCATAGATTATTTTCCAATACGGGATAAATATTATTAAAATATTAAATTTTTTTGCCTCAATACGGTGGGTTAACTTTGAAAAAAACATCTTATTATTTTATTTTGAAATGCAGGTTTTTTTCAAAATTTCAACGCTGTTGTTACTTTTTTAAATAAATATGTAAACAAAATTTAAAAATATCTAAAATTGAATAAAAAAATCAAATAAAAGTACCTTATAGTTTCGTATTGAAAACTTCTCAAAAACCGATTTTTTTCAACTCTTTGAGTAGGCGAAACCCCTTCAATTCTTCTGTGTTATTAACGTCCCCGACGAATTAAACATTTTACGCCCCCTCCCCCCGGAAATATGCGGCAACTTTTTCAACTGTCTGCTTGCATCCTCTCCCTCCTTAGTCCTTACACTCGGACCGTTCCCTCATAATTATCGCACTGATATTCATTCATTTAAAAAGCACATTTTCCAGGTAAAATTAACAAAAACGTCAACGCCGAGACTCAAAAGTTTAATTAAACTGTCAAAATTTTGTTTAAAACAAAAGTATTGATTAAAAATTTGAAATGGCGCCTATTAAAAAAAAACAATATAGGTTAAAAATTCTTAGTTTTCAATAGTAATATCCCAAGTGCATAAAAATAACCGGTTACGGTCGATCTTCTACACTTTAATTTTGAAAATCGACTTCTTGATATAAATTTTACAAGTTCTTTAAAAACCATACACTTGACGGTGCGTGTACGCTACGTGGGTCTTAGCAATTCGAATTTAGGTGGGGAGGAAGTCGCGAGTTAGTATCCGGATAGATCAGACGTGTTTTTCAAGTTTTTCAATAGTGCTTTTAGCCACGCCCCGCTTCACACGGAAGCCATGGCCTTTCTCAAAGCCACCCACGCTACAGCCACCACCTCAAAAGTCAATTCCAGCGTAACTGATGTTTACGTCGACTCACAGGAAGACGCTAAAATGAGGACGTACTTCAAAACGATGGACCTACCATTCAGATCACAAGGTGAAGACGAATGGAAAGTAGCACGCGCAAGAGCCGATGCAGCACTTGTTAAACAAAAATGGCAAAATCAACGGAGAAACCCAAAAGGACCAGGAAAAAGAAGAAGAAATCCACACAACTTGGAACCGCAGCTGTAACAGACACCACTTCTTCCGCAAACACAACTTTGGACCCCTCCGTTGAAGAACTTCCAGAGCCACAGCCACAACGAGACGCAAACGCCGACCCACAAATGGAAATCAAACTACTCACTGGTACCAAGCGGCAACGTCACAATAGTGACCCCCCCGCACCATCCTCGCCCGGAGCAAACAACATCAGCCCGCCCAGGAACAAATTCTGTTCCAATGAGGACACAAACCAGGCTCAAACCGACACCACGGACGAACCCACCCCGCAGGAAACCCACTCTTGCATGAAAGAAAAAATCGACATGGAGGTGATTGTAGAATTCCCCCCGTCGCCGACGCACTCCCCCAAATGACTTCGTTCGTGATTCACTCGATCACCACAAATCCATCCAACTGGATCCAAATTAAACAAAAATTCATCCACGACGACCTGCTCCGCAAAAATGAGGCACGGTAAACACCAGCGCCCCATGCCATTATTCCACATAACGCTGGACAAAACGGAAGCAGGAAGACGAATTTACGGCATCACCGAAGTGCTCAACATCGCGGTCCAAGCATAGTCTCCTTTTCGTAAATCGGACTCAAAACAATGCCACAGATGCCAAAAATTCAATCACCTGCAACGCACTTGTCGATCCCCACCAAGCTGCGTGAAATGAGCCGGCAACCACTTCATGGCCTCTTGCAGCAAAACCACCGACACGCCAGCCACCTGTGTCAACTGCGGAGGATGTTCTACCTTCACAAATGCGGTAGCCACAATTGCACATCAAACCACCAAACCGCAGTTAAGCCAACCAGACCAAGTTCCTAAAAAGAACAAAAAAGCAAATCCAAGTCGGCGTCAATCCAAATCAACTTCGAAGCAGCCGACAGTGAGCCCCGCATCAAAATCGCAACACCAGGCCTCAAAAACCAGCCAATACGGAAAATCGCTCACCGCGGTGGACACCGGGGCCTTAATAGCCACCCTGATGCAGGCAATCATCACAATTTTGTGAGATTCAAACATCGGCGATCAAGTAATCCTACAAATTACTGATGCATCCGCAACCATCCATTAGGCCACAAAACCTCACCGACGAACACCTGCCAAGGACCATTTCTTCAACCACCTTCCGACGACGTCAAATTCAAATTCAACCAATTCGATCCAATAAACCACGCACGACTGCTTCAACATCCAGACGGCGCGGCGAGACCAAAATTTTGCAAGCGTAAATTTTTACTGCCTTCTTGGCACAAAGGCAAAACATCAATCACCAGGATGAAGGAGATTAAGGCGCCTGCGGAGTCAAATGCTCACACTATCAATCAGCTACTACGCTTAGGTGGGGAGAGAGCATGTTCATTTCACTGCATGCAGTTACAGAAGAAACATCGCTCGCGAGTTTCTACATTATTGAGTGCATTTGCGCTCCAAGGATTGTTTAAATTCGCTCAGGGGTTGGGAAAACCATCCAGAACCGACATCAATGTGGCCAAAATGGAGCTCTGCCATTAGTGGATATTATGAAAGAAATAATCAATTTAAATCATGAAAATAAAATGAACGATATATTATTTTTTTCTATAAAAACTAAAAGTGAAAAAAATTTTAATTTAGAATTTATAAATCCAGTGGTTCCCCTGATTTGTTACATCAAACAGTATTGTCACATTTGGTTATGTCAATAAAAACAGTTCATTCAATCAACTGGACTTGCAATAATTAGCATAGCTCGTTTCTGAAATGGAGCAATTTTGGCTTGGTCTTTCAGGGACCATCAGCATGTTATGGATTTACATCAACCCCATTAATAATTAAATATTTTCAAATAAATGGAGTGCTATGTAAACCATTGTCATATTATTTTTAATAGGTATTCTCGTAATACTGCAACGTCAAAATATTTATTGCAATGATGTATCGAAGTAGAATTTTGCGTATTTACCAAGCTTTTGCTGTAAGAAAGTACTCCCAGTTTTCAGTATCGTCTGATATTGAAACTATGGAAAGCGTAAAACCAAAACAACCAATAAAACACACAATGGAAAAGGTAACACAATCACTATATGGCGGTCGATACATAGTAACGATGATAGTCGGTGTAGGTTTAGGACCAGAACTTTCCCAGATTGTAGACGACATATTTTATCATGCAAAAGTTCCCGTGGATTTAGAAACAATTGAAGTTTCAAATTTGGATGAAGTAGAAAATGCAACAATATCTATAAAGCGAAATGGATCGGCCATTAAAACTAACATTGAAGGTTCTGAAGCGTTTAGACGAAGAACTGATATTAATCCAAATGTGTCAATGAGACAGGATTTGGATTTATATCTAAATATTGTTCATTGCAAACCTTACACGGGTTTCGTAAATGCCAAATTTAGTGGTATCGATATTGTGATGATAAGACAAAACACCGAAGGAGAATATGCAATGCTGGAACATCAAAGTGTCACAGGTGTTATACAAAGCTTAAAAGTCATAACCAAGTATAATTCGGAGAGAATTGCTCTCAGCGCTTTTCGATATGCTAGTGCAAATAACAGGAAAAAAGTCACAATTGTGCACAAAGCGAACATTATGTAAGCATCATTTTTTAAATGTAATTTTTCCATTTGTTATTATTTTGCTTTTATAACTTGGCCAAGTTAATGTTGTCAATGTTGTTATTACAAACAGCTGCATTGGTGATTTACTCTAAAAAGAATTGACAATATTGACAAAGCTGTTGTTAAATCCACCAATTCACGTCACTGCTCTAATGCACTACCTGGTACTGCTGATGAGATATCCGCTTACCTCGATGAAGCATCTGTTAAAATTTCAAACACTATTGATATGCACAAAGGATTAGTATTTTTTAGAACGTTTTATCATTTTCAGGAAACTTTCAGATGGGCTGTTTCTTCATACCGCTTTAGACGTTGCAAAGCAGTTTCCAAATATAATTGTCGACCACATGATGGTAGATATTGCGTGTATGCGACTGGTCAACCGTTTAGAAAATTTTGATGTAATTTTAATGCCCAACCTATATGGAAATATTGTTTCAAATATTGTTTGCGGTTTGCTCGGTGGACCAGGACTGTATTCAGAAAGCAACTACGGACCTCATTATGCAGTGTTCGAATCCGCTTCTCGCAGTATAGGTCGCAAACTTTCTGGTATTAAATAACACTTTTCCAATGATAGTATAAGATTAATTTTTGTAATTATATAATTTTTTAGGAAAAAATGTGGCCAATCCAATAGCAATTTTGAACGCGGGTTGCGAGCTTTTAAATCATTTACATTTGTACCAGCATGCTTCACTTATTGAAAAAGCCATATATGCTACTTTAACGGAAGATAAGGTATTTACACCTGATTTGAGAGGCAAACATAGCACTACCAATGTTGTGGAATCCATCAAGGACAACATTGAAAAGTATAGGCAAAATTTTACTACCATTCATGGTACTCCTAACATTTAAAGTATTTCTGATGTCAAAGTTTTGATTGATTTGGTATTGTTCATGAAAACCAATAATTAACAAACCAACAATTCAAGATTTAATAAAAATCAATTTATTAATTATTAATTTTAAGAACTTTCATTTGATTTGCTCCGCAGGGTATATTATGTTATTTAAAATATTAAAACTGAATGTGATTTAAAAACAATATAATAATGTAATCCACTTAAATATGCAGGTTTTTGTTTTCTGTTTTTTATAACACAGTAATTAGTAGCAGAAACATTTATCTTCATTTCATTTTATTTTTAATGCAATTTTTTAAATTATTATTATTACAGCGTCCTTCTCTCGGTGAAGGACTTCTCTCTGTATATCAAAATATATATTGTATTCAAATCTCTTTGTATTAATTTTCAGCAATATACATATTACATTATATTATATGATCATTTAAATTAGTTTTCAATTGAAGATACTATATAACAGGCACGGATCCAAGGGGGGTAATCCAAAGGTGGGGCTCCAAATCCCCGAGAAAAAGCTTTTTCATAATCTTCAAAAACAATTATTTAGTTGATTTCGATTAATAGGTACTTAATCATTTTTAAATCTGACTTTGCACCCCCCCCCCTCCGGTGATAAAATCTGACTTTGCCCCCCCCCCCCCCGGTGATAATATTATATTAACATAATAAAACATGATAGAATTAGGCCAGTCAATGTATAAAAATTCAGGCTTTGCTGGACAAAATTGCAACAGTTTTGAAAATTGGTGAAGAAGTATAATTTGACCTCCCAATCAATATACTAAAAGTCACCATTCCTATTGGTTGAGCTTTCGCCGCCATCTTGCTTCAAAGGTACAAGAAAGTGTTTTTCCTTCAATTTTTGTCGTAAGTTCACTGGTTTTATCATGGCGGCCGTTGAAAGTCGGTTAATAGTGAAATAGTAAGAAGATGCCGATACTCTGATTGTGAATACTGCAATTGACCTATTTCCTTCTTATGACTCGGTTATAATTGTTGGTGAAGATTTTGGCCTTCTAATATTACTTTCAGCTTTTGTTGTGGATAAGCCAAATGTCTATTTTCTTAATCCAGGAAGGGGGAAATCGGAAGGTGCTTTATACTCGGCATCTAGTTTGAATGGGAATATAAACGCCGAAGATCTTCTCTTTCTACACGCATTCGGTGCGTGCGCCTCTACATCAGCGATTTTCAATTAAGGGAAACTTAAAATTTTCGAAGTACCCCAAAAAAAGTGCCCATTAAAGTGATAAAGACATTTAATGATGAAAACGCTGAACACACAATGATTGCTAAATCTGGCAAGCGGTTGAGTGGAGTCGCAACAGAACATGCGCTACGTACCTATCTACAAATACAACACTGATACAGGAATAAGAAAAATCCAGAACAACGGGGTTGGAACCGAACAACAACCGGGCTGGTTCCAGTACCATCGGAAAAAGATCCGGTTCCACAGGAACTGTAAAAATTTATATCGTGAAAATGTCTAAAGGGTTGCCGATCAGCATGCGGATGTAGGAAGGCAAGATTGAAATGTTTTACAATGTGTGCCAATTGTCAAGACATCTTACTCCAAAACTTCCTTTCAGGAGAGGTAGACGAAGAAGAGGATACAGATGAAAGTGATTTAGTTACTATAATGTCGATGAGCCATCAATGTCAAAAATATAAAAATGGTATAAATGAAAATAATCTACGTCTAAGATACCAAAAATAGATTTAGATTCATTTTTTACATCAGACAGGATAGCTACATGAGGAGCATATTAAGACTGCTTAATAATTTAGAAAAAATAATTCAAATATATTCCAAATATCATTTTCGGTAAATTTTTTTCAAGTGAACGATTCCCTTTGGCTAAGAATGTTATTTTCAATAATAATAATCAGCTATAACAAGTGGAATTTATGGATTAATGAATTGCGTAATATTTCACTATTAACCTACTTTCAACGGCCGCTGTGATGAAACCAGTGGACTTACGACAAAAGTTGAAGGTACTGTTTTGTAGAGAATTTTATAATGAACATTATTCATAATAGGTAAAATTACGATCCGAGTCAAAGGAACCGAGATATTTGCGGAAAAACACTTTCCTGTACCTTTGAAGCAAGATGGCGGTGAAAGCTCAACCAATAGGAATGGTGACTTTTAGTATGTTGATTGGGAGGTCAAATTATACTTCTTCACCAATTTTCAAAACTGTTGCAATTTTTTCCTGTGAGAAATACCTATTGACTGGCCTAAATAAGCAGTTAAAGGACATGTCTGTATGAGAGCAAAACTTGATTATGGTCAGAGCTGTACGAACACTCCGTGAAAGTAATTCAATTACTAATTACAAAATACTTTGTTAATGTTGAAAATGCTTGAAATATCAAAGTGACATATCAATTACTAAATTCAAAATTTGTATCTGAAAGATGATAGATGTCTTTTCAGTGCATTCATAATTTCAGCAAACAAAAGCAATCTTTTTGTCATTATAATAGTATATATTGTCATGTTTCAAATCAGCTCCAATATTTTTGAGTTTGTTTTTTTTGAAAGAATTAGTTTTGTTTAAAATTTTTTTTGTTTTTTGTTAAAAAATTTGTATACCCGCAAGTGGGTAAATTAATTAAATGCTAGATTTGTATAACGTAGTCGCAGGTTCGATCCTCGACCAAGTATAAGAATTTATAATATAATTTATAATTTAATAATTTAAAATAGTTTCTGAAGGTAATGTGGAAAATGATGATAATAAGCAAGTCGTTCCGAGGAGTGAATGCCGGACGGCCGCAATTTTGTCTGTTGCTGGTAATTTTGAATTGAAATGGAAATAAAATTTATAAAATAGTATTAAAATTGGTATTAATTAATTTATGAAAACACAGTGATATAATTTGATGATAAAAGGTGAAAATCTATGGTATTTAAAAATATTTGGAAATTAATAATTTATGAATTTGTTTGGATGATAAGGAGTGCAAGAAGATAAAGCGTATCAAGTTAGAAAAATTTTGAATAAACGTGCATATTATATTTTATTGAAAAGAAGTTTTGAAATTAACAAAAATACACAGCATCAATTATTGTCATCTATATCAGGAAAACGGTGCGACAAAATAAAAAAATTAATAGATATAATTTTATTGTAAATTTCATTCTCTACATTTTTGTTTATATCCATTTTTCTATTTTATCGAACCGTTTCCGAGATAATTAATATAGAATAAAGATGCTGTGTATTTTTATTAATTTCAAAACTTCTTTTCAATAAAATATAATATGCACGTTTATTCAAAATTTTTCTAACTTGATACGCTTTATCTTCTTGCACTCCTTATCATCCAAACAAATTCGTAAATTATTAATTTCCAAATATTTTTAAATACCATAGATTTTCACCTTTTATCATCAAATTATATCACTGTGTTTTCATAAATTAATTAATACCAATTTTAATACTATTTTATAAATTTTATTTCCATTTCAATTCAAAATTACCAGCAACAGACAAAATTGCGGCCGTCCGGCATTCACTCCTCGGAACGACTTGCTTATTATCATCATTTTCCACATTACCTTCAGAAACTATTTTAAATTATTAAATTATAAATTATATTATAAATTCTTATACTTGGTCGAGGATCGAACCTGCGACTACGTTATACAAATCTAGCATTTAATTAATTTACCCACTTGCGGGTATACAAATTTTTTAACAAAAAACAAAAAAAATTTTAAACAAAACTAATTCTTTCAAAAAAAACAAACTCAAAAATATTGGAGCTGATTTGAAACATGACATCTGCCCCCTAACATTTTGTTAATTAGGAATATGTTTACATGTATTTAATTATAAAAATGTTACCGCATGTTTCAAACTTTCAAGTTATACAAAACTAATCGTACGAATAAATCGTATCCAAGTGAAATTTTCCTCTTATATTTCCAGTGATTTAATTCTTCCACCAGGCCTTTTAAATTGATTTGCTCTTCTCCGTCGTTTTTAATTTCATAATTTGTGATATTTTTCTTTATTTCTTCAATCATTTCTTTTTTTGGTTGACTTTTAAATTTTAAATTTTGCAATTCTAATGCCATATAACCCATCCTTGCTTCAATATCATCTTCCTTTTTTGTAACATGTTCTTTCAAAGTCTGATAGTTGATCCTTAAATTTTCTTCCAGAGTGACAGAAATTTTCCTAGCTTTTTCATTAACATTTTTTGTTATGACTTCATTTATCTCTTCTTTATTTATTGTAGGACATTCCTTAAATGTAACATTTAAAAACTTATCATTAATTTTTTTCATATCTTCAGCGTAGACGGTTTTTAATTCTTCAATTTCTATTTCATTGTTTTTTGTTATAGTATTTACTTCATTTATATCTGACGTCAGCTCATCTTTGACCTCGTTGACAGATTTATTTAAATTTATTTCTTGTTGTGCGATTTTCGTTGATAATTCATCTCTTACTTCATCCATCTTATTGCTAGTTATCTCGATTAAATTTTTAAATTCATTGAATTTCTCTTCTCTATTTTTATTTGATCTTTCTTCCATTTCTCTCATTTCTTTGATCAATTCTTGCATTAATTTTTTCATTATTCTTGTAGTTGCTTCCATTTTAATTAATTTATTTACTCTCAGGGTTCATAGTCGGTTCAATATTAAATAAATTCATGCAAGGGATCATCAACGAACTGAGAGAAATGGAAGAAATACACAGCATCTTTATTGGCGCCCAAAGTGAGTGGCAAGGTAACATTTTTTTAATACCGACTTACATAAAAGAAAAAATTATTTAATATTGAACCGACTATGAACCCTGAGAGTAAATAAATTAATTAAAATGGAAGCAACTACAAGAATAATGAAAAAATTAATGCAAGAATTGATCAAAGAAATGAGAGAAATGGAAGAAAGATCAAATAAAAATAGAGAAGAGTGTTGCATCCATCCTATTTGATTTATTCTTGTTAATTCCTTATTTAATTATTCATACATTTTTACTTATTTTTTTATTCATTATTAACTTAAACAATTTTACTTATATAGTGATTATTATGCTAACCACTATCAGATTAAAGGATTATAGTATTTCATACACTACATACCTCCCTTCTTAAAATCTTAATAACTTCCATATCTGTCTGGTTTCTTGATTTTCCTTCTTTCTCTGTTCACGGCAATACTGCTTTCCTCCACGTGTGTATTGCTTGAATTATCTTCTTTGTTACTAACACTTGCCATCGTATTTTCTGGTACTTCTGTTTCTTCAACAATCATATCTGTTTCTACATTCATCTGTTCCGTGGTAGTTTCTTTCACTTGTTCTTCTTCTTCTTCAGAATCTGTATGTGTTGGTATATCTGCTTCTTCTGCCTTTACTGAAATTGACACTGTTTCTTCTTCATTGTCCTGTTCAGGTACTCTTGAGAACATTTGATTTAAATGTCTTTTCCACCTGCTATTGTATCCCGGTACCTTGCATAAATATGTTCTTAACCCTAAAACTTTTACCACTTTCGCTTTTGTCCAGGATTGTTTGTTTTTCTTTCGATAATCTCGTATATAGACTTCTTCTCCCACGTTGAATTTCTGTTCTCTTCCTTCTTTAACTTTTTTTAGTTCCTGTCTAATATCTTCACTTTGCGGTCTCATTGCATCGAATCTCGTTCTTAGCTCCCTGTTGTACATTTTGAAAGCTGGGGTTACTTTGGTTGTGCAGTGTTCCGTAGCTCGATATCCTAACAGATACCTAGCAATTATACAGTCTATTGATATTTTTGCATTTATTGGATCTTCTAGTGCTTTTTGTAATGCTAATTTTACTGACTTCACTGTATTTTCTGCTGCCCCATTCGACGCCGGATGATACGGAGGACTTAAGCAATGCCTAATTCCATTTTTCTTACAAAATTCTTTGAATTCTTCTGCTATAAATTGTGGTCCGTTATCTGATATTATTTTCTTTGGTATACCGAATCTAGCAAATATTTGACGTAGTGCATCTAATGTATCCGAAACTGTGGTCTTTCCCATTTGGACCACTTCTGGCCATTTACTATACGAGTCCACAACTACTAAAAACATCCTGTTTTTTATTGGTCCAAAAAAATCTATATGTATTCTTTCGAAAACTTCCTTGGTATCTTCAAATTTTAGTATTGCTGCTTTTGGTAGATTTGGCCTCCTCTGGTTACATATATCACATGATCTTGCTCTGTTTTCAATTTCTGAATCCATTCCTGGCCACCAAAAATATGACCGCGCCCTGCTCTTCATTTTTATTATTCCGCTATGTGATGAATGCAATTCTTCTAAAAGTTGCTTTCTGAATTTCACAGGTATTACTACTTTGTGTCCCCACATGATTATATCTTCTTCCAACGTTAGTTCGTTTTGTCTGGTAATATATGGGAAAAATTTTTGTTCTTTCTTTATTGAATTGTCGGTCCACCCATTCTTAATTTCTTGAACTACTTTCGATAATACCTGGTCTTTCTTAATTTCTTCTCTAATGCGTATTGCTGAAATTGGTGATTCATAATTGTCTTGGATAAAATTCATATAATTGTAATGGTTCGATGCTCTAATACTCTCGTTCATTGGTAGTCTTGATAAACCGTCTGCGTTACCGTTATCTTTACCTTTAATGTATTTGATTTCGAAATCGAAACTGTTTAGGTAAACCGCCCATCGTTGCAATCTCCCGGCAGCCATCATAGGAATACCCTTTTTGCTTCCGAATAAATACGTCAAAGGTTTGTGATCTGTTGTTAGTATAAATCTTTGTCCTACCAAATACTGTGCAAATTTCCTGACTGCAAAATATATTGCCAATGCTTCTTTATCCAACATTGAATAATTTCTTTCACTTGTATTTAATGTACGTGAGGTGTAACAAATTGGTCGTTCTGTATTATCTTCGAACACATGTGATAATACTCCTGCTATACCATACGCACTTGCATCGCAGCTTACTTTTATTGGTAGTTTCGGATCATAATGCACCAAAATATTGTCGGATATCATGCTTTTCTTTGCTTGATCAAACGCTGATTGACATTGACTATTCCATTTGAATTTTTGTTTGTTTTTCAATAGTTCGTACAATGGTTGCAGTATTTTTGTAATATCCTTTATAAATCGTGAATAATAATTTACCATTCCTAAAAAAGATTTCAATTCCGTTATTGTTCCAGGGATTCTGCAATTTACTATTGCTTCTATTTTGGATGGGTCCTTTCGCAATCCTTCTTTATTTATTATGTGACCTAGATACTTAATTTCCGGCTGGAAAAATGTACATTTTTCTTTTCTTAGTTTAAATCCAGAATCTCGTAATTTTGCGAAAACCGTTTCTAAATTTTTTAAATGTTCTTCTTCATTTCTTCCTGTTACCACAATGTCGTCTATAAATACTCCTGTATTCTTACAACCTCGTAGGGTTTTCTCAATTATTCTTTGGAAGGTTTTGCAAGCCGGTTTTACTCCAAATGGCATTCTTTCTGGTTTGTAAATACCTTTGTGTGTACTCCACGCCAGTAATTTTTTTGTGTCTTCATCTAATTCTAGTTGATTATATGCGTGGCTTAAATCTAATTTAGTAAACGTTTGTCCTCCCTGCAATGTTGCAAATAATTCTTGTATTTTTGGTAAAGGGTAGTTTTCGTCTAATAATATTGGATTTACTGTCATCTTGTAATCTGCACATAATCTAATTGATCCATCCGTTTTTAACACTGGCACTAATGGTGTTCCCCATTCTGAATTATCGATTGGTGTAATTACTCCATCTTTTTCTAAACGATCTAGTTCTTCACTTACTTTTTCTTTATATGCCAAAGGTAACGATCGGGGCTTAAAAAATTTTGGATTTCTTTTATCAATTGTTTGAAATTTAATTTTCTCATATCTGAATAAACCCAATTTGTTTTCGAATAATTCCTTGTATTTTTCTAACGTTTCTTCTAATTGTTTGGATTGGTTGAACTTTAGTATACTATTCATTTCCAATGTTATGCCAAAATCTTTCATTATATCTCTTCCTAATAATGGTGGTACATTGCTATTTCCTTTAATGACTAATATCTTTACCATTTTTAACGTTTCGTCTATCCGTAACTGAACTAGTATTTTTCCTTCTGGCGAAAATATTGCCCCATTATATGTTTTTAATATCGCCTTACTTTGCTCTAAAGGTACCGTCTTAAAAAATTTTATATACGTTGACCAACACATAACTGAGACCGAGGACCCCGTATCTATTTCCATTCTTATTGGTATTTTGTTTATAAAAACATCTATATAATATTTATCATTTATCGGGTTATTGTTGAATATGTTGTTAATTGTTTCATTCTCAGAATCTTCTTCTGAAATTTGTAAAAAATTATTTCTTTCTCTGCATACGGTTGCCAAATGTCCCATCTTGCCACATCGATTACATTTGTATTCCTGATATCTGCAGCTCTTTTGATTGTGATTCGTTCTTCCACATGTCGTACATTTTGCATCAGCGTAGTTTGTTATTGCTTGTTGTTCTTTCCTCCCTTGATTCGCTTGTCTATAATTACTTGGTTTTCTATACAATTTATTTACTTCCGATTCTTCGTGGACTTCTTGTTTTATTTCTGAATTCTTCCGTGCCAAATGTAATGACTGCTCCTTTTTTACTGCCATGTCGTAGATTTCTTGCAATTTTTTTGTTGTTGGTTCAATTTCACTAATTCTGTCAAAAACTGTTCCTTCTTTTAGACCGATTACAAATTTGTCTTTGAGTGCTTCTTCTAAAAATTTTCCGAATTTACATTTTCCCGATAACTTTTTAATTCTTGCATACCACTCTGTAATTGATTCTTTAATTTCTTGTTTGGCTTCGTAAAACCTAACTCGTTCGTTAAATGTTGAAGTCGTAGCCACAAAGTGTGATTCTAAGATTTCCCATAACTCATCCAAATTCTTTTCTTCTGGTTCCATTGGGTCGCATAAATCGCTTAAAGTTTCTAAAACATTCGATTCTAAACTGAGCAGCAATACTGCTATCGATTTTCTTTCGTCTTTTATATCATTTACTGTAAAATATTGTGTAATTTTTTTCTTAAAAATCGTTAGATTATCGTTTAATCTAAACTCTGGTAGATTACCCACCAGGGCTGTTCCTTTCTTCCGATTTTCCTCGTCGCCAATTGTTGCATCCATCCTATTTGATTTATTCTTGTTAATTCCTTATTTAATTATTCATACATTTTTACTTATTTTTTTATTCATTATTAACTTAAACAATTTTACTTATATAGTGATTATTATGCTAACCACTATCAGATTAAAGGATTATAGTATTTCATACACTACAAAGAGAAATTCAATGAATTTAAAAATTTAATCGAGATAACTAGCAATAAGATGGATGAAGTAAGAGATGAATTATCAACGAAAATCGCACAACAAGAAATAAATTTAAATAAATCTGTCAACGAGGTCAAAGATGAGCTGACGTCAGATATAAATGAAGTAAATACTATAACAAAAAACAATGAAATAGAAATTGAAGAATTAAAAACCGTCTACGCTGAAGATATGAAAAAAATTAATGATAAGTTTTTAAATGTTACATTTAAGGAATGTCCTACAATAAATAAAGAAGAGATAAATGAAGTCATAACAAAAAATGTTAATGAAAAAGCTAGGAAAATTTCTGTCACTCTGGAAGAAAATTTAAGGATCAACTATCAGACTTTGAAAGAACATGTTACAAAAAAGGAAGATGATATTGAAGCAAGGATGGGTTATATGGCATTAGAATTGCAAAATTTAAAATTTAAAAGTCAACCAAAAAAAGAAATGATTGAAGAAATAAAGAAAAATATCACAAATTATGAAATTAAAAACGACGGAGAAGAGCAAATCAATTTAAAAGGCCTGGTGGAAGAATTAAATCACTGGAAATATAAGAGGAAAATTTCACTTGGATACGATTTATTCGTACGATTAGTTTTGTATAACTTGAAAGTTTGAAACATGCGGTAACATTTTTATAATTAAATACATGTAAACATATTCCTAATTAACAAAATGTTAGGGGGCAGATGTCATGTTTCAAATCAGCTCCAATATTTTTGAGTTTGTTTTTTTTGAAAGAATTAGTTTTGTTTAAAATTTTTTTTGTTTTTTGTTAAAAAATTTGTATACCCGCAAGTGGGTAAATTAATTAAATGCTAGATTTGTATAACGTAGTCGCAGGTTCGATCCTCGACCAAGTATAAGAATTTATAATATAATTTATAATTTAATAATTTAAAATAGTTTCTGAAGGTAATGTGGAAAATGATGATAATAAGCAAGTCGTTCCGAGGAGTGAATGCCGGACGGCCGCAATTTTGTCTGTTGCTGGTAATTTTGAATTGAAATGGAAATAAAATTTATAAAATAGTATTAAAATTGGTATTAATTAATTTATGAAAACACAGTGATATAATTTGATGATAAAAGGTGAAAATCTATGGTATTTAAAAATATTTGGAAATTAATAATTTACGAATTTGTTTGGATGATAAGGAGTGCAAGAAGATAAAGCGTATCAAGTTAGAAAAATTTTGAATAAACGTGCATATTATATTTTATTGAAAAGAAGTTTTGAAATTAACAAAAATACACAGCAATATATGTCATAATAATTAATAATTTTGTCATTATTATAATTTTTTCTTTAAATAGTATCGCAGAAAGGTCGATTTACCTCAGCAGGATTAAAATTGGATTTGTTCTTGATTCCAATTAACAAAAAATGAAATTCAATCAGAAAATATTTTATTTATTATTTTCGCTCTATTTTGCTTGTACAATAATGAAAGATTGAATGCAAAAATTGCAAAAAATATATAAAATTGATGTTATAACTTACGAAATTATTATAAAATACCATGAATAATAATTGATAGTTTTGGTCGAGCAAGCGTGTTTCGATCTTACAGAATTCTCATCAGATAAACCTTGTATAATAATTAACGTTGTAACGTTATCTGAGTGCTTATTGGTTGTACAATTGTCCATTAACCAATAAGCAGCCGGATAACGTTACAACCCGGATAAAAAATACCTAACCGACTATTGTAAAAGCGAACCTAAATAAAATCCGATTAATCAAATTTGGACTAAAAATTTCAAAAGTGGAGCAACTACTCTCCTACTAGGACCGGCGCTAGGATATTTGGCGCCCTAGGCAAAAATCAATCAATGCGCCCCCCTCCCCCCTTTATATAGCAATACTAAGTTGTGTTTAAATATCTACAATATTTAAAAAAATACTTACATTTACATAACATATTTTTATTTAAAAGAAATACCTTTCGAACAAAAATTAAACTAAAAAAAATAATCAAATTTACAATGCCGGGAGTTATTTTTTCCCAAAGAAATATTTATGAACACATCATAGGCGAATCAATAATTTATCGTTTTTGTTCTAGATATTAATATTTCATTTTATATTGCACACTGCAATTAATTTTTGTACCTCGATCTGGTTTGCGACCCTTTATCATTTGCGCTCTAGGCAGTCAGTGGCCTAGTTTGCCTAGTGCCTAGCGCCAGCCCTGTCTCCCACTACTATAGAACCATCAGCTTATAAGCATTATAACTAAAAATATAAGAGCTTAACATAATTAATTTTTTTTTTTAATAATAATAATTTTTGTTAATATTCATATTTGTAAATTATAAATGAATAAGTAAATTTAAAGATTAAAAATAATGAGAGGGCAGCTGTCCCTCTATCCAATGGACATCATGATTTTTAGTATAAATGTTTTGGCAAGCATGTCTTTCATTCTGTGAGAAAATTATTTAAATATTGTCTGATCCATCCTGTATAACAAAACGAATTGCATGTAATCAATGTTGCCAGATTAGGCGACTTTTTTTTAAATTTGCTTTTGTTTTTTTTTTAAAAACCGCAAACCGCAATTTAGGCGATTTCTGAGAAATGAAATTGAGGTTTATTGCGATAAAATAATATGATTGCGATAAATAATCGACTTTGATATTTAAACCCCAAAATATTGGTCTTTTGTGAATTTTGAAGCGAAAAAATTTATTGGTATACCGAAGGGGGGTGATGAGCAAAAAAAAGACATCAGCAGTTGGATAATTGAGTACTGCTCCCCCCCCCCCCCCCCCCCCCGAAAAATTTGACTTCGGTCCTTCTCTGATTGTGATTATTTCTCGGCAAATTTTAGTACGTGTGATTTTAGTATAGTTCCTAATTATCTTTATTTAATTGCTTTAATTACCATTTAGCTTTTATTTCATTAAATTTTTTTTTTTAATTTTAATTAATATTGAATTTCAATTTCAAATCAATTTGTTGCATTTTTGGGCGTTCTTTTAGTTGCAGGTTGGCACCATAGCTTTCTGAAATTTGACAACACTGGTAGTTGGACTACTATCTAAAATCTAACCTCAATATATTTTAAATGTGGTTTGCTGTGGTTTGCAGGTTAATTTTTTAAATTGTGTTTAGAAACTTAGTTTTTTTAACTAACGTAAGTAGAATATTTAAACTAGGTTATAATTAGTGATTGTAAATTATATTTAGATGGCGACCTCGTTAGCAGAACAATTAAAAAGACTTCAGGTACCGCAAACCGAAGTTCTTCAACGATCCAAAAAGCGTGCTTCGTTAATTTTTGATTCAAGAGATGCTGCAAAATACGATACGGACACCGTGTATCAAATTGGATTAGATGGTTTAACAGACTTGATAACTAGAGATAACGCTTTCGAAGAATTTCAAAATACGTTGTTTCACGTTACTTCAAAAACATTTGAACGTGCAGTCGAAACAGCCGAAGCGAATAAAAAATTAGACAAAACCATAAAAAAGTTTTTGTTACTGTTATCACCTCAGCTTACATTTAATAGCTCGATAAAAGCTCTAGAATGGTTGGTGTATCGATTCCACATTCATAAATTTAATAAAGAAGACTTGTTGATGTTGATTTTACCTTACCACGAAGTGGACATATTTGTTAAAGTTTTACAACTTTTGGATGTCAAGTCGCCAAATGATAAGTGGAATTGGTTACTATCATTACAGAAACCTCAAATTCATCTACCTAAGCAGGCATTGTATAATCATGCCGCCAGCGATCCTTTCTTTTTAGAATTCGTATCGAAATTTGTGCTGACCATCATCAGGGAGTTTGAGAAACCAGCAAGTCTCACTATCATTTACAATTTTTATTGTACCACTTTTGTTGGAGCAATCGAGTACTCGAAGAATGTAAAAGAATCTCAAGTGTCTCACATGTTGCCGGTCATCTTGAAAGGTTTAGTTTCAGACATACCAGATTTTGTAGCGGCATCTTATATCATCACTGCTAAACTTTTGTCTCGAGTGCAACTAGGAGACAAAATTTTGCTTCATTTAATGGAAAAGCTGGTTCAAATGAATGTACCAAAGTTGAAAACGGAAGCCTGTTTAACTATTGTAGTGCTCTATCAGTCACAGAAAAACTTTTCAAAAATATCGGATGCTGCATTTACCACTTTAATCGGCAAAGAAGATTTATGTAAACTGTTACGGAGCTTAACAGAAGATGGAGTTGAAGTTTATCGTTTCATTCAGACTCTTGTCTTACATGGAATTACTCGAATTAATCAAAATGAAGATAATCAGTCTGATATCGATTTTGTGAACAAATTGTTTGATGAAATGAAAATAAATGACAAATTTGTTGATGATTTATTGACGTAAGTAGATTAAACTTTTAAATTTACAAGAAGACACTTTAAGTTGTTAAGTAGAGGTTTTTTGCTATTCAAGCTATTTTCTTACTGTTTTCACGTTTTAGCTTATTTTTACTAGTTTTATGTGGAACACAAAAGTGCTTAACAAATTGAAGTGGCTACTTGTGTAATGTTTACTTTGTATATTTATGTATTTATAAACCTTTTTATACTTATACGTATTTCGATACGTATCGTATCAACTTTTTATACTGATTGATCTGTGGGAAAACCGCAGACAAAAATTCCCTTTTGGCTTTCTGCAAGATGAACCAATCAATAATTTTATTTTAGAAATTACTAAAATCTTACAAAATGCATTCTCCTATAACTTATTTTTTCTGAAATATTTTGGATTATCCATCTCATTATCGAGTTGAATTCTAGTTTTGGATAACTTAAGACTCCACCTTTAAAATAATGTATCACTAGGTGCTACATATGATTTCATCTTTTAATTTTAATCTTGATCTCATAAACGAATATTAATTCTAAATTTTTTTAAACGTCGTTAAATGATGATTTTTTCACCTTCAAAATAACTATGTAATAATTTAAGTCACAAAATAGGGCTTTTTAAAATTTCAAAATTATCCTATGATAAATCATAAGATAATAATTATTTTAATAAAATAGTTTAATTATTGTTTTCTTTTCAGGTCGATTTTGAATTTGTATTCGGAAAATAGCAATATTTCAAAGCAGACGGTGACTTGCTTGAAAAATTTTGTGTCTAAAATTGAGCGTCAGTATCCCAGCTCATTTGATGGTGCAGTTAAAAGAATTCTGGCTCCAACGAACAATGAATTTAAAGATCATCGAAGAGCTTTGCGTAAGCTAGTCAATAATTTTACAAGCTTAGGAAATACTTACGAACTCTTTGAGAAATTACACCACCCTAATTCGATTTTCCGAATTGAAGGTTTGAGCATATTGAAAAAAAATTTCAATGCATTAAAAGAAAGAGATTCTGCTATGCTAAAAACCTTTTTGACTGATGCTTTAAATGATGATAATTTGCAAGTCGTGCATACAACGCTAAGTTTATTCAATACCGAATTTTCGTTGGTCTTTAATAGGGACAGCTTATGCGATATTCTAATTAAGTTGCTGTCGAATTACCCACAAGATGAAGAAGCCTGGAAAGTGACTTACGACGCCTTAAATGTTCTATGCAAACATTTTACTAATTCTAATTTAGACATAAAAATTCTTTTAGCCGTTTTGCCTTACTTGCTTCCGACCAGCGACGGCGAATTAAAAGCAGCAAAGCAGGTTTTAATGTCAAATTTTGGAAAAAAATGGAGCCCATTAAAATCTTTTTCTAAAGAATTGCAAGAGGCAAGGGAAATAAATGTATTTTGTGAACTAGTTCAAGCTTCTCTTTCGATGAGCAGCAATTGTCTTGATATTAAGGCTCTATTGGAGGTGATCAGACAAGTGCCCGAGGAAAATCGAAATGCTTTACACAAACAAGTGGTGGTTATTCTTTTAAGCAATTGTTTGCCAGAAAATAATCCAGCAGAAGTGAGTGCTTTGGTGTTGGATGTTTTCGAAATCTATTTTCAAACGTCCATCATTTCGACTATTAAAGGTGAATGTTTAAGTTATGATTACATTATCAAAGCAAAAAGTAATAAATTTACATTGCAAGGATTTCTTCGTGGAATTGCGACTTTAATAACCAAAACTGAAAAGAAGGAAATCAATTTTAGTTGTTTTGACTTTAGTTCCAACGAAGAAACAACAAAGTTATATATACGGTTATTGAAAATGTTACTCGAAGGCTGTTGTGGTAAAAAATCAAAATCTTCATTATTTTTAGAAACTCTGAGCAACTTTTTGGAGCATTTTTGTGGAAACAATTTAGTTTTGATTGCCGAACTTCTTTTAAATGTTTCCATTGCCGAAAACGAACTTATAGATGATAAGTTACGACTAAGTTGCTTGAAAATTGTAAAGGAATTAGTTCAGAAGGATAAAAGCACATTAGTACAATTTGTTCGATTTGACGTTTTAATTGTTCCATACATTTTGGTTTCGCTAAATACATCGAATGCTGAAATTCGTGAACTTTCCCTTCAGTTATTGGGAGATATTACAGAATCATCCGATTCTAAGTCGGATAATTATGTGAAGTTGTTGAAAAAATTGGTTAAATATGAAGAAGAAATTCGTTTGGATAACGAACAAACACCAACTATGTTTTCGAAAATTCTGTCGACTACAAACGAGGCTTTAGTGAAAACTTTGAAGGAGTTGGTTAAAATTGCTTTAAATTCCACTAGTCCTGCTTATTTACAAGCCGGAATTGTGACAATATTGAGTCTTCTAAACGATTCGGAAATTTATAAAAGGTTTTCAAAGTTGAGTTTAGGTATTCTTGCAAAATACGGAAATGGTGAAAGGGAAATGACTCTCTCTGATTCCACCATCATCTACAAAAACCTTTTACGATTTGATTCGAGCGTTGCATCAGCTTTACAAGTTGGAACTCCAATTTGGGATTTAATAATACGAAGTATTTTGAACGACACAATCCAATTGAAGTATCAGCTCACAACGACGTGCCCGGCAGTTTTTGTTTTGGAACAAATCGACTTAGAACTATTTTCAAACTTGAAGCCAAACGTTAAAACGGTTCTTTTGGATGCCATCGTTGAAATTGCTACCAATACCAAAAATGTTAAAGTATCCAACGCCGTTAACCACATTTTCAAAAAAATTGATTTGGATGCTAATTTAGTCAAGTTCCAATTACAGAAAATGCTTGATGTGAGCTCTAAAGAAGACGAAGAAAAACGGAAAAAAGCTGTCATCCCTAAAATAGATATTTTAGAAACCAACGATTGGAAAAAAGGTATCACTGTTTTGGAGTTCATACAGGATAAAAAGAAATTTACCCATACCTCAGTATTGCTACCAATTTTGTTTGGAATCTTGAAGAAGTGTTTGGATTTTGACGAACAAGCAAGTTTGGAATACGCGAAACAGCTTCTCTTATCTGCTATTCTACATTGTTGTAATAAAATGGAACATGGACAACCTTTACCAGAAAGTGCTTTCAATATGCATTCCGTCGTGCAGTGCATCAGGGCTTCTCAAAATCCTCAAACGCACCACCATGCTTTGGTTTTATTAGCGCACACCGCTTCTTTAATTCCTAAACAAGTTATGCACAACATTATCACAATTTTCACTTTTGTTGGCTCATCTGTGTTAAGACATGATGACGTTTACAGTTTTCAAATTATGACGAAAATAATTGACACAATTATTCCAATTTTAATTGAAGACAACTCGAAGGAAAATATATGCAATATTTTACGAGTATTTGTGGACGCAATACTAGACGTTCCAGAACATAGAAGGATGCCCCTCTTCATCCAATTATTAACGTCTTTAAATCCAAAAGAAAATTTGTACTTGTTTCTTTTGATCATTTTTGAAGCACAAGTTTCTCATGCACAAAAAGAAACACAGAAATCAAATAAAGACCGACTGTTAAGTAACGCCGAATACGTTCCTAAACGTCTGACTATTGCGGCCAACTTGATCAGAGAATTTTCCATCGAAACAACAATGATTTCTTTCATCAAAATATTCCAGTATTTGCACACTTTACCCGAACAGAAAGATACGAGTGCTAGGATTGAATCTTACGTCTTCAATATGAATCTGTTCACGGTGAAACAATTTCGTCACTACAAATACACCATCGTGACATTTTTATCCAACTTTTTATCCTCTCCACAGTTTGTTCATAAAATTGCATCACAACCAGATTCGGAATTGTTACAAATGGAAGGTTTACTTAAAGAATTTATCGTCCATAATCTGAATTTTATTCAAGAAACGTCGAAAATCACTCAACGGAACTCTAACACTCTTCACGCACACTACTGGAAAGTGATGTTACACCATAGCTATGATATCTTGGACGCAGTGAACGCATTATTGCCTCCTCAAATGTTTCTGTTAGTGATACACGGACTCATGGTTTACAGCTTAAGCACGGTTCGAAAGAGAGCCTTTGAATTATTAAATAATAAACTCCAAAACAATATAAAATATTTCGAAAGTTGTGACAAAAACGAAATGTACAACATTTTAGTTACATCGATCATAAACATCATAAAAACATCGGACGAATCTGAACTCGACTCTGATCAAGAATTAATTATGCAAAAAGCCCTGTTTTCTTTAAAATTATTTTCTAAAATGTTATCGATGGAGTTTCCAGACAAATTTGTTGAAATACTTGACTTTTTGGCTACGTTAAGCAAAAACCCTTCGGGGAAGTATAGCGAAAACACAATAGCATCTTTAGTTTTATGTATAGCAGTATTGTGCAACTCATTGAAAGCACATGCAATTCCATGTTTGAGTAAGTTCATGCCGTCGCTCTTAAAGCTACTAAAATCTCAAAAGAATCTTACAACTCCAAATTTATTGATTACGATCGTCGTGACAGCCATTCACAAAATTTTGGAATGTTTGGCTTTATTCATGAGTCCTTACATCGAAAAAATTTTATGCGAAATTTCCATTTTATCCTGCAAGTGGAATCAGAGTGACGATCAGAAATCAGAAACATTTTTTAAAAAATTAACAGACATTCAACAAAAGTTGGGCTCGTCCATTTCCATCACAGTTTTATTACCTTCGATAGAGAATTGTTACAACAAATTTGTTTCTAAAGGCGATTATTCTGCCATCAATGCTTTAATGGAAGTTTTATCGGAATCGTTCACTCACTTACTAGCAGCAGATATTCAAGCAAATTTATCTGAATTGACGAACTTCTTTTTGAATGCGTTGCAATTGCGCGCGGCGGAAAGCTGTACGCATGCAGAAGCTAACGAAGTGGAAGGATACATCATTAAGTCCCTTATGGCGTTAACTTTAAAATTATCCGAATCGAATTTCAGGCCATTATATTGCCAACTGTACGATTGGGCCATTCATGCTGACGAAAAATCCGAACGTGTCATAACGTTCTATAATATTTCGAACGCCTTTGCAAATTCCCTTAAAGGTATATTTTCACTGTTTGCCGGACAATTTTTAAACAATGCGGCGAAGTTGTTGGACGATTGCAACACCTCTAAAACTCAAGATTTATATTTCAAAGAAGATGAGAAGAATATCGCGTTGGTTGAACACATTTTGAAAACTTTACAAACTGTTTTCGTATTTGATAATCATAAATTTGTTAATAAAACAAGATTCAAGATTCTCATGCAACCTTTAGTCGATCAACTGGAAAATACTCTGGGCGGTTTAGATTGCTTGCAACAACGGGCGAGCAAGATTGTGACGCCTTGTATTGTACAGTTTGCCGTTGCAACGGCTGATGATTCTTTATGGAAAGATATGAATTACCAGATTTTATTGAAAATGAAACACGACTCTTTCCAAGTCAGGCTTGCGGCTTTGAATTGTTTAGGTGAAACGGCTAAGAAATTGGGAGAAGATTTTATGATATTAGTACCCGAAACTATTCCATTTCTGGCTGAACTTATGGAAGACGATGAAGAGGAGGTTGAAAAAGCCTGTAAGAAGATGTTGCAAGAACTGGAGAGATCTTTGGGAACATCCTTACAAGAATATTTTTAAAGTTTTGTTTGTATAAAGTACCATTTAATTTATTTTAATATTGTAAAATAATATTTTTATTATCAAAAATGAATTTTGTTTTATTTGAATTTCGTAAAGTACCTATATTATATTTTAAATTTTTTCAAGATATTAGCTCTAACTAATGCTCGGTTTCTTTACTTATAGATGTGCTGCCGACAACTTAATTGCGGTATATATCATGATACTATTACTAGAGAAGATAAACCCACGCGCATGCTGTCAGCCTATCTCTCTCGTACCGCCTACGTCACGCGGCGACAACTTGGCCATAATAACATAGTATTGTATGAAGATAAATTGATTAAGTTATTAACTTGTGAAGATATTTTATCTAGTTTTAAATGATTTACTTGTTAGAAAAACTACAAATATAATTAATTTAAATTCATAACTTACGAAAAGATGATATTTAACTATTAATTGATGATAGTTTATGACACCTTTAGGTCGAGAAAATGTGTTTCGAATTTCGGATTCTCGTTAGATAAACCTGGGATATTAATTAAAACAGCTGGAAAAGTTATTTGTAATTAAATTAAATATTAAAAAACCATCAAAAGTAAAACTATTTTGAAATTTATTTCAAATTCAATTTCTATCTACTTGATTCCAAATACCATTAATTTAAAATGAAAATTTTGCAATTTCTAAACCGATCAAGTAATTAAAAATTACAATGGATGTAGGACCCCAATTTCAAGAACTTGTGGATTTGAGTATTACAAGAAATATACTGGATTGATCTACTTATTTAATTATTGTTATATTGATTTATTATAATATGATTAAAAATTTAATGCACTATTAGTATATATTTTTTAAATTATTGTCGACCAGTTTCGGGAATTTAAAATCAAGTTTCGTACTGCTTGTAATTTGCCTGTATGAAGAGATTTTGAAATCCCAAAACTGGGCAATTGTAAAATAATTTAATAAAGCTTGATTTTCTTGTCTAAATTGTATTTTTGAAAATTTATCCTTATTTTCTTTCAAATTTCACATTATATATCCGTTTAAAATTTTCAAGATCTACATTTACCTTTTTTTCTAACCAAAAGATAATTTATTGATTACTTCTATTTTCAATATAAAAACTATTAAAAATTCTCGTCTCAACCTACTAATTTTTTAGCAAAATATAATGCAAAATTCACCAGGAAATAAAGAAAGGATTTAAAAAATACAGTAAGAAAGCTCAAATACATAAGCGATAATAATGTGAAAAATAGTTTAAAAATAAAAGTTTCTTTAAAAAAGTAATTTATAGCTGTAAAAATGTTAAAATAAATGAATATTTTGTCCTCAAGTACTAAAACATATATTTTAAAAACGAGTAGAATCCTTGTGATAAATAATAATATTAAAATATACTAAATATTGATTAAAAACTACTCTAAAGCAATGCCTTTCAATACCCACAAGCAGGATTGTTGTCACCGTGTGACGTCATGCGCAACGTCGAACGAATTTCGACCGCCAAGTGGGTTTATCTTGTTTAGTAATAGTATCATGGGTATATATTGGCGACAAAATTTTTTTCGGCTACTTTTACTGCAGCGATGAAAACAAAAATTGGTTTTGTCGGCAATATATACCACAATCAAGTCAATTCCTATGGTATGTTGGGTTGCCTAACTTAAGGTTATGAATCGTAAGTCGCAATTAAATTTTATAAATAATTTATTAACTAGCTGTTAATATAATTTCTGCTGTTAAAATAATATATAATTTCTACCAGTTTATTGTTAGTCGAGACACAACTTTCTATGATTGTAGACAATTTTCTGGATACAGATTCACGAGCCCCGTGAAGTATTTTTAAAAAACTATTGTTTTTAACCAGTCTAAAAAAGACATCTCATCTTGAATAATTGAAGAATTTTCTGAAAGTGCTCGAGTTTGAGTTAGTAATTTATGATCGTTTGATTTTAGAAAAATTAATATATTTATCGGTTATTGGTTGATCTGCCAGGAACTAGGGAGCCCCATGGATCGCGGGGCCCTAGGTACTTGCCCTGAGTGGCCGCAATGGAAAAGAGGAACCTAACCATTTCCTATAATCTTGAAATAATAAAATCAGTAACAAATGCTGGAAACCTTAGAAAGGTTCACTTTTAAGGCGCGAAAGTCTCATGTATTTTTTTATTATATTGACTAACAAAATTTTTAAAATTATTATTATAGTTATCATCCAACGAGAATTCTCATCAAAATGTTTAAATCTGGAAGCCTCTTATTTTTCCTACAAGTAGTTTATAATATATTAAACCAGGAAAGTTATTCAAAGAGACCGTAATTATTATTGATCGTTCAAAAATAGCTTTATGTATTATAATTCTTGATGAAGCAAACCTTGCCCTAATCATAATTTCTTATAGATTATCTCTCGTGTATAAGAACTGAAGGCAGTTTGTTCGTTCATTATTTACGTAAAATGTATAAATTCATGGCATAGCCATATAAGCGAATATGTTATTTAAATTTGTGTCAATAACACATTTTATACAAAATTATAATTACCTGAAAATTATTAACGTTTCGTGATTTCAATAACCTTAAGTTGATCAATTTCGATTAATAAACAATGTACTTAGAACATAAGGTCATACATAATGATTTTAATTAAAAATCCAAAATTTTAAATTATTTTGAGCTGAATTTTTTATTAGCATATATTTAAGTATGTAATTAGCAGAACTGTCTAACTCAATGGCAAATAAGTCTTGTAAGTATGTAACAATAGCAATTAAAAGTATTTTATTTAAAATATTTCGAAACAAGCCAGTTCGTTTTTTATTATTTTATTATGCATAACAATCCATTTCGCGAATTTTTGATAATGGTGATTACAAAATTCAAGAAATTTAATTGACCTTAAACTTGATTGATCTTCTTATTTCGATATGATTAACATTTTATTTTTTAAATTTCGAATAAGTTATGGTAGATATAAACTGGTCAGTCAAACTAGTTGCGGACTAGCCATGTGTGAACTGAGTTATTTTGACTTTTTAAATTTTTTCGTTAAGTTGTGGGCTATCTCGAGTAATCTAAAATGATAAATGTTTAAATATAATTTTAAGTCGTCTAGAAAATTTTAGTGTAATTTTCATGGTAGAACAAGTATTCCCTTTCAATATTACAGAAGTTGTAGTAATTGCACTACACCACTATATAATTTTGGTTTTCCTTTATTTATTTTTTTTTTAATTTTACCAATATCCGTTTAGTAATATTTATTATCTATAGACCCAGATCTAGGTTTACCAGATTTATTAAAATTGTAGAAAGTGAAAAAAGCAAATTTACTATACATTCTCAACATTTTTATCACAATTTGAATGTTGAAAATATTCCCCTAAAATATTATATTAGCATTCACAATATTAACAAAGTTACAGCAGTTTTTACCAAGTTGTGAATGTAAAACTTCAAACGTATTTTTCTCAAAAGTAAAGAGCTGAAATTTGCAACCTGTTAATATACTAATGTTTCTTAAATATGAAAAATTTTTTTTTTTAATCCGGCGCATCATTCAATTGATAATACAAAGAATATGGTTAGTACTACAGCAAAATTTTGAATTGACAATTTGTAGGGAATGAAATTACCAACAACAAAATTATATTTAACATACATTTATTTTTTATGGTTTAGACGTGAAAAGTATTAGAAGTCGCAAAATGATAAAATGCACTAAATTGAAACTATGGAAAAATTGCTTTTGTTTTTCATGACAAAATATTTAATTCTCCCCTCCCCACCAACTTTGACTTATGGCTCTTCAAAAACAAAAAGAAGCTGGTAGTACGCACAAAGCAAAAATAAATTCTTTGAATTTCCGGATTTCACTTGTACATTGGATTTCTCCGACTAATCCTCCCTCTAGCTCGCTTTACATTTTTGTTTTAGTCCGCCCTTGCATTGAACTCATTAAATTGTACATTTCAGTCCAAAATTAGAAGATTTGATCGTAAAATATTAATCGTCTATAATAAAATTGTCACTTCTTAGTTAATTGTTATATTGGCCAATTATTTTTATGAGTATAGCCTAAAAGGAGTCATTAACCTTGCTCTCTTGAAATTGAAAAAAACCTTGCAAATTAATTGCATTTAGATATCAAGGTCGATCGTGAAAAATTACTATAACTCAACAAATTAAGTAATTTGGATTGATACTTATAAGGGAACCGGCACAAATTAAAAGATGGTGCAAACTACTTTACTATTAGACAATGAAGTTATAATTTTACAATTGTAATTGATGGAAGCGTTATTGGAAGTGTACTTAATGTTTATTACCTACCATAAAAGATTATGTCAAAGACGTGCTTTATTTCAATAACATATTGTTTTAAGATATTCATTATTATTGAATAACAATTATAAAGTTCAATTTAAAATAGGCAATGATAACAAAAACTCGATGAGGGAAAATGCTTCCACTTCCGGATTTATAAATAATAATTAAAGCGTCTCAATAATCCTTGAAATTTTCGGATTTTAAGGGAATGGGGGTACATAGCACTCCCACCCATGACTTTTCAATTTTTTATCGAAAAAAATTTAGTCAACTCCCTCCCCCTTTTATAATCTTTGGCTGAATCCGCCCTTGATTAAACATGTATTCCATGCAAATGTAAAAGCTTGCTAGCACATTTTTTTTATAAAAAATATATATTATGTCAAACATCAGGGATATTACCTTATTTAAATTAATAATAAAGTGTTCGATATTTAATCGAATTTGGATCAAGGTTGTACCATCGATTTGCAATCAGAAAAAGTAAGGAAATCAATATAAATCAAATTTTAAAATATTGAAGAGCAAGTTGCAAAATTGTTCACTTTGAAAGTAATTCTATTGCCATTTTTAAATACTTGGAAGGTTAAAATATCGTCTACTTTTGGTTGTTTTAAGATGACTTAGGAAAGCCTTTTTATAATTGGAATTGGAAGTAATTGAAACGAGGGTTTTGTGAAATAATCGATAAATAATGAAGTGAGGTTTGCTTGCATTATTTAATCTGGGGTAATCACGAATCTTTCATGTCTGATGCACTTCTCCAGAAGGCTAAGACGTTTTATCTCTGACCCACTTCCTTTACAGTTGACGCAACTTTATTAACAAATGCGCTAACAATTCGCATAATATTCTCGACTATTGTATTTCACGTTCAACTTAGAATGAGAAATCGTTAAATGTTCATTATTTTACATTGCAGTTAAGCTCATAAATAAACAACTTTAAAACCTAAGTAATAATTTGATTGCACATCACGATGTAACAACTTAAAAGCATGTAATACAAAATTCTTAGGTATTTATAAGACCCGAAGCTATAATTATTAAATTTAAAAAAAAACTCGAGAGATATTAATCAATGCTTAAGTATTTCTCACTTATACGACGAATCTGAAGCAAATATCAAAACATTTTAATTGATTACATCAGCACACACTCTGGTAATGGATTACAAAGAGAAGTTGAGAAAACTCGCATGCAGCCAATGGTTGAATTTCTTAGGCATAAGATGCGCTGGCACATTATGCACAGAAGGACTCTCAGATCTAGTTCGCCATCGTCATCATCCAGGTAATCAATCTCCTTTTATTTCAGTAAATTCCAAAGTTCAGTTCCAAAACTGAACTTTTTTTATTCTTTGATAACTTTAACGACTGAGCTTTGATAACTGCATTTAACATGTTATATTTTTAACATCGTCTGTAAAATCTGTTAACACAGGTATGGGCAGAATTTATACATAATTTATTATATTATCAAATTAATTTAAATTGAACAACTTTAATTAATTTGATAATAATATTTCACAAGTTATTAATTTATATTTAATTATAATTTATTATACTACGTTTTATATATTGAAATTTAAATATAAATTCCCAATATATTTTATATATTTTTTTTCAAGTATTTTATATTTAAAATTGTAATTATAATTTTTAATTAAATTTTATACTACTTTGAATTTAAAATACAAGCTTTTATTATATTATTTTGTATTTTGTAACATGGGAATTACATGTATATTTAAAATACAGAATTTTAATATTTAAATTAATATTTAATGATATAAATTAATAAAACATATAATTTTCAACCAATGAGAAACTGGTAAAATTAAAATATTTATAATTATTATCTAGTATCTTCAATATCTACATATTTCAATATTAAAGATTTTCAGAAATAATACTGAATTCCTAAAGATAAAACAAGTAAAGTTGGTCTTCTGTTGAAGATTGAGATCAATCTAAAAACACTAACAACTGACAGAGATTCTCAACAAACAATTTAATTTTAATGTTGTTGTTTGAATTTTATCAGTGTATTATATTATAAAGAATTTTACAAAAATTAACTTCGAATAAAAGATGTCATTTTTCTAGAAATGAAAAATATTTTATAATTATTAAATTTAATTAACATTAGTTTATTACTTTAGAGCCTAGGCACTAAAGTACCCACTTTATTGCCGGCTCTACTGTACTTTACTGCCGCGCGCCATATTTTTAATTTAAAACAATTGTAATAAAACTTTGACAATAACTGATTGATATAAAGAAAAATTTTTATATTATAAAAAGTATATTTTAATATTTTGTCAACCATATTAACCAGATCCACAAATTTTTCTAGATATTACCAAAATTGTTGTAGAATTTGATAGATAACATTAAAGTGAAGCGACTAAACTGCGGATTAACTGTAAATATCGATTAATTTAGCAAATAATCGAATTTAAAGTTTCAATTTTGCCTAGCCTAGTCGTCGTGGCTTTAAAAGTACCTACTGATATTCAGCCCCATACCTCCTCCATAAGTCTGGTTATTTTAATCGTTTAAGAAAATTGTTCCAATTAAGGTACGTATGGTTGTAGGATCAGTTTGGACCTCTTATACTGCATAAGTCTTCCAGTTGGTAATTATCAATCTCTCAAATTAATGGGTTGTCGGAAGATTGAATTGCGCATGTCAGCCTTCCTCTTTAATTTCCATCCACTGCTGGATATAAGCCTCTCACATACTCTTCAATCTCTTCTTATCCCCCGTCATTTGCTGCCAAGCTTTACCCGCCGTTTGCTTAGTCTCGTCAGACCATCTTTTTTGGGTCCTTCCAACGCTTCACTTCGTTGTTCTCGGCCACCATTGCACTATTTTACTTTATGTCCAGTTCTTGAAACTTTTTCGTGCTATGTGTCCCGCCTAGTTCCACTTTAACTCTGCGGCTCTTCCGAGTACTTCCGTCATTTTTGTTTTGTTCCGCAGTTCTTCGTTTCTCACTCTGTCTCTAAGGCTCACTCCCATCATACGCCTCTCCATTGATCTTTGCAATATTTGCAGTGCTTTAGCACTTTTGACTGTTAACGCCATACATTCCACTCCGTAAGTCATTACCGGTTTGCAGAATGCACGAGTCAAACACTTTTCATTTTAAGCACATCGGCATGTCTTTGTTTTTTAGGATTCATCCTAATTTTCCGAATGCTGCCCATCCCAGTCTACTTATTCTTGTAATTTCGGCGGTTTGGTTTTGTTTTCGTAGTTTTATCAGGTGTCCCAGGTAAACTATTCGTCCACTATTTCTAGTTCTTGCAGGCCCAGTTTAAATTTTTTATTACTAGAGGACATGACTTTGGTTTTATTGATGTTCATCTCAAGTCCAATTCTTTTGGTTGCCGCATCGAGCTCATTTAGCATTTGCTCTAGTTCTTCGTCACTTGTGGATATAATAACTATGTTTCCCCTTCTCGTCCCATTCTAACCTTATATGTCTCTTATCAGAACAGTGTACCTCGAGTCTACTCTAGCGTTATCTAATGCTTGGAACACTTTTAAGAGCTTATATAGGTGCGATAGGAGGCTTATTGGTCGTTAGTTTTCGATTTTTGCATGATCGCCTTTCTTGTGTAGTAGAATCAGTTTCTTCCTTCCTATTCCATGGAATTTCAGTGCCAAACATCTTTAAAATGATGGTCGGGAGTCGAATGGATATCCAAAACCGGATTTTCTTTTGTTAAGATTTAGATGAGACCGTCCGGAATAATTTGTTTTTTGACCATGGTTGTGTTCAGTCTTGTCAGAATGATCTATTTTGATAGCTTGCTAAAAAAGGAGATTTGATTGGGTTTGCGATTATGATTAATCATAATCATCTGAAAAATGCCTAAGAGATAGGATTGCATTTGTTATACAGACAATTGTCGTGAGTTTCCTTAGTGAGAGTTTTCTTAAACAAAGATTTCTTTGTAATATTGATGAAAATTCATAGTATTGGTGAAAAGATCTTTGTTGTGATGAATTTTGTTCACCAATTTGATGAATCTTATTTTCACTATGTGTTGTTGGAGTCGGTGTTGACGGTGTTCGTGACTTGCCTAGCTGCCAGTCTGTTGCTCAGCTAGTTCATTTATAGATGGTAGTCTGGAAATTTACTTCTGTCGCTACGGAGCTATGTCCTGTCATTGGGTGGCAGGTTTGTTGAGCTCGCCTTTTCATCATGTAGCACATAAAGGAATGATTCCATGCCGCTCATATACCTACATAATTAAATAATATTAGTCGCAATTTTATTGTTTAAAGTATGTTGAAATCGTAGATAGTAGGATATTTTTGTTTCCTGTATGGGAGGAAATTCCGTCCAATTAGCCTAATGTCATTCTTACTTAAGACATTAGAGAAACTGATTGATGCTCATATCAGGGATGAGGTTTTGGCCAAGTTGCCACTACATAAACTAGTGTAAATCAGGTAAATCATGTGAGTTGAGTATACACGAACTAACTCACAGAATTGAGAGGGTGATAGGCAGACAAGAAATTGCTCTGGGAACCTTTCTTGATATTCAAGGGGCGTTTGACAATACGTCCTTTAACTCCATAGAGGAAGCCGTCAATAGACGGGGTGTACACCCAACTTTAACAGGCCGTGGGAGCTGGAGAAGATTGGAGTCTATGCACAAGGATTTGCTGATGATATCACAATCCTAGTGATCGGAAAATTCGGGGAAACAGGTATCATCTATGATGCGAAGAGCCCTGAAAACTGTGGAAAGACAAGAGAGGTATTGTCGGTTAACCCGGAAAAACCCTCCGTTGTTGCTTTTACCAACGCAGGAAACTGCAAGACGTAAAGGTACTAAAAATGTGGAGAAAAGAACTACATGTGGTAAATGAGGTTAGGTAAGACTTGGGCATGTTACCCCAACAAAAGGTCACATACCATGATTTTTAACTCAATAAGGGGCAACAACATGCTTAGCATGCAAACGGACAGAACCAGCACGGTAAGGGACTTCCGATAATCATTCAGAGGAATGATACCTGATAGGGGGGTTGCCACGCCACTGTATTCCAGGCATAAGTATCTACAATTTCAGCTTGTGAGCGGGAAATGATACGGAGGGACTACAAAGATAGGCGAATCTGTATCATGACAGACAGCCAAGCGGCTCTAAAGGCATTGGAAAGAGTAGAAATACAATCCAGGGTCGTAAAACAATGCCTAGATGCACAGGTAGAACTGGCAATCTGCAACAGCATGTGGATGCCGGGACACCAGGGCATAAAGGGACATGAAGAGGTGGACGGCCAAGCCAGAATGGCTGCAAACACAACCCTGACAGGCCCTGAACCTACCTGCGGTATTATGTACAAGACCGCATGAGAATGTATCAGAGACATATTAAGGAGACAACACCATGCTTACTGGGAGGACCTTGCGAGACTGAGGCAGTCACGGATGTTTATCAGAGGTCCTTCAAATGGAACAAGAAGCAAAGAGATAATCCAGCTGAGAAAGATAATAGGACTTTTTAAAGGACACTGCTGTCTTAACAGACATCTCAGTATTATGGGGATAACTGATGCTCCTAAATGTAGGATGTGTGGTGGAGCGGAGGAAACTCCCCACCACATTTTATGTGAATGCTCGACACTGACGGGAAAAAGAATGCGTCACCTCGGGCTTCCATACCCGGAAGCAGAGGAGATATGGCAAGCATCTCTATGCCGCCTGTTTATGGAATAAAACATGGAACGAGGGGCACAATAAGCTTCAGTGCGGTGGGCGCAATACCACAACCCGTTAACAATAATAATAATAATGGGAGGAATGTCCCATTTATGGTCGGTTCTGTGAGAAGACAAAGACAACTTTGAGAGTTCAGTCTGGATCATCGAGATTGCCATTACCATAGATTGTAAAGACCAGTAGGGGAAACCGGCTATCACACAGTGCTGGGTTAGTTGTCGTATGAATTTTGAATTGAATAAAATAGCAAAGGTAAAAAATATTTCATTTATTTTAAAACTGTTTAAAGAACATTATAATAATACTTTCGTCAGTTTCTGAAATGACATCGAACTATATATTAGTTGAGTATGCAACCGTCGAGTTAACTATGCTAAAGGGGTGGTTTTAAACATTCAGAGAGCGAGTAAAACGAGTTATGGGAAACTAACCCATATGACAACCATCCCGGACTCCCCTACCTTGCAAATACTGAATTTTGTCTTCTTTAGATAATTTATATAAAAACTTTAAAAAAATATTTACGAATTTTTAAATCAAAGCTAAAAAATTAATTTGCAAAATAATGCATAATTTAAATTTCCTTTTTTCAAAAACAACCTCATAGGCATTTATTTCTCAATAAAGGTCGGTGTATTTGAGAAGTTCGTTCATCTTAAATGAAACTTAGTAGTTTTCGATCTACTAGTTATGTAGTATTTTTAATCACAAATTTATAATTTAAATTTATTCATAATTCCACTTGAAATATAATTTGTAGTTTGAAACCGAACAAAAAATTATAATAAATTTTAAATTTAATTTTGTTTATATTATAAAAGATTTAAGAAATTAAATCGACATTTTCAATTGGTATTCGCATCCGATTTTGCATGTACGAATTGTTTTAACCGATCATGGAAAATTTTATTTTGATTTAATTAAGCTGCCATCGAGTCTTGTAATGCAATAATTAGCATACAAAATTAAATAATATAATATTATATAATTTTTTTAATGCTTATTTAAAAATATGATAATGGCTCAGAAAATCTGATACAAAATTTTCAGTATACATTTTGCAGGTCTTCCAGTTATTTATTCTAAATAAAGCTGATTTCATGGCTGTTTGGAAAACTGCCCCAGAAGGAATTTATAACAAATTTAGTTAACCTATTGGGAATTAAAATGCAGCACGGATTATAATGTACTTACGTTCCTGATGAATAATGTCATGGCTCTGTTGAGAGGAATGTTCAGTGCTACTCGTATATTGAGTAATTCGAGTTTTTTATTATTTATTTCCAGAATGTTACAAAAATTTAAATAATCAATAGTTTCCTATAATCTCGAAACATTTGTTTATGCAAGCACGAAAAGAGAAATTGATTTACTTATTTAAATATCATTTAAAATAAAAATTCAAGTTTGGGGACCCTCATGCGTTTCCTTCCGCGTCAGTCTTCTTGCAAAATAAAAGTATTATACCTTTGTGTTCCTTTATTTACTTGGATCACAATAATTTTATTACTAGTCTAGACGCGCTACCTTTTGGGTTTTATTGAATTTTGAAACATACGGAGACTCAAAACAAGACAAGGCTAAATATCAAATTAGTGTTGAGAAAAACGAAAACTCCAACATGTCAGACATGACGTCGAGTCTTTCGTACTCGTAAGCCACAACAACGAGGAATGCTCGGTATTCACTGTAAGTTCCGTGCTTTCAACAAAAGGTTTAAACATTTTACGTGCCATAAATAACCATCAAACAATCACGTTTGGTCACGGATTAGCTGTGTTCCGCTTTATTAGTGCTATTAACATAGCAAATTTTGTTAAGGTCACTTTATTCGGAAAATGAAAATTTATTCAATTTGCCTAGAGCATCAGGGCATAATGAACTTTTGCAAGTTTTTTTCCAGTGCTATTTTTAAATTTAATATTGAAATGTAAAATTGCATCAAGTTAAAAATAATATAAATCAATTTTGGACTCAATAGCCATATGACATGATCAAAGAAAACACCTGAAGAGCAAGTTTAGAATAGAAAAAGATTATGCACTGTTTCGTAACTATGATTATTAATCATTAGTTAGTAAGTATTCAAACTTATATTTTCAATTTTTAAATCCATGAAATACAACAATTCATCATTTTTGGTATTAAGTAACACATACAACACGTTGGTTATATGATATGTGAAAATTTAGCTCAATGGCATAGCAGCTTACTTGTTTATATTTAAAACCAGTTAAAAAGTTTTTCATGCAAATTTTCCAGAAAATCGTAGCTCCAATTAAATATTTCTCTGCAAGAACTTGGCTGAGTGATATGTAAATTGAGATTTAGTTAATTCAAATTACATCATATAGTAGGAGAATGCATATAAAATCTTGTATAAAAATCGTTCTAGGTGTAATTGTTTTATTATTACAAAAACGTCAATGCCATATTAATAGTTAATAAGTGTTTAGCGATCTTCCTAGTCGACCTTGTTACTGATTTTGTCACCAACATGAATCACAAAATTATTGGTATGCCAAGGCTCGTATTGTTAATCAAAATTATTCAAAATATTACAAAATTATGTAAATTTTGCAATTCTTAAAATCCCCATCTACCATGTGAATTTTTCGATATTCCAATTAATCAAAACAGTTCCGGGTAGACATAAAAGTTAATATACTTTCTTAGGGAAAAAAACGTCATGCTTATCGTGATAAAGCAACTGATGAATTCTATATTTAAAGTACACCTAATAATAATAGTTTTTTGAAACGGTATTTTATTAACAGACGTTTAATTATGTAATTGAATTAAGTATCGTTGAACGAAAGTTACATAATGGATAAATATAAATAAAACTGCAAAGCAATAATAGCTATAGTGCACGTTTCCTACCAATAAAAACATCTCCAATTGAAATTTAATACTTTTAATAAATTTTCATATTTTTACATTTGAAATAGTCGTTCAATACAAGGATATCAAGTAAAAATTCGTCCAACGTCATACAAAATTGTTGCAAACAGGATGTACGCTTAAAAAATAAAAACATTTTGAAAATTATTTGCCATAAATTTGTATTTTTATTATCTACCTGCTCGAAACTTTAATCATCAAAATTCTTATTGAATTTGGAATCGGATTGTTCATTGTATTATTTTGTTTTTCCCAAGTTTTTTTATGAAATGATATTCACAGAATATAACCAACTACATTGCTAGGGGAGACAACAATCCGACATATAAACATTTTTAAAATTTCTGATTGCAATAATTCAATAGAACAGAAGTTTCTATTGTATGCAGTTCCGTTATGCAATGCAACTTTTTGTACCTATTTATGCCAATTGAATTTCCAAATGAGTGGAAAATATAGTACCTACAATAATATTGAACATCACAATTTACACATTTACATAATATGTAAATAAGATATCACATCCTTCATGCCTTCAATCTAATTAAAATAATTACAGTCAAAGGATGCTATGTTGACCTTACATGAACTTAACAATGTCACTATGTTTATCATATATGTATAGGTCCTAACGATTATCGATTTGACCTTATAGATTTAACAATAGATACGTGCAATTTTTCTCGAATTTTTATTTTTCCTTGTACACTCCTAAATATTCCCCCCTTTCGTTGAACATCACGTCCAAGGGAGCTATTTAATTTTATGTAAATAAAAAAAAAATTATAAAATATTCAGGAAAAGAAAGGTTTATTTTCCGACGAATAAAAATGATCAGAATAATAAATTGTCCAAATTAATTTGAAAATATATAATATATAATAGTAAACTTACTGTAATTTCAGTTGGATCTTAGAAGTATTTTCTACATTTCAGTTTATATGTATTACGTGATTCTGTGCATTGTATTTACAATATACTGTATAGTATAATAATATAATAATAATATAGTGTATGGAAAGGTCCTACTTTCCACCCTAGTGCGGAAAAGTAATAACAGGTCAACATTTTAACATTCCGACATAATATCTGACATTTTTCAGCTAATCTAAAAACACAAATTGTATGTATAAATTAAAAAACAAAGTGTGAAAAGTAATACTTTTCCGCACACTTGTAAAAGTTCTCTACTTCAACTCTCTATCTCAAAGTTGATCTATATCAAAATTTATTTTTGCATTGCTTTAGTTTTAAAAAATAATTAATGAATAACATTGAAATGAAATATGGAAAGTGTTTTTCGAGGCAAAACTAAACAGCAAAGAAGATAAGTTGTCTAAAAAGAATTGGTTAATAATAATTACAGATCTGTGTTTTATTGTCTTATTTAAGAATAAAAGTATTGTTACGTGATATGCAATTTTTTTTTTATATTAATCGATATAAATGCATAACTCACCATGAACTAAATTAAGTCGAAGTAAAAATCCTTCAAGTTTCATAATTTCTTTTTATTTATTATCACGATTGGGTTCGAAAAGCATCTGTTGACGAACGGTTTAGGTCCATTCAAAAAATGTCCCAAAAACAAAAGTTACAAGGAAAGGATCTCGAGCAAAAAATTTATTTCCATCAAATTAATTTTTATACAATACCATGTATAGGTAAAGTAAAAAATTCAAGATCAAGTAGCATTGCAGTAAATAGTTGACATTAACACGAAGAAGTCTTAGTGAAAGTGGCGATTCTATTATATTCAAGGCTAATCAAACTTCTGATTCTAGGATATTAACACTTTTTCATAATTCATCTCGTGAATACCTATTCTCTGGCTAAAATTAGTAATTCTACACGCATATTTTAAAAGCAATTAAAATAATCCAAAAACGTCTCCATAAATTAAAAAACTAAAATTACACGTGGTGGAGTAAAAAATTAAATCCGCTAGTGATAAAAATGGATTTATAAATACGAGTTTTTTTGTTTACTAAAAACAAATCCGTTATTAATTAGCTCAAAAAGACCTTGAACTCCACAAAGTTCAAGATTGGTTATTAGCTGAAACTGAATCTCACAATTATTATTTTATATCCTTTTATAAAGATCCTGTTAATAATTAGTAAGAATTACTTAATGATATATATTAATGCAACTTTAAAAAAATAGCATTTAATTAGAGGTTAAACGACTTACCTGTAAGGAAGTTCAATCCTCAATTATACGAGATGGTCCCGTCCGAAAAGATCACCAGGTAGTATATGTTTCTCTGCTCTTGTTGACGCGTATTGTTTACAGAAAGATGAAGAAACTAGTTATTATTCCTTCCGTTCCCCGACTGTTCCTGGTATTGTTCATTATGTTTTTCCTTATTTTAGATCGCGGATTTGGGTGTTAGATAGTGGCGGGTGGGTGTGATCTTTTCGGACGGGACCATCTCGTATAATTGAGGATTGAACTTCCTTACAGGTAAGTCGTTTAACCTCTAATTATACTTCGATGGTCCCGTCCTCAAGATCACCAGGTAGATGTTTAAAGATGCTTCCGCGATCTAAGTTGAATGTTGTTAAAGACATATAATGTTATAGACATAATTTATTATGTCTTCATTTGTGACCATTTTTGAATAGGAACACTGTATTTAGTTGAATTTCATTATGTAAAAAGTAATAAAAATTTAATGTCAATGTGTAAGGAAATTTCATCACAGTTGATTATACATTTATAGCATAGATTTTGACAAATAGTAATAATTTTAAATATTTAATTAAATATTAGAACACATTTTTAGTCTATTATTAACCCTTGTTAAGAGTTGGTTAAATCTTTGCAAATGTGGTTTTAGATATATGTATGTACATAGGTCTAAGTGTTACGGCTTTTCGTTGAAGTATTATGGTATTATTTCTTAGTACATATTATGTAAGTGTTTATGGCGTCCGTAATAATTATTTTTAATTTTTCTTAAAATTAATTTATGTTGTTTCAGTTTGTTTTTATGAGAGTTTGCACTCGTTGCTTGAAATTAATAAACAGAAAATTCGTAGGTCTTTCTCATGAGTGGATGAGGTGAGTAGCTGTATCTTGGTATAGTTGGTCTGATTCTAGATTCCTTTTATGTATTTATTTATTAAATACCCTTGACAGTTAGTAAGGAATATAGTAGAAATGCGAAGAAATGTTTATTTGACCAGTTGAGTGTAAATGTAGTCGCATTACCTTTTCGCATTGTGGGCCTGGGTGCCAAGAAATAAATGGGTTGCATTTTTATTCTGTTAATGTGATGCAAATAAATCAATTTGAAAATGACTAAGGTCATTTGATTCATCATCAAATTTGATTAAAGGATCCCGATGTAAAGAACTTTCTGTTTTTATATTTTTATGCCGAGAATTTGTATTAGCTGTATCTTTTGTGCTTATATAAAGGTCTCACAAAGACTGAAATTAGTCAAATGATGTCGATCAATTCTAAAAATGTTGTGTCTTCCATTTGGTTTATGTATGAAAACTCGGTTACGTATTACGTTATCAAATTATAATTGACTATTATTATTTTAATGTATTGTATTTTGAGTGTTTTAAAATCGTTACAAACTGCTAATAGTTATAAAAAAAAATTTGTGTAAATATATTCTGAAATAGGTTTTTTGATAAAAGGATTTTTGTATCCTTTCGGCCCAGTGTAAGATAATTTTATTTTGGGCGATTATTTCCCAATTTTGAAAATATCTTTTGGTTCTACCCACACGGCCTACATCTAAATGTCAAATTCTGTTTTGGCAACTATAATCCGTCCACTTTTGCAGTCCTTTGAGGTCCTTTTGGTTTGTCTGTTGCGTGTTACGTATCGCTCCCCTTCCCTTTTTTCTTGTGTTTTTATTCTTTGTTGAAATTTAGTCGCTGGAAGTTTAAATAACGATTTGGTGACGGTTGAGTTTGTTTTAGTAGTTCCCTGGATGTTGGACTCAATGAATTTTCCCTGCCTGCATTTTTCTGCAAAATCAAGCCGAATAATAAGTTTTCAACTTTTTGTGGTGCTGCGATTCGCTAGATCGCTTCATTCGAAAATTTATGAAGTTGGTATTTATGTGTTTGGACCCGTTCTGGGTTTTGGTAAGAGCTGTTCCTTCAACTACTATAAAGCTTTTTGCGAGTATTTCCTGTATGTTTTGCAGAAAATTGCAAAAATTTTACAGGTGTAATGTTATAGTTTAAATTTCCAGATTTAAGATGTTATATTCAAATATTTATATTTGTTAGGAATATTTCACTGTTCGAGTGGCAAGGTCTGCGGCTATTTCTTGGTTTTCGCTAATTTCCTTGGCCGTTGAAAATCCAGAAGTATTTTTCAATTAATGTGTTTAGGCAAGAATGATTGTGGCTATTGGTAGCATGGTAATCTATATTTTATTAGATGATATCATAAGGTGATTGACAGTAATCGATCAACTTATTTTATGAAATTTTGTAAAGGATTAGAATTAAGAACATATTATATTATCCATGATTTCAAGTTATTAATGGTAAAAATTGCCATTACACAATTTTGTAATTTTGTTAGATTACTAGCTGGAAGACGTTGTCTTGCCCAAATTTGAATGAATTTGTTTGTTTCGTTAGTTACATCACGCCATCTATCGATAAACTTTCGATAACCTATTGTTTTAACCTGTTAGCGTATAAGTCGACCACGACGCGACCATTCTGGACCAAAAAATAGATATGCAATCTGCATAATAAGATCTAAGCTATGGTGCAAATATAGCTTCCTTACCCCTTTAGGTTTACGAGTTTACCTAAGCCTAACAGAGCACAAGCGATTTTTATATAATATAGATAAAAGTTATAGGTTGTAGATTAATATTTTGATCAATCAGTTTTATCGAATTCTTTAGAACTTCTAACAACTGAGAACAGATATTTATCTGCTCTTGTTTCCAAGTTGTTGATGTTGTAAGGTGTAAATTGAACATTAAGCAATCACCTTTTATGAAATTTTGTAGAATGTAAAAGCAACTGAAACCAGAAATTTCTCATGTTTCCAAGTTGTTAATGTTATACGTTGTAGATTAATATTAATCAATACGTTAAATTTTGTCGAGTTTCAAAACAACTGAGAACAGATATTGCACATGTTTCCAAGTTGTTTATGTTATAGCTGTAGATTAACATTAATTAACCAATGAAATTCTGTGGATTTTCAAAACAACTGAGATCAGATGTTTCCCAGTTGTTAATGTTATAAGGTGTAGATTGACCTTAATCAGTCATGAAATTTTGTAGAATTTCCAAACAGCTGAGAGCATTATATTACCCATATTTCTGAGTTATTAATGTTGTAAGGTGTAGATTGACATTAATCAATCACCTTTTATCAGATTTTGTAGAATTTCAAAACAGCTGAGAGCATTATGTTATCCATATTTCTGAGTTATTAATGTTGTAAGGTGTAGATTGACATTAATCAATCACCTTTTATCAGATTTTGTAGAATTTCAAAACAACTGAGAACAGATATTACTCATGTTTCCGAGTTGTTAATATTATAAGGTGTAGATTGACATTAATCAATCACCTTTTATCAGATTTTGTAGAAATTCAAAACAACTGAGAACAGATATTACTCATGCTTCCGAGTTGTTAATGTTGTAAGGTGTAGATTGACATTAATCAATCACCTTTTATCAAATTTTGTAGAATTTCAAGACAACTGAGAATAGATATTACTCATGTTTACAAGTTGTAAATCTTATATTATGTTGTAGATTAACATTAACTAATAAATTTGATTTTGTACACTTTAAAAACAAGTGATAACTAACATATTATATTAGCGATGTTTCCAGGTTGTTTAAATTATGTGTTGTAGATTAACATTAATCCATCACCTATTATGAAAATTTTGTGCATATTCAAAACAACTGAGAACATTATATTACTTATGTTTCCTAGTTATTAAGATTGTCAAGTGTAGAGTAATATTAATCAACAAGAAAGAAAATTATGTAGATTTTCTAAGGAACTGAGAACAGATATTAATCATATTTCCAAGTTATTATTGTTATAAAGTGCAGATTGACATAAAGCAATCACCTTTTATCAAATTTTGTAGAATTTTAAGACAACTGAGAACCGTATATTACTCATGTTTTCAAGTTGTTAATATTATAAGGTGTAGATTGACATTAAGCAATCAACTTTTATCAAATTTTATAGTAATTTCAAAAGAACCGTGAACAGATATTTCATTTGTTTCCAGGTTGTTAATGTTATAAGGTGGCTTTTCTTCTTAAGATGACATCTTCTATTTGGTGATTGGAGGTTGGTGATTAACTTCTCCATTATTGAGAGACGATCTTTTTTAGTAAAGTACCTCGGTGGTTTGCTATTGCCTTCCAAGGGAAGACTGTTAGGATTTTTATTTCGCCCGTGATCGAACCGAGTTTTGCGGATTAACAGTCGACACACTTAAAACGTCGAGTTATAACCGCCTTATAAGTTGTAAAATGGAAGTTTACATATTATATCAATCACTTTAATGAAAATTTTTTAAAATTGCGAAAAAACTGAAAACAAATATTATTCATGTTTCTGAGTTGTGAAATCATATTTATTTAGAATATTGCGTTGTAGTTTTAAATTTTATTTCAATTTTTAATTTGGTCACTGACCTGTTTATTTCCATGTTATCGAAATGAAACCCAAAGAAATGTGATATGTTAAGTTCGTCAAGGTTACTTTTGTCCTTTAACAAAAGAAGCTTTATTTTGACCTAGTAAACGAATATCATCTATATGTATATGACTGAAACTAATTCTAATTATCGTAAATGATTTACAATGGTATAAGAAAATAAACATCTTGTAAGTTGAGTTTAGTTATGTTATATTGTTCTAATCGTACAAAAATGTTTATTAATTATTGTAAAATAATATTCAATTTTGAAATAACGACAAATTGTATTATTATTGAGATTTTTAAGGTTTAAGATAAATCTGTTTTTATCGTTTTTATTTTTCTGCAAAAAGTAAGACGAAATAAAAAAAATAAGTGCTTGATTTCGACAATAGCACCCGCATTTAGATCATTTATAGTAGTATGTTAATAAATATTTTCCATTTGTCATGAATTTGAAAATTTCGTTACTTACTTGAGTCTGAAATTTTCTAAAAGTTCTTGTAATTTTGGTTTGAAATCGGGAATCTTTCTTTTTCTTGAACTCCGTTTTTAACAATACACACGTCACACACTTCAGAGCGTAAAAAACATAATGAACAATACCAGGAACAGTCGGGGAACGGAAGGAATAATAACTAGTTTCTTCATCTTTCTGTAAACAATACGCGTCAACAAGAGCAGAGAAACATATACTACCTGGTGATCTTGAGGACGGGACCATCGAAGTATAATTCACATAAAGCAAATTATATTAAAATTTTAATTAACGAATTAAAGTTCAAAATGTATTATGAAGATGGCAAAAAATTATGAATCACGTCATTTTATTTTAATTATTCCGGTATTATTTATGTGTAATTAAAACATACACTTTAATATCAATTACTAATTATTGTTAATTAGGTCAATAAAAACATATCTTTTATATTATGACATTTTCAAAATTTTTAATGTTGTTGAAAATAATAGTAAAATATTTTTTTTAAATAAGAAACCCGATTGATTTAATCAAAAAATTCACTGCTTATAGTATTAATGAAAAAAATTCATTGAATTTACAACTTTGTTCGTTGTATTTATGAATTTTTCATAAAAAAGTTCATTGGTTGAAAACATTTTTTTTAGTGTAGTATTTGTGCTCATTTGAAAAATATTTTAGCCTACAATATTATGTAAATACGAGTATTTATTATATTTTTGCCAAAACCTTATTGAGGCTGGTATACACTATTTTTCAAGCTTTGTTTGTAATATTGTCTTTTTAAATATTGGCAATAGGTATATATTATATAATTAAATTATATTTTGTTTTATTATTTTATATTTTACATTATATATAATTATATTTGAAATATTTTATTTATAAAATATATGATATATATTATATATTATATTAAATATATATAATATAAAATATATATTATATTTGAAATATTTTATTTCTAATATATAATTATATATAATAAAAATAAAAATATAATTTTTCTCTAACATGTAAAACAATTAAATGCTTATTAAAAATATTCAATATACCACTTACCATATACAATATTCTATATACCATATATATGTATATACTATATTATAACAATATAATTTTCAAAAAAATTAAACGTAATTTTGAAGTTCTTGACATTTTTGTCATAATAAAAAAATGTTTCGAATTTTAAAATCTATCTTGGCAATAACTTACTCCTTATAAATTACATTTTCTAGCTGATGATATTAACAAAATAATTTATTTTGATTATGACATGTCGTATTTTCCCATCCTATCAACAAACTATTGGTTATACACTATCATTTGTTTTTATCGTTGCATGGGCCAAGAATATGACGTAAAGTCTAAACAGGCTGACTAGGAGGCAGGGAACCGCAGTTCCAATCCTGGTTGCGTTGGATACATTGGTGTGATTTAAAAACCAAGATTCCGGATTATGAAGAAACAAATGGGAAACAAGTCTAAGTCATCTTCCCTTCAGTCAACTTAATCGCCACAATAATTAATATGACACTAACGAAAATGTTGATAACGAGAAACTTCCCTAAAGTTCCTTGATTCTCAAACTAACTTTTAAGAACTCCTGAAAAGATTTAAATAACAACTAAAGTTCCTGTCGGATAATTTCGTAAGATCTCAAAAAACCAAATGCATACATAATATTATAAAATATAAATATGATGTGAACATTTTTTATGCAACTAATATGGAAAAAACAAGAGATATACTAAAATAACGAGGAAAGGAAATAAAAAATTGTATTTAAAATTTTCGTGATCTATTTTTGGGTCAATACCTTTAAAATTTAGGCTTAGTATAAGAAAGTAAAAAGTAAAAAAAGTATTGAATACTTCCTGTAAACAATTTATTGGCGCCTAGGGCGCTTTTCATGTGAAATGAAACACACACAATATAAAAAATGCAGTTTGCTTATTATAATAATAATAAAAATAATAGTTACAATTTATATGTGTGTATGTTAATATACATCTCATTCAAAGTGATAAGTTCTGAACAAAAATTTAAAAATAAAATTATTTCTACTTAATTAATTAAACAATATTGTTATATACAATTACACAATAACCTTCTGCATTAAAACGAATTCGTATCGTCTTATGTGTAAAATTTATTTTTAAAAAATTATAATTTCTTTCAAAGTATCTATTAAAATTCCCACCATTTTAAAGAAGATCTTCTACATACTATAAATACAACTCTCACTTTCCGTGAGAAGATTTTAATAGTTAGTGCGTCCTGATACAAAGTAATAATAAGACTGCTGTTGATATTTTTGGGTGTAAAGTGGGTGATATAAAAAAGGAATATAAAAGGTAAGCGAAAATATTACGTAATATTATTTTTTTTATTAGACCACAATGTGTATAGATTTTCAAGTGGTTAAAATGAAAGTTCCTTTTTTTCGTATTCAAGTGGTTTTTATCTTAACGCATCGTTAAAGTCTCCTACGATATCGTTAAATCGATAATTAACGTTCTTCCTTCAGTAAAGTGAAAATTTTACAAAATATTTTGATTGCACAAATATTTACTGAATTTTAAATATTTTATGTAAACAATTATTATATAAAAATTGTGTGGGAATGATAAATTGAATTTTAATTAATAGACGCTTATGCTGTATTATAATTAGCGCCTTACTTCCATAACTTATTTTTTAATTACATACAATCGTTTGCATGATTCTAATAATTAAAATTTATTTAAATTATACACTCAAAAAAATTGTTAAATCAAAGACAAAACAACTTGCTGCATTCTTTATACGCAATGTTATGCATAAGTTCAGTGGGTCAAATAAAAGGTTATAGAAAGACCGTATAAAAAGTGTTGCATGCGAGTGATTTCTCTCTTTTTTTGATTCTAAAGATAATACAACTTTGATATTATAACAAACAAACAATTGAATTCTATAAGTGTTTTGGGAGAGATTGAGACGAAGCATCTTATCCTAAGAACAACAAAAGACTAGTGGATTGTAAGCAAATGACTTAACGCATTTTTGTTTTATTTCAGATGAAAGTTTTCGGGGCCCTTGTGGCTTACGTACTAGCAACAGTAATAAATATAAGCTACGGCCAATTTAGAAATTCGGATAGACCTGGACGTTTTCTCGCTTTACCAAATCCTACAAAATGCGCAAACAGTAAGTTGGTAGAAATTAAGCTGTAATTTCCCGTTTTTCTATTGTTTTGTTTTTAGTTCCTATTTTTGTTTAAATACAATACAGCACTTTTTGCCTGTAAAGTATAATATTACGCTTATTCATTATTTGATTATATTAAAATAATAGTTGTCACTTAGCATTGTTATTGTTTAATATAAAAGAAAAGATAAAACAATTTCGCTAAGAAATAACAGCATTTAATAATTATATATTACGATAAAATATAGTGCAGTTCAGTGATGACGACCTTGGCATCATAAATTCCAGGTTTCTTTACAGAAATGCTTTACATAACAGCATACGGTAAAAGTCCACTTTCAGCACTAGTTGTACAAACTACTATTTATTTTGAATACATGCATTTGAATGGCTATTTAAATCTTATTTCGCACAAAAAATATGTTTGATGTCTTCTTTCGTGATTGCTACTATAGCAATGCATGGAATTGTAAAAATTTTCAATATTTCGAAATTTCAGTTTCACGATAAAGTACAGAAATAAGATTTTGTAACCCGTAAGAACAGTTTTTGATGTTTTTATTATAAATTAAATTAATTTTTTTGCATTGTTGTATTTTAGAAAATCTCAAGCTAATTACTGAAACATCAAAATACAATTTTAACCCAAATGCATTTATATCTTTTGTTGCTTCTAAGATATGACGACACCAAACGTTGAATGGGTACATATCTTAAATTATTATATGACAATTAAATATGCACATTTCTAAATATGCAATAAACTTTGTAACAATTGCATTAAATTGCAATTATTGTTGTGGTATTAGAAAATTTTTAAACAAAAGTTATTCTAGGCCAAACCTGAGATATATGTAGATATTTAAATGTTATGAGCAAGTAAAAACTATTATGTCAACATTTCAATTTTTTTCCCCAGTAGTTTTTCACTCCAAAATATATTATGCACTTTAAATAAAAATAAATTCAAATTTATATATCTGTCGATATCTTCTTTTGTTTTTCAACAGGTTTTTCGTTTTTGTTTCATCAGTTCTTTTGTATTTCGGGCAACTTCTTGGTATCAGACGAACGGGATGATACCTTTTTGAAGCCAACTAACGCGGTAATGAAAAAATCAGACGTCTATGACCGAGGTCGGCAACCTTAGAGCCAAAAATATTTAGAGACACTAGAGAGTGAACAACAATATTTTTTAATTTTTATTATTTGAAAATACAAAAATTCTAAAAATAATATATTGTGATTTTTATGGAAATATTTCCTTAGCGAAAATTCTTAAATTTATTTTAAAATTCGGGAAGCACACATATTACTATATATTATATTTCTAAATTTTTTTTTAATGTATAGTATATCGGGGCAGTTAAAATGCCTCAATTATTTTATAAATTTTTTTGAAAATTAAAAAATTTTACTATATATCCATCTCAATCGCTTTTGCTATTATACAATATACATAGTACAACTCACTTGCCGGATAATTTTTTAGACATATATTTATGTAAGTTTAAGTACTCGTAAAAAGATCTAATAGATTAAAAACATCAGACAAGATAAACGTGAATGTTAGAAAATTGTAGGACAAGGCTGTTCGACAATAACCTAAACAAATAACTATGAAAACGATGATATTATCTGCATCAACATAGTGCAACATTTTCATGGGCATACTCATTGTTTTTTTTTTAACACTGGTTTTGTAAAAAAAATTAATATTCAAAATTAAATAGTTTCCATGATTATTCGCAAAACTTCATTCATGAAAAATTAACAGAATTAACTTGATTAGTTCATTGGGAAAAACAATTTTATTTTTTACTCTCCATATTTATCCTGTCCATTGCAAAAGAAGATATTTAAAAAACTGTTGTAAAAAGTCAATTACATATTAGGCATAACTTAGAAATGTGTATCCTAAAACCTGCAAGTAAATTATTTTCATCACGAACGCACGAAGAAAGTTAACAACTTTTTAACAGTCGCTACTACTTCATGATCGGTTTTTGCAATACAATTTATTAAAATTTAAGTCACGCTTATTTTGTTCATAAACAACAATGCAAATACTTAATATCATTATTGTGTTTTACTTATAGGACCCAAAGAGTTCTCTCTAAACGGACACAACTACTTCTATAGTGAACACATTCCCAGTTTGGCCGGAAGAAAAGTGGATTGGTTAGACGGTAGAAACATCTGCAGAGAATATTGCATGGATTTAGTCTCAATTGAGAGCGAGCAAGAAAATTCTTTGATTTTTAGACTAATTAGAGACAGTAAGTTAAAATGTTTTGTTGCGATCATAATCTAAATTTCATTCTTTAGATAACGTTCCATACATCTGGACATCCGGAAGATTATGTGATTTTAAGGGCTGCGAAGATCGATCGGATTTGGAACCTAAAAATATTAACGGTTGGTTCTGGTCTGCAAACCGAGTCAAGATAGATCCCACCAATCGTTTTCCATTTGGATGGAATTATAATCCATGGTCGAGAACTGGACACAAGAAACAGCAACAGCCCGATAACGCCGAATATGATATCAACAGAACAACCGAATCGTGTCTTTCCATACTTAATAATGTATACAATGATGGTATTGGATGGCACGACGTTGCCTGCTATCACGAAAAGCCTGTGGTCTGCGAAGATTCTGAAGAATTATTAAATTACGTTGCGCAAACTAATCCTCAACTTAGATTAAACTAATTTTTTTTTAATTATATCATTCGTCGATCATTTTCATTTAGTATTAACTTGTACTTGTCACACAGAAGGTTTAATTTTTGTATACGATAAGTTCTGTATATTTATTACCTATTTCTTAATATACGATTTTAGTTCAATATTTATATATTTTTATCAAAAAATCCATCATTACTAAAATATTTGCCAAATACCAAAGCTTTTACAAATTATGTATTTTCTAACAAAAAATTTAATATGTGTATTATCTGAGAAACTAAACGACCAAAATGAAAATTCTTCATTGATCATTATTGCTATGGTAGTGTACTTTAAAAAAATATATAAACTTTTTTTTGGCATAAGTACTGTACAGGGTGGTTCAAATTCGAATGTTCTTATGGGGAATTCGGTAACTATAAGAGATATGGAAAAATGGATGGAGCATCTTCGATCTCTTTTTTATGGAAAAGCTTAATGGTGAAAACCGGAATCCGATACTTTTTTTCGTTTTCGAGTTATGGCCAAAAGTTTGCTTTTCCGACTTTTGGTTAAATACCGATATCTCGGTTATTTGTCAAGTTATCGAAAAAAATTTTAAACCTTATTCATACATTTTTTTTAGTAAAATAAATTGGGATAAAGGGATTTTAAATATCTTCATTTGTTTTCGAGTTATAATATATAGTTGTGTTTTTTTATATGGAACCTTAGTAGGCTATGCCATATTCATATAGAGTTTTTTATCCTCTTTTCAATTATATATAACATGTGGGGTCTATTATATCAGTTTCATCCCGTTATATTAAAAAATGTTAAATAAAAATAAAGGATCTGAATATTAAACATTGGCTTTGTCAAAACAAAACAAAAAATCATTAGTGAGATCTAAAACAATTGGAGACAATTGTTTTTAATAGGTTATTTTAGTACCTACTCTATTATTTATCTTTTATTTTATAATTATTATAATTAAAAATTATAATATACAAAAAGCTGAAGAAACTACTAGGAGCTGTGGATGCAAATCCTTCCATTTCAACCCGTCAAATTGAAGCTGAATTGGGAATTTCAAATAAATTTCATCTTGTGAAATAAAAGGTAAATAATAGAGGAGGTGCTAAAAAAACTATTAAAAACGATTGGAGACAATTGTTTTAGATGTCAATAATGATTTTGTGTTTTGTTTTCACAAAGCCACCGTTTAATTTTCCTATCTTTTATTTTAATTTAACAGTTTTTAATATAACGGGATGAAACTGAAAGAATAGACCCCACATATAGTATATAATTAAAAAGAGCATAAAAAACTCTAATTAAATAAGTCATAGCCAACTATGGTTTCCATTTAAAAAAACACAACTATATATTATAACTCGAAAACAAATGAAAATGTTTAAAATTCTTTTAACCCAATTTATTCTCCTCAAAAAAAGTCTCAAAAAGATGTAAATATTTTTTCTATAACTTTACAAACAACCGAGATATCGACATTTAACGAAAAGTCGAAAAAGCAAACTTTTGGCCATAACTCGAAAATGAAAAAAAATATCGGATTCCGGTTTTCACCATTAAGCTTTTCTCAAAAAATGAGATTGAGGATGCGCCATCCATTTTTCCAAAACTCTTATATATAGTTACCGAATTCCCCATAAGAACATTCGAATTTGAACCACCCTGTATAGAAAAAATTGTTTAATTTACAAAATTTCTATATTTTCGTAATAATTGAATTCCAAACATGACAAAAAGAATTAAGTAGATTTTCTCAAAACTTCTATTGAATCATAAATAAGTTATTGGAAAATTTGTGAATTTCACAAGTGTATACCTCGATTACCATAACAGATCCGGAAAAAATAAACAGATACTTTCTTATAGTAAATTTTATCAGCTTCATTTTTGCAGATAATTACTTTTTGGCTAGGATTAACCGTTTTCGAGATACAAGCAAAAAACCGAAACAGGTGACATGCCTTTATGCGCTCTAACTAGTTTAAACACAGCCCTAAAGTTAAAAACTGGAATCTCGACATTCCCTTCATTGACTGGACTAAATATTAATCAGAAAAAACATCTTAATACTTAAAAATTATTTGGTCTTCCCATTATCGCACGATAGATTTCTCACTCTGGCAACAATAAGGGCGGATATAATACAAGAAGGTCGTTCATAAATTGCTTCACGCACGGAGGAATAAGGGACAGTCATCGGATCTGCATGAAAAATTTGTGAAACATAATATTTTAAAAATATAAATAAAAATTAAAAAACATTTTAAAATAATATGTTTTTTCGTTTTTATTTAGGTTTTATTTAATGATAAACAATAGAAGAGGAATGTGTAATAAATAATGCATCCCATAATAATATAATTTAATAAAAAACCTACTTTTTGAAAAATTTATCAAAAATTTTAAAAAGATCATTGTTTTTGTTTTTTGATTTTAAACTGTTTTTCAAAAAAACTAGAAGGCTAAACCGCTCCAGATATTTCTTGACGTACGCCTGTGGTTTTCACTAATCGTTCAAAATGTTGGTGGCACCTTTCAAAAAACATTTCAACAGAAAAGCGATATACAAAGGGCTTAGGTATTAGAAAGAGAAAGGAGAAATTTCTGTGTGTAGCCAAAATCCGCGACAAAAAAATGAATCTGGAGAATGTTTATTACATTTATATACAAATTAAAAGTTATCTCAGGTTAGTTAAGCACATTGTTTTATTTGTAGTTCATTATTATTACATAATACTTTACAAATAAAATTCCCTAGCGTTTTATATTTTTTCAAGTTTGCAAGCCAAGATCAGCTGCTGGCTTGCTGTCAATCTGAAGTTGACAGTTGGCTTAAAACAAAAACAATCATACTTTTGTATTTACATGATTTTATAAGTAATATGGTTAATCTTATTTATAGTTGTAACTTGATTAAAAGTCGTATTTAAAGGTTAGTTTTATTAATTAGGTACGGAATGGACTGTGTGTTTGAAACTTATTTAAATGAGGAAGTCGATGATATACCCAAAAACACAATAGAACCAGTATGGATTTTAGGCAAAAAATATCATGCCGCACAAGGTAAACTTTCGGTGGGCTTTACCTCCAATTTTCAAAGCTATAACTTCATTTATTTTCTAGAACTAAGCATAATTAGGCATGACATATTAACCCGAATATGGTTTACATATCGTAAAAATTTCGTCTCGATCGGCGATACTGGATTAACATCTGATAGGGGTTGGGGCTGTATGTTAAGATGCGGTCAAATGGTATTAGCCCAAGCTTTAGTTTTGTTACATTTGGGCCGTGAATGGTCCTGGGAACCTGAAACAAAAGACACGACGTATTTAAAAATATTAAAAAAGTTTGAAGACAGTCGACAGGCGCCGTTTTCTATACATCAAATTGCGCTTATGGGAGTATCGCAAAAAAAAGACGTAGGGCAATGGTTTGGTCCGAATACAGTAGCGCAAGTTTTAAAGTAAGTTTTTAAATTGACGTGAAATAAATACATTAAGTAGGATAATTTTTTTAGGAAATTAATAGTTTATGATTCGTGGTGCTCTATAACTGTAAACGTAGCTTTAGATAATGCAATTATTATAAACGAAATTAGTAAGTTAATTTATGATATCTATTGGATTAATTTTTTATTGTGATATTGTGGGTTAGCCAGCAGATAGAACGATAGTATAAACCATGCCAGCTTTTTGTCCAATAACTCAAGAATGGTTAAAACAAATTTTGTTGTTTTTCTTTACTCAAAACACTTTTAACCTTGATAACGTTTCTGATAACTTCTATCGTTTTTGAGTTATATTGCGAGCAGAATTTGTAATTTGAAAGTTTTATGTTTTGTTGGATAACAAATAGCTTAAAATTGATAAACACTTTATATTTTCTGCTTATGAACCCACAATATGCAGAATGATTCCATAGAATGGGCTTTTATGATATCTCTATTTCTAGTTAATAAATCAAAAACTATTTTTAAGATGACAATTTTCTTGTGAAACACAGAAAAACCCTAGTCTTAATAATACAGATCATTTACTTTCCGTAAAGTAGTTTAATATTTTTATATGGAACACTCTTGTTGCCAGAAAAACAAAGACGTTGTCAGTTTTTTTCAAGTTTAAGCTCTAAAGCCATCATAAAAGTCCACGCTATTAATTCACCACGAATAATATATTTATTTTAAAATATAATAATTTTCTTATTTTTATCCAGAAGAACAATGTTTTGAAAGTGACAAAAATAGTACAAATTTAGTTAAAACCGATTGGAAACCGTTGCTTCTTATAGTGCCTTTACGTTTAGGAATTAATGAAATTAATCCTGTTTATATTTCAGGATTACAGGTAAAATCTTTTATTAACTTTTCCTATTTACGTCAAGAATCATACTTACACTATTTTTTTACAGAAATCTTTTACATTTAAACAAAGTCTGGGAATAATCGGTGGAAAGCCAAATTTAGCGTTGTACTTTATTGGTTGTGTTGGTGAAGAACTCATATTTTTAGATCCTCACACGACGCAACGGACTGGTTTCGTCGAAAATAAAGAGACGGAAGATGAAATCGAATTAGACAAAACTTACCATTGCGCAAAAGCATCACGAGTTAATATCAGGAGTTTGGATCCCTCAGTTGCATTGGTAAGTTTGCATTATTGATATAACTTGAGTACTTAATTTCTTGTTTTAGTGTTTTTTCTGCCAAACTGAAGAGGAATTCGACAACTTATGTATTTCAATTAGAAATGATCTTGTAGATCTGGAAGAAAGACCACTGTTTGAAATTTGTTACGATCGACCTAAAGCTTGGTCCTCTGCAGAAATAGATTCACCTGAAGCTCAATTAGACTCGTTTTATTTGGGTAAGGAATCAAATATATTTATTTTATAATAAATGTATATTAAGAATATTATTTTGTTCTCTTCAGATCCTAGCACCGGACTTAAGCAATACGATTCAGACGAATTTGAAGTACTCTAATTTATTATCTCATAAGTTTTAACCAATGTAACCAATACGAAATTTTTATTTTGTAAATTTTGTAATTTTAAAATTGTAATTTTTTTAAAACGTTGAGCTTGCGATAATATACTGCTTAAAAAATGTTTGTTTACATTTACATGTGAAATAAGTTTGCCTATTATTATCATGTCTTCTTCTGTCAAATTATTTTGTCACAAATAGGTAACAAAATTGTAATCATTTCTTCTTTCACAAGCCACAGTAGAGATGTTTTGTATCTTTTTAATTGATTAACAATTTGAAAAATAAAGAATCGTAAAAATTGTAATTAATAAATTCATTAAGGGATTTTTTGAATTTAAATACCAATATTGTGTTTATTTGCATAAAATCATAAACTCTTTTTGTTTTTAAATTAGTTTAATTTGTATAATCACAGCAAAATGTAGTAATAACATACCTAACTTTAACAGCTTGATCAATTTTGAAAATATGCAAATGTTTACAACCATTTTAATGTCTTGATGAGATGTAAGGCAAAAATAACTATTTTCTCACAAAAACATGAAAATAACTGTAACCAACTTTAAACATTGCAAGTAATTTCAGAACATTTAACAAAAACTTAACAAGAAATCAAAAATAGTATACACGTGTCAATCAATATAAAACAACAATTCAAATTCGTTAACAAAAACAAAGTAAAATTGTTAAGTAAAATAATCACAGATGCGTAGCAAAAATACTAGCAAAACAAAAAATAATAAAGCTAAAATTCAAAACCAAAAACATGTTGGACATTTATTATAAATGGATGTCTTTTTACACATTAAATATATAAGCATCGCAGTAAAATTGTCGATAAATATCCTAATGCTGATTTCTACAAAAATTGGTCAACATTTAATAATGTTAAAGCAGCACCATGAAGAAAACGTAGGAACAATAAAAAACGTTTAAACACAAAACTTAATGAAAAAATAAACTAACATGTAAACTACAAGAAAATACAATATTTTCTTAATTCTGAATAAATATAAACTTGTTTGTATATTTATTTTACAATTTATTAATAATTAAATTCTATAGCACAATCCAATTAACTTTTTGTCAGACTAAATTTTTCCACAAATAGACTAATTTTTGTAAAGCAAAATATTTTGGAATCACTACTGTGATACAATATCTCTAAAATTTATAATCATAACAGTAATGTTATCGAGTGATCCCCTATAATAAGATTGTAAAGTAATACTTTTAGCACCATAATCTGATTCGTTCAATCTTTCTTTAATGAAAGCCACAGCCTCTTCGTTACTAAACGTGTCCCACAAACCGTCAGTTGCCAAAATAACAAATAAAGGTTTATGATCAGTCAAATTAAATGTTAAAATATCAGGATCGGCGATAACCAATTTTTTATCTTTTAATGGATAATCGCCCAGAGCTCGAGAAGTAGCCAAAATACCGGCTACCCTCCAAACGCCATTAAACGTGATAAACCCACCCGCTTCTTTAATGCGTTTTTGTTCGCGCATTTGCTGCGGCTTATGATCGAAAGATAAAGGAATAGCATTACCTTTAGAATCGCACATGACACCACGCGAGTCGCCAACGTTAGCAACATACAATTGGGAACCTTCCATAATTGAAATCAATGCTGTCGTTCCTGCCACATCCATATTTTTTTTGGCAATTTCCAATAATCGACTATCGGCTGCTAAAACTTCATCAGTTATTAACTTACCGTAATCGATATTTCCACCTTTATCGTGATAACTACTGGCAGGATTATCTTTAACAATAGAAACTTGATTTGAGCGAACCTCACGTGTGACTGTTCTTTGAAGGTTATCCAATTTGTTCAGCAACTCTGCATCGGTGATTTCTCTACCGCCTTTTACGCACTCGTCGGTAATAGACGCGGTCTTTTTAAAGCTTTTTCTACGATCTTGCAAATTAGGAGTCTTTGGTTTCTCAGCTTCTTTTCTATTCTCTTCTTTACACGTCGACGTGTCATCTACATTTGGCTTTTTACCACTAAGTATATCTTTAATATCTTTAACCTTATTATATAAATTTGGTACTAATTTTTCTTTGGCATAATTCGCGGCAAATTCGCCACCGTGTCCATCAAAAATGGCTAACAACATTACACCGGTTCCGTTTATATTTTCATTTATCACAAACCTATCTTCCATTTTTGCTCGTCGTCCCTGCACTGCATACGCAGCTATCGGACCCGATTTAAGCTGCCAACTCGATTTTTCCACTTCGGACGAACTAAACACGCCAATTCCTTGCACCTTAGAGCGACTAGTTTGAGCCAAGGTGAACCGTAATCGGCCCAATAAAGTTCGGCTCCACATATCTACGGCTTGCAAATAGATAATCATAATTAGCAACAGTGTTCCAAAAATTACTATTTCGGGTTTAAGTGCGTACATTTTTAATAAATTCCATACATGCGTTAAATATGCAGATGGGGAAACGTTAAAATTTAATGGCAAACCCAATGCAAATCTGGACAATAATTTCATATGAGACACATACGTTTGATATATTATTTTGTCGTCCAATTCGTCTTCCATTTTATTTACTACGAAAGCATATGTAAGCTTACGTTGTTATATTTATGGAAAACATAATTTTAGAAAATATTTACCATGCGTCAACCGCGACGAGCAAAAATTACCAAAAAACTACACTTAAAAATGACTTAACCTCAATGCTTCAACTGACAGCGGGTGATTTTCTTATTTTTGTCTGTCATTCAACTGTCAGTTAATTTTTGTACACGGCGAATCGAATAGTTCGATCCAGCTATAAATCGGTTATTTAGACAAAATAATGAGTCCTCGATTAAACACCGTTGAAATAGGTAGTTCCTAAAAATGAAACATTTAATTTTTATTGTTATTACAACACAACTAAAGGGGGGGGTATTCTTCTAAAATTAGTTTTGCGCATCTGAAGATAACAAAATTTGAAGAAAAATGCAAAAGCGTATTACATTTATAATAAACATAAGAGGCTGAATACAGATCGTAGGAAGGATTTTCTCAGAGAAAAAATTATTACACATTGGGAATGTTTTCAATCTGTTTAATTTGTAAACTTGTAATGTTGTATTTTGTAAATTAAACTTTACCATATTATTATATAAAATCTGGAAGTAATTTATTTATAAAAATTCTACCGATTTGACCCCTCACAATGGGGGCACATTCATTATACCAATAAAAAAATTGTTTTTGATGGATTGGGGAGATCGGCAGCTGACGCCTATCTGTAAGTACGACACTGGAAACCAATCAAATAATATTTAGGAAAATTACGTAACACCCTATATAATATTTGCAATAGCAATTTTAAACGATTATTTGTTCATAATGATTTCTTGAAAAAGCTAATTATCTTCATAATCATACGTCAATATTCTTATCGTAAACACACTTTTTAAATGCATATTGTTTATTTATAAAAACAAGCAACCGCTTAGGAATTTTCATCTTTTAGGTTACCCACACAAACTCGCTGTCTTTTTACATGAAATGATGTGCAACTCGGATGAGTTAATTTGTACGTAAAAGGGTTAAGGACGAAATGAAAATTAAATACAAAAATTTGTTTAAATTAATTTTTAATAAAAATAGTATAAGTTAGTAAAATGAGTGAAAGAAAATTTTTGAAAAACGTAGGAAAACCGGGTACGGCGGCTCAACTACGTGAAACTGTGTCTCAAGTTGTTAAGGAAAGCACTGTACAAGTGAGTTATTTCGATATAAAATTAATTTAATGATAATCTAAAGATTTATAGTAATTACCTATAGTTTTGTGTATTGGTTTTCGTTTTGTGTATTTTGATTCTAAATTTATTATATAATTTTGGTTACGCCTACTTTTTTTCGGAAAAGGGCACCACTTTGGCGGGAATATCAAAAGAAATATTATATTTTTTAAATTGCATTTCTTCCATGTTTCGATTTTTGGGCCTGTCAATTTATCCGTGTTTACGTTTGCCAATTGCGAAATTTCAGTATGATGTTTTAATAAACATTACTAATAGTAATTTTGAAATAGATTATTATGAAACGTAGTATTTACTTTATAAATTGTAATATTTTTACAAATTTATCAATCCATTAGTATGTAAGATAATTATTAGGAAATCTCGTATAATCATTTCTGTAAAAGTAAGTCATTATCGTTGCAAACCCACTTAGTTGGTATTTCATTTCCTTTTTTAATTAATATTATTGTATGATAAATTCCTTACTTATTAAACTTATTGTTTACTTTGACCCTCTTCCTGTGAATATCTAGAACAAATATAAATGTACGAGGTACACTGAATTTAAGTGTCACAATGATATACTATTTATGTTCTCGAATGTTGATAAACTACAGCAGAAGTCATTATTGTTTCTTATTTTAATTTTTTAATAACCGTAGGTATAAATTTCGTCCTCGACAGAACTAAATATTCTGATTGCATTAGGTACCGTTTTAAAATTGCAAGGACTTTTTTGTGGTATTGCCAGATAGCCTTCAGATTAGGTTCTACAGGAAATTAATATATTTTTGAATTACCAAAATTTGAAGTGACCTTTAAAGTATTCTACGAGTAGAATATACTAGCCAATTTTTGATTTCCAATCAATTGGGAAGACAGAAAAGAAAAAATTTTGAAATTATCCACCGTTTTATATAAGTAGAATAGAAACCTAGCAGAAAGAATTTTAAACCTCCCAAGTGGCCCATTAACACAAAAAATTGAACACTACTGGAATATAAAATAAATTACCTACTTTTAAGAGACTACCGAACATTAAGAATGCATTTAAGATTAAATTAATTAAATATTTCTTAAGTACATAAAAATTTTATGAGGTATAGAAATAATTATTTTTAATTAATGCAAGATACCTGCACAATAACAACAATAAATTATTACAAATTTGAATCGACAATTTATTTTAATTATAAGAAAATGAAATTATTTATTAAGTGCTGATTTATTTACAAATGAGAAACGAGTTTTATTTAATCAATTCGCTTCAAAAATTAATTAAGTAATTTTTTGCAACATTAAAATAGAAAAATTGTTTAGCAGAATTTTGAATTAGTCCAAACCATTAAGTTCCGCTTTTATTTATCGCTCGTGGCAAAATTAAAAACTGATAACATTTAGGAAATTTTTATCAGATGTGACCGCATTTACAATCGTATTCATAGACGATGCCTTACTGATACTTAAAACTGAAATTTTTAAATTGACCTTTATTAGCCGAGTAAATAAAGTCGTTACGACTTAAAAAATTTTTTCTAAAACAATATCACTGACAAAAAATTAAATAAAGCGCCGCAGGCGATTTAAAAATAATATTGAAAGTGATGGGATTGCATTTTTGCATCTTTACCTAGTTAATGCAGATTTCAAACTTAGAGAATGCACAGCTCTCGCGAATATCGGCTTTCTAATGCTTCGCATCTCAATTTACGACTTTTTTTAAATGAATATGTATAATATACCAGTTATATATTGTATGTTTTTCTCATAAATTTTTTTAGGTTCAATTAAAATTTACTAAATTTTTAAGTTAAATTCGGTTTGCATAAACTCTACCTCTTTGGCAGGCGAGAAAAAAAGAGTGAACCATATCATGTTCAATCTTACGTTAAGTTTTATGTTACGTTAAGTGGATCTAAACGATACTTCCGAGGTCACACGTTTCGTTAGGTTGTAATCTGTAAACACTTGTCAGTCAACCTAGTTGAAAACGAAACGTAATTTTACCCACTTTAGAAGTTTTTCATTTTTTTCATTGAAATTTAATTAATTACTTAAAAATGAGTTATGCAAAAAGAAAGAAGTCATTTCGCATGACCAAGGATATTCTAAGAATCGAACGATTACAAAACTTGTCTAACGGCAAATATTTATCAGCTTACACTGTTGTTGGATTTACAAAATCATCCGGATATCTGTTTTGAGAGATAACGCGATAACTCCGAGAGATAACTCCGAGCGGAGTAAGAACTTTTCTCTGAAGGCAGTGGCAAACCACCGAGGTACTTTGCCAAGTAATTCTCTAGCTCACGTTGCTTTTGTCAAGTAGCTTACGACCAAGAAAGATATTAACCAACCACTTATATTTTAATATTTATGCAAACATATAATTAACTAATTAAAAAACATTTTATTACAGAATAAACCACATTTAGTTGAACCGTTAGATTTTGAAAGTTTTATACTAAAGAATCGAACTTTTATACAAAATGATCCACAGCGTGAACTCCTCATGTATCCCTCGGACGATATATCAGTAAATATTTAAAAAAAATTGTTTACGTAATTTTTTTACGACTTCTATTTTAGCAAATTGTCCTACCTCGAAGATATAGAACCATTTCTCAAACTATCCCTCCAAAATTGGAAACCGAAGACTGTAATTTATTTACAAAACAATGTATTACAACATATTCAAACAATTGGAATCTCGTACATCATAAATATAGTTCTTACTCTAATAATTATGCAGAATTACCTAAATTGCAAACTGATTTAGATCTTCCAGAAGAATTGTATGAAATCGATATCGATGCGGAAGCAGGGGACGATTTGAATACTAATCTTAATGGCATCACTAAAGAAGGATATTTACTTAAGGGTCCAGAAATTGGTTAGCACTTTATTTCGCTTTTTAAAAATTTCGTTCATTTTAAATGATTACAGGAAACGATCGAATGTTTCCAAATATTGGTTCTAAAAGCTTTAAAAGGCGCTACTGTTATTTGCGTCAAGAAGTGGATGGCATATACTTTTTGGAATTATTTAAGGATGAAAAGAAGGGCGAAGCCAAAGCTACAATTGTTATGGATTTCTGCACCGATGTGGTTAAGGTTTGTGCTGTTATGATCTTAGAAAAGCATTTGCTTAATTTCTACTTTTTCTAGAATCTCAAACGTGGACGCTATTGTTTTGAATTGCGAATGACAGCAGGACATAAATCTTATGTTTTAGCAGCCGAAAATGAAAACGAATTTAAGGAGTGGTTGTCAAAACTGAATTCTGTACTACAGCAAAATAAAGTTCAAGAAGAAAAGCGTGCCGCTTCTTTGGAAAGGGGTACGTTTTTACCATAATATTTTGATTTACAAGGCAGACAAAAATAAAAAATTCATGTAACTTTAAAAATTGCTTTTAAGGTAGGGCTTAGGGTTTTAATCAACTCATTCTTTTGTCAGTTTTCCTGGACAAAGGATTTCAATGAATAAACAAATTTGTAGTCTTAATTGAATTTTTAAATTGAATGGCTCATATCAAGAGCAATAAACTTGTATTATCAGTCAATGGAAACATATGCTCATTACAAGTATTTTTATTTTAGTTAAACATTTTCTTAAAATAGCTGCCTCTAAAAGCACAGCCTATCTCAGCTTCATTTTGTATTTCTGTCTTGAAAAGATTTAATTTAAGTTCACTCTAGTTTGATTTGTATTTTTAAAATTATCTTTCAAAGTTGTTTTAAATAATGTTATTTTTAAACAATGAAAGAAACTTGGTAAAGGAATTGAAAAACTTTACCTGGAAATAACTCAAAAATGAAATTTTTTTATTTAAACTTTTTAGTTTGACATCGTAAAAAAACCCATAATAAATTTGTTAGAAACGGTTCCAAACATCATAAATATGAGGTTTGGCCGTTTCTTATCTTACGTTTTTTGGGACAAAAAAATTTCAACCTTGTAATTTTTGGACTTTTCTCTGCAAATTCGTCTCCGTTCCAGTTCAAACCTGATGAGAAAACCAAGATGTATATTTTTGATGCTAAAGTTTTACGGTGGATTTCACAATAATATTTTTTTAAGTTACGATTAAGATTATAACCATAGTTACAACAATTAAAACGCATTGTTGTTATTTTTTTTGATAATTATAATCGTCAATTGAATTTTAAATCTCTTTCACGAAACCGAACATTAGAGTTTAACCCAAAAAATCACATTTACGAGTTATTTCTATCCTAGCTTTTTTGCGCTTGTAAATTCTATAGCTCAATCCATTTAAAAATTTTGCGCATTTTATGCATATGCAATCATGCAAAACCGAACGGGAGCTTTAAAGTAAAAACAAAGCAAAGTTTAGCATTAATTTTTTTGGCTTTGTTTATGTAGATCGAAGTACACCTCCGCCATCTCCCCAAACACAGCTTTATGGAACGTTGAAAGGATTAGAACAAAGCATGAATCCACAGCTTATTAAATATGCGAGAGAAACAGATATCAGCATAGCACATTCGAGGCGCGAAAGTCGCCACAAAATTTTTAGTTTATATCCTCCTATCTGCGCAAATATAAAATCGTCAACTACAGCCACTGAACAAATTGAACCATATAAAGAATTTTTTGGTCAGCGAATTATGATAAAATGTGAAAGTATTAATTTTAAATTACAAGTGCCCATTGATGAAAAGGAAACGTTGTGCCAGGTCGAACCGTACCATACAACTTTGTGCCTGTTTGATGCTAAAAGTGGCAGAAAACTGACTGAAAATTTTCATTTCGATATTAATAGTACAACCGTGCGATCTTTGATGCCAAACTTACCTAACGGATTAAATTGCGACGCGAAAAATATTTCAAATGACACAAAAAATTCGTCATATCACATTACCACTAATATACCGACAAATGTTCCCCAAGAATGGATCATGTATCCCAAACAAGCCATTCTAAATGTTACAAATCCACATTCTGACATTTATATGGTAGTACGTATCGAAAAAATATTACAGGGCAGCATTTATCAAAGTTCGGAACCTTATATCAGAGCTACCAAGGATAATAAATTGGGTGTTAAAGTACAAAAAAGTGTTGCCGCTTGTTGTCAACGACTTGGTAACTATCGCATGCCATTTGCCTGGGCAGCAAAACCTTTGTTTAGGTGAGTAAAATTATTTTTTTTAGTTATTTTGCAATAGAAATATTTGTTGTTCCAGATTATATAGCAATGAACTGGACACTTATCCCGAATTTCCCACAATCTTCAGACAAGAAAGTAATAAACTTACAGACGAAGAGTTATTAAAGCTGTTATCAGAATTTAGAAAACCTGATAAAATGAGCAAGCTGACTGTGATACCTGGATCTTTAAAAATTAAAATTGCTGCCATCACCGATCTTCCTGACAGTAAGTTTGAGACACTTTGGTGGTGTTCGATAATAATTTAATGGTTATGCTTTTTAGATACTCTAACAGCATCACTATCGCCGTTGAAGCAGTTTCCTATTCCACCAACCTCGGAGCCTAAAATCGAAATAACAGAGTTTGAAGGACAATCTGAACGAGATGTACACCCGTACACAACTTTTATAAATCATCTTTACATTTATCCTCAATCTCTTAGTTTTGAGACTCAAAAAGTATTCACTAGAGCAAGAAATATCGCATGTATGGTGGAGTTGCGTGATTCGGATGCCGAAGGTGCTAAAGGTTTACCGGTAATAATTTCACTTGGACTTGTAACGCATTTACTATTGATACATTCTTTTTAGTGCATTTATGGACGACCCGGCCAAAAAGTTTTGGTTAATCAAGCTTCTTGTGCGGTGTTACATCATAGCACGGTTCCGGTGTGGTACGAAGAAATCAAATTAAGGCTTCCGATAAACATTCAACCTTCTCATCATTTGTTGTTTATATTTTACCACATATCCTGTGATATTACAAAGAAACGTGATAATTGTGTGGAAAACTGTGTTGGATATGCATGGTTGCCTCTGTTAAATAAAGGAAAATTGTGTGTCGATGTTCAATCTATGCCCGTTGCAACTCATCTACCTCCAGGTTATTTATCTATACATCCATTTGGACTTGGAAAAGGAGTAAGTTTAAACATAAATAAACTAACAATTCTGCATACTAATATTTGGATTTCTTTAGAATGCCGGTCCTGAAATAACGTGGATTGATAACCAACGACCACTTTTTACAGTTACCTTTAATTTAGTATCAACAGTAAATACCAGGGACCAACATTTATTTAATTTATTTGCTCATACCGAACGTTTGCTAGATTTGAAGTCGACAATTTTACCAAACGAAGGTGAAACTTGCAAAATTATAAAAGCTTTACATGCAATACACATAACAACTTTAATAACTTTTCTTCCTACCTTATTTAATCAACTGTTTATGCTGCTGGTATTAACGAATAGCGAGGAGGTTGGATTAAATGTCATCAGACTTTTGATCAATTTGGTTAACATGATTTACGATGCTGGCAGGAAGGAAATTTTACAGACGTACGTTAAATATGTGTTTGTTCAACCAGACAGTAAAAAACAAACCACCGTTCATGAAGAAATGTGCAAGCATTTGCCCACCATACTTCATCCCAATAACACAGATTTCTTGGTCGTTAACAAATTTATGCACCATTCCAGTTTTTTCTTCGAGGTTATGATTAAAGGAATGGCTCAACATTTATTGGCCAGCAATAGAATAAAGGTAAGTCAAGACTTGCAAAATTAATATTCAATTTAGAAATTAACAAGCTAATTTTACCATTAACATTAAAAGTGCAAGAAGCTACTGAATTGATAAATGTTGGCTTTAGCCAAGATTTAGGTAGTTCAGGGTTTTACTGAACCCCCAATATCAGCAAAGACCAGTTTAAAAATTACTGTATCTAATAATTACTTTTAATTTATTGATTTGGTTATTTTTGTAGATGCACAGAAACGAAAGGTTTCCTACGGAATATCTACAAAAAATCGATGCTTTGTTTGAAGTGTTAATGCCATATGTATTTAGTAAGTATAAAGATATGGTAGTGGAAACGATGGAATTAAACAAGAGTTTGGCCAACTTTTTGAAGGTAAGTTTGGTGTAAATTAAGTGAAAACCAAAAATTTATAGAACTCCTTTTCAGAAATGTTTATCTGTAATGGATCGAGGTTTTGTATTCAAACTTATCAACAGCTACATGGACAAATTTAATCCGGGCGATCCAAAAATACTGCAAGACTTCAAATTTGCATTTTTGGAAATTATTTGTACTCACGAGCATTACGTTTCTTTTAATTTACCTATTCAGCACACACGATTGAGTCCCAAAAATCGATCGCCCGATTACCTTCAAGAATATTGCCTTACTCCAGAATTTTGCAAACATCACTTTGTAGTTGCTTTACTGCTGTTAGAAGTGAAAAGTTCTTTAAACGAGGTCACTCACATACGTAAACTTGCTTTAAGTACCTTACGTGATTTAATGGCAAAGCACGAAATGGATGATCGGTACGAAAGTAAAGGTCAAATGAGTCGTATAGCTCTTATTTATATTCCGTGGTTGACCATCGTTTTGGAAAATTTAAATCGATTAAATGCTAGCGAAAAAGTTGATGATCATGTTAACAGTAGTATAGTAAATCGAATTTCTTCTAGCAATTCATATCTATTTGTTAAAAATAGTGCCGCAAGCGATTCTACTAGGAGTAATCGATTTACTTTACACATTGACAAAGATAGTCCTATGCATAATATAAGAAATTCTGCATTTTTTGATGCCATTGCTGGACAATCCATCGTTAATGGAAACAGTTCAATCAGTCTGGAATCGGATGCTTCTGGGGATACACAATCGATTACATCACAGGAGACCACTATTGTCAGGGAAACACGGGAAGATAGCATCAAAAACGATCACGTAGGTAAAATCTGTTTTTTAACTACTTTTTCTTATTTTAAGTTTTGTAGGGTCTTAAAAATGGAGAACTGAAAGCACATCAGCGTGGCATAAGTATAACGAGTCCACATATACACAGATACGATAAATTTCAGCAAGCCGAAGTAAAAGATGTTTTATTGTGCTTCATATTCATTATTAAATATGTCGGGGAAGAACAATTGATAGCGTGGTGGCAGCATTGCACTGAAGGGGATTTGGTCAACTTCTTTACGATACTCGAAATGAGTTTGCACTGTTTTAAATATGTGGGCAAGCGAAACGTGAGCGTTATCAAACCGCCTGTAGTGGAAAATTTGAAAAGCAAACCAACCAAAGCTCATACCTTACCTGCTAGGATGAATCCTCCCGATTTTAATCACGAAGGTACAGGCACACTTGTGACTTATACTGTTAATCGTGAAAATTTAGTTAACACTGAAAATGAAGCAAGCAAACATCAACAAGCAATTTTAGAACAACATTTGGCAAGTGAAATCGGTTTGATTGTGTTGGATAGTTTGGGTTTGTATTGCTTACACTTTCGTAGCAATTTGTTAGTCGAGGAAGGTGAAAATTCTGTTATGAAGAAAGTTTTTGATATTTATTTAGCGTTTATGCAAATCGGACAAAGTGAAACTCTCTTCAAACATATTTTTGCCTCAATTCGGGCGTTTATCAATAATTATTCCATAGTGTTGTTTAAAGGTAATGCGCTTTTGTGCGGTCGTTTGTGTTACGAACTTTTACGTTGTTGCAATAGTCGTCTAGCTTCAGTTAGGCAAGAATCATGTGCAATTCTTTATTTATTGATGCGCAGTAACTTTGAATTTACCGGTCGTAAAGGACTAACTCGTGTACATCTGCAAGTTATTATTTCAGTTTCTCAAATGTTAGGCAATATTGTCGGACTAAATAATGCTCGATTTCAAGAAAGTTTGTCTTTAATAAACAGTTACGCTAACAGTGATAAAGCAATGAAAGGTACTGGTTTTCCTGGTGAAGTTAAAGACTTGACCAAACGAATTCGAACGGTATTGATGGCTACGGCACAAATGCGCGAGCATCATCACGATCCGGAAATGTCGGTAGATCTACAACATAGTTTGGCCAATTCTTATGCTTCGACGCCTGAATTACGACATACGTGGCTCGAAACCATGACTAGGAATCACGTGAGAGATGGAAATTACTCGGAAGCCGCCTGTTGCCAACTCCACATAGCCGCACTTATGGCAGAATATTTAAAATTGAAGAAAAGTCAAATTTGGGGAGCAGAAGCTTTTGTAAAAATTTCATCAAATATAACAAAAGACGAACGAGGTTTAAAATTGGATACAGGCGTACAAGATGTGCAATATACAGACCAATTGTTGTTAGAACAATTAGAAACATGCGTCGAGTATATAGAAAAAAGTGAGAGATACGAAATATTAGGAGAATTGTATAAATTAATTACGCCAGTTTATGAAAAGAACAGGAATTATGAACTTCTACGACAGTGTTACCAAAGATTAACGCAAAACTACAGCAAAGTTGTCGAAGTCAACAAATCTGGAAGACGATTACTGGGACGATTTTATAGAATTGTGTTTTATGGCCAATCTTATTTTGAAGAGGACAGTGGTATCGAGTATGTCTATAAGGAACCCAAAATCACATCACTGAGTGAAATCTCCGAACGACTGCATAAACAATATAATGACAAATTAGGACAGGATAACGTTAAAATGATCCAAGATTCTGTGCCGGTAAGTGCAACATTTGTATTTTATTTATTCACTCAATCCCTCATGTTGTTAATATTACTTCCAAATTCAAAATACTAACATTACATTTATCATTTAAGTTCGTAGTACTTTACTAAGACGATGGATTGAAATACCTGAGAATGATAGTAAAAGGGGTGGAGGAATTTTCTGAAAACAGGAATTCAGTTTGATAAAACTGTATGAACCAATTGTTATTTTAGTTTTAAAAATTAGATATGGCTAGGGCCATCATCTTTCTACCTTATTAACTAATTATTTTATTTCTTGATTTAATATTAAAATATTTCTAGTTTGTTATTATTTCAACCGTTTTTATAGGTCGTAACAAGTGAATTAGATCCTAAATACGCATATATTCAAGTCACCCATGTGACTCCTTACTTTGAGAAAGTTGATCTTGAAGAAAGACGCACAGATTTCGAACTGAATCACGACATTTCATGTTTTATGTTTGAAACTCCTTTCACAAAAGACGGTAAAAGCAGAGGCAATCCGGAAGAGCAATGGAAAAGGCGAACCATTCTTACAAGTGCGTACTGTTTAAAAAATCAAATTAGAAGGTTTCAATTTTCTTTACTTTTTAGCACAATATTCTTTTCCTTATGTGAAAAAGCGAATTCAAGTTGTTGGAAAGCGCACCGTCGAACTTAGTCCCATAGAAGTTGCAATAGACGAAATGCAAACCAGAGTATCAGAACTTGAAGACGTCGTATTTACAAATCCTAAAGACGCAGTAAAATTGCAACTGTTACTACAGGGTAGTGTTTGTGTTCAAGTTAATGCAGGGCCTCTTGCGTATGCCACAGTATTTCTCGATCCAGCTTTAAGCAGTATGTATGCAGAAGATAAAGTCGAAGACCTGAAAGATATTTTTAGGTAACTACTTCATAATTTCTTCATAGAAAAATTTGTTAAATATGTTTTTATTTTGTTTCGCAGGGAGTTTGTTAAAATTTGTTATTCTGCTTTGCAAATTAATAGTAAGTTAATAATGAATGACCAGTTGGAGTACCAGGAAGTGCTTCGACACAATTACAAAAAGCTCTGTTCGTCGTTATCCACTCTGTTTGGTGAGTCGTTGTGGCCACATGAAGAAACTGGAAGCTTTAAAAGAAATAGTATGGCGTTGTTCAGTGCCATAAGTGGTGCCTCGCATTCTTCCAGTGTTGCATAAACTAATGGATAGTTGTTGTATGTATGTAGTACTATGTAATATAGTACTGATAGTACCTTACATTTTATAAATTTATATAAACAATCAGTGACGAGATATTCAGAGGTGATTTTTTAATTATTTAGTTTGACAAAAATATAATTTAATGTTTTATTATAAAAAGATTTGATAGATGGTATTTAATGTTGTGCTGTGGATTTTTTTGACAAGACAACTTATGAAGTGACATTTTTTTTTTAGTTCTAGAGTTTACAAAATTCAAAATCAAATAAGTTATTAATAAAACTATTATACCAGTTAGTAACTTTTATAAATCAGATTTTTTGAAAAATAATGTTTCAAGTGCCTCCCCGGACGGGTATTTTTTTGGTCTTGGAATATTACATTAATTTTATTTCTTGAATGGTTAGTTAATAATTGTTAAAATTTTCATACTTGACTGGTGTATTTTTGAAAAGCATTTCAAAATATTAATATTTTTATTGCCATAATCGAAAAATTAATTTTAGAAGAAAAAAATATTAAAGAATTGAACAAGTAAGCCGTCAAGTTTGAAACGTTTGAACAATTTTACCACTCATTTTACTTAAAATCAAAATGTTAAAAGATCTTCAATTTTTGAAGCATAAAATTATACACCAATTATTTTTTATCTGGTATATTTGAACTTCAATAATTAATTTGAGCAAGTTAAGAGCAATGCTCAGTGCTAATTGAGTAACTCGTATTTTATGTAATTTATTGCCAGAATATCACAAAACTTTAAACAATATTAAAGAAATAAAATAAGAAATAAAAAGAAATTTGCCATTACTTAAATTTTTGTAATATTCTGGAAATAAGTAACAAACACAAGTGCGATATATAAAAAGCCATTTCTGTCTATTTTTCCTTGTATAGCACTCCTCCAATTGATTCATTTTAAGTTACCAACTCACAAAATTAACACAACCTGGGCAATCGAATTGCAGATGAATTCTGATTTTTCTCAATCAAAAGTAATCTGCAATCCGTTGCTGTCAGGATCTACCTTTAGTTACTTTATACATTGCTCTCAAAGTTGATTAATTGAAAAACTTCATCGTATAAAACTAAATTGGTCCGTTTCTGATTATTAAACAAAGCTATGGCTTTTTCATTGCCACAATCTTTTACAGTGGTAAACTACACGAATTACAGATTAGAGGAATAAAATTGCAGATTCATATTTAGCGCCAATATTGGATCTTGAAATGTTACAGAACAATAAAACTGACTTAAATTTTGAATCTCCTGCGTCATTTTTATTTATATAAATTTTCATATACAGCAGATATGCGATACCGTGGCTAACGTGAACAAGAATTTTTTTATCTTTTTACTCTTAACTGCCAGCTCGTGACTGTGCTCCAGGTTTTATAATTATTATGATTCAATAATATTGTGAAAAAAAGCACTGCAGATTTTTTCAAGTGACATTTGGCTCTCTTTTTTGAAATCGGAAAGAAATTAAAAACCATATCAAATAAATATTAAATTTACTACAAAATTAAATTTAAGCCCTCCTTGCAGTCATTAATTTTTTCTGTACTGCATGTTTTTTTTTCGTAAAATGTTTTGGTTTAAGAAATGAAAAGTACGTTACATTTTGATATATTTTTAGATTTAAAGTTTATTTTAAAAAAATAGCTTGCACGACAACAGTTTTTTACATAATTTTGTGATTTTAAGTGAAATATTAATAATGACCCTTGGCCAGTAACTCAGAATTTAATTTCCGAGGTAACTCTTCATACATTATATCCACTTTTGATTGGTATTTACAATTATTATTTTTCTATTAAGGAAAATAACATTTTCAAGTTGCAGCTCATTGAAAATCAAATAACTGGACCAATATATTGGCGCTGTGGTTAACACGAAAGATTCCTATTCAAGTTTTTAGTTTATACTCCTAATATAATCTGATTTTATAGCATCATTTTTTTACCGTCCTTTTAATAAACATGACATTTTTTATTTTATGCTGAAAAACTACAAGAATATTCTCTATTTACTACACTTATCTGTGATTTTTTCTCAAACTTTTTTATTTTCGTTCTTGTATTGTATTCTATAAACACTGCAATTAAAACAGTACCTAAAAAAATTTATTTAATCTTTAAGTTTATAGAAATGTACGTTGGTAGTGTTGATAGAATTTTGAAAAAAGAAATTGAAACAATGAAAGACTGCAAGCTCAATTTTTTGTAGTCATTTTTTGATGTCACCAAAATTTGTAACAATTATTACATCACTATTAATACCTACGATTATAATAATTAGTCAATTTAGTATAAGTAAATGGTAAGTGAATTTTATAAATAAATGTATTTGTTGAAAGCATTGTCGCTTTTACAGAAGAAAAATTAAAATGCAGGTCGATTTAATTATACATACATATTAAAATTACGAAATTGTTAAATAAATAATGTTGATTTATTAGTATATTAAATTATTATGTTGCAAATCAAATTTGTACATCTGTGTTGCATGTTATTACCTAATTAAATTTATTTATTAATTAATTAATCAATCTTATAAATTGTTTATTGTCATCTTGCCATTGGGAAAACACCTTAAAATTTTATTTGATAAAAAAAGTGTTATTCAGTTTTTTGGGTATCTACTATTTGTTAATTTTTACAATTATGTATTATGTTAATTTTTTGATTGTACGTAATATTTAGTATGGGCTGTGAAAAAATGAATATTTGTTTTATTTTTAGCCATATATTTACTATATTTTGAATTAAGCACTAAATGTAAAATATTTTATTTTTGGTTTAAATTGTATATATTATTTTATTATTACTTTTCAAGTATTGGATTACTCACTGATGCATTTTTTCACACACCTTCTGTTGCTTCCGTTGATGTATATTTTTGTATTATTTATTAAAGTACACAGTAAAGTGGTCAGTTTGTTTCGTCTTGTAATTTGTATTAGATTATTATAAATGGATTTATTGAAAATAAAATAGAAATTAATGTTTTCTTTTGTTTAATAATAATATCCATGTGATCTTCGGATATATGTGGGTAACAAATGTCAACTTGGCGTTGAAAATTATTACTGTTTAAATAATATGTAAATTTCTTTTCAGATTACTATCACAATCTTTGTCACTTTTCTCTCTTTAACGGTCAGTCAAGTTCCACACCATTCAAGCATTAGTTATTCTTTCATAACGTATCTTCGATTGGTTCATTTTAGAGATGGATCGAAGTTTCGGTTTTTGCCAAAACTAGCGTGTTTAGCTAGTTTAGCATTGGATGTATCCAAACATGCAGTGATTTCTTAATAAATTGAAGTATAAATAATCGAATAATCTGTTCCCAAGCTAGGAAAAACACTAGATTTCAGAGTATTATGAAAATTTTACTAAATATAGAACTTTCACTATAGGCCGCCTGATCCCCTTGTTTTGATAAAGGGTTTGGACCAAGGTTGGCCGTGATTTTGCTTGGTACGAGAAAACCTTGATTGAGAACTAAAATTTTTAGTGAAATTAATTTCATAAGATTTATTGATTTGGCTTCTATACGCAGTATAGAGAGAAGCCTTACGATCTGACTTCGTGTCCATCCGTCTGCATGAACCAGAAGGGTTCCTAGAAGTAGAAGGAAATGTGACTTAGGGAAACCTTGAATATTTTCACATTCCCTAGCTGTTCCTACCGAGGAGATCTCTAGATAAGTTGTGGATGTGATACAGGGGGGGGAACTTTGGTTTAAGATTGCTGCATCAATCCTATTGGTGTGGTCTTGGTCTATGGATTTAACTGACCAACTAGATATACAAAATACCTATTAACTGAACAGAAGATCAAACAAAATGGACTTATTTCTAAAATTCAAATTACCGAGGATTATCTGCAGACTAAAGTAGCTCTCTATTAGGCGTCTAAAATCTTCATTAATCATTTAGATCAGTGCTCGGCAACCTTTTTATTATGTAGTTAGCCGCGACACAGAGCACTGATTTAGATGACCGTACTAATTGTGAGAATTTTGCTCTCTTCAAAAAATTTGAAAATTTAGTTCTTTTAATAATTAAGAAAAAAATTTAAGTTGTAATTGGCGATTTGTAAGATTGTTTTAAAAAAATGTAAAATCATATAAAAAATGATAAGAACGCAGTAATAACAAGCTATTACATTATTTAAAATAATTTGTTATTAAATTATTGGAGTTTCTAGTTTTTGTAAGTTTTCAAGAATTAAAATGTTACAACCACGACTTGATCGTCCACTGCAAACAAGTCAAGGATAATCACGATCTCAATTTCTTGACTCAAAAGCAAGTTTTCTTTTTAAAAATTAATCTGTATACATCTAGTATTTGTAAACCTTATTCCATTCCACGTCACCATCAAAGAGGTCACATTGTTGTAAAACTAAATAAAAATCAAGTTTACAAAAGAATTTAACACTGTTTATTGAAGCAAGTCATTACATAAAAAAGGTAATTTTCAACTTGTTAAACTAATTTAAATCCTAAATTCTTCTGTAGTAGATGAACGGAGAGGAAACAAGGATCTGAAAAGAAAATAATTATTAGTTGTAGAAATTTAAAAACACAAACTTAATTTTTATAATGAACCACCAATTGCATCTGCTACACTTCAGAAAGTTGGCCTACGTGGCTTTTAAAAACATTAAATAAAGAAGTCTGTTGTCTAACTATTGCATGATTTCTTGATCTTGAGATAACCAATCAAATTTTCAATTTGTTATCACAAATTTGAATTATTGCCTGATTGGTCAATTTATTTAATAGATTTTTATCTTATAAATATTTTGATGCAAAGTAATAGATCTTTCAATAAAACCAATTCAAGCCCAGATTTACACTATACAAGTAGTCTGTAAATTTGTGCGTAGCAGGTTTCACAAGAACTTTGGAAGTTTCTTGGTGATGGTGCAATGTAAAAATCTCAAGAACATAACATTGAGAATTTTCGGCTTACCTCACAAGTAGTCTACTTGGACCTCGCACGCATCTTCCTGCGCTTACGCTTTAGCCTTCGCATACGCTTCTTCCTCCACTGGACAGAAAAGAACAAATTAAACAATGCAAATACACAAAGTGAATAAATTATTGCTAGAGGTATATTACGCCCGGCTTCTTTTATATCACATTCAGTCAAATATGATAAAAAAATTTCACACCACGTGTTGAAAAAAAAAATTACAAGGTATTTCTAATAAAACTTGTTCCTAAACTTACATGCAAATACAAAAAAATGTGCTCGACAATGTGAAAACCAATATCGATCACATTGTAAGATTACAATTACATTTACAAACTATGGTTAAAATGTGGGCATTCGTAAATTACTTAAAAAACGTTAAAAACTACTAAATAATTAAAAATAATTATAATAAAGAATAAATGCTTACCTTTGCTCTCATCTTATGTTGAAATTATTTGAGGATGAACCTCAAATTTGAAGATTACTTCGGATTTTAAAAAACCGACTGTAACTATCTACGTTTCGAAATAAAATGGTAGATGTGGGAGATGTTGGATAAATTCGTTACGTCAGAATAACCAAATCATTGCCAACCGTAAAATGTTTTCACATTATAAATAAGGAAACGTTTGCAAGTGTTATTTGTTGAGTAATGAACCAAAGAATGGACCTAAACACGATTGAATATTAGTTGAGATTTTGAGAACGAAATCAATAAATTAATAAGAAAATAAATAATGCATTTTCGCATTTTTGAAAAACATGATTCTAATATTCACGAGTTTTACGTGAACAAACACGAAAAGTTATTCAAACTATGAAAAATTCATAGTATGCATGAAAACTTTTATTAAATTTATAAATTTGTTCATCAATAAATGAAATAATTTTTTTTCAAGGTAACGAGTAACATAAGAGCCCTATAGGACTTAAAGTGGGGAGTTTGCAAAGTAAGTAACTATCAGAATCCACGCATTTAGTAAAAACATTCCTGAATTGCAACCTAACTTGAAAATCCATTCATGCGCGTCAGGTTGCAAAACCGGTGTGTGTTGTACATAATTAAAAAAACATGGCGATTTGCTGAATTTCTAATTTACTCTTAAAAAGTTGATTCGATAAAATTTATACGATACTGTATGTAGAAGTAATGCATAATTTTATACTTCTTTACGGTTGGTATCGATGAAAAACTATAAAAGTAAAAAATTACTGTCTAATATTTTTGATGTTTGGTTAAGTGCGAAAAATACGTTGATATTGGATAAATTACTTTAAAAAAATATAAATGGGGAGTAGTGTGGAACAAAGCCCTGTTGCTAACAGGCGTTCAAAATCTCCCGAAAGTAAGAAAACTAAAGATGACTTAAACAAGCCCAAGAAGCGAAGTCGATCGCGATCGCCAGATCGTAGAAGAACAAGGCGTCACAAGAGATCCAATTCACGTCAATCCGACGACGAAGAATATCCACGATATTATGGAGATGACAATAAAAATAGCGACAGGTATTGGAACAAGTATCCGAAGAAAGATGAAACTAGGGTCGGTGCCAGGTATTACGATATGGAAAAGGACAAAGATAAAGAAGAGGATAAGTCTGTAATTCCACCACGCCAACGTAAAATCGTCGACCTTTTAACGTCTAAAACTGGCGGTGCATACATACCACCGGCCAAGCTACGTTTAATGCAAAAAGAAATAACCGATAAAACATCACCTGCTTATCAGAGAATAGCTTGGGAAGCTCTTAAAAAATCAATTCAAGGACACGTAAACAAGGCAAACACTTCCAATATCAAAATTATATCCAAGGAAATATTCCAAGAAAATATTATACGGGGACGTGGCTTGCTATGTAAGTCAATAATTAAAGCACAGTCGGAATCGCCTACTTTCACACGAATTTACGCCGCGTTAATTGCAATTATTAATTCTAAATTTCCTAACATTGGAGAATTATTGTTGAAACGTTTGGTGTTACAATTTAAGCGTGGCTATAAACAAAATAACAAGACAATTTGTATAACGGCAGTTTCATTTATTGCCCATTTGGTGAACCAGCAAGTTGCACACGAAATTCTGGCTTTGGAAATTTTAACGCTTTTGGTTCATACACCTACCGATGATTCAGTTGAAGTAGCAATTTCTTTCTTAAAAGAGAGTGGTCAGAAGTTAACCGAGGTATCCAGTAAGGGCATTTCTGCCATATTTGAAATGTTACGTAATATTTTGCACGAGGGCAAATTGGAGAAGAGAATTCAATACATGATTGAAGTTATGTTTCAAATTCGTAAAGATGGTTTTAAGGATCATGCTGCTATTCTTGAAGATCACGATATCGTAAAAGAAGACGACCAGATTACTCATTTAATTACGCTAGATAGTGTCGAACAACAAAATTCCGAAGATACTTTAAACGTTTTTAAATTTGATGATGTGTACGAACAGAACGAAAAAAAATACGAGACGATTGTTTCGAGCATCCTGGAAAGCGACGACAGCGGTTCGGAATCAGGCTCCGAAGGTGACGATGACGACGACGATGAAGACGCCGCCGAAGAAACGGGAGAAACACCCATGGTAATAGTAGACAAAACTGAAACCACCTTAGTTGCATTGAGAAGAACAATTTATCTTACAATACAATCGAGTTTAGATTTTGAAGAATGTGCTCACAAACTTCTCAAGATGGAATTAAAACCAGGTCAAGAAGTGGAATTTTGCCACATGTTCTTGGATTGTTGTGCAGAACAACGTACCTATGAAAAATTTTATGGTCTCTTGGCGCAAAGATTTTGTCAAATCAATAAAATTTATGTGACTCCTTTTGAACAAATTTTCAAGGATACCTATGCAACGTCGCACAGATTGGATACGAGTCGATTGAGAAACGTCAGCAAATTTTTTGCTCATTTACTTTTTACGGATTCAATTGGCTGGGAAGTGATGGAGGTGATACAGTTGACGGAAGAAACCACTACAAGTTCGAGTAGGATTTTTATTAAAATTTTATTTCAAGAACTCTCTGAATATATGGGTTTGGCAAAATTAAATGCTAGACTAAACGATCCCACTTTACAAGGTCATTTTAGTGGCCTGTTTCCACGTGACAATCCAAATAATAGCAGGTTTTCTATTAATTTCTTTACTTCAAGTGGTTTGGGCGGTTTAACTGATGGACTAAGAGAGCATCTTCGAGCACTGTCTAAAATGCCTGCTTTACAAACGGTAGAAGATTCTTCGAGTAGTTCTAGTAGCAGTGATAGTTCTAGTAGTTCAGATTCTTCTTCTTCGTCATCATCATCGTCCAGTGATTCATCTTCTGATGAGGAAACTGGAAAGAAATCTAAAAACTTGCGTAAGAAGGATTCCAAGAAGCAAAAGAAAGAGGTGGGGGATCCTAAACGTGGGAAATTTGTTTTACCCATTGAAGATAAATTTAAAACGCCAAGATATGATCGTGATAGAAGAGATTTAGAAAGCGATCGTATGCCAAATAGTTCAAGGCGCTTTGAAAGGTCTAGATCGACAGAGAGAAATGACAGGCAAAGAGATTACAAGCAAAAAGAAGTAAGGAACGAAAGAGATGAGAGAAGATATGATAAAAAACCCAGAACAGATGAAAGAAGACCCGAAAGAGATGAACGAAGACCTGAAAGAGATGAGCGAAGACCCGAAAGAGATGAAAGTAGAACTCGAAGAGATGGTCGAGATGAAAGAAGGAATGGTCGAGACGAAAGAAGAGATGATCGGAATGAAAGACGAAATGGTCGAGATGAATCAAGAAATGGAAGAGACGAAAGAGAAAGAAGAAGGGGAAGAGATGAAAGGAGAGAGAAGGTTTAAGAAGGTACTTTTTATTTTGTATTATATTTTAAAAAAATGAATTTTTGATTGATGTACATAATTTGGTGTAATATTTATTTTATCAAAAATACAACTTACACGAATAATTTGTTAAATAAATTTTTTGTAAAATTAACATGTATCAGTTTGTGCTACTCTTAATTCTGAAGGTGGAACCGTCTCGTTTAGAAGTTTCTTAAATGTGTCAACACATACGCCTCCATTGTTATCAAATTCAAAGCCAATCTTCCATAGTTTTTCAAATGAATCTTCGGGAAATTGGTAGCCCAACTTTACAAACATTTTCTTTATAACATCGGGAGATCTTGGCTTCAATAAAAAAGTTATTATTTTAATCAAGATGCTAAATTTTACTATTCACAGAATAGGCACTCCAGTAAATAAAATTAAATAATTAATTTAAATTAAAAAAGTTTTGTTTTTTAAATTTTAGATTATATACCATCTTTTATGTCTTAGTTTCTTGATGCTTACCATTAAGAAGTCTCTGTGAGAGAGACCATAGATTGTATAAATACTTGGATTTATAACGGCACCAGCTGTAGTTTCATCGCCTAAGTGATTCAAGTCTGCACGACAACCGCCAACTGGAACAGGTGTTTTAGGAATATCGAATCTATAAGACGGTATACCAGCAGTTCTTCTTCCTGAATAAAAATAATGGGTGTAATTGAGGATAATTTAAAAAACCAGAAATTTGCACTTACTGCTATTATCAATCGAGACAAAATCACATGCTTCAGATCTACTGGAAGACGTATAATATTGGTTTTTCTTGGGTACATCTGAAAATAACTATCTAGCAGTATACACTGTTGTAAGGAAGAACTATGGTCGCGAAGCATAAATACTTATTAGTATATCTAATATAAATATAATAATTTTGAAAGAGAATTGATTGCAGAGTAAAAAGTGTAGCTAACATCAGGGAAACTGGACAAATAAAAAATAACAGTGTTTTTAAAAGAAATAATATATTAGCGAGTTAAAATTGATCTACCTACCAACTCTGTGAAGGATTGCAACTTACTCTCAATTTTTAGTATCTCTGGCACAGAATTATTAATATTGCATAAAAACATAAAATCTCTGTAGTTGATCAATCCATCTTTTATAACTCCGGTAAAATTGAAAAATGGTTCCAACGATTCGTGCTCATAATTCAATCCATTGCATCTGCAAATTTGATAAAACAAATCTAAAGGCACCCATCCTGTGTATTTCTAAAAATTAACAATTGATTCGTTACATAATTAAACTTACGGCAGAATTCTACCCTATCATAAAACAGGACCTTTGCTTCAAAATCGTTATAATCAAACTTGGAAGCGTTAAATAGATCTTTAAGGTGCACTCGAAATTCATTTAAATTTCTCATCCAATCTTCAAATTCGCGTTTGAATAAACACGGTGGACAATCAGCATCTTTTAGTAAATCCTCCACGCCATACACAGGCCTATTAGATGGCGTGCCGAACCTATGCTCCTTGGGTACGCATGCAATATTGTTGTTTCTACAATAATCATGGAGATGTTTAGATAAACCTCCAAATAATTTAGGAGCTCAAACTTACGGTGCTAAAATTTTTCCAACTTTTGATTTTGTTCGTTCTACAACATCTGCTTGTATGCTACTAACAGAAGTTATTGGTTCATCATTTTTCCATTGCAACGCACATCTCGCCCAAATTCCTCTAGGATCGTAAGCTGTCCTCATTCCATACCTCTTATTTGGATTAAAAGCTGGTTTTAAATAACTGCAAATAATTAGTAGATAGTAGTTAAATTAACAATGTTATTAAACAATAAATTTACTTTCGATTAATATGTTCACCAGGATTATAATCATCGTGGGTTTTCTTGTATAAGTCGTGTCCAACTTGGCTATCCCACAAAACCTCGTAGACTGTTTTTGGTGGATTTATGATTTTACCAGCATCGACTATAAAAAAGTGTTTATATTAACTGCTGCTTCTAAAGCATTTTAAGCGCAAGAGGAGTTCAAGTATAACTTAATCAGGGTTTCGCATTGGTTTTGCAACTCTAACTGTACATACCCTTTACGCAAGGATTTCCAAACGTTGTTCCTAAGGGATCCATTCCAGCTGGTAGATTTGGTGTGGGATCGCATGATCTTCCCGCTTCCTTATTCCAATACGAATTATATGAAGTTTCTTTCAGATCGTTGATGAGTGTCTGATATCTTGTTTTAACTGGTAGTTGTAGGATATCTCTCACCTTAAACAAATTAATTTTTTTAATAAAAATGTACTAAACTTTTAAAAGTGCTTTAATTACATTTGTGTAAATACCACGATGACTGAGATTTCCTGTGTTACCTAGTTTATATCTAAAAATTGGTTTGAATTCCTCAAAAACTCCTGCTTCGTGCTTTAAAGCATCCACTTCATCTTGCAAAAGGTAACGTTTTAAACAAGCGGACACTGTTTCTGTGGTATCGCTAGGTTTTCCTGCCTAAAATGAACTCTAAAGCTGTTAAAATTTTTTTTACTAATATTGACTGCTTACAGCGCAAATAATTGGCGATCTATCTATGAATTTTCCTAAATTACTAGCCATATTGTGTAATATATTATTATGTATATTTTTTGTAAATTAATTGTCGCTGTATAATTAAAGTGTAGAATATTTTAATCGAAAACTATGGAAACATGACGTTTTTGACGTTCAAATGCATTCATTTTAGGTTTTCCGATTTTGAAAGAAACATCGACAATCTTAAAGTATATCTTTATTGGGGAGTCGGAGGGTTCTAGGACAAACCGCAGGCTAGGACATTTTCGGAAAGTTACTTTTTTTTTGTTATCTCTTTTATTTTGGGGATTGGTAAAATTAGTTTATTCACAATCAATTACTAAATTTTAATCTGTTGGAAAATACTTTATTATTTACATTTAGTTTTCAACCGATCGTAAAGCTTTTTTGTTATACATTACGATCTACCGGTCGAGAAGTGACCACTCCCCAACTTTTATTTTTAAGTCATGTTACTAATTTATTGATTGTGTATAAAAATTATAAAGTATCACTTTTATGGCTTGCTTGTGAAAGGATGTATTTTCTAGTTTAAAAAAATGATCAGAAAGAGTAACTACCAGAAAAAAATTATTATGTTGTTAGCCCAGGGCGCTACGAAGTCTTAGAGCAGTCCTGCTCGAAACGGTCGGCGCATTTAGAATAAATTGTCCGCATTCTCCACTCTGCCAGTCCACCCCTGAAATGGTAGGTACCTATTGATGGAAAAATTAGGTTCAATGATCAATGCATTGGTAATTGCTTACTATTTCGTAGGTACAGAAGAATAAAAAAAATTCAGACAGATGATTGCAGAATTTTAACATAAAATAGCAATATTTAGTTCGCAAAATGAAATTGTTTTTGCGATTAATCGAATGTGAAATTTGTAATGTGCGCCATTTGTAGTTCCGGGTAGTTCACGGCTGCGTCCAGTAGCTACCTCTGCATTCATGTTTCTTATTTTTCTGGTCATATATAAGTGAAATTTATGTGAAGTTTGTGAAGGTGAGTAGAATATTTACGTTTAATACAAACACCTGTATTTTCAAGGATCATGTGGTAGACATAATCGAATATTAAATTAATGAATCGCTTGAAGTTTTCGGAACTCAACTGTCAAATTTTACGAACTGTCATCTCATACCAATCGTGCATTAATTTATGTTCTCTGGGCATAATTTTATGTTGATAATTAAATTTTTACAAATCCAATAGTTGCAGTATTTTATGTGATCTAAATTATTGGTAATTTTACGAGGATTTACCGAGTGTGATTGCAAATTCTTTTGTTTAAGGTAGGTTAAGACGTACAAAGCTTTTTATCTCTCGTCAGATGCGTCACAATTTAGTTAACTGTAAATGTTTATCGTGTTAGTTGGTCAGTCTTCAATCTTTGACCTGTTGATTATCAATTTTTGACGAAAAGTGTTGGAAAAAGTCTTTAATTGAACATTTACGAAAAATGGTCAGCTGATTAAGACATTTTGAGTGCCCTTGAACTAGTGAATGAAGCAAATTTACGCCCCTCGATTTTGTGATAATTGTAAGCTTTAATTGTGTTGACTCAGATATCTTATTACGTTTTTAATGCAATTAGAAATGTTTTTTCCTTTAACCATTGCTTGCTTCTTTAATACAAATTTTGTTTACATGTTGATTTCATCTTCAGAAAATGGCAAATAGGACGTCAACAGCCCAAAGACCAAACGGTTCCACTCAAGGTAAAATATGCCAGTTCAAGCTTGTGCTTCTGGGAGAATCGGCTGTTGGAAAATCGAGTTTAGTTCTACGGTTTGTCAAGGGACAATTTCACGAGTATCAAGAAAGTACTATAGGTGCTGCTTTCTTAACACAAACTGTGTGTTTAGATGATACGACTGTTAAATTTGAGATATGGGACACCGCTGGACAAGAAAGGTAAAATAGATATTATACGATCATTATTATTTATCGTACACAACATTCGTAGTCGACTAACATCAACATTTCAATAATTTTATCGTCGACGCATTTTACTTAGTAGGTTCTATATTTTTGCAATACTAAAAGATTTCTCTTCAGGAAACCGAAAAGAAATAATTCCACAAAACTTCAGACAGGAAGTCAATAAAGATTTTAATTTGAACATTGTAAATAGAATATCGACAATGAAACAATGAAATTTAAGACAAGGAAACTTTAAAATTAGTTCATTGTATTTTTCCTATTTCGACATGCTAATGTACTTTTTGATATAGAATTTAGTTGCATTATAAGAATAAGAGTAAACAATTATAAAGTAATTTCGTAGTTGTTATGATGATAATAATTATGGAACATTAAATTTACTGCTATCTTGTTTTTTGCACTAAACACTAAATTGCAATTTTTTAATTCAGGTACCACAGTTTAGCTCCAATGTATTATCGTGGTGCTCAAGCTGCTATTGTCGTATATGATATAACTAACCAAGACACCTTTGGGCGTGCTAAAACATGGGTAAAAGAATTGCAAAGGCAAGCTAGTCCCAATATTGTAATTGCGCTGGCCGGTAATAAACAAGACTTGGCTAATAAGCGTATGGTTGAATATGAAGAAGCCCAAGCGTATGCCGATGAAAATGGACTCTTATTTATGGAAACTTCAGCTAAAACTGCTATGAATGTTAACGACATATTTTTGGCGATAGGTGAGTGTTTGTTTATTTAAAGAGATAAGATTAAAATATTTTCTTTTTATTTTTAATACTAATTAAATATTTAATTATCATATTTGAATTTATAATTTAATATTTACGATGATGGATTGTTTTCGTGCCATTTAAACAATAAATTATATTTTCTTAATTGGTTTAAGCTGTTGACGTAATGGGAACTATTTAAATATATAAATAAATAGATATCCTACCTATTTTATGAAATATTGATTTTAGCCATATAAAAATAGATGAGTAACCTTTTTGGATTCACTATTTTGCAAATAATCTTTTTGGTAAAACTATATAAAGAAATCTCATATCTATAGCTTCCTTTTTTTTCACCAAATTCATCTTGATTAAAAACGGTATTTCTACATATCTACATACATTTTTATGCAGGAAGTTTTTGGTATGAAAATTTCTAACACAATTTTATTAATCATCAATTTCACAACAAATTTTGTATGACAATTTTCGACCATAAAGAAAAACCCTTACTCAGCAATATAGTAAATTGTAAACGAATTTTTGCTATTTGTTTACTTTTTGTTTACAATGCTCACTATGCTCAATGAAGAAACTTATTTTATCTTTTGCTACCCATTGTTATCTGCTCGTGCACAGCTACATAGTTTTTTGAAGATTTCGACTTTTAATTTTAAGAAATTTGAAAAGATCTTTTTACAAACTAAATATTTTTCTCTTATGAGTAGGTATTACAATAATATTATAAATGAAAGCAGGCCCGGATTGGCCATCTGGCAGTTCTGGCAAATTCCAGAAAGGCCGATGCTTTAGTGGGCCGGTGAGCGGCCGAACGTTCATTGCTATTTGGGGGACGATAATGTTTTTTTATGGAAATACGAGAATTATTTAAATCTAATGAAGTTACTGATTTTTTACCCCATTATAGTGGGCCGGTAAATCTGAATGCCAGGGCCCGTTTTTCTTCCCAGTCCGTCACTGAATGAAAGACTAAACTAATCCGAGTACAAAATAATCTTTGTTATAACAAATTATTGTAAGTCACATGCTAATAGCAACAATAAAGATAACGTATGATGTACAGGTAGTTGATATTGTCAAGGTATAGGTCATCATCCTTTATGTTTAGTAAACACACTAGTGACTTGTGATTTGGTCTTTCGTTGTTTTATTTAGTGTAAAATGAATCAACTCTATTAATTGAATGGAACCAAATAACAAGTGGAATATTGTACATTATGTGGACTAGCTTATTCTATCATTTGTATAACTGTTGTAAAAGTACCCTTAAAACTTGAATGAATGAATGAATGAATACTCGCATATTGTATTTCTAAAATTAAAGTAGATATCTAATAAATATTTAAATAATTATGTGGCGGGAATTATTGAACATTGAATATTCAACAGTAAAACTCGCACAGCAAATGATTTATGCTAATACTTTAAACGAAATGTTTATTAAATATACATGCTTAAGTAATGTTAGAAATATAAATGCAATTGATATTATAGATAATTATTAAACAAACAAATTACAAAAATTAATTCCAAGCAATATAAAGTTGTCAAATAGTTACTATTTAGTGTTGGTTTTCGTATATGACGGATCAAGGGAAAGATAATATTTGAATATTTTCAATGATATATTTTGTGTATTGATTTTCCCAAATCGTGGCCTAAGAGAATCATCCTTAAATACTGTATGAAAGCTATATTTGAGATGTAATAATAACAATAACAGACAATCAGTGGGAATCTCATTAATTTGTTTATGCGCATAGGGGCTGTTACCGTTCTGACTTTTGTTTCCTTCGAATAAATAATTGCTTATTTTTATCTCGCCTTGAAAGCAATATCTGATTTTATACCTCATCTTTTATTAATTTTTACAATGAATGAATAAACCAATAAAATAAACAGATAAATTTACTATTTTTTTATCATCGGAGAGTTACATCTCGGGTGGAGTAAGAAATTTTGATCGTTTTCTCTCGGAAAGCAATGGCAAATTACTGAGCTACTTTGCCAAGAAAGCTGCTTCTCAATCAATATTATGGTAATATTACATGGTGACGTCTTGTTACGAGGAATTGGTACCAAAAAATGTTCTGCCTTTAGTTTTCTATTTTACACAAGTGTGCGTTAGATCCTATCAAAAGTATTTCAAAGACAGTTTTCTTTAGATTCAAACCGAACCATTTGATGTAATTAACGTTTTTACTTGATTAGTTTGTGTTAGGCCTAAGAGTAATCCAGTTTTAAAACATACCGTAATAGACTTTTGTATATAAAAATATTGGCAGGCGTCAACTGGCAATAATAATCAATATTATAAAAGGGCTATTATCGATAACATTTTAAATTTTTAATGAACGTTTTGATTTCTGTCATTATTTTTATTGAACAACAAATTAAAAATTTGTCTTGTTTTTTGCCAAATTTTCATTATCAATATTAAAAGTATAAAGCAATTTATTAATAAAGCAGTTTTATTTTTATAGAAGGAAGGTGGGTGGTAATAGTTTTATTTTTGTTAAGAATGATTTAAAATTTAGCTGGTCAGAGTGATTCTCATTAAAAATAGAAAATTATAGAAGGTGGAAAATTTTGAAATTTGTAATTGGGGTAATTTGCAATTGATTCGAAGTTTTGCAAAAAAATAATAAAAATTTTAAAATCTTGAATTTGAATCCGTTTTATACTATTTTCTTGTTCTCGTTTTTTATTTACAAAATTTAAGACTGATCTTAAAATATTTCCTTATACAGACATCAAAAAATTGATTTACTATTTAGAATATCACGTAAAATGACAATTAGAGTTGGGGAATCTCCGAATTGTAGTTTTCAGTATAATATCAAGGGCCGCTTATAATTTGCTATACAGTAATGTCCCATGGCTCTTGATGCTAATTGATACTAGCCAGATGCTAGCATAACAAATTTTATAATTTATTTAAAATGAACATTTCAACACATTGCATATTTTTCAGTAATTTTTTCTAAATATTAGGTATCTACTTTATGCTATAAAATATTAATGTTATATCAAATGTAAACAAACAGAATTGGTCAGTTTATTTTTTTAAAACTTCTAACATTCAATTTCCGAGTATACAGAAAGTCAATTAATTAACCTGCTTTCTGAATTGCTACATTCCCCAATAATAGTCGTTTTGCTTATTAACAACTACTCTTCAGAATGAGCTTTGTTTGACATTACCATTTTCTGAGATGCAGAGTGAAAGCGAAGCAATCACGATTGGAGAGATTTCTATGCATATTAAATGCAATTTATTTTATTCGCCTTCATTTTACACTTCTTCGGTTTACTACAATTTACTACAATTACTGACAGGAATTTTGAATTGCTTACTTTTTTATCGAATCTTTCTGATCTTTTGCTACATATGTTTTTACATAATTTATAGTATCTCGCTTGTGAAGCTGTTTTTTTTGTAACAAGACTTTTGCTATTTATATGCATACCTTGGATACACTTATTCCTGATTAGTTTACCATTTCTTTGAAAACAAGTAATTATTTATCCATATTAATTTTTTCAATTGAGGGTTAAACGATTTCAATAGTTACCCAAAAATCACTCACATAATATTACTATAGTAGTTCTCACGGAACTTTAGACCTCGTCATAATTCTAAACCATACGAACTAAGATGAGAATCACCAGTCAAATGTATGTTTGTAAACATAACTTTTTGTGAAGTAAAATAGAAGCGGTAAATTTAAACCGCTGTCATAGTCTAACCTAAAACCACTAAAACTATACATTAATTGGAACAGTGGCGGCTTTATGTTTTAGATATGTGGGGTTGAAGTTTTTCCTATTTATTATTCTCCTAAAATGTTAGGTAGGGTTTTTTTAGTACCTCAAAAAAACTTGATCGTTTGCCGATCAAGTATTGTACACACAATTAAATTAAATATTACTCCTATGGCGTAATTTTTGGCGATTGTGCAACCTTCAAACAATAGGACGAGCCCGCCACTGAATAGGAGGTTAAAATTGTTTATAACCTTATCGTGACATTTTGCTAATAAAAGTCAAATCAATGGAAATTTTAATTAAGCAGTATGTGTACTTAAGATTGTACTACTTATCTTCTGTCTTTCTCTAACTTACAATGTTTCAAATTCCAATATTTCTAACGTATGTCGACATTACATCGCGTGAAGATGACAAAATATTTTATTTCTATCCTTGTCATACATATCATTTGCATTTGTCAATGTAAATAATCAGTTGTGTGTTCTACATTCAGCTTATTATGACGAGGTCTAAAGTTCCGTGAGAACTACTATATATCACACATATTTTAATAGTGGGAAATAGCCAATCAGCCTTCTGTATAAATTTTACAAGTCTTTCTCATGAGTGATAATTCTTCGAAGCAAAATTATTGCTTGCAAACAATGACTAATTAATATTGTACATAATATGCGGATTAGTGTTTCTATTAAAGTTATTGTTATCCATTGTCTAACGAGTGGGTTTTGTATCACCAGGTATGTAGATTACTATACCATGTATTGATAAATTTTATGTTTTTATATAAAATTTCAAGTTAAAAACTTCAAGATAACCCACTTAAAAATTTTTTTTTTATTATTAATTTATTGATAAAAGAAGAAAAATGATTTTGTCCCCAATTGTCGTCAATGTTTTTGATAACATTGTATAAAGAGACTACTCAAGTTCATGAAATTGTCTTTGGATTTTGATCCTAGGTATTATGAATTTTTTAAATGTATTCTTTTTTTTTCTCTTTTGGGCAACTCCTTTTTTCTAACATTTGAATTGCAAAGTGAAATGAGGCACTCGAGCCTTTCAAGCCTCAAAGCGAGGATTAAAGTGTAGATGTTATATCCCCAAAAAACTACTTTAGTTTTTATTTACTTACTATTTTACCCAATAGACTGATGTGGAATATGAATCCACGATATCTTTCTTTTTTAATTTGATTACACAAACCATTTCCTATTTAAATCAAAAAATTCACCTGATTTGCAATTATTGCCAGGTAAAACCCTAAATTGACTGGACTATAATTTGTTAAAATTATTATTTGTACAATCATTGATGAACGGTAGACATGTATTTCTTATTCATTAGTCATCAACAGTTAATTATATTTAAATTTGTCTCGACGAGATAATATTGTTGAAATTATTTTTCAAATTTATGTGAAAGGCTTGCCATCATTTTCAGATTTTCAGAAAATAATACAGTATTGCTTGGAATATCTAATTTTTTGTAATTTATGGAGTTTTTGAGTTCAATTTTTAACTAAACATCTGTGAACTGTTTCGCTTTCTTTTATTATATAATCTAAAGACAATTGAATATATTGAATAGAATGAAATTCTTTCTGATTGCGGTATTATATTATTTTATGTTTATCGGAAAGAATTTTTTTTTATTACATTTCCTTGCGTTACTACAATTTTAGGTTTAAACTTTATGATTTTCTTAAATTCTTTAACGTTGAATATTATTTGAAAATTTCAACCTTAAAGAAAGTGCATTTTACTATATTTACTCAGTTTGTGCGAATGTAATGTAATTACATTTTCTTGATCAATTTATAATTCAGACTTTAGCTCCACTTAGGATAATATTTTAATATGTAATTGTTTGTTACGAATTAGTAAGTACACTGCCATTTTATTATTTTAATAATATTTTCTATATCAGAAATGATAACAGTAAACAATAAAGAAAACGTCAACTCAAAACTTTATTTTGGTATTTGTTAATTTTATTTACCATAAATTTTAGCATATTATCTACTTCCTTCGTATTTTTTTAAAATTGTTTATTGTGCACAAGTTTTTTGTTTATTAAATAAAATGATAAAATAACATTGATTTTTCCAGGAATAAACAGGAAATATTTTTTACAATAATTAAACAGTAGTATTATATTTAACATTACTTGTAGTAAATTATAGAACTGTAATTATAATAAAACTAATGTATTATATTTTTAAAGCGAAAAAGCTACCTAAAAACGAACAGACTACGGGTTCAGGTGGTAGCAGCCAAGGAAGACGACTTGCGGAAAGTGATACAGGAGCCAAGACAGCAGGCAACTGTTGCAAGTGATGGCCCCGATTAAATGGGCTTGTAACCTTGTTATCTGATAAAGGAATGAACTGCGTTGGTGCGCTCTAGTGATATATCAGTGTAATAATACAGAATACAGCCCTTCTTTTAATAACATTATGAACTCTTATATCAATAAGTAATTTCTTATATTAATAAATGCTACGACAAACTTATTATTTGGCAAGCATTCTTAATGTAAAGGAATGCAAGTCTTTAACGTTTGACGTTGTGTTTACTCGTGTAGGAAAATTGAGGATGATTTAATTTGTCAAATGTTGGAAAACTTTGTACTTTTTAATCTTATTTTTTTTGTTTTTAAAACACAATTTAAATTGCATTTATTATTAAAAAAAATAATAACCAAATTTTGATTAGTTCACGGCAAGCTAAATTTTTATTACTCACTTTTAAATAAATTCTTCTCAATATTTGACTATCATAATCGTCATATTGTGGCATCTGATTACCTACCTAATCTATTTAATTTATAATAACTGCACCAGGATTTCCAGCCTTTGTATAAAAAATAGTAATAATTTAACAAAACAAAAACAATTTGTGTTAAGAAAAATTTTTTAGGAAGTTTTTAAAAATGGGTAATTTTATTACATAAGAACTATCGTAGTGCTTTCTTTAAATATGTTTTGAAATGTCAAGTCATCACATTTTTAACACATACGTAGATACTTATGCATTTTTATTATAACTGTTGTATATTTTAATATGTGTAAAAGCTATTTTGTGCAACAGATTAATGGTTTTTGAAATTTTCTAATCGTTGTCCGATATATCTTTTAATATACTACTTGCAGTTTTGGAAACGAAAGTGTAACTTTTATGGGTAGAATACAACGTGTGTGTTGTAACATTTAGAACAGTTTATTTTTTTAACCGTTTAAAAATTATGTATCTAATTTTATTGATAAATAAAATAAATCGTTTTCCATTATTTTCATTATATCGAAGCTTTTGTAACACCTTCTTTTGTCAAATTAATAGAGATTGGTCATGATTTTTTTTAGAATTTAATGTTTAAATGTTTGTTTATTATAAGAATGTTTTTTGTGTTGTAGTGTGTAATAAAATTTTTCATTTTGAAAAAAATTTCATTCGAGACTAATGTGATACAATTTTGTTTTATAATTTTTAGTTTAATAATTTTTTGTGCGTTTGCAGTTAATTCCATACTGTATTATTTGTTACAAGTAATTGACTAATATCTTGAAATTAATTTTTACTTGTTTTTAAATCAATTTTTATTTATAAAAATCACTTCTGTAATTTTCTTAGATATTCATGTAGCGAGGTGGTTGTACAGTAAATCTTAAAAGTGAAAAAACTACAAAATTAAAGTTTGGTATGTATGAGCGTTTTTATCCATTAGTTAAATAATTGTATTATAATATATTTAAATATAAATGAATTTATTATTTCGATTATGCTTGCTTATATATGGTTATTATAATTATTCTGTATGCACAGAAACAGATTGTACAGGAATAAATCATACTCAAATAAAGTTATTACAATATTATTTTTATTTTAAATATATAAATTTTTAACTTATCAAATATAATAAAATTTAAAAATGTTTTTAACAAGGAATTACTACTTTACGGACTTCCAAACCACTTCTGTCGTTCGGAAATCAAGCACCAAAAATCGAATTAAAAAAATATTAAATAAAACTGAAAATTTTGTGAATTGGATACTTAACCAGTATATGAAGGTCTGAAGTTCCTTAATTTGTTTTTTAGATTTTCTAGGCCAGTTGGTTGTATAGCGAAGCTACAATGCAAAAACCTTTGAAAACTGTGTTTAAATTCGCCACGGTAAGCAGTAATAAGGTGAGTAAATCATAATAATTATGAATATTTCACAAGTTCGCCTTACTGCAACAAAGAAATGGGGTAAGTTTATTTTATTGTTGCTCCAATCTTAACAATCGTAAATACTATGTGTGAACGCTAAGCAAAATATTGCTGTTTTCAGCGAAATATACATTTAACGAGTTCTTTGACAAATTTTATTTATAATGAGAGCTATCAGTCGTGAAGTACTGTATGTAAACAAAACGTGTATCCGATTTCATTAGATGCAATGAACTTGATTTGTTATGACGTCCCACTAATAGCAAGTAATGATAATCGGCTTTACTTGGTTTCAATTTCTATCATATTGTTTCATTTTATTTTAATTTAATTTAAGTGGAAACAGTTTTTCTAATAAGAATCGCTGTGCTCTGGACCTTGCGTTGCCGGGTAGCTGAAGTCTGTATCCGATATGATGGCACATATTTGAAATAATTTTTAAATTTGGCGTCAATATAAAATAAATTCATTTATGTTCCGTATTTAAACCTCTGATCTAAAGTATGAAGTGTGGGTATTGTTCAAAAAATTTCTGTTGCGGGTAATCCCTCGATTTTAAATTTGAATTCGGGGATTACCATTATTGATCTTCCTGCAAAATTTTTTTTCAATCGAATCCTTCATGGAGAGTTCACTTTCAAACTTACTTTATGAAAACAACTGGTTTAATTTTAAGTATCTACTATACAAAATAACAAATTAAAATTTCTGTAATTTATCATTGAAAAACACTTAAACTTGTCCCATTTTCAGTCGACTTTCACTTATCAATAACAACTAAAAAAATTGTCCAATATTTTTAACCGAACTGTTATGATATACAGACAAAGGTTTTGTTTATTTACAGTTGGAAAATTTTAGTGTTAACTTATTTTACGTGAGAGGGGCAAAGGTTTATTTTTGAAGCAAGTGAAAAATTAAAAATAGAGTAAGCATGGCTTTGAGTAGTGGGTTAGCAGGCTGTGAAAATGTCAAAATAATGGCCATACACATTATCATTATTACATTTTAAAATTATACAAGATTATTTTTTATAAATTTTACGTAATTAAGTGTTTATACCAACAAAAATGGCTAGTAAAAGCATCAAACCGTGTCCGGTTAAGGAAGGTAACACTACTTGTGGAGAAACTGAAACTTTAGCAATTATTAATGAATTCAAAACTCTATACGAGAGAAAAATGCATAAAATTGATAGCGAAGCCGGTGGAGATAATTTACCCGTTTTACAGGTCAGTGAACACTGCTTACAAATTTATTTTTAATTAATTTCGGATGGGCGTAACCAATCAAACCGCATTCCGTTATTTAAATATAAGCGGTAAATTTGAACACGAGTTAACTTTATTTCAGGCAAAAATTCATTTACAAAAGCAATGGATTCGAGATTTAACTGCTCAAAACGAGTTGCTGGTGCGTGCTGTCGAAGAACTCGAGAAAGAAGCTACAGAAAAGGTGATAATGTTGGAAAACAGATTACATGGTCGCGGAATGGACGGAACTGATGTAAATATCAATTTTATAATTTTTATTAGATTATTTTCGCTACACAGGGTGTTTTACTCAATTAAAATTTCGGGTTTTTGCCAGGCGCTTACTGCGCAATATTCAAAAATACGGAACCCTGCTATTCGTTATTATTATTATAATCTAATAACTCGCGGTTCGCACTTAGATGGGTGACCACTTTTGTTTGCTCTCACTTTCACATGTGGATATACTAGTAAGAAATAACAAAAAAATAGTTTTCAGCGTTCTAATGTTAAACTGATGTATAAATGAAATTTTTGTTGTATCGACACACTTTAAATCTCGCCTTCAGCCTTGTCTCGTCGGCCATCGAACAAAACATTTTCTTCTGTTAAATTTTTTCTCAGGGCTTAGATGGCTAGAGAAAGGTAAACAGTCGAGATTGTAGATTATTAGACATAAATTTTAGTGATAAAATTTACAAGAGATGCGGATAATTGCAAATAGTGGCGTTTACCTTAAAGTTCATAGCAGAATGTTCAGTTAACATTTCAGTTTTTTTATTTTTCATCTCATTATTATAAATATTTTTTCAATTCTTTTATTCTGGTACTCAATTTGTTTGTCATTCTAATTTTCTATTATACCCACTTCAATTTGTTTCCAGCGTTGGCATTTCTTCGCTTTCTTCTTCCACTATTCGTGGTTAAAATTTGCCCCACGTTGGGCGTCATAGTGTTGTGCGTGTTTTCAATTACACAATATATCATTTAAATTAATTCAGACGAGGCTTTGCAGAATTTGGCTTGTCTACAAAACGATTTGAATAGTTTAATTGAATTTATAAGACGTATTCGTGAGGAGGATAATTGGGCAATTGACGGGTTAAAATTTTATAATATAACCTACGAGGATTTGTTTGGTTCGTCGTTGTGTTTAGGACGGTGAGTAATACAAAATTGAAAGTTTATTCATTCATTTTCATTCAAATTTCTTCTAGTAATCCACCATGCGAAGGTGACAAAATAGAAAATAAATTTAGGGTAACATTTGAAATATCGGAAAATTTGGATACCCTTTGTCCTATAAATGCCGATAACCTCACCGTAGAATTTCCCAAAGACGGTTCCCGCACTATGTTTAATCTTCGATATTGTAAAGATAAATAAAACCTTTTTTTTGCGTGCAAAAAATATTCTCGACCGAATTAAATATTTTAGTGTAAAATTTATATAATTTTATTTACAAATGAAATGTAAGTCAGCTTTCCACAGTAAACGTATTTGCTTTGCGTCTTTTTGGAAGTTTTAATTGGAACACACCTTGTACTTATTAATTGTAGTTCTTATTGGAAATCTTCTAAAATCAAACTCAATTTATATTTCAGACAGCACTCGATTCTAGAGGCTACCCGCTAGATGCGTAAGTTTTTGAAAATCAATTTATTATTGTTTTTTAAAAATTATTTTGTAGGCAAACCCAAGAATTATTGAGAGAGAAGGAAGATGAATTGGGGAACATGTCTAGGCAACTGCAAGACAAAAACGAAGAAGTCGAAACCGTACGACGGGTAGGTTTATCATTAACTTAATTTATTTTGCGATTTCAAATTTACAATTTAATTCGTGAACGTTTTTTTCAAACGCTTGCATTGTTTATTCAAATTTAGATTAAAGAAATTCATTAGTTTCCATTTTCTGTCTGCCAATAATTTCAAATTTTTAAATAATAAAAGTCAAATTTATTGGGTAGTTCCCCGAAGAACTTAGATTGAAAGCGTTCGGGTAATTCCCTAAAGTAATAAGTTACGGCTATTCATCTTCTGCTTTTTAATTTTCAAAGTATTTTTTGTTAATTAAAAAATATTAAATCTGAGGTTATGGGTGGGCAAAAGGCCGTTCAAGACTTTAATCTAAATTTGAATGAATTACAGTCTTTACTGGACATGCGAAGTGCCCTAACCATCGAGGTGGCAGAAAAACACGATGTTATTTTAAGTTTGCGGCGCGATGTGCAAGAATATGAAGAAAAATGTCGACAGTCTAACAAACAAACGCAATTTAGAGACGACATAATTAAGGAACTGCGTAAAGAAATTAAATCACTCAAAGAAGAGGTACGTTTGTTACTTTTTTTCTCGTTATCTAACTGTAGTTGCATTCTATTAATATTGTTTTGACAGATTGTATCCACTCAAGTTACAAATATCCCACCCATCCCGAAAAGTCCAGATGTTCCTAGCGTACCTTCCAATTTTCACGAATGTTGTCCTTACGTTAGAGATTTGTGTCCGTTATTGAATTTAAAATCTAGACGATCCAATTCGAGAAAACTAAATAAGCTTATTCTTGCGAAAAATCAGCAAGAAACCTTTAACAATGACGTTAATCAAGCTATAATTTTCATGCGCGAAGAGAGTCCCACTCACGACTACACAAATTGTCGCCCAGTTCTGCAAGGCGCAGAAAGCGGTTCAGCGAAAGATTACAAAGGCTTGTCGGCTACCGTTATTTACAGTGCCGAGCAAAATAAAAATAACAATGACGGATTTGTTTGTGAAGTGTCAAAGTGCGTAAGTATGCCCCAAAGCGGTTTACGGCCAGCAAACAAACGAAACCATCGTAAAACCAGATCTAAACTAACTGCGAGCAAAATTTTGCACGAATATTATGGCATCAAAGAGGCGGGAGATAAATTCGGGACCATCGAAACCTTTAAGGATTTAACCGATAGGAGGATAATTAACATACCCAGTCACGTATCTGTTAAGACTTTTATCACAAATTTAGAGGGAACTCTAAACAGTTCCAGTGGAAAAGAAACGGACAATAATTAATTATATTAGTTTTTAATTTTAAATATTTATATGTACCATAGTTCTTGGAATTTTATAATATAATATATTTTAATTTATGATTGGAAAGAAAATTATTCGGCAAAAAAAAACAATTTAGAGCAAAAGCGATAAAAGGTTTTAGAAACTAACCTGTTTCATTTATATGATCTTAAAACTTCGGTACTTAGTTTCGGTTCCCTTGAATTTTAGGAATGCGATGAGCAAAAGGCTGAGCTTTTATTAAAGATTAAGGAGTTACAAGATAAGCTAAAAACTTTAGTAAGTTCGTAAAATAATTTAGAAAATTGTTTAACCCAGTGGCTGTATCTCATTTTAGAGCGACGAATTAAAATTCAAGGATGCAAACAGTAATTTCTTTGTCGATTCGGGTAGTTCTGTACCAGCTCTCGCAATGGACACATCAAATAAAAACATTAACACCAGCGAATTAAAAGTTATGAACAGATCCAGCCAAAGCTGGAAGGATCCATCAAAATTTGTGAACACATCCAGTCAAAGTTTAAATGAAGCAGTACGAATACTTTCAAACGCATCTAGTAAAGGCTCCAAGGATGCAACATCGCAATTTTCAAATGGATCCAGAAGAGTTTCCGCAGATGCCACATCGCAATTTTCAAATGGATCCAGAAGAGTTTCCACAGATGCAACATCGCAATTTACAGATGAATCCAGAAAAGTTTCCAAGGATGCAACATCACAATTTACCAGTGGATCTAGTAGAGGTTCCAATGATGCAACGTCACAATTTGGATCCAGTAAAGGTTCCAGCGATGCAATATCAAAATTAACAAAAGGAACCAGTAAAGATTCCAATGATGTATCCTCAAAGCTTATGAAGGGATCCAGCACAAGCTCGAATGACGCGGCATCCAATATAAAACAAGGAAATTTAGATAACCTGGAAACTGAATCATTGTATATTTTAGATCCCAATAGCGATTCAAGTAAGACCTCTTCCGACCAATCGAAAATATTAGATAGCATTCCAAGTGAGTCATCAAAAACTTTAAGTCCTCGTTCTGATCCGGAAAAACTTAAACAGGCCATGATTCGCAGTATAGATAATATTTTAGATTTAGACGAAGATACTAGCGATAGCAAATATACTTCGGATCATTTAATAGTTGAGGGTTACGATTTGCCTGTTAGTCCCAAATCGTATAAGAAAATGTCTAATACAGACGATCGTACATCTCCCGACCATTTTAAAGTTAAGGGTGATAAATTGTCCGTTACTTCTAAATCGCATAAAAAAATGTCGAATGTAGATGCGGATAGAAGTCCCGATAATTTTACAGTTAAAAGCGACGAATTGTCCGTTACTCCTACATCGCATAAAAAAATGTCGAATAGAGATGCCGATCATTTTAAAGTTAAGGGTGACGAATTGTCCGGTACTCCTACGCCGCATAAAAAAATGTTGAATAAAAATGCCGATAGAAGCCCCGATCATTTTATAGTTAAGAGTGACGAATTGTCTGTTACTCCTACGTCGCATAAAAAAATGTCGAATAAAAATGCCGATAGATCTCCCGATCATTTTATAGTTCAGGGTGACGAATTGTCCGTTACTCCTACCCCGCATAAAAAAATGTCGAATAAAGATGCCGATAGACCTTCCGTTAATTTTGTAGTTAAAGGTGATGAATTGTCCGTTACTCCTAAATCGCGTACAGAAATATATGATAAATACGACGATAGATCTGATGAAAATACCTCTAAGAGCGATTCGTTGTCAAAATACGAATTAGCCACGAACCCGTCAGAAACGCAATACAATTCATTGCCTCAACTTAGTTTAGATAGTTCAGACGGTATTCAAAGGCAATCGGGTGTAGATAAAGCTAAGGGCGAATTTAGTTCGATGGGTAATATTCCGGTTAGCCTAGTTAATAAAGATGATATTTTATCCAAATATAATTCAGTTAACGATATTGCAGACATTGTGGAATATATAGTTGATAGAACATTAAGCTTTGCAGAGAAAAACGAATTACATTTCCAAAGCAAGGTAGCCGCTATGGACGAGAGGCCAATAGAAGAAGAATCGAGTGTCGATTGGGACTTGTCGAGAGTCAGACCCATTACTTCTACTCCAAAACGAGATAATAATATTGGCCGAGCAGATAACCTCGATCGTGAAATAGCCGAGTTACAGAGGCTCGCCGAAAACGATTGCCAATTGTTTCTTACTATGGGTAGAGAATTAGATCGATTGATGCGCAATTCTCACGAAAAAGATAAACAGATTGAAAACCAGAAAGATATGATTAAGTATTTGATTCAACGATTGGTGTTGTTTCACCAAAAGTTTCACGAAATGCAACGACTGCAATCAAGACATGTATGTTATCTGTGTTTTTGTAAATTTAAAGAGAGATTTACATAAAATTTGTTTAAATGCATCGAATCGAGTTTATTCAAAATTGTGATCGATAAAATTTAATTTTCGCTGTGCATTTCAACAATTTTGATTGTTTAATATTAATGAATATTATAAATAAATACTGTATTTGCGGCAATGCTTGAGAAATTTTTATTTTAGAACCGCTGCATTGAAAGTTGTTACCGTTCAAGAGAAGTACAACATTTTAATAATACGGTTGAGAATATTAAAAGAGACTTAAAAACATTTGTTATTAAAATACAACACAACATGTAAAGTATCTAACATTTTATAATGCCAAAATAGCTTTTGATATTTTGAAATTTATCATATCCACTTGTAAATTTATGAATAAATTTAACTTATTACGTATAAAAATGCTTTTTATGTATTTGATTCACTATTTTTCACCATTGAGTATTTGCGTAATAATTTGTTTATATTTATTGTTGCGTTTAATTACAGAAATCGATGGAAGTTGAACAGGATTGTAGTTATATTAAAAAAAACGTAAGTACTGCTTTTGTTTCTATTTATCTTGGAAGTATTTTTTTAAACAGTTTGCTCGCTTACCCTAGAGAAAATATTAAATCTGAATTATAATTCAGAAAATTAAACAATATTTTAAATAAAAAAATTATTAAACACTGCAATATATGTTGAAAATTATAAACAAAATAAAAGAAACATTTTATAAAATCATTGCCGTATTATCTAAATTGTTGTAGAAAAACAAAACATTTAATTGTTGGAAGGTAGACTTCCGACACTCCGTAAATAGAGGAAGTTTGCAAAATTACGGTAAATTAGGTAAGTACACCAATAATGTTAAAACTGAACTTACTTTAAAGTAGAGTAAGCATTTGTCAAGTTGCAATATTTGGGCTGACATAGTGGGCGCCAGTTCATTTAAATAAAGCTAAAAAGAAATAAAAAATTTACAAAAATTTAAAATGTTGAGATTGGCAATGTAGGCTAAGCTACAGCAAACATACTTAAGGGTATACTAGAACGACAACGTGGATTATTTTTAAATGTACACCCTGTATATGAACTTAAACGTAAAAAAATTTTTGGAGCGACCATTAATTACAAAGGAACTATTTTTTAAATTTTCAACTCCCGACTCCCACATGTAAGAGTTCGGATTTTGTTATACAATATGTCCTTAGGTAAGAATTGGAATTTGTAACCCCCCCTACCGCCCCCAGGATGTAAGATTTATAATTTAATTTTTAAGTTTCTAAGTTTAAAATAGTTCGGTTGGTACAAACTTCTCGAACCTTAAATTTTTAATATATTCAGTTGGAATTTTGTGTGGACGTCTTTTTTTTGTAATATCAAATATTGAAAACAATGAAACCTTGTGCAAGACACACTTAGCATCCCCCTCTGTAGGGATTCATAAGATTTTCCAATATCCCCTCTCCCGTTTAAAGCGGAAATTAATAAATTTTTATTTTGCGGAAAATTGTACTATCGATAAAGGGTGAAATACCGAGTATATAATATATTTAGAGGTACCCGCCGATAAGAGCGGCGCTACTCTCATGGTAACCAAATGAACTCTTTCTAAAAATTAAAAAAAAAATTTAACGGTTAAAATAGATGTGCTGGAGGACGGTTAAGTAATACCCATGGACTTTTTTCTCAAAAGCACTTTGATTTTCGGCTACCATACTTTTTACAATTAAGTAAAAAAAAAGTTAGAATTAATATTGAAAAATAATGAAAAATTTTAAATGATAAATAAATTTTTTTTATTTAGGTACATATTTATTTTTATATTGATTTTTAATTGAAAACACTTTATGAAAATAAACAAATATTACAGAAAGAAAAAATTTTGACAAATTATTTGTTATTCGTTGTTTAAGAATATAACGGGGAAAAATGAAGAACTGCTTGAAATGAAAACATTGCTAAATTACATTATGCGCCTGAAGATATAGCACTCGACCAGTAAACCCATACTTCCAAAACGCGGGACCACTAACAAAATCTTTTTTAAAGAAGCGCAACAATTATTGTTTTATTTTTAGCTCATACAAAATATTTACTTTTTGAGAATAACTATTTATAAAAAAAATATATTTTATTTTTGAATTTTAAATACAAATTTTTATGATTATCGGAATTGCTAAATTTTTCATTGTGAAAAATATGGAATTTTATAAATAAGTAATTTAATTGATATATTTTGAATTTAAAAGTTTTAATTTTTAACTTTTTAATTAAAAAAAATATTGTTTTGGATTATTTTAACCTTTCTAAATTAAGCAAAAAAGTTTTGTTTTACTTTTTTGAATTCCAAAATTCAAATTTTTTTAGATTCATTAGCTATAGAATTTTTTTTCTTGAAATTATATACTTATTTTAATTTTAAATTAAGAAAAAAATTTAAAAATATGATTAATATTTTTAAAGTATGATTAAAATTTTTTTTAGTTATAGAAAAGACATTCTTTGTTATTATAATGTTATCTTTTCAAATTATAAAAAAAATATTGAAATTATGAAATTTTTATATTTATATTTTTGAATTTAAAATTGCTTCGTGGACCACTTTTTTCGTGCGGACCAGTAAGTTGGCGTAGCACATCTATTTTAGAAGTTAAAATATATTTTTCAAACCAACGGGTAAATATCCCAAAAAAGTTGTGTACATGTGGTTAGAATTTCCTTGGAAATCTCTGGAATTCGTTGAAAATCACTGGAATTCCTTGGAAATCATTGATATTCTTTGGAAACCTGTGGAATTCCTTGGAAGTCCCTGGAATTCTTGGAAATCACTGGACTTCTTTGGAAATCACTGGAATTCGTTGGGATTCTTTGGAATACTTTTGAAAATCGCTGGAATTGTTAGGAAATCTTTGAAATTTCTTTAGAAACAGTATAATGGTCATATGTAAACAAATATATTCATTGAAATTTGGTCACAGAAAACACCGAAAAGTCTGTTTCTAAAGAAATTTCAAAGATTTCCTAACAATTCCAGTGATTTTCAAAGTATTCCAATGATTTCCAAAGAATTCCAGTGATTTACAAGAATTCTAGTGACTTCCAAGGAATTCCACAGAATTCCAGTAATTTCCAAAAATTCCAGCGACTTCCAAGGAATTCCACAGATTTTCAAAGAATTTCAATGATTTCTAAGGAATTTAAGTGATTTTCAACGAATTCCAGAAATTTCCAAAGATTTCTATAAATTTACCTCTTCAGATTGATGTCTAATCTTCTTAATTTTCTTGTTATCATGTGCGACGACGGCGGTACGTAGGTCTCATCACTATTAAAAGGTCACTAATATAAAATTGGAAAACTTTGTAATTCTTGGAATTCATTAGAAATTTTTGGAATTCTTGGAAATCCCTGGAATTCATTAGAAATATTTGAAATTCCTTGTAAATCTTTGGAATTCATTGAAAATCCTTCTAATTCTTTAGAAATCACTGGAATTCTTGGAAATCATTGGAATTCTTTGAAATCTTTGGAATTCTTTGAAATCTTTGGAATTCCGAGTCTTGTGTACACAATTTTTTTTGGATATTTGCCCTCTATTTCAAACACTCCAAAAAATTATATATTCGACTACCACGAGAGTAACACCATACCTATCAATGGGAACTTTCGGGTTTTATTGTAACGTAAATTTGTTAAATTGACATTCTTGTATTCTCCTAGAATTTTTTTATGTAGACGATGTTATCCTCTAGAATTGCTACGATGAGAGGGTATCGCGGCGACTAAGCAAGGGAGGCAGAGCTTCACTTTTGCAAAGGTGATGTAAAGTGCATATCCACATTTAAATTTTTGGATTTATTTCATTAAAAACGGCTAAATATGAGTTAAAAGTAAACTATTGTAATCACCGAGTTATTTAGTCATATAGCATTATATTATATTTTTTGGACGACCATTTTGAATTTCTTCGACTATAAGGTACATAAAATAAAATTTATCTATGAAAATGTACTGCTGTCGAGTTATCGAAAATATTTCCAAGATATTTTTAAATATAATAAATATTATACTTATAAAATTTATTTTTCGTGAAAATCACCCACATTTTAGATAAAAAAGTTAGATGAAGAAAACGATGCATGCAAAGAAGAAGTCGCTCGACTGAAAGAGGAAATTGCAAGATTACAAGCAGATGCACAAGGCATTGTAATTAAAACGAAATATCCAATGGAATTCATTTATAATAATATAATTTCCCTTTTCCAGTCAGCCGACAGAGATAACTTTAGACGCCAAAGTGAAGATGCATCTAAGCAAATTAGTTCTTTGAATGAAAAACTGGCGAGAGAAGGTGAAGATGCTGAAAGACAAAAGCAAGCTCACGATAATGAAAGGGCTAATTTACAACAAGAAAATGTATGATATTAAAATGTTGCCGTATATTTCTACTTTTATGAATTTTTTCAGGCCGCCAAATCAGAAGAACTTGAAAATACCCGCCGGGCCAGTACTATTATGGTTTGTATTGGATACATGATATATTCAGGTGTTTTTGATCACTGTTTATAGGCTAGCGATTTAAATAGCGACTTGGATAATGAAAGAGTTGAACGCAGAAAACAAAGCGATCAAATCACGTCGCTGAGTGAAGAGGTAATTACGTTCAGTTTTTTTTATTTGCGGATAAATCATTTTACATCAATGGCACAAAAAATTCGCCCCATTGCAGATTTTGCAATATTGTAGTGCGCATATTTTGTAACATGATCTATGCAATCTCAAAGCTTTCATTGGTTGTCCCTTTTTAGAATCAACGCCAACACGATAAAATGCAAGAGCTCTACGATAAAATTAAACAACTCGAGCAAAGTTCGGGAACTGTATATTGTCATTGCGATGAGAGCGATTCTGTGGTTACGGAAACTAAGCACGTCTCAATAAATACCGACGATTTCATGAGTAAAGCTGCAACGGCGCAATCGAATACATCTACAACGCCAACAGAAACTTGGCTTACCACCGATTCAGAAACTAAAGATGGAGAAGAAGAAATGGAGGAAATTCGTATCCTTACAGTGATTGAAATGACGGAGGTAAATTTGTTTCCTCATGCTAATTTAGAAAACACTCTTTGCAAGTTTTCCGTTCCATCTCACGAGCGGAATAATTAATTTTATCTAGACGTGCACGAATAGATTAACGAGATTTACGCTAGCACGATCCATGGTTTTCGAGTTGCGGTGGCTTTCAGGGTTGTTTATACTGAATTTAGCTTCGCAGGTTTCCCGCTGAAAGGCCTGATAGGGGTTTAAAATGATTTTGTTAATAAAATATTTCTCGTTAAGCCATACTTGCGCGTCAGTGGTAGACAGATAACGGATAAGGTCCAAATATATAAAAAGAAAAAAAACATCTTCTGCTTTTAATGCATAATATTTATTTAAAATTAGATTATTCTAAATCTTTTTTTTTTATTAGCAAACGATAACTTCTGATAACGGTAACGAAAATATTTCGGAATTGGCAGAACAGCTGGAGAGGGTAAGTGATTATACTATTTTTTGCACTCCCTTTGGAATGGGCTTAGAAAAAATAATATATACAAACTGAGCGAAGCCCTCGTATTCAGCTTCCTCTTGAATTTAGGTACCCGAGCATAAAAAATCATTTCGCTTTTCATATGCAATATATTATTTAAATTACTGTAAATTCTATTTTTTATATAGCACTCAATAACTTTGGATAACGGTAGCGCCCGTATTGTGCAGTTGAATGAACAGCCGGAGAGTGTAAGTGCTTATACTAATTTTTTCCTTCGTTTTGTAATGGGAAAATGACTATCCTTTTTTTATTAGGGCACAACACCTTCTGTTAAAGGCAGCGAGTATATTGTGGAAGTGGAACAACAGCCGGAGAGTGTAAGTGATTATAATATATTATAATATCCTGTTTTTTGCATTCGTTCTTCTTATTTTATTAGCTTGCGAGACATGCGAATGACGGTAACGAGCGTATTACGGATGACGGTAACGAGCGTATTGCAGATGACGGTAACGAGCGTATTGCGGATGACGGTAACGAGCGTATTGCGGAATTGGAAGAACAGTTGCAGAGGGTAAGTGATTTATCCCAAACTTCTGATATAAAAAATTTAAAAAACTTCCTAAATCGACGTTAAATTACCATAAATCTTTTTTCTTATTAGCACACGATAACTTCGCTTAACGCTAACGACCGTATTGCGGAATTGGAGGAGCAGTTGGCGAGGGTAAACGATAATACTATTTTTTTGCATTCGTTTGAGCAATGACGGTGATTTTACTTGTAGGCCTTGAAAGAAAGTGAAAATGAACGTGCAAAACACAATCAAGAAATGAACAACTTGAAACAGACAATTATGCAACTTGAAAAATCTGGAGGTGGGGGCTATCCATCATCTGGGGCTAATGAAACCAATGCAGTGAGTGTTTTTTACTTTATTTTCCGCTGTAGTGTATTTCTTATTTAAAGCAACCGTAGTCTAAGTAGTTACTAGATATTGCAATGCATTTTAAGGTCGAATTATACAAAAATTCCGTAACGATATTGGGGGTCTCCGAAGAACGTTCTAAGGTCGAGGTAAGTTTTTTGTTTTTATTTTTCTACTATTGTAATTTTTTATGCGTTTATACTGAATTTTTAATAAAATAACTGATAAAACTTGTTATTTTCTTTATAATAAGTTACGATACTACTTAACCCTTTCGGCATTGGTTTAGTATTTAATAAAATTAGTTTCTATAAGAATGCTATCTAACGTTTGCTGTCTACTAATATGGCCTGGTTGTGGTAAATATCTAACTAAGCTGACGTAAGCTTTTAAATTTTTATTGATTAAAGATTTCGCAACAACGCCAAACAATAGTAAACCTTCAAGAAGCTCTCGTTTCATCTAAACATCAAATCGAAGAGTTACAACAAAAATTGAGCAATGAAGTGAGTTTCGGTTGGCCTATTAGGTGGTTTGGTTCGTCTTCAACCGAATCCAAACTGTCTAGTGACGATAAGAACTATGTGCACGATATTTGAAAAACCTAGCATTGTTGAATTGCATGTTTGTTTCTTAGACTAATATGCATCCAACTTTGAACTTATTTTTGAAATAGAATAGAGAGAGAGAGGGCGGGGCCATTAATCTATCATTCAAATTTTTTTTAAATAGTACAAAATTATATGTATCCTGTATCTACCAGTGGTAGAATTGTTCAATTATATATTATTTATTAATTTATTATATAATTTTTATATGTATTTATGTTTGTGCGTTATCGCGCTATTTAATTTAAATTTTTGAAATTTAAAAATGTGCAAAATATTTATTTTTTCGATTTCTTAAAATGAAATCATAGTGAAATTAATTGGAATAAATATTATATACTATATATTTTTTTAAATTATTTGATAGTTTTTATTATTAAATTTATCTTCAAAGAAGAGAAGTACCTATGTATATTATAATATATTGTATTTTATATAACATTAAAAAAATTAATATATTATTAATACACATTAATATGTATTATAGTAATACAATATATTATAATAGTAATATATTAATGGTATAGTAATATAATATTATATATATTTTTTTTCAATATATTATATTAAAATATACAATATTATAATAATATAAAGATATTATCATATCTTTTAAATCTGTAAGTAGTAAGTATAAACTAAAGTGGCATGAAAAATTGAAACGAAATTTTTGTAATTTCTAATAAAAAAAGAGATTCAAATTTTTGGTAGTACTAAATTATTTGAATAGCATGTCGACGTAATTAACGAAATAATTATTGAGAAGAAACGCTTGCTTTATGGTATGTTGGTTAATTTGGATATTTTTTTCGAATATAATTTTCTCGAATTTTCTTTAGGTTTTTCTACATTTGGGGTATATTGCTGAATTAAAGAATGCCCTAACGAAGACAGATCAAAATTGTTCTTTATTCTACAGCCAGGTAAGACAGGCAAACGTTTTTGGGTAAATTTTAAATATTTTTTAAGCAGATCACCGATATGGATAAATTAGTGGAACATTTGCAAGATTCAAATTTGGAATTGGAAGTCGAAAATTTTGTTTTTTGCCAAGATATTGCAATTTTAGAAGCGAGGTTGTTAAAGTATCAACATGATTTTAAAATGGACGAGGTATAATTAGATATTGATAGAGTTTAGTTTTTGCTTTTATTTGGGCTTTATTTATTACTTTATTAGTACAATAAATATATTTTGGCTAAATTAATATATTTCGTAAATTCATAGGAATGTGCGGCATTCAAAGCAGAACTAGTGAAATTGCTGGAAGAAAATAAGAACCAAATCAATGCTAATGCAAATTTACAACAGCAGTTAATGTCTTTAACTGGCGAACTACAGGAGATGCAGGAAATGGCGGTAAATATTCAGAATGGCCAGTTTAGTTATCGCTTAATTTGACTTCTTTAGAACGAAGCGAAAGAATTGCAACTGATTCTTCAAAAAGCTAACGAAGAAATGCAAGCTCAGGCGAACACAGCTCAAAGCGGATTAGACAATCAAATCAAAAGTGGTAAAGGTGAAATAGGCTCTCACGCTATTTGTGATTGCTATTCCCATGTCGGAGGACATCAGCCAAACAACTTACGAAGTGCCCAATCTGATGCTCAACCATGTGAAGCAGATAAAAGAAGGCTTCCGGGAAACAATAATGCAAGTACTCCGATAACTCCTACGGACTACAGCAAAAATATGTCACTAATATGCGAATGCGGAAAGCCTATCTCAGGAGTTGCAGTAAACGATGCTAAAGTTTACGGGGTTTCCACTGCACCTTCAGACATGGATAAAGGTATCAGTCGAGAGTTGTTTATCCAAGAAACGAACTTTTACGAAGTCAGTCCTGTAAATCCAGAAAACTCTGAGGTAGAACAGGCGGGTGGAGGTTGTGCGGCTAGTCAGTTTATAATTTGTCAGCCCTGCACCGACGCGCAATACAAAGACCTCGAAGAAGAAAGTATGATTGAAATGCAAGAAGCGATTGCTAATAAGAGTAACGAAATTAATCAGTTTGAAGATTTATTGTACAGCACACAGGAAAAATTGGACTTATCGTTACGTCATAACGAAGACTTAAAAGACGAACTTCTAGGGCTTATTTCACAAATTCAAGATTTCGAACAGCCGAATAGTACGGTGGCAGGAGGAGGTGGTGGTTCGCCTTGTAAACAAGAAATAGAATGCTGCAGAGATAATTTGTGCGATCTGAAAGAGAAATTTTACAAACTAAAGGGCCTATTGGATACCAGGAATCAACAATTTTGCGAGTTGCAAGCCAAGTTTCAAGTGCAAGGTAATATGTGCGAGTGTTTGAAACAACAACTTCAGGGATCGACGTTGCATTATGAGAATGACATTTGCGAACTGAAGCACAACGTAAGTTTTTTTCTGATTTTTGTTTCTCTATGCCGTTAAATTTATTTTTAGATCTGTGATTTAAACAATAAGCTAATAAAAACCGTTACCAATTATGAAATGCTACAAGACGAATTCAAGAGAAGTCAAGCTTTACTGGTGGATGCTGCTATGCGCGAGACAAAGCTTCGAAAAGAGCAAGTAGAACTTGGAGAAAAATTGAAGGGAACGCAACTAGAACAACAAAAACTTTGCTGTTGTATCACAAATTTACAATCGGAAAATAACGAAATTATGAAAACTTTGAATTCAAAAGATAGGAAGTACGAACTGGCCAGCTCTCAAGTTGATGAGCTAAAATCGGCTGCTAAATCGCAATTAAATGGCGCTCAGCAAGAAATTAAATCTATGAAAACTGAAGTGCGAAGACTTTCGCAAGACCGTGACAGCTTAAAACTGCAGGTGAGAATTAATTTTTCAAAATTTCATTAATCTCAAATTGCTGCTTTTAGAATGAGAAAATGCAACGTCACATTTGCAATTTACAAACATGCACTAAACAATGTCAAGCCGAAACTGACCACATAAGAGAAGAAATGAAGCAATGCAAGTGCGACTTGCAAGTGGTGAAAGCCGAAAGAGACTTTTTACAAAATTCGTACCAAAAGCAAAGAAGCGAATTAAAAATGCTGCACACGGCTTACGCAAATTTGAACCAAGACTTCCAACAAGTTTCCGAGTTAGTAATTCATTTTGAAAATGAACTTAGTAATAGTAAAGCCAATGAAAACGAATTACGAATTAATAGCCAAAATGTTTTAAGTAACGTGAAGGCTTGGTTAGAGGAGCAAACGGTTGTTAAGGATCAACTTTCGCAAAAAGTTAGGTCTGACGAGTTTGAAATTTTTAAATTACAACATGAAGTTTCGTAAGTTACATTAGCGAGTTTTTTGCTTGGTGTGTACTAACTCAAAGGTTGACATCAGCATCCGGAAGCAATACCTATGTTCTTTTTTAAATTAGACTAAAATTCGTAATACTTTCTAACTTGGGTAAACTAATTTTCATTTGTTGTGAAATAATCATGACTAACACAATTAATGTTAAAAATATTAAATTTTCTTTCTATTTTTACAAAACAGTCTGTTTTCCAGAACTTTAGAGACTTACCAATGCCAATGTACTTGTAATTGTCAATTACTCCCAAGACAACGTGGTGGTGCAAATAATATGAAAAAGTATAAACATTCTAACTCCATAACACAGTGCCAAAATATCATAAGAAGCCTTGAATCACATGGTTCCGAAAGTAGCAAAATGAGCTTAAGTCCAGATGTTACGTCAGCATACGAAGTAAATATTGCATTATTACGTATTTGAACAAAGCCTGAATCCAAGCTATAATATAACTATTATTGACTATTTTCAGGACAACGATGAGCAAGAGTGCATAGAAGATTATGCCTCCAAGATATGGTTAAATAAAGTAGAAAATATGACTCAAGAACTTCAAAACTGTAACAAATATTGGAAAAATAAGTTGTTAGATAAGGAATATGTAGTATCAAAAGATAATTAATAATTTATAAATCTGTTTTGTATTTTAAAAATTTTTATGTGAATATTTTGTACATTTATTTATATTACGAGTATATACCAGTATTTAAAAAACATTATTTCTTTTTTCCTTTCTTACCTTTACCTTTACCTTTTTTATCTTTACCCTTCTTTCCTTTTTTATCTTCGAAAGGATCTGGTAATTTTTCATAATTTAAATGTAATCCAAAGTTGGGTAAAGTTAACATACGGATTAATGGAATATTGGCTAGATATACGGTGCAGAAATACAGTGCAACGCTTGTGGCTTCCTGGTAGTTAAATATCTTCATGCAATCAGGTGGACACTAAAAAAATTGATTTTGAGCATTCATTGACCCACGTTGGGCGCCAAACAATTTTGCACCAATATTACTTACATCAAAACAATGCAACAGCATAAATTCTTTAAAGAAACAGTACACTTTTTGCACGTTCCTATACAAGGAACCGAGAAGAAATTGGTGTGTTAAATAGAATATTGAAAGCAGAGTCGCCGACTGAATAATCGTAAACTTTGATTTTTTGCAAAATCGTACAACAGAATACAACAATTCGATAATTAGCAATCGCCCTGTACCTTTCGGATAATCACTTTGTAATTTATATTCTAAAAAATTCAATTTTATAACTGATGGATGTTAAAAAATCTGTATTTACCAATATACTTTATAATTTTATCCTTTTGTGATAATTTCAATAATTGGTCAGCTTCGAGTTCCGACATAAGCAACCACATAACCAATTTCGGTTGTTGCATCTCCGTATCTCTTGTAAAAGCTACATACTTGTTAACTATTCTCTCGCGTTCCAGTTCTTCTTCCGTTTTCTCCGGCTCAAGTATTGCATTCTCGTCAATTTCACGCAATTCCTCTTGAATCGAAAGGTTCTTGCTATCTCTTTTATTTTCAGCTAAACTATCTTGAGCTCCGTCGATGGATTTCCGCTGTTCTCCATGGTAAAGATGTAAAATGGGCAAGTTATATTTTTCTAGACGCACTTCGCATTTATTTATATTTTGTATAATCGGTTCAAATAATCTTTTGTCGGGCATTGTTCTAAATATTGTCGTTCACTTTTGATTTGCTTAATAGTTTAGGTTAGTCGCAGAAAGGGTATTAAAAAAATTAAGACAGTTCAAAACGTAACTGTCAACTATTTTCCATTCCACTTCTCTAAGTTCTGACAATGTCAAAACTTTTGGGGTAAAATATTTACGCTTTTTAGTTATAAAAGTTCGGGTGACATTTAACCTTTCAGCAGGCGCGTCACTATGTATTACACGAGCAGCCGCGTGTCGTATTTTGTACGACATGATGATTTTTTACAAATACTTTGTTATAAAATAATCAAAATGATAGGTATAAATCATATGAAGCCTTTTACATTTATTTGGAGTTTTTTTATTTTGTTTTTAAGAAAATAATATTAAAAACCAACTTGTATTTTTAAATATACAAAGTGAACAACTTAGCTAGATAAAATATGATTTTTAAATATTGATATATTTTTTCTTGCTTTTCTGAATGTTTCTTGTAAATATATTTTTTGCATTTTCAACATTATCATTCGCAGCAGATCTTTTTTTTAAATTACACTTAGAATCGGACGGAGTAGATTCAAATAAATTTTTGTAATAATTCAATAACGAAGCAAAGACAAAAATAACATATAATAGAATAATATTATGTATGTAGATAAAAGTTATGTCAAAAAAATTATAACTGTCGTACTAAATATGTATATACGCGCCTGCTGGAAGGTAATAAATCTATTATAGGAAGTTAACATCTGAACAGCTAGAAGACAACTACGACCGGCTCAGTCCAACGCCTCATCGAAACTTTAATAACGAGATTATTCTTTCAGTCTAAAAAAATTCAGGAATACAAAAAACCATTCATAAATTCAATGACTTTTGTTCATAAATTCAATGACTTTTGTTCATAAATTCAATGAAATTTGTTCATAAATTCAATTACCTTTGTTCATAAATACAATGAATTTTGTTCATAAATTCAATGAAATTTGATCATAAATTCAATGAAATTTGTTCATAAATTCAATTACCTTTGTTCATAAATTCAATGAAATTTGTTCATAAATTCAATGAAACTTGTTCATTAATTCAATGAATTTTGTTTATAAATTCAATGACTTTTGTTCATAAATACAATGAAATTTGTTCATAAATTCAATTACCTTTGTTCATAAATACATTGCATTTTGTTCATAAATTCAATGAAATTTGTTCATAAATTCAATGATATTTGTTCATTAATTCAATGAATTTTGTTCATAAATTCAATGAATTTTGTTCATAAATTCAATGAAATTTGTTCATAAATTTAATGAATTTTGTTCATAAATTTAATAAAATTTTTCATAAATTCAATTACATTTGTTCATATATACAATGAATTTTGTTCATAAATTCAATGAAATTTGTTCATAAATACAATGAAATTTGTTCATTAATTCAATGAATTTTGTTCATAAATTCAATGAATTTTGTTCATATATTCAATGAAATTTGTTCATAAATTCAATGAAATTTGTTCATAAATTCAATTACCTTTGTTCATAAGTTCAAAGAATGTTGTTCATAAATTCATTGACTTTTGGTCATAAATTCAATGACTTTTGTTCATAAATTCAATGAAATTTGTTCATAAATTCAATTACCTTTTTTCATAAATACAATGAATTTTGTTCATAAATTCAATGAATTTTGTTCATAAATTCAATGAAATTTGTTCATAAATTCAATTACCTTTGATCATAAATTCAAAGAATGTTGTTCATAATTCAATGACTTTTGTTCATAAATTCAATGACTTTTGTTCATAAATTCAATGAAATTTGTTCATAAATTCAATTACCTTTGTTCATAAATACAATGAATTTTGTTCAAAAATTCAATGAAATTTGATCATAAATTCAATGAAATTTGTTCATAAATTCAATTACCTTTGTTCATAAATTCAATGAAATTTGTTCATAAATTCAATGAAACTTGTTCATTAATTCAATGAATTTTGTTCATAAATTCAATGACTTTTGTTCATAAATACAATGAAATTTGTTCATAAATTCAATTACCTTTGTTCATAAATACATTGCATTTTGTTCATAAATTCAATGAAATTTGTTCATAAATTCAATGAAATTTGTTCATTAATTCAATGAATTTTGTTCATAAATTCAATGAAATTTGTTCATAAATTCAATGAAATTTGTTCATAAATTTAATGAATTTTGTTCATAAATTCAATGAAATTTTTCATAAATTCAATGAATTTTGTTCATAAATTCAATGAATTTTGTTCATAAATTCAATGAAATTTGTTCATAAATTCAATGAAAGTTGTTCATAAATTCAATTACCTTTGTTCATAAATTCAAAGAATGTTGTTCATAAATTCATTGACTTTTGGTCATAAATTCAATGACTTTTGTTCATAAATTCAATGAAATTTGTTCATAAATTCAATTACCTTTTTTCATAAATACAATGAATTTTGTTCATAAATTCAATGAATTTTGTTCATAAATTCAATGAATTTTGTTCATAAATTCAATGACTTTTGTTCATAAATACAATGAAATTTGTTCATAAATACAATGAATGTTGATCATAAATTCAATAAATTTTGTTCATAAATTCAATGAAATTTGTTCATAAATTCAAAGAATGTTGTTCATAAATTCAATAACGAAGCAAAGACAAAAATAACATATAATACAATAATACTATGTATGTCGTCCTGGAATAGCAAAAAAAAACAACTTAATCTGACTACTCAGATAAAAGTTATCTCAAAAATATTATAACTGTCGTACAAAATGTACATACGCGCCTGCTGGAAGGTTAAATGCCATAAACAATAAGAAATGAAAATTTTCTGACGATGCCTCGTATTTTTATTTTATTGGGAAAAATAACATTTTGCGAATCTTTTAAATCCTGTTGGGAATAATAGTGTTTTGTCATATTTTATGGGAATTGCAATTTTTTTGGATTTCTTAGTTTGGTCAAGTTCTTTGCTAACGCATAACTGGAAACTTGATTGATTGGAAGATCGGAAGTCACCGCGGTGGTGGCAGCAAAAATAAGCTAAGTTTATTTCATTTGTTTCTTTGAATTTGTAATTGTTTTGATTTGAAAATTATTTTCAAAATTTTTATCTGCAAATTTTAAAGAGAAATTGTTTTTTTTTGAAACAAAATTTTATTTTTAAGTAGGACCAGCGATATTCTTGTTTCAACGCATTGAGCTGGCGAAAGTTGAATTTCTTTACTTGGTTTAGCCTACTTGTTGGCTACCTTTTGTTGATTAGAGAATATTATTTAATTCACCCGGAATTATGACTTCTGAATTTGGAACAATTCTATACCATAGGCGTAATTAGCTCTAATATTTGGGGGGGGGGGGTAAAACGAGGATTTTTTTTGCTTAACAAAATCAAAAATCGACCATAAATAATAAATGAATACACATATAATAAATTTTTGATCAGTCTACCTACCCACAGCCAGCGGCATATTTAGCAATTACATGTAGGGGGGGGGGATCGAAAAGTAACATCCCAATATTTAAAACTCGAGTGAAACAAGTCGCCTGACATATAGCGTCGCAGGCGATTTTTTTTTAATTTCAAGGACACGCGCTCTAATGGAAATTTACAATATGAAATACAAAAATAAATTGTTATTTAATATATTGACTAGTTACAGGGAGGGTCGCCCCCTCCCTAAATACGCCTCTGCCCACAGAAACTTTTGTAGACATGTGGGTGAAAAAGTTTTCAATATGAACTATGACGTATGCACACCACGTGACCATAAATGAGCGTTTAAACTAAGCATTTTTAGTATAAATTTGAAACATTAATTTTTGGTGCTTTGGATTAGAACTTTTGAAAAAAAAAATTTTTCGCATGTGTTACATACACGTAAGAATCATATAGTGAGATTTTTAAATTTTAGTCAAATACCCTATTGTTTTTTATATTTTGTTTTTATTTTTTCAACGATACAATATCCTGCAGTAAAAATTACTGTAAACAGTAATAAAATAAAAATACACTGTAATAAGAAAACTCAAAGAAATCTATTATTTTAATAAATAATCTTATGTTCAATAATCTGCAAGCTACAGAATACATTTCAATTTCTTCTATACGCAATTTATCTACCAGCCCCGAGTGATGAAATGCCTAACTGCGGTCCTGTAAAATATAAAAGTTAATACCAACCTTAAAACATAAAATTGACATTGTACTTGGTGGCGTACTTACCTGGGGAAGTTTGTCAAAAGATTTCTACAGTTTTATTATCTTTTCTTCTTAACCTTAGTTTAAGATAGCTGGGAAAGTAATTTATGGTGCAATAATTTAGTTATTGGAGCTAATTAAGGTCGAAAAATTAATAATGGTAGATGTCATTGAAGATTTAAGCATGGATTGTACCGAAACAGATGATATTATTCCGAATAATCCAGAAGTGTAAGTAATTCGATCTATTTATAGACGCACTTAACATATTTGTCAATAATAAGGAAGTTGTCTGAAAAATATAGTAAAATTGTTGCTGGGATTAAAATAAATAAGCGACCTTTATGTTTTTAACAACTAATCGCGGCGGTCTATGTTCTTTTTTTGATGTGTCCTACTTTAAGGTCGCGCTTTTAAAATTAGAAAATAATCTAGTTACATGGTGCTTAGTATTTTCAGTTCATTTTGTCAACAAAATTAAATGTCGCATCATAAATGAACCGAAATTTTGTAAAATGCCAAATTTGATAAAACCTGACCCCGTTGCCACCGAAACCGCATTTAGTGAATCGTATGTTGGAATTTTTTTATTAACTTTTCCTTGAGATCTAATATTGTGGATGGTGTCCTTTTTAATTAACCTTCTGTTCAACAAAGAAACTTGACTTCCTTTCCTGTGCCTGTTTTTCAAATTTTTCAAAGATTCCTTTCGTGATGTAACTGATCGTTTCACTTAAGTTTGCTTTTTAATATTCTGGTCGAATTATTTGTTTTATGCTTAATGTTCTGTTCATTACAAAGGCTCAGGGTTAATCACCCATATTGATCCAGAGTCGGTGAACTTATGAATCATCATAATGCAGTTTTGCCATAAAAGGAATATCTACCCACTACAATAAAATGCAATTCATTTTTTATTGAGCAAGGGCGACAAATTTCCGTTACTTAAAATTAATATTTCCAGGTTGGCTGAATTAAAAAAAGAAAATGGCAATCAATTATTCAAAATTAAACAATATCGTTCAGCTCTTCCATTATACACAGAAGCAATTGAATTGTGTCCGAGTACTGCAGCGTATTATGGCAACCGAGCTGCATGTTACATGATGCTGTCTAATTTCCGGGATGCACTGGAAGATGCCCGTAAAGCAGTTCAAATCGATCAATCTTTTCTTAAAGGATACCAACGAATTGTAAAATGCAGTTTAGCACTTGGTGATTTGACGACGGCAGATCAAGCTATAAAAAGAATTAAAGAATTGGATTCGGCTAACACAACCACAAATACCGAAATAAGAACTTTGGAAACCTTAAAACAGTACGAAAGTGAAGCTGCAAAAGCAACTGAGAAAAAAGACTATAGAAAGGTGGTTTACTGTATGGATCGATGTTTAGATCAGTCACCGTCATGTTCACGATACAAAATACAGAAAGCTGAAAATTTGGCATTTCTAGGAAGGTATTCGGAAGCTCAAGAAATCGTCAACAATCTTGTACAGTTCGAACCGGGTAATGCAGACGCTATCTACGTTCGTGGAATATGTTTGTTCTATAATGACAACATGGAACATGCTCTAACTCACTTTCAACAAGTTTTACGTTTGGCACCCGATCATGGCAAAGCAGTAGATGCATACAAACGCGCAAAAGCATTAAAAACTAAAAAAGAAGAAGGCAACAATGCTTATAAACTGTGCAAATTTCAAGAAGCTATTACTTTATACACTGAAGCTCTCAACATCGACCCTCTAAATAAGAAAACAAATGCAAAATTATATTGTAATCGTGCCACAGTCTATTCTAGACTTATAAAATTCCAGGAAGCTATTGCTGATTGTAACGAAGCATTGAAACTCGACGAAACCTACCTCAAAGCTCTTTTGCGTCGTGCCAAATGTTATATGGAGGTCAGCGAATACGAAGATGCCGTTCGTGATTACGAAAAAGCATGTAAAATGGACAAAAGCCGTGAAAATAAGAAATTATTGCAAGATGCTAAAATTGCACTTAAACGCTCCAAACGAAAAGATTACTATAAAATTTTGGGTATCGAACGGTCTGCAACTGAAGATGAAATTAAAAAGGCTTATCGTAAGCGTGCACTTGTTCATCATCCAGACAGGCATGCAAATGCCAGCGACGTCGAAAGGAAAGAACAAGAAAAGAAATTCAAAGAAATTGGTGAAGCTTACGGAGTTTTATCCGATGTGAGGAAAAAGGCTCGATATGACAACGGTCAAGATATGGAAGATTTCGATGGAGGAATGAGCGGTAAGTAAAAATTCAGATTTGATCAAGTTTTATTTATTATTTCTACCAACAATTTGTATCATTTTAGCCGATATTGATCCCTCACAAGTGTTCCAATCGTTCTTTGGAAATGCTGGGCATGGAGGCGGCACGGAGTTCAATTTTTCATCTGGTGGATTTCCTGGTGGATTTACTTTCCAATTTGGCTAAAACTTGGATTAGTGTTAATTTATTCCTATTTATGTTACCTAAATAAACTAGCACTTTCCAAACCTTCCTTGTTAAGTGAAATTATTCAAACTAAGGTTGAAGATGCTAATGCATTTCGATTTTAAATATCGTAGGGTAATTTTGGTTTTTGTAAAAATTTGTAAATTGTTTTAAAATAAAGATGTTTGGGAGGTTTCTAAGCAGAATTTAATTCTGGTTTAGCTATTTATGAGAACAATTAATTCAGTTTACATTATTTTACAAATTTTGTTCATTGATTCTGGCGAATGAATTGGTTTGAATAATTTTTTGGTGTAGCAAGGAAAACTTACAAATATATTCCATTAGTATGTTACGAGGTTGCTTTTGAAATATTACGAAAATTTTAGTATGTATGTGTAGAAATTCTAGTTTTTGAATAATTCCAATAAATAGAATGTTCTATTTATACCCTCCTGTAACAAAATTAGATTAGATAACTTGACAAAAGAACATTTTCAGATTTTGTTCCGATTTTTAATTACAGTTTAAAACAATGATGATAAAAATAAGTGAAATAGTTGGAACCATTTTTAGTTTACATTTATAAAAAAGTAACCATTAACTTTAAGACTTTTGTAAATAATCTCTTTTGTTAAAAAAACTGTTTACACAAGCAATATTAAATGGTTATATTAGCTTTATAGTTGCCTTTTTGAAAGCTTTTCTTTAGCTTTGCATGATTCGTGTCTTCACCAGGCTTTCCCTTATTTTAGAGAGCTGACAATTCTAACTACATTTAAATTTCTCGAATAGTGGTCTTAAAATTCCTAGGCTGGATTTTTAAAAATTTCAAAATTTATTTTAATTTAAAATTAAATGTATATTTTGAGTAGTTTTCTAGTGCTACACAAAACCAGTTACTGAAAGTTAATTAATCTTCAAACTGAAAACAAGAGTAATCCAAGATATGTATTTTATCGATAAGTATCATAATTTGTTATTTATAAAATCAAAATTTCGTTAACAAAATAATTTTATGCCGACATAGAAAATACAATCACATCGTGAAGATAATTCTGAAACAAATAGAAATAGATTAGCTTTTTTTCATAACATTAACAAATTTTATGGATAAAGAAATAGAACGTAGGACCTAAAATCTGTGCTTTCAATAAATTACAAAAAATAATTAATTATTGTTACATAAACAAATTAATATTTTTTTATAAATTCTTCAATGAACTTTCACGTCAAATGGACCCAACTGAAGCACGCAAAGTTCTGTGCACAAATAAAGGATTACATCAATTAGAAAATCAGGCTGACGACGGAACCTTGGAAAGAGATCTCACATGAGATGATTTCCAAATGGTCACTACACTCTACTAGTTCGTATAGTGTAACTACAAACTGACTCATTATTAAAACAGTTCTTTTTTATTTTCTAGTTAAAAACATTAACTTATTTTAAATTGATTTGTTTATTTATTTCGCAGACAAATATAAAGAAGACTGATTGTTATTGAAATGATCAAATAAATAAAATATTCGAATTACCAAGTAAACCAATGATGTTTTCAGATCGGCATTATTGTGATCAATGGAAACAGTTCTTTCCTCGTTATCCAAATATGTGGGGAAAAAATTTGAAAATATAAAATTCAATAATATTATATTCCTATTAGGGAATATATTATTTTATTGTAGGTACCTATATCAATGTATTTTTGATTTAAAAAAAAATTTATAATTCATTTTGTGATTTTATGACTGAATATTATTTAATGATTTTTACCACTCATCTATTTATTGACAATGTATACTGAAGATGGTAATTCACCGAAACCGGTAGGTACAAAGTTTACAAGGAAGGATTAACCGGTGTCTCTTACCGATTTGGATATGTTTTAGAATTTCAAGTGTCAAAAAATAAGAGACAACTTTTTTTTAGTTGCTAATAATCGGTTTTGGGGAGGGGGGGGGAATTGTAATTTCTTTCCAAAAAAAATTTTAAATCGAATTTTCATGCGGGAGTTTTTTGGTTTAAATGAAACAAATGCCAAAATTCTTCATTTTATAAGTATTATTAATTTTTATTTTGTAAGTAAATTTTACAAACTATTTTTTTGGTAAATAATAATTATAAGCATTTGCTATTGCTTTTCCACATAATTTTTATTATTTATTTTTTACTGGATTTAAGATGTTTTAAAATGTTTAAATATTGCTAGAAAATTATCTTACATTTTTCAGACCTGAAAACGCTACAATCTCGAAAAACAATAAAATTATTGTGAAATTCAGTCATTGTGCCGTGTCCAAATTTATATAAATAAAATTGAAAAAAATTGCACCCTAAGAATAATTCTTTTTTAGAAATAAATTAAAAATACTGAAATATAAAATTAAAATACTGTGGAGTTGGGTATCTGGGCCAAATATGTCTTATTTTTTCGTTTATTAAACCTCCTATTGCTAGCAATACTGCAGTTTCCGCCGTTTTATTTAAAAAATCGTTATGAGTATAATTTTTTACATTTTTCTGATCAAATATTATGTTATGACGCTCAATAAAGGATTCTTTAAAAAATGACACATCCGGAATTCCTAGATTAACCTTCGTGTTTATATGAGTTTAGCTAGTAGGTTCCAGTTACTCCGAGCAATATGATCAAGCAGGGTAACTGGGCCATAGTTCCAACTAACAGACTAAACCCATAATTTAATAATTTGAAATATAATTAATTATTAATTTCTTGAATTGTTTAATTAACTTGTTTTAGTCTTAATTAATTAATTTGTATTTTTAATAAATTCTTATATAATTATGTATACCGTCAAACGGGGTGAATAGGAACACTTTATAGTGTAAATGCGTACCTGGGGCTCACAGATTTGATCAAAAATGGTTACTTTTTTTAAATAAGTTGTGGACCTATGAGACCTATGGTTTCCCCAAAAATTTAAATGATCCAAGAATTATAAGTATTTAAATTTTTTTTGTTTCCGTGCTGTCCCCATTCACCGTCCAGTGAGGTGAATGGGAGCAGCTTAAAATGAAGCGGTTTTTAATGCTTTTACGGCAGTGTCCCCATGCAATCAGATGGAGGGTGAACGACACTGTCTGGGCTTGAAAAAATAAATAAAAAATTTAGACTCGAACCTTGAAAAAACAATTTTTATTAAGCAAAAACACGTAAATTAAGTAAAAAAAGGACAACATTTAATTTAAATCATCGGTAAATCAATAAAGCCATTAAAATATTCAGGGACTTTAAATTTTGAAGAAATGTATAAAAACTATAAGCCCCAAAAAACCATTTGAAGAGAGAAAATTTTAAATAAAGTAAATCAGTACGGTGTCCCCATTCACACTTTATCTTCCGAACAATAATTATTTTTTTCCAGGAAATAAAAAAAACATCCGTAGGTGCAAAACTCAACGAGTTGATACGCAAAAATCGTTAACTGTCCCCATTCACCTCACCTGTCCCCTTTCACCCCGTTTGACGGTAATTTTAAAACTATTTACTGTTTAAATAATAAAATAAATAAATTTATTAAAAAGATCTGATGTGGCCATCTACAATGCCCTTATCATGCTTTTACAGAAAATTAAATTTTTATTTAAAATTCAAGGGGGAACGCCACTGTGGGAGCTGAAAAAATAGTCAATTTTCAAGAATTTTTTAAAAGTTAAAAAAAGAATATTTTTCGAGTTACAGGTTGCACGTAACCAGAAAAAAGTAAATGGAAAACAGAACAGCAGTGTTTTTGAAAAAATTATTTTTGTATCTATGTCCAGTCAAATAAGGCAAAATAAAGGGCAAACCTCAGAATGCTAGGGAATAAGCTGTAAATTGGTGTAAACCTTTGTTTTGGCATTCTAAATACTGTGTTACCGGTAAAATCCTCACAACGCACACCCCCGCATACAAAGGGGGCCGGATATTAAAATGTGCGTCGCGTATAAGATCGTCAAAATTTATGTTTATGTTCATTGTGAATCCAGCCTTACACACACAACTTTTTTATATCAAGTTATTCTAGTTTAATAACAAAAGCTCAACAAAACATTTTAATCTTAATTTTTGAAATTCTTAGTTTTATGGTGGTTAACTTAATTTGAAAACATGAATGCGAAAGTGTTGTAAAATATTTTAATGTGAAAATAGGCGAAATTAAAATAGTTATTAGCTACTTTTAATAGTAATTGGCCACGTGTATCACAGTAATTGGCAGTATAGTGACTTATTAATTGTATATAGTTGTCATCACGAAAAAAGAAGCTGACGCAATTTTCGATATGCGTATGAAATAAGATGAAAATTGTAAGTCAAATAAGTGTTCGATATAATAAATTTAAATCATTATATAAAAACAAAAAATTCAAATGACTGTCAATATGCAATAATTTTAAAGTCCTTGTCACACGGTAAAAAATTTTATTAACATTTTGATAAAAATAATAATGAACATTTTGTTCGTTTGACAAGGGTTTAGTCGTAGATTTGTTTTTCCTAAAGATATTCATTGCTTGAAACATGTAGTTTCCAAAATAATGTAATAAAGGCTGAGAAGTATATATGTTTATTAAACTATTTTTGTTCATTATACAAGCTATTGCAATAGATAATATTGCAATTTTTAACACAATCATTACGTTAGAACTATGGAGTGTAGAGGTAAGGAGGAACCACTCTAATGGGAAAAAAATTTAAAAGTGTCCATAGAAACGCGTCAAATAAATAGTTCAATAAGTACCCAGATTGGCGCTGGTAAGCAATAAGGGTATGATCTGAAGTTGGCGATTACCAATGAAGTGAAGTATGCCACTGATCGATTTAAATTTTGGGAGTCGTTAGAAGTGTCAGTGTCAGTTGACGACAATGACATCTAAAGTGTATTCCTCTGAATTTGATCGATTTTAACAAAATATTTGATATATTCCAGTAATAAATATATTCTATTTAACAAAACTTCCATTTTTATTTACTACAATTTACTGCCATGTTAAGAGTAAAAGTCGTATCTACAATTTGGGACTTGAGAATTTTAATTCACGAATTTTTTGAAAACGCCGCTTTCCCAAAGCGCATGTATAATATTATGTTTCTCTGTTTAATTTTTTCATAACCTAACAACTTTTAAATTTGGAACTTTTGCTACACTAGCGCCCTCTTATTTGACATGATTTTACGGACACTTTTTTTATATGGAGTGGTTGCTCCTTACCTCTACACTCCATAGTTAGAACTTAAAATTATTTATTGATGAAAAAAAAGTTAAATAAACTAATATAACAAAGGTCAAGATCAAATTCCGCCTTCGAAGAGACGGTGGTTATGGCTTGACGCTTAAGTGCGTCGACTGCTAAGCCGAGAAGCCCTGTTCGATCCCGGGAGGAATAATAAATTCAGACCATCTTCCCTCGGAAGGCAGTGGCAAACCACCGAGGTACTTTGCCAAGAAAGCCACTTCACAATCCTTGAGAAACAGGTCACGACGTTAGAATTCGAACGACGACGAAGAAGAAGAAGAAGAAAGATCAAATGCAGAAAGAAGCAAAGATAGAATGGCACCCCAGTTTTGCTCTTTAATCACTTTCTACATCAGTGTCGGAATCGCTATCATCATTCAATTAATTTTTTTGGTATGACAAACACAATTTCTCTAGACTTCTTGTGAACATTCCTCCACTGTCTCTTCTCACTTTGTTATTACTTTGTCATTCCCGTAACTGTCCCGACCTATATGTTTATTGTAATAATCTTTGCAATGAACGCACACTAATTCGATTGCATTAAAATCGCAGTGGTAAGGTGGTAGTCGTAACACTTCATGACCATGTTCCCTTATTAATTCGTCAACTTCGTATCGTTTTTCCTTTTTGGGCAATTTAGACAACGGAAGCAATTCCGGTTTAAAAGAATGTGTATCGTAGTCAATATGTCAAACGTGAAAATTGAGCACCATACAATAATTGGAAGCAACTTATTCGCATCTCTTCCAAAAAAATACCGATGATCGTGACAGATACGATCCAAGAAATAATTTATGATTTTTCCTGTTTGCTGAAATGAAAGACGTGTGCAAGGGTACATAAAAAAATAAAATTGGCAACAAATTTGAGTGGAGACCAGTACAGCGTTTGAGTTATATCAAAGCCGAATCTTTCATTGTGTTATATAACACTCCTTGAGAGAAGAAGATGAAGTTCTTATAGAATTTCTTGGCAGTTAGTAAAGAAAAGAAAAATACTTTCTAAGTACCTCCATTTGATTAGCTCACTCCATCACGAATTTTGACTGATGTCTGGTTCTGTAATTGTGACAAGTTTGGTTATATTTTCTATATTTTATATTTTTTAATATATTTGTATTTAAATTTTTGGTTGTACTTGTATATTATACAAAATATAACCAAACTTGTGTACTTGTCAGTTGTCACAATTACAGATTAGTCACTATAAAAACTACTTTCATTATAATTATTATGCACGCTAAGAACTATTGTAGCTATCTTTTTCTATCGCATGCGTTTAGTATCATATTATTTTTGACGTACAAGTATTTTAAATTCACATACTTAAGACACATTAATTTCAGTCTGT